>CM077166.1:59874981-61074981 GCA_039583875.1 Platanthera guangdongensis | reverse complement strand
AGGTCGCCAACCTTTGACCCAGCGATAAGCCTCTAGCAGAGGAGGACTAGTCTCGTCTGTCGTAGGTTGGGCGGACTCTTCCAGTCCACCACTGAGCCGTCCAGCTTTCCACCAACAAGTTTCCCTGCAACAGAGGCGGACTCACTACGTAGCCCACCAATCTGCTTTTTAGCACGCTTCTCCCCAACAGCGGGCGGATAACTCCTCAGCCCTCATACCTTGGCGCGGGCTCACACAGCACAGTAGAGGTGGTCTCGTCCTAGTCTGCCAACAACAGAATCAACTCCAGAAGACAAGTCCACTGACCGCACGACATGGTGCAGACTCGGCGGACTCCTAGTTCTACTCGCACAACTTACCGACTCATCGGGGGTGACGCTACCAAAAGCCGTTACCTCCTCGGGCCTATAAATAGCCCCCATATCTCTCATTCTGGGAGGACACAGAGACTAGGGAAACCTCCAGCAAGGTCAAGCATCAAACCTAGCAGACTCCATTCTCTAAGTATGCGGGACCTCCCATGTCTACTCAGCCTGATCGCGCAGTCCGCTCGGCGTCCTCCTGCGAGCTGCGGGATCAATTAACCATGTGGTCTGCCGATCTATATTCTCAGTCCGCGCGGCCTCCTCTGACAACTCAAGCTGTTACACTGAATATTAATCAAAGGAAAGTCCGTCGCAAGAGTTACATTTAAGCCACGGCAGGCAACGTCTGATGTTGCCGCTGCTAGCGGCCCCCTCTTCTTCTCAACTCAAACTTCTCTCGGCATCAACCTGCAAACCCAACCATCAAAGTAACTGTATGCTCGACAGATCCTAATCAACCTCCCAACCTTCTCCACACTCGGATCAACAACCTCCTTTCCTCTATCCCTGCAACACTTAATCAAGCGCTTGTTCCACTCTCAAGCACTCAGAAGCTTGTCCTTGCATCCTTAACATCCTCTCTATTATCCCCGCAACCTTATTCTCCAATCATACCTGCTTGGGATACCAAACACACGTTAGCTACTGGTGCCCGTGACAACCTTCTCCTCCTCTCCGTTTCCACACATCAACAGTTAACACACGTCCTTCAGATCTCGAACAGACTGTGAAAACAAATGGTTACTCATGTCAGACTGCCAACTTCCGTAAAACAATCCTCATATCAGTGAAGACGCTCTCTTGGAAGCCCTCTTGCTGACACATCGCGAAACTGCCCAGCAGATCGCAGTGATTAACGACACCCTTGCAACTATAATGCAGCGACTAGTCTCGAAACCTGCAGTAGCGCTGGTTACTACAGTCAATCCAACAATGGGGGATCTACAATCTTATTAGCCAACTTTTCTGCCAGTTGATCCTTATACCTATCCGGCAAGTTACCCACCTAGGCAGGCCGCAATACCTTTGTTGTTTCCAATTGCTGAACAAAGGGAGAGTTCTTGCAAACTCAACCCTCAAACCATCACTTGCTCTGCCAATCACCCAAGAAAGCTGCCTGAATTTTCCACTAAGAGGAAGAGAGACCCAGAAGCTTTACCCCCTATCAGACAACTTCCAAAGTCTCCTTCAAAGGGTTTTTAACCGCAAGTAAGGAGAGGAAGGAATTTCCGACATCATCTCTCCCCGAGCAAGGAGTCCGGGATTTACAGCACAGTGGGTAAGGCAACTCAGGTCATGAAGAGCAAACCAAGCGATGAGGGATCTTCTCAGCTTGCTGATCAAAAGGCCAAGGACTCTAACTAATATTGCGAACATCACAAAGGAATGGGTCATGAAACAGAAGACTGCAGAGCTCTTCAGCAACTAGTAGAGAAGATGCTGAAATAGGGTAAGTTCCAACATCTGCTCCATGATCATTCCAACCCGTCCGCTTGAAAGAGCAAAGGGGTAGTGGGAATCCTTTCGTTTAAAAAGAGCGAAACCAAATCAACGACATAAACTTCGGTCTTAGTATCAAAAACATCAATGACGTCTATACAGACACCCTCAAGGATCAATCCTAAGTGGAGGAAGAACAACGCCAAATCCTCAAGGCTCCTCACAAGCATTACAGGTTACTCTTACTTTACTCTTTAAACATTTTCCCTCTAAAGCACTTCTAAGTGTTATTTCTTTCATTTCAATAAAGTTTATGTCAGAGTTCCCATACTGACACATTTTCCTTTTTAGAGCACTTCCTCCTCTATTTTCTCTTTGCCAAAGAGATTACTGAATCACCAAGATATCGTCGTGTCTTGTTGTTTCCTTCCATGGATTGTTCTCGAGCTTAAGGCCACAATGACCACATATAGTGGGGAGTGTTCGCGTATGTGTAGTGGGTGCCACTCAATCTATAAGGTGAACTTCAAGACTTCGGATCCTAGCTTGTATCTAACACAAAGCGTGCATCAAGGGAGGTCCCATGTGTTAGCTCTGTTGTACATCACAAAGGATACATTACAGTTATGATGATCTTTGCTTGACACATTGGCGATCAAGTGTAGCCTTATCTCTTTGATCATCTAATGATTGTAATAGTCGAGTACTCTATGGTAGACTGAAGTCGTGCTTTCGCGGGGCCCACGACTCCGCTGATCTTTCCACAGACAAGTAATGTTAAAAGCCACATGGCGCATCTAGTCTCATTGATCAGCAATATTGTAACCTGAGGCATGAGAGCAGTGTATCTGACGATCCTTCTCAGGATTTACTATGCTTTTCTCTTTTATGCCCTTCTAAAGGATGCGCGGCCAGCTCTCTTTAAGTAGGACTATACTCGTAATGACCTTCCCCAGGCAATTGATGCATAAGGCCCACAGGTGATCTCCTGTGGCAGCATCCAGCCTTTCTTGGTCATCTCCAAGTATAGACCTCTTTTTATCAACTGGCTCTTTTACAGGTTAACAGGTAAAATCTGATCTATCAAAAGGATTTGCAACATTCATTTTTTGCTTATGCTCATCTTATATGCACTGCTTGCATGAAATTCTATCAGATGATGATTTACAAGCTCTCCATTACTCTTATCGAATATTAATGACACCAATCATTGATCAAAGTATCTGGTTCTCCTTGATTAACAAGCCTTGCTATTGGAGTCTAATTAAGATGGTTTCTTCTTATTGATCTGGACTTCATATTCAATATAAGATCACTATCGCTGCTTGTCTTTATATGGTTATAAGCAGAATTCCTCAGACTTTTCTTCTGCTATCTGATCATATTTATATTATCATATAAGCAGATAGCATTTGCAAGTTCCATCCAGGTACTTGCAGCTTATCTTTTCTATCACATCTGCTTCTAACTCTTTTATTCTAGAGTTCAGTAGATACTTGTAAGTTCCCTTCAAGTACTTGCATCATAATTTCATATATCATATCTGCTTCTAACTCTTTTCTTGTAGAGATTAGTAGGTATTTACAAGTTTCATCCAGGTACTTGTAGCATAGCATTACTTTCATATCTGCTTCTACCTTCTCTTTTGCAGAGATAGATAGACAGATATTTGCAAGTTCCATCCAGGTACTTGCAACCTACTTTTCTTTTATATCTGCTTCTCACTCTTCCTTTTTGTAGAGATTAGCAGGTATTTACAAGTTCCCTTCAGGTACTTGCAGCTTACTTTCATAAATACAATCATATCTGCGTATAACTTCTTTTTTGCAGAAACTGGCAGACTCTTGCAAGTCACCTTCAGTTACTTGCAACTTATTTTTCTTTCATGCCTACTAATTACTCTTCCTTTTGTAGAGGATAACAGGTGCTTGAAAGATCTATCAGTTACTTGCAAGTTATTACTCTTCTGTGTCTTTCTTCTCATCTTTGTTTTGCAGAGCTCAGTGAAAGGCATTCATGTCTTCTTCATTTTGCGAAGAAAATTCAGGTACACACAAGATGTACCCCGCTTCTTTACCTACATTAACTTTGCCTTTACAGGAAAAAAGATAGGCATTGGCAAACTCCTTATAAGGAGAGACATCAGGTTCTATCTCTCCTTACCTTTTACTTTTCTAAGGGGTGCATCACGATTTTCCTGGTCTCCTACTTTTTTGAAGTTCCCTTCAGGACTGAAAAAAGTGTGGGGATTATGTTAACCCAGAAATCGGTGATCCCTCCCAAGATAGTCAGCTTGCTAGTCGCGGCCTGCTCTAGGTTCTCCCTGGAGGTCGTGACCAGTCTAAGGATGTGCGGACATGGATCTCTGTCTGCCCAAGACGCACAGCTAGGGCGGTCTCCCCGGTCTGACCGCCCAGGTCGCGTAGCAGCCGCTTGTACTACAGGAGCTATGGAATGCTTACTCAGTCCGCCCCTACATGCCGCGCACTTTGATTAGCTAACCGCACATGATTCTCCATTCCGACAGGTGGACTACCCAACTGTGGCAGATTCGGATTATTATCCGCCGAGACCACTATATAGCCATGTGCTTGGCAGGAGTCACAGCCTTCACCAGCCCACTCCTAAAGGTTGTATAGCGAGCAAGGCACCCCGCTTCATCACTAGGTGACCTGCCTCGAGGTCACTTATTGACAGGAGACCTGCCTCTAGGTCGCCCAACAACGAGACAACTCTCAAGGTCGCCCGCCAGAGGGCGATAACCTCCAGTATGCCCATTAGGGGCGGCAAGCCTTTCCATCCAGCAGGATGCAGACTTCAGTGACGGGGGAGACCTGCTTCTTTAGTTCGCTAGGTCGCCCATTCGGCCAGCTCTCCCGGCTATAGTTTGCGGACTCTAGTTTAGTCCACCCAAGGAGCGTGGACTTGCTCCAGCTCTCCGCCAAACCGCACAACATTCACCGGATCCATCCCGTCCGCCGCAGGCGAGGTCGACTGCTTCAGTAGGTAGGCGACCTGCTCTACTCAGTCCACCAGGTCACCAACCTTTGACCAAGCGATAAGCCTCCAGTAGAGGCAGACTCATCTCATCCGCGGCGGGCTGGGCAGACTCTTCTAGTCCGCCACTGAGCCCTCCAGCTTTCCACTAGCAAGCTTCCCAGCAACAGAGGCGGACTCACTACGCAGCCCACCAATCAGCTTTTCAGCAAGCTTTTCCCCAGTAGTGGGCGGATAACTCTTCAGCCGGCATACCTTGGAGCAGTCCGCCAACAGCAGAATCAACTGCAGAAGACAAGTCCCGTGACCGCACGGCATGGTGCGGACTCGACGGACTCCTAGTTCTACTCGCACAACTTACCGACTCAACGATGGTGACGTTACCAAAAGTCGTTACCTCCTCGAGCATATAAATAGCCCCCATACCTCTCATTCTAGGAGGACATAAATGAGGGCAACCTCCGGCAAGGTCAAGGCATCAGACCTTGCGGACTCCACTTTCCAGTCCGCACGACCTCACATGTCCTCTCTACCCACCTCACTTCTCTGTCCGCGCGGCCTCCTCTAGAAACTTCTTTCCATATCGGCCAGCTTCCGCCTATGTACCCTTTATTTGCTCTCTATGGAAAATTGGAACTCAAGCTGTAACACTGAATATTAATCAAAGGAAAGCCCCTCACAAGAGTGGCATTAAAGCCGCGGCGGGAGAAGTCTGTTGTTGCCACTGCTAGCGGCCCCCTTTTATTCTCAACTCACTTCTCTCGGCATCAACCTGCAAACACAACCATCAAAGTAACCGTCTGATCGATAGTTGTTGATTAACCTTCCCATCCATCTACGCATTTGGATCAACAACCTCCTTTCCCCTCCTCTATCCCCGCAACCCTTGATCAAGCGCTTGCTCCACTCTCGAGCACTCAGAAGCTTTTCCTTGCATCCTCAAAAACCTCTCTGTTTTCCTCGCAGCCTTCTTCTCCAATCATCCTTGCTCATGAGACCGAACACACATGTTAGCTACTGGTGCCCACTACAACCTTCTCCCCCTCTTCGTTTCTACGCATCAACACTTAGGACCCCAATTTTTATTGATTCCTTGATGCATGTTAGTCTGAAAATAATTTTGCCTATCTGCAACTTTTCTGACAGGCAAGCTGACATTTGCTCTCTGCACACTATGATTGTGCCGGCAATCAACATCAAAGTGACCTACCTTGCCACAACACCAACACTCATGGATGTTGTACCTTCTTTTTGGAGTAGGTCTAGTGGCTGTGTTGACAGCACCTCTAGTTTTAGGAGTAGTAGCAGTCCTGTTCCTTGTTTTTCCAGCCCAGTGTGACATGTGGTGGGTCTGCCAGTAGAAGTGCTTGGGATATCTTGAGCCCTTCTAGCATTAGCTTTCTTTTCAGAAAGCATACTCTTGATGGCCTCAGAGATTCTCAGGTCTGGTCTACTGACAGCCTTGCCCTTTATCTTAGAGTGGGCAGGAGGAATTGGAGAATAGTCAGCAGCTTTACCCTTGACTGAAGGGGCTGTTGCACCAAACACAAATGGTCCAGGATGAGCCATTTGTATTTTCTCATAGGCACTTACACCTTTGCTGTAATTACCACCATATTATGGAACATCTTTGTTTACACAAGATTGTCTAGCATGATTCCATTGACCATAATACTCTCATTATCATGGCTGTTAGAAGGAAATTGCACTCTATTAAATTTCACAGGAGGCTTAGAGGCTAGTGGCTCCACTTGAGCTTTGACCTTTCCCTTGGAATTAACAGCTCTTGTCCTTCCCTTGAGTCACAACCCTTTCTTTCCCTTTTTGGAGGAGAATGAGTCTATCAAGGGCAACACTGTACTAGGCTTGTAGTAGCTAGCCACTAGTTCCCTCTTATTTTGGAGCTTTCTTTAAAATTCCTTATATGGTTATTCTTGAAGGTTATGGTGCTCATCTGAAGGATTGTTACTTTCTTAGTTTGCTTACTTCTTGAGTCTTCAGATCTAGCAATTTTGTTGATTCTGAAGCAGCAAGCTTTAAGGAGACAATTTCCTGAGCCTGTAATTAGGCCAGGAGCTTGCTTTTCTTTAGAGCCTGCAGAAGTGCACCATAATTATCAATCAATTGATTTATGTCTCCCTCAAATTCTGAGCAATCATCATCACTAGATGCAGAAGCACAAGAATTTGGAACTGATTCTTAATCTGAACAAGAAGAGCTAGTTATAGAAATTACCTTGTTTGTACAAAGCTGATCCTGACTGATTTCTTCATCAGACCTTGTCATCAGCCCAAGGCAGCAGCTGTCTTCTTCATAATCCACCTCTGAATCACCATCAGACTGTGATAGAGGGTCCTTGTCTTCAATCCTGGCAGCAGGATAAACCTTCTCACCTTTTTCTTCTGAAGCAGCTAGACTTTTGATTCAGTCTGCTTCTACAGCACCTTCTTCAGTAGAGTACAGCCCAATGTATGATTCTTCCTCTTCTTCTTCTGACTCAGATGAGGAGGAGTCAGTCCAGCTTCTTAGCAATGAGGGATTTCTCCTTCTTTCCTTTTTGTTGGTGATCCTTTTTCTCACCATGTTCTCTTCCTTTGACTGGGCAGTCGGCTACTGCATGCCCAGGTTTTCTGCAATGATAACAAGTCATGTTAGAGGAAACCTGTTTACTAGTTTTGGAACAATGCATATCCTCCTTAGAGGATTTTCTCCTGCACATGTAGTACTCATCCTTGGGATGTGAGGAGGACGAAGGCCTGCCTTTCCAGTGCTTCTTCTTCAAGAACTTCTGGAATTGCCTCGTGAATGTAGCAAAATCTTCATCAAACTATTGGCAGTCTGATGTGCTTTTCTCTGATTTTTCAGAATTATATTCAGCATCTCTCCTTAGTGGAGAGGGAGACTTCCTTCTACTTTTGTTGGGGCCTTCAGCTTTGAATGCTACAAACTTGTCTCTTGCCTAAGGCTTGTTGTTGTTCTCCTCTTCTTTCCTCGCAGTCAGCTGCATCTCATATGATAACAGCTTAACAAAGATTGTGTGAGGAACTGTTTCACCCAGCTTTGCCACTTCCCATATGGCATATATATTTGTGTCCCACTCTCTAAAGAGAGATCTAAGAAACTTGTCATTCAGTTCATACTGACTGAATACTCATCCATAAGTCTTCAGCTCATTCACAAACCTACAGAACTTTTCATAACAGATGGTTATGTTGTCCCCCTTGGATTGCCTGAAAGCCTCATACTCTTGGTTGAGCATGGACTTCCTATCATCTCTAAATTCATCGTCACCTCCATGTAAATCACAAGTATTTCCCACATTTCCTTTGTTGTTTTGCAATGGATCAGATTTTGAAGTGTAGAGTCATCAACATCACTCATAATGATATTCTTTACCCTCTTGTCTATTGAGGCCAGGGCCAACTCATCCTTGGTCATCTCATCATATTTCTTCGGGGTCTTAACATTAGCATCAAGTGCAGAGACCCTCATTCGGATGAATGGTCCATCTTCAACTGTATTATACATCCTAGGGTCAGCAGCTTCCATGAACTGCCTCACCCTTGCTTTCTAGATGCCAAAATCTTCCTTCCTACAGATTGGAAGTCTCACAGCACTCAACACCCTATTGATCATTCCTGAACCCCATAGATACAGACTTCTAGGTAACCTTGGAGATCTACTCAGACTGTTAAGCCTTTAAAGAGCAACCTCTCTCTGATACCACTTGAAAGTCTTGTTTTCAAAGATAGCTAAACACCTAGAGGGGGCCGTGAATATGTTTTTGTCTCTATTTAAATTTTCTAACTTGTTATTAGATTTTTATGCCTGGTGATTAATTTAGTTATCATTTTTCAAGAACATTCACAGATGACACAACAATTTTATAGTGGTTCCCCAATCTTAGGTAGATCCACTGTCCCTTTGCGCCTATCTAACGGTGTGTTAGATTTGGCTCTCCCTCCAAAACTCAGCTACTTAATAGCTTGCAGCACATATCCCGCAATACCATATAGGTCACACAGACCTACAACTTAGGCACTAAGCCAAACCCAGGCCACAAAGACCTTTCACCCGACACAAAGCCAAACACAGGTCACTTAGACTTCAACCTTTATAATACAGGCTTACATCTCCAGATTCACCACGAATCTTTACCGAAAAAGACATAAAGAGAGAGATGATTAGATAGTAGAGCAATATCTCTATGTCTTCTTCTTCTAGTACTGAGCAGATATCAGTCCAAGATATTGTTGTTGAAGAAAATAAGTAGGTAGTAGAATTTTTCTTCAACCAACTTTCTTTTCTCTGCATAACTTATAGATCTTCTTCGTTAGAATAGCTTCTGATCATGCTGTTGTACATGGGGATTGCTTCAGCTACCTCTTTCCCAAGAAAGGTTCTCTGTGCAGAACAACTTCTTCAGGCTCGACGAAAATGACGAGGAAGAAGATGAAGTTCGGCCGCACTTTAATTTTCGGAAAACCTAGACAAGAAATTGATTATTGCTCTGGCCAATTTGCTTTGTTTTATTCTCTGAAGGCCAATTGACTAGTGGGTCCCACCACCAGGATTGATGGCTAAGATTGACCCATTTAGCGCATGCTTTCCATTTAATCTTGATTCAACGACACTTTGCTGTGTATGGGCCCCAACACTTAATGATGAAAATACTTATTGGAAAGTGCAGAAGATGATAATAGCTGGCCGCCAACATCTCTGGCAGCATTTCCGCAACATTTGAATTATGGTTGACTTTTGACTTTGCTGACGTCTGCATGACTCAGCATATGTGGACTTAGACAAGATTAAATCATTAGAACCAAAGGCGTTGAGTGAGTAGACATCACTCAACGCCACAACACTTAGACAAAATTCTGTCTGTCTAGGTATTGAGCTCGACGAATGATGAGCTCCGTTCGACGAACGGCAAGATCAGTTCGATGAAAGCATAAGTTTAGTTCGACGAACTGTAGACTTTGTTCGATGAAAGGCTAAACTCAATTCGACGAACTCCAGGCTCAATTCGACGAACGCTGAGCTCAATTCGACGAAGCTGAGCTCGACGAAAGCCAAGCAATCCATGCATTTAGACATAGCCAAATTTCTGCTTCATGGCGTTGAGAGCGTCGAGAGCATTGAGTGAGCTTGCCTCACTCAACGCTATTTTTCTTAGCAAATAATTTTGCGCCATGGAGTTGAGAGAGTAAGCTCCACTCAACGCCAAACTACTTAACACAATTTCTCTGTTATCTGGCATTTATTGAGTAAACTACACTCAACGCCTGTGGACTTGGTGAAAATTTTTCCCAACATTTCTATGGATTTGACTGGCACAACAACACTCAACGCTAAAAGTTGTATGACATTGAGTGAGTAGACCACACTCAACGCCTGTGGACTTACACATATTTTCAGCCAATTTCTCTAGCCTTTGACTGACTCAGCCTGACTCACAGTCTTTTAGTTGTATGGCGTTGTGTGTGTAGACTACATTCAATGCTTTTGTACTATTTCACCCAGCTTCACAAAAATTGTGTGAGCAACTGTTTCACCCAGCTTTGCCACTTCTCAGATGGCACAGATTTTTGTATCCCACTCTCTAAAGAGAGATCTAAGAAACTTTTCATTCAGTTCATACTGACTGAATACTCATCCATAAGTCTTCAGCTCATTCACAAACCTAAAGAACTTTTCATAACAGATGGTTATGTTGTCCCCCTTGGATTTCCTGAAAGCCTCATACTCTTGGTTAAGCATGGACTTCCTATCATCTCTAACTTCATCGTCGCCTCCATGTAGATCAAAAGTGTTTCCCACATTTCCTCTGTTGTTTTGCAATGGATCAGATTCTGAAGTGTAGAGTCATCAACATCACTCATAATGATGTGTAGACTACACTCAACACCTTCACAAAGATTGTGTGAGGAACTGTTTCACCCAGCTTTGCCACTTCTCAGATGGCACAGATTTTTGTGTCCCACTCTGTAGAGAGATCTAAGAAACTTGTCATTCAGTTCATACTGACTAAATACTCATCCATAAGTCTTCAGCTCATTCACAAACCTAAAGAACTTTTCATAACAGATGTTATGTTGTCCCCCTTGGATTGCCTGAAAGCCTCATACTCTTGGTTGAGCATGGTCTTCCTATCATCTCTAACTTCATCGTACCCTCCATGTAGATCACAAGTGTTTCCCACATTTCTTATGTTGTTTTGCAAAGGATCAGATTCTGAAGTGTAGAGTCATCAACATCACTCATAATGATATTCTTTGCCCTCTTGTCTATTGAGGCCAGGGCCAACTCATCCTTGGTCATCTCATCATATTTCTTCGGGGTCTTGACATTAGCATCAAGTGCAGAGACCCTCATTCAGATGAATGGTCCATCTTCAACTGTATTATACATCCTAGGGTCAGCAGCTTCCATGAACTGCCTCACCCTTGCGTTCTAGATGCCAAAATCTTCCTTCCTACAGGTTGGGAGTCTCACAGCACTCATCACCCTATTGATCATTCCTGAATCCATAGAGATAGACTTCTAGGTAACCTTGGAGATCTACTCAGACTGTTAAGCCTTTAAAGAGCAACCTGTCTCTGATACCACTTGAAAGTCTTGTTTTCAAAGATAGCTAAACACCTATAGGGGGGGGGGTGAATATGTATTTGTCTCTATTTAAATTTTCTAACTTGTTATTAGATTTTTATGCCTGGTGATTAACTTAGTTATCATCTTTCAAGAACATTCACAGATGACACAACAATTTTATAGCGGTTCCCCAATCTTATGTAGATCCACTGTCCCTTTGCGCCTATCTAACGGTGTGTTAGATTTGGCTCTCCCTCCAAAACTTCGCTACTTAATAGCTTACAACACATATCCCGCAAGACCATATAGGTCACACAGACCTACAACTTACGCACTAAGCCAAACCCATGCCACAAAGACCTTTCAATCGGCATAAAGCCAAACACAGGTCACTAAGACTTCAACCTTTATAATACAGGATTACATCTCCAGATTCACCACGAATCTTTACTGAAAAAGACATAAAGAGAGAGAAGATTAGACAGCAGAGCAATATCTCTATGTCTTCTTCTTCTTGTACTGAGCAGATATCAGTCCAAGATACTGCTGTTGAAGAAAATAAGTAGGTATTAGAATTTTTCTTCAACCAACTTTCTTTTCTCTGTAGAACTTGTAGATCTTCTTCGTCAGAATATCTTCTGATCATGCTGTTGTAGATGGGGATTGCTTCAGCTATCTCTTTCCCAAGAAAGGTTCTCTGTGCAGAACAACTTCTTCAGGCTCGACGAAAATGACGAGGAAGAAGATGAAGTTCGGCCGCACTTTCATTTTCGGAAAACCTAGACAAGGAATTGATTATTGCTCTGGCCGATTTGCTTCGTTTTATTCTCTGAAGACCAATTGAGTAGTGGGTCTCACCACCAGGATTGATGGCTGAGATTGAGCCATTCAGCGTATGCTTTCCATTTAATCTTGATTCAACGACACTTTGCTGTGTATGGGCCCCAACACTTAATGATGAAAATAATTATTGGAAAGTGCAGAAGATGATAACAGCTGGCCGCCAACATCTCTGGCAGCATTTCCGCAACATTTGAATTTTGGTTGACTTTTGACTTTGCTGACGTTTGCATGACTCAGCATTTGTGGACTTAGACAAGATTCAATCATTAGAACCAAAGGAGTTGAGTGAGTAGAAATCACTCAACACCACAACACTTAGACAAAATTCTGTCTGTCTAGGTATTGAGCTCGACGAATACTGAGCTCCGTTCGACGAACGGCAAGAACAGCTCGATGAAAGCATAAGTTTAGTTCGACGAAAGGCTAAACTCAATTCGACGAACTCCAGGCTCAATTCGACGAACGCTGAGCTCAATTCGACGAAGATGAGCTCGACGAAAGCCAAGCAAGCCATGCATTTTGACTTAGCCAAATTTCTGCTTCATGGCGTTGAGAGCGTCGAGAGCGTTGAGTCAGCTTGCCTCAATCAACGCTATTTTTCTTAGCTAATAATTTTGCGCCACGGAGTTGAGAGAGTAAGTTCCACTCAACGCCAAACTACTTAACATAATTTTTCTATTATCTGGCATTAAGTAGGTAAATTACACTCAATGCATGTGGACTTGGTGAAAATTTTGCCCAACATTTCTATGGATTTGACTGGCACAACAACACTCAATGATAAAAGCTGTATGACATTGAGTGAGTAGACCACACTCAACGCCTGTGGACTTACACACATTTTCAGCCAATTTCTCTAGCCTTTGACTGACTCAGCCTGACTCACAGCCTTTTAGTTGTATGGCGTTGTGTGTGTAGACTACACTCAATGCTTTTGTACTTAGCCATATTTTTGGCTATCTAACAATTAGGCTGAGATAGTCTCAACGATATTTGTTATGTGGCGTTGAGTGAGCTGTCCTCACTCAACGCCTGTAGACTTAGGAAAATTTCTACTAGACAATATTGAATCGATACCTCTGGCTTTGAGTGAGTTTCTCT
Organism: Platanthera guangdongensis; assembly: GCA_039583875.1. Classification (NCBI taxonomy): domain Eukaryota; kingdom Viridiplantae; phylum Streptophyta; class Magnoliopsida; order Asparagales; family Orchidaceae; genus Platanthera; species Platanthera guangdongensis. The sequence continues at coordinate 61,061,644 of CM077166.1, read as the reverse complement.
ACTCAACACCTGTGGACTTAATCGTTTATTTTTGTCTTACAACCACTTATTGTGTCCACATGTCCAATCAATATGATATGTACAACCTACACTCAAGACCTCAAATGCACATCAAATACAGTTTATGTGTGTGACATTAACCTGTTTGACTTCTCACAAATCAGGGACATTGAGAATAATGTACCCAACAGAAGATATTCCCCAATTTAATGGGCAGGTAAATTCTCACACTATTCTCTCTGAATCTGATGTTCCTGACATTGACAATGAGGACCGTTCCTCTGATGATGAGTCTGAACTCATGGGTTAATATAAAGAGCTAATCAAAGTCTATGACCAATGTATAAAAGTTGTTAAAACTCAGGCTAAGGAAATAAAATTCCTTAAGGCTGAGGAGATCATTCTGAGGGTGGAATTTGCAAGGATGGACTCACTAAAAAAGGAATTTGATGTCGTGATCGAAGAATACAACAAATCTCTCGAGCACCTAAACCTGAAAGAGAAAATCATCGGGAAGATGGAAGAATAACTTGCCGCTGAAAAGAAACTTGTTGAAAGTTTCTCCAAGTCTAAGACAGTCCTTCTATTTGTTGTTGAATTCTGAGCTCAGGCTAAAGGAGCTGGCTTAGGCCACGAGGCTGCCCTAGGAAATACTCTAGGAGTAACAAAGCTCAAAGAAGAAATAAGGCTGCTTAGAAAGCTTTAGGAAAAGAGAAGGGGAAGGCCCGTCTAGATCAAACTTCGTTTAAGAAGGTAATCTTCCCAACAAGCGAGTTTGATTTTGACTCATCCTACGGTCATTTTACCAGACCTAAGTCACAGTACCAAGGTTTGACCCATCCTCGGAACTATGGTGAAAGTGTGTTCAAGGCACCTTATTAGGAAATACAAATGTAATACTATGGTCCATACGTTCATGGCAATAACATTAAGAAGGAACTTAAGGCCAAGCCAGTTGTACCTAAGGAAAAGGAGGTGCAAAAGCCTTGTGAGTGTTATCATCATGAAGCCTTACCTCTAGATTCGCCGCCCCTGCAAGACCACACGTTCAAAAGGTCAAGCTGGAGGCTTGGAAAAGATACAATAGGTTTGACTCTTGGTGTTGCGACAAAGTTGGTCACATTGCTGTGGATTGCTGGTTTAATCCCAGAAACTATAAAACTCATCTAGTTAATTATACGAGGTAGTCCACTCGTAGTGTTAACACTCCTAGGGGGAGTTTGGTGACAAATAACCAAGGACCCAAATACGTTTGGGTTCCTCAGGTAAACTGATCCAATTTTTGCAGCTATGTCCAAAGGATAACAAAACACCTATCTGGTATTTGTGTTAAGCCCGGAATCCACGTCTTGTTCGCGCAGCGTTCCAAACCGGGCGGCCTGGTCTTTCTAGCTGCCAAGTCTCCCAAGTCGGCCGTCACCCGAGGTCGGGCGGCCTCTTCGGCTAGCCGCAACTCAGATCAACTCGTCTAGTCAACTCTGAAGTCGGGCGGTCTCCATGTCAGCCCGCCGCCAGCGCCGGCCCTGCTCAGCGACAAGGCCAAGTGTCCTAGCCAGTCAGCTCGCCAGGTGGAATCCGCCAGGCCGCGCGGCTTCCCTCCTTTCTCGTTTTCTGCTCATTTGCTTCCCCCCACCTCTGCCCGGTTCTCTTGTACCCCGGGCAGCCGGTAACTTTAGCCCTGCCCGCTTGGGCAGACCCCCGAGCCTATAAATAGGGGGAGGGTGCACTCCCCAAGACACGCTGACTTGTATCCAGGAGCTCGCCTGTTAAGAGCTGCGGTCTCAAGTCTAGTGTTTTGTGGCTTGCAGTCCGGCCGGCTTCCTCTTTTTCTCCTTCTTGTAACTGTTTCTTACCTATAATAAAGGAAAGCCCGTCGCAGGAGTGGCATTTAAGCCGCGGCGTGCGAACTCTGTTGTTGCCGCTGCCAACGACCTCTTTTTTTGTCATTTAGCTACGACCGGACTCTTTTCCCTTCTTTCCCCCGGTGCTCGAACCGTTAGCTGGTGGTGCCCGACTCCCTGTGCGTTTTCGTGCATCAACAGTTAACACGCGACCTTCAGATCTCGATTAGGCGATGAAATCAGAGGTCTCATTGATCACACCGCTCTAGCTTCTAGAGCTCGGCGGCCTGTCGAGTAAGCCGAGACGTCGCCGGCTAAGGCTTTCAGCCCGCCTCCAGCACTGTAGAACCTGTCGTTCTACCAGCTTGCTTTTCCGCGGTCTTCTTATCAGCTTGTTGCACCATCTAACCGCCAGTTCAAGCCGCGACAAGTCGGCAGTCTCTGAGAAAAGTTTAGTTATCTTCTTCTTTTCAAGATGAATCCTGCAACGGGATAAATAAAATCTAGTTTCATGGCAACTGCTATGGATCTCTCAGAAGTGCAGTGTTGATGCACGAAAACGCAAAGAGGATCAAGCACCACCAGCTAACGGTTCGAGCACAAGGGATAAGAAGGGAAAGGAGAGACTGCGATTAATAATCTACTAAGCGGACGAGAGCAGGAAAAAGCAGCAGGGTCGTGAGCCACGGCAACAACAGATTTCGCCCGTCGCGGCCTGAATGCCTCTCTTGCGACGGGCTTTTCCTTGATTGAAGAAAGTTTGGGTTACGAGTGAAGGAAAAAGGAAGACAAGAGCAGAGCGAGCTGGAGTCCGCAAGGCACTAGATTCGAGTCCGCAGCCTTTAACAAGTAGGCACCTGGGCACGAGTCCGCGTGCCTTGGGTGCACCACCTCCCCCCTATTTATAGGATGGGGGGACTGCCCAAACGGGCAGTGCTAAAATAACCGACTGCCCGGGGTACAGGAGAACCGGGCAGCGGTGACGGGAAGCAAAAAAAAAAGAACACGCCAGTCCGCGCAGAAGGGGCGGACTAGGCTCGCGGGCTGGAGCTTCCATCTGCTGCTGCTAGGCGCGATCCTGCTGGAGGACATCGGCCTGGGCGGACGAGATACTGAGTCCGCCGTTGTAGAGAATCCAAAGATCCCAAGACACGGCGGATTGAGCGAACAGAGCCTTGAATCTGCCATTGGGAACCATCCTTGGTGGCTGATTACCGCTGCTTTGCCGGACTAGGCGGACTGCCTAATTGAGTCCGCGAGTATTGAAAGGGGGGTCTTGGCATCTTGTAGGATGTTGCGGACTAAGGGGTTAACATAATCCCCGCACATTTTTAAGTTTACAGAAAAACTTCGAAAATGTTTCCTTAATCGCGGAGACCGCAAGCCTCATAAATGTCGCCAGCGCTATAAATATCGCTGGAAGGCCTGGAACTGTAGGAAATTCCGACCGACACGGGGCGCTATTCACCACTTGCGGTCTCCACTTTCTAGTCCGGCATGGCAAGGCTTGGAGCTTTCTTCTGTAGTCTTACTGCAAAAGGCGAGACGGCACTAACAACTCCTATGAAGACCAAGAAGATAATAAAGAGGTCGACAAGAAAGGATCCTGTCCGCTCTACTGGAGAAGGTTCCCACAGCCAGAAGCCTACTGAGAAAACACTCCACCGCGCTGATATATCTGTTCGCGAGGATGTCGCATTTCTCGACGCTGAACCACTGAGAAGTGAAAAGATAGTGACTCTGTCGGACTCTGCCCCTTCCCAGAAAACTGCGAACTCGGCGGACACCATTGGTGAACATAATGTGGCCGAAATATCTTCCCCCAATGCCCAGGTGCCCATTGATAACCTGGATGATGAAGATAGGCGGACTTCTGGAGAAGAGGTTGGCAAGGATGCGCATTCAAAGGCATTGATTGTTGTGAACACTGAGACTGTCTGTGAGAGTCAGCCCGACTTAGGAGAGGCCGTCGCGGACTCTGCAGAGAAGAGAGGTAAAAAAAAGAAGAGGAAGAGGGACGGTTCGACTGTTGCCGAGCGGGTTGAGAAGAAACTGCGCGCGATGAAAGAGAATAATATCTCCAAGCGGACTGGAGAAGCGGACTTACAACAAAGACCGCGCGACAAAGAAGTTCCGGACAGCAATTTGATTACACCGGAGGCACAAATTCAGGGAGACAATTCCCTCTCCACGGTCAGTTTAACCACGGATGAGATGCTTGACTCTATAGACGCCAATGAAGTAGATCTAATCAACGAATCCCTGCTGATTGTACTGCAGCAATCTGAGGCGGAAGCCACTGGGAAAAAAGATAGCGAACTCCCTTCTTTGTCCGCTGCGGAGGAAGAAGAGGGAGAGACTGAAGCAGAAGATAGAGGAGCAGAAGAAACAAATCGCTGCTCATGTAGCTGTGGTGGAGGCGGCCTCGAAGCAGGTCACGGCGGACAAGAGCGCTGATGATCTACGGACTGCTGCGGAGCTACTGCGGTCAGGTAAACTTCAACCGGCGCCTAAGTATTTTAAGCGTCAGTGGCTTTACAGGTCGCCGCCGCGGAAGTCGAGACCAATCAAGATCATCACTGAAACTGAGGACATTGTGGTTTCAAAAAGTTCTGCTGCTGCGAAAAGAGCTAAGGTCCATCGTGAATGGAATAAGCGGTTAAGCGTTTTTGACCCGGAGCGGGCAAGGCGGCCTGTCTTTTTCAATAGTCGACAAATCGCTGCGGCTATATCCAAATGTGATTTTCATCCTTTCTTTGAGTCCGCCGCGAACTGTTTTTGAATGATGAAGTTGACCTTCTTTCTTGCAGGTAGAAAGTCGCCGCCGGGCTCCGTGTAGAGTGGCGAGATCATGGTTACACCGAATACTGGTGTTGATGCGGTCTCGCATGAGGAATCCGCATGGGATGAGCTGCCAAGCCTGAACATCATCAAAGAGTTAGAAAAGAAATTTCAAGCTGAAGTTCAGAATATCAAAGCAGAGTTAAAGAAGGCAGAAGAGCATGAGAAAGCGTCCGCGGAGCTGGAGAAAGCCCTAAAAGACCAGATCGCCAGCATCTCCAGGGCGCTGGAGAGGTTCGATAGGGAGAAGAAGAGGCTCGCGGACGATGTCCGCTTCTACAAGGGGAAACACTTGGCGTCAGCGAGGGAAGATAAAGGGAAGCGGGCTGTTGAGGTCGCCGAGAAGAGGTCGCAATTGCAAGATCGCGCTGCTCCGGAGGTCGCAGCACCGGCGGGCGGTCAACAGGTTGCAGACGAGGAGCCGAGGCCGGCAGCGGAGCCAATGGTGCCCCTTAGCCGTGTAGACCGGGAGGCTGCCCACATGCACCGCAATTTAAACGTCATCCATCATCATATCTGCCGCCTGTACAGCGAGATTCTTCAAATTAGTGACCAAGCTGCTCACTTGTGCAGAGACAGGACGGAAAGGCCGGCGAGGACTGAAACTAGGGACCGCTGAGTTCGCGATGCCATGAACTATTAATTTTCTTGATTGCATAATTGTTTGCGTTTTTTGAACAATGTTGTTTTAGATTGAACTGTGTTGCAATCTGTGCGGACTAAATAATATATCCGCAAATGTTGTTGCTTATTTTTGCTGCTATCTGTGGCGAACTGTGCGGAATATGCTGCGTCCGCTTCACGTAATTTAACTTCTGCAGGTGGGAAATTTTGTGAGCTAAGCGGACTGAAACTGTGTCCGTGTCTCATGTTTGACTTGTCTGCAGGAAGGAAACATCGCGAACTGGGCGGACAAAAGCTGTGTCCACCATAATTTTTGCTTTGAATTTTTTTGGGCATGTGAATCTATATTTGTGTCCTCATTATCGTTAACTTTTTCTGCATGAATGATTGGATTTTTGTGGACTATGATGATTGAAAATGCGAGCTGTGCGGTCTGGCCAAAAAGATGTCAGCCCCTATACCTATAAATATGGCCCTGCCACTTCTTCTATGCAGGAAAATAGTTGAAGTAAAAGAACCCTGTGGCCTGCAAAAATGGTGTCCACAGAACAGATGCTGCTGTTGCCTTCCACTCCGCCGACCACCGAAAGTGCACCTTAACTGAGGCCGACCTGGAGGCCTTTGTTGAGAAACAGATGGCGAATTCAAATATTCTTGTCCGCCTTCCAGCCCACCAAGAAAGGCTGAACTTTTCAACAGTGACTCAGATCGCTATTCCAGTGGATCATTTTGACAGCGGATTCAAGTTTCCGCTTCTATGGGAGCTCGCCGAAATCTTCGAGCATTATGGAATGGTTTCGGGCCAGCTCGCACCCAACACACTCGCTGCGATCTGCAGCTTCATTTCCTACTTGCGGTCTGAAAAGATTGCCTTCTCCATGAACGTCTTCCGCAAGATGTTCTCTGTCCGCTCCATAACCGCTTTTGGAGGCCGCCCCTACAAGGGGGTGATATATTTCTACTGTAGAGGGATGAAGGTTGTGGGCCTTCCAAACAAGATCCACAACTGGACCTCTAGGTTCTTGATCTTTGATGGCAACCTAAGGTTCGCGCACACCTATCCACAAGTGCGCGCGGACTCCACCTTCAGGAGCGTGCAGCTGGATGCGATGGAGTCCGCTATTGTCGAGTTCCTCGCTGATGCCAGCCTCGATATTGAGCACTATATTCCGCAACTGGCAAGCTTGGAGGATGTTTTGCCTGAAGAGAGTAAGTTTTTTGTGAACTAGCATTTTGTATCCGCAGCGACCTTGGTATAACTCTTTATTTGTCTTTTGCAGCGACCTTGGAGGTACCCGCCAATTTTCCGCAGACGCCTAGCGGCTTTGTTCCTACCCAAAGAGAGAAGAAGCAGGAAGTTGTAAGGAAGAGAAAAGAAGATGGGGATCCCGTGGAGGGTTAATCTTCTTCTGAAAGTTTTACGATGAGTGGCTTCGGAATCCGCCAGAAGGACCTTAGGGGAAACCCAATGATCCACTGGCACAGCAAGAATAAGCACGCCCGCTTATCCACCGCGCTCCCTTCCTGGAAGAGTCCGCGAATAACCCACCATGCCCATATTGCGATTTCAGCCCTTTACGGAAAGCGCAATCTGAGCGAACGGAAGAAAGTGCCCGCTGCCGACCTCCCCCTGCTAGCCTCTCGGGCTGGCGTGAATAGTGTGGTGATAACCCACTATGTAGCCACCTTGGCCAGAGACCTGCTAAAGTAAAATGGGCAGCTTCAACAACAAAATAAGGTGCTAAAGGAGAGGAACGCGCGGTTAGGGAAAAATGTTGCTCAGCAAAAAGAAGTGCTCGGGGTGAGTTGAATTCGCAGCAGCTTTAATTTGCAGTCCGCCGCGATCTGTCTGATGTTTGCTCTTATTTTGCGCAGGTCGCCTACGACTTAGAGAACAATAGCTTTCAGGCCGCCATGCTCCCTTTCGTGAAGGAAACCGTCGAGGTCGCCATTGAGCGACTTATCCGTGGCGGCTTTACAAAGGAGGGAGTGGATGGCGTCCCCTTCCTGGAGCTCTTCCCAGAGTTGGCACCGCAGGTCGCAGCGATGGAGCGGGCTAAAAAGGGCAAAGACATCATCAAGGAAGAGGAAGGCGAAGAAGAAGAAGAAGAAGAAGAAGAGGAAGAAGAAGGCGGAGAGCAAGTCGAAGGGCAAGGCGCCAGGGAGACAGCGGACGACACTGGCCCAAGCCAGCGAGGCGTAGAACAGTCCGCCGAGTCCAGCACCTCTGCATCCTCCTCTACTGCCAGGAGCTCGCATAGCGAGTCTGCCTCAAGAACAGGATCAAATAGTAGTGGAAGTGGCTCGGGGGGCTACTCTCCGGAAGTCGACATCGACAGCGTAAGCCCTGCACCTCCAGAAAAGAAACAAAAGACTGTAGATGATTAATGTATTTTTGCCTTTTTTGATTTTGTAAATGGGGCGGACGCAAGATCGCAGTCCGCCGAATAGATAGAAAGATTTAAGAAATTTTTTTGATGACATAGAAAGGATATTCTTGTATCCGTGCTTCCTGCAATGTTCTTCTTTTTCTGCTTTTAATGCAATTAAGTTCGATCTGACACTTAGCAGTCCGCATGACACGCTGATAGATTATACTGAGCTTTTTAACTTGCTGATTAGACGACCATTGTCCGCTGTAGGAATGAGAAGAAAATGTCAGGCGGACTCCGTTGAGTTCCAATTGCAGTCCGCGAGATACAAAGATCATCTATAATGAGTCTTGCAAATTAGGGAATTCCATTTATCAATCCAGTCATCATCCGCCTTAAAAATGAAAACGAAAATAATCGGCTGACAATATCAGACAGACTTCATTGAGTTCTAGAAGCAGTCCGCAATTCAAAATGATAATATATGGAAGCCATTCGGCAGACTGGTCTGATATAATTTCACAGTTCGCGCATATACCAATAGAAATGATCTATAGCTTGCGACCATGTGGGCAGGTGCGCATGGCATTGCTTTCCTCACCAGGTCACACGCTATAAAATCAACCCAAGGAAACTGGCAGACTACGCGGATAAAGAAAACCAGTCCACCCGGAACAAGAAATGATCTACAGCTTGCCACCAGGTGGGCAGGTGCACATGGCATTGCTTTCCTCACCAGGTCACAAGCCATAAGATCAACCCAAAGAGAAAACAGGCAGACTGTGCGGATAAAGTAAAGCAGTCCGCACTAAGAAGAAGAAATGATCTATAGCTTGCGACCAGGTGGGCAGGTGCGTATGACATTGCTTTCCTCACCAGGCCACATGCTATACGGTCAACCTAGAGAAAACATGCAGACTGTGCGGATAAAGAAAACCTGTCGGCGCTAAGTAGATTCCCTGCGAAGAGCAAGATGCTGACTTGGCGGAACGGTTCCCTGCCCTCTTGCCTGGAGTACAGTCTCAGCTGTGGGTCTCCTGCAGGCACTGCTTGAGGGTACCATGGAGTATTCGAGGGTTACAAGCTAAGATGATCGGTGGGCAGGTGCTCATGGCATTGCTTTCCTCACCAGATCATCAAAGTTGTAACGATATCCCAAATGCGGCATGGTAGAGCTTTACTCCCACCCTGCCCTCCATAATGCAGAGGTGGGGTCAGGTACTTGCCTGGATCCGAAGTCCAGAATCCAACCGCATTAGAGCCTGCAAGCTCCCACTACACGGTGCGAAATCTCCTCGCAACACGTGGTATTCGTGGTGTTACACTAATGACAACAGCTCTAGGGGAGATTTTGCTGAACTCGGCGATGTCTCCTGATATCAGGGAACCATTAATGGTGTTTAGGAGAGAGAGAGAGAGAGAGAGCACACTAGGAAAAAGTGTCAGTATGAATCCTTTGATTAATAAAATGAATTTGCAAAGCAAGCATAAGAAAGAAAAGAAAGTTCAAGGGCAGAACCGTTTTTGAAATCTTTCTTAGCATGTCATCTGTTATGCTTACACAGATAAAACACTTGAAGAAGCGTTAGCAAGTAGTTTTCATTCATAATAGTTGTTGAAGAGGATACACAAAATAGAAAAGAGGAGGTTCAGGAATAGAACTATTTGAGATCATCCTCGCTCCATGTATGTGGCATATCCCCTCCTTCATATGTCTGCAAGCGGTAAGCGCCACTCTTTAATGCTTCTTTGATAATGAAAGGGCCGGCCCAATTTGGATTGAGTTTTCCAACTGAGCCAGCTCTTGCAGCAGCATCAACCTTCTTTAGATCTAGATCTCCCACTTGGAAGTGTTTGATCCTTATGTTCTGATCAAAGTAACGGGCCATCCTCCTTTTAACCTCCTCCTGCCTTATGGCTGCTTGATCTCTGATTGCCTCGATGTGTTCCAGGCTGAATCTCATCTCTTCATTATTCAGCTCAAGCCAGTCCTCAATGCCTTCTCTTGCAAGCAAAACTCTAGGTGACGAGACTTCAAACTCAACTGGAATGAGTGCCTCTGAGCCATGAAAAAGCTTGAATGGAGTCTCACCAGTTTCGGATGAAGGCGTGTCGTAAGGGACCAGAGGACTAATGGAAGTTGATCAGCCCAGCTGCCCTTGAGATTCTGCACTTTCTTCTTGAGAAAATTGAGGATCTGCTTGTTAGCTGCTTCAACTTGGCCATTGCTCCTGGGATGATGAACTGATGCAAACCGCAGCTTTGTTCTGATCTGCTTGTAAAAATCTATCATCTCTGAGTTGTTGAATTGTGGATCATTATCAGTGATTATTGTCATAAGTATCCCATGTCGGCAGACAATCTCCCCCCAAATGAAGTTTCTGATGACTTGAGAAGTTGTCTTAGCCAGTGTCTTGGCTTCAATCCACTTGCTGAAGTAGTCGATCATTACGATGATGAAACGCCGTTGACCGCTTGCCATGGGAAAAGGACCAATAAGATCCATTCCCCAAACTGCAAAGGGCCAAGGAGTTGTGATCGATCTGAGTGACTGAGCTGCTTGGAGTTGAAGCAGAGCAAACTTCTGGCACTGAACACACTTTCTAGCATAGACCTCAGAGTCTCCCTTCATAGTGGGCCAGAAATATCCCTGTCGTAGGATCCGTCTTTCCAAGGTTCTTGCTCCCGAGTGACTTCCACACTCCCCTGAATGAACTTCTTGTAAAACAAGGGGAGCTTCTTCTTCTGAAACACACCGGGCCATGGTAGAGAGGAAAGTTCTTTTGTAAAGGATTCCCACCACTAAGAAGTAGTGAGCTTCTTTTATTCTAAACTTCTTCTTGTCTTTGACTGAATGGTGGAAATCTCTTGTTGACAGATAGAGAATGAATGGGTCCATCCAGGAGGGACGTTGGTCTACTTACATCAATTCTCCTTCCTCCATTGTCGGGCGGAAGAACTCGGAAGTTGTTCCTCCTGATGGCAGCCCATGCTTAGCAAGAACATCTGCCTCCTCGTTCTCGGTTCTAGAAATATGCTCAGTGATGAAGCTCTTGAACTTGTCAATCTCTATCTTCACAAGAACCAGATACTTCTTCAATATAGCCTCTCTTGTCTCAAAGTTGCCACGGACTTGGGACGCCATTACAAGAGAACTGATTTTGATGTGAACATGATCGATTCTGAGTTCCCTTGCAAGTCTTAAGCCTTCTAGCAGAGCTTCATACTCGGCCTGGTTATTGGTTACCGGGAAGTAAAACTTGATGGCCTGTTCCAGTTTGACGTCGTTAGGATTGAGGAGAACCACTCCTGCTCCAGAAGAACTTCTGCCTGAGGCACCGTCAACATAGATGGTCCAAGCCAAAGGTGACCTTTCTGCTCGATCAAAACTGGACTCTGGCATGTCAATTAGGAAGTTTGCTAGGACTTGAGCTTTGATGGCTGTCTTGGGCACATAAGAGATCTCAAATTCACTCAACTCTATTGCCCATTTAGCTAGCCGGCCTGAGGGCTCTGATTTCTCCAACACACTTCTCAAAGGTTGATCAGTAACGACTTGAATCGAGTGCACTTTGAAGTACGGACGGAGTATGCGAGCTGACATGACTAGCGCCAAGGCTAACTTCCCAAGAATTGGGTACCGTGTCTCAGCACTCTTCAGGATATGGCTAACATAGTAAATTGGGAACTACTTCCTGCTCTCTTCCCGAAGAAGAACGGAGCTGGCCGCCTTAGGGCCAACCCCTAAGTACAAGAAAAGAATCTCCCCCGGTCGGGGACTCTGAAGTAGAGGGGTTGAGGTCAGTTGCTTCTTCAACTGCTCAAAGGCTTGAGAACATTCTTCGATCCACTCAAACTTGGATGCTCCTCGGAGAGTCTTAAAGAAAGGAGCACTCCTATATCCAACCCGAGAAAGAAATCTCGCAAGACCTGCTAGCCTCCCTCCTAACTGTTGAACCTCCTTAGTTGAACGAGGGGTAGGCATATCAAGAATGACTTCCACTTTATCAGGCTTGGGGGCAAGTCCTTCCGGAGTAAGGAGATGACCAAGGAACTTCCCCTTACTCGCCCCAAAGGTACACTTCAAGGGGTTGAGTTTCATTTTGTATCTACGCAGAGTAGCGAACGTCTCTGCTAGATCTTGCAAGTGCAGCGAAAACGACTTACTCTTAATCAAGAGATCGTCTACATACACTTCTAGGTTTCTCCCCTTCTGATGGTTAAACACACGGTCCATCATCCGTTGATAGGTTGCACCGGCGTTTTTAAGCCCAAAGGGCATCACAAGGTAGCAATAGCAACTATCATTGGTTATAAACGACGTGTGAGGAACGTCAGGCTTATGCATTCTTATCTGGTGATAACCAGAAAACGCATATAAAAAGCAAGGGGTAACAATCTTTGGTGCATGCTTTATTAAGTTTGGTAAAATCTACACACATTCGCCATTTTCCCCTGGCTTTTTAACCATTACAACGTTTGATATCAGGTGGGATATTGAATTTCTTTAATAAAATTGGCCTTGAGAAGCTTTGCGACCTCCTCCCTTATTGGCTCTGCAAGCTTTGTAGCTATGTCCCTTTTCTTTTGTTGTATAGGCTTGCACCTGGGATCAACATTCAAGTGGTGGCATGCAACATCAGAATCCACTCCTGGCATGTCTTCTGCTGACCAGGCAAAGACATCCAGGTTGCTCAGCAGGTAGGATATTAGCTCGGCTTTTTGATCTTCAGGCAGCTCCGAGTTGATGGAGAGCATCCTCTCCTCCCCCTCAGCAATGGGGACTCCTTGGGTCACCTGGGCAGGTTCCAGGCGAGCACCACTATCAACAGCAGCTTTTGAATTTGGCGAGGCTTCTGCAGCTGCTACTGGAGAAAAAGGAGGGCTGACATTAACCATGTTGACAGTGCAAACGTAGCACTCCCTTGCTCTCCTTGGGTCACTCCTAACCCGGCACATCCTTCCATCTGCGAAGAACTTGATGGCAAGGTGGTAAGTTGAAACCACCGCTTAATACTTGTTTAACAGGGGCCTGCCGAAGATGACATGATAACTGCTAGGAGCGTCAACCACTATGAATTGCACCTGCTTAACTGCCCCTCCAAGATTCACGGGCAGGATGACGCTACCTTCAACTTCCTTTCTCTCTCCGGAGAAGCCATAGAGTGGCCCTTCGGTGGAAAGCAGAGGCTTTCCAGTCCTCAGGGCCTCAAAAGTAGACTTGAACAGGAGGTTGACCGAGCTTCCGGTATCAACTAGAATTCTATCAACTGTAAAATCCCCAATAACAGCCGGAATTACAACTGTATCATCAAACGGATTGGCTGTTTGGGGTAGATCTACTGGACCAAAGGTGACAACCTCACTTGGAGGACCAACGGAAGAACAAGATGCCACCTCTGCTCGAGTGACCCTTGAAATTGAAGACTTCCAAGTAGACTCGGTCCCTGCTCCACCATGGATGAAGAAGAGGCATCCCAGAACCCCTTCATCATTTGCGTCGAAGCACTCCACCGGGACGTTGATCGGCCCCAGACGGCGATCATCCTCTACATCCACAGATTCCTGGTATGCTTCAGCTACTTCTTTGCCCTTTGAGGTGGATGGCTTCGAAGAAGATGAATCCTTCTTGGCCAAGTAAATCTTGCCCTCGGCAAGCAGCTTCTCTATCAGCATGCGAAGGGCCTTGCAATCCTCGGTCAAGTGGCCCTTATCTTTGTGGAACTGGCAATACTGCGTATTGTTCCTTGGCCTCCACACTCTTTGGGGCTCTTGCTTCTTTTCTTCCGACCTCTTTTGCAAGATCTGGATGACTTCATCAAGGTCCAGATCTGCTATATCCTCCATGGGGCTTGCATCAGATCGGCTTGGAGCAGGCAAGGCTGCTTGCTGGAGAATAGGAAGAGCTTGCAATGGAATGGCGGGAGAGGCGGCCAACGGAAGTCTCTGCTCCTGAAACTATTGATGGCCAAGGAATGGTTTCTTGTGGCGGAAGTTCCGGCCTCTCTGAGAATGAGGCTGGAAATCTGGGCTAGGGGGCTTGCTGTGAGAGGAAGAAGCGGAGGCATCCCTTCCTTCAGCCTTAGCTGTCAGGGATGAAACATAGCTTGGATTGGCGTTCTCGCCTTCTATGAAGCGATTCACCATGGCAATCAGCTCTTGATAAGTCTCAGGTGCCTTGGTTGTTGCTTTAAACTTCAGGGGGCCTTCCTGGAGGCCATGGATCAAGGCGACCTTGTAATAATCGGGGTTCACATTCCTTACCCCTTGGATCTCTTTTTGAAAGCGATCAACGAATTGTGCCACTGACTCGTTGTCCCTTTGTCTGATTTCAAAGAGGGCAGCTGGCCCATCCTTCCTCTTCCTTGAGGTAGCAAACCTCAGCAACAACTGGCTGCAAAGCTCAGCGAAAGAAGAAATTGTGCCCGCAGGCAGCTCATAGAACCACTCTCTCGCCTGTCCTTCGAGAGTGGTCACCAGGAGTTTACACTTGATGGCATTTGAGAGGCATCTCAAAGCAACTGCCCCCTCAAATTCTTCGAGGTGAGAGACTGGATCAGTCTCTCCTGAATAGAAGGGAAGGCGGGGCTCCCTAAAGTTGTTCGGAGCCGACTCCCATCGGATTCGATCAACGAAGGGAGACGGAGTCTCGAACTCAGTAGGGTAGAAGGGGCGGACTGAAGCAGGGGAGTCCGCGGGCTCGACGGACTGGCGGTCAGCAAAATGAAGCTGGCTGACAGGAGTGCCCCTGGCAGCTTCTCTGAAGAAATTTCTGAAAGCAAACTGCTCCTCCTGAGGGCGCAGAGGGGTGACGGACTAGACAGGATCTCGAGGAGTGGCTGGCGACTGCCGAAGCGGAGTTCGGCGAGCTGGAGTCTGGCGGACTGGCGAGTCCGCTGGTTCGGCTGCAGCCTGAGGATCGAGCTGCTGGGCTAGCGCGAGCAGGTCTTGGCTGATTGCGTCGAGACACTGCTCAGTCTGCCGGCGGGACTGCTCGACCTCAAGGCGAGCTTGTTCAATTGCATCCCAAAGAGAGTCCTCTGAAGAACTAGAGCTGTCTGAAGAGCGGGCTCTGCGGTCTGACATTTCTGTCCGCTGAATTCGAAATGACACTCGAATCTGAAGGTCGCGTGTTAACTGTTGATGCACGAAAATGCAAAGAGGATCAAGCACCACCAGCTAACGGTTCGAGCACAAGGGATAAGAAGGGAAAGGAGAGACTGCAAGTAGCAATCTACTAAGCGGACGAGAGCAGGAAAAAGCAGCAGGGCCGTGAGCCACGACAACAACAGACTTCGCCCGTCGTTGCCCGAATGCCTCTCTTGCGACGGGCTTTTCCTTGATTGAAGAAAGTTTGGGTTACAAGTGAAGGAAAAAGGAAGACAAGAGCAGAGCGAGCTGGAGTCCGCAAGGCACTAGATTCGAGTCCACAACCTTTAATAAGTAGGCTCCTGGGCACGAGTCCGCGTGCCTTGGGTGCACCACCTCCCCCCTATTTATAGGATGGCGGGCCTGCCCAAACGGGCAGGGCTAAAATAACCGACTGCCCGGGGTACAGGAGAACCGGGCAGCTGTGACGGGAAGCAAAAAGAAAGAACACGCCAGTCCGCGCAGAAGGGGCGGACTGGGCTCGCGGGCTAGAGCTTCCATCTGCTGCTGCTAGGCGCGATCCTGCTGGAGGACGGAGGCCTGGGCGGACGAGACACTGAGTCCGCCGTTGTAGAGAATCCAAAGATCCCAAGGCACGGCGGACTGAGCGAATAGAGCCTTGAATCTGCCGCTGGGAACAATCCTTGGTGGTTGATTGTCGCTGCTTTGCCGGACTGGGCGGACTGCCTAATTGAGTCCGCGAGTATTGAAAGGGGGGTCTTGGCATCTTGTAGGATGTTGCGTACTGAGAGGTTAACATGTAGGATTGTTCATATTTTAATAATGAGTTCCTTGGCCATGATAACAAATTTTCTACGAATTGTGTTGCGCATGCACCAAAGTCTGTTGCAAATGAACCTACTTATAAGGAAGAAGAAGAGGCCCCTTCTCCATTCATTGATCGTATTCGGTGGGATACTATTTCCGATGATTTCAGAGTGTCGCGTCTCCCGGAGTATTCTGGATGTGATGATCTGTTCTCTCATTTGCAAGCCTTTGAATCAGCAATTTCACTAATAAACGTGTCAAATGGAGTAAAATGCAAACTCTTTGTTATATCATTTGGCGATATGGCAAGGGAATGGTTCTATAGTCTTCCACCTCGATCGGTAACCAGTTTTAAAGATCTTCGAAGTCAATTCATTTCAAGATTCACTATTTACAGGAAGCGGAGAAGAGATGTTGGAGCTCTCTTCCGAATCAAGCAAGGAGTTGACGAGTCGATCCGGATTTCGTTGACCGGTTCCAAAAGGAAGTTCTGGATGTTTGTAACGTCCATCAAGATTTTTATTTGCATGCTTTCATAAATGGACTTCAAGAAGGCCCTTTGAAATTTAAGCTCACCACAAAATACCCCAAGACTTATGAAGATATTATTGATACCGTTAATAAGTTCATAATAGGGGAAGAAGCAAATAAAGGTTATATCTTGTTTCTGAATCAGATGGCAGACAATCTCAAGGGACTTCTGGTGATAAGCAATTTGTTTCTTCTCAAAATGTTTCACAAGTTGAATATTGCAAATCTCCTCCCCTTCTTTAGGAAAGAACTACATTGTCTCTTCAGCAGAACGGATTATCCGAGTTTGTGAAACTACATCCAGTCGCATCTTCGCGTCCGAAAACTCCAAAGCATAAGAAAGCTTAAGATAAATATGTTAAATTCAAAATTCCTATGGAAGATCTTCTGATAATCCTTCAAGGAATGCCTGAGTTCAAAAAGCCTCGGCGTTTGAAATCTAAAATAAAATATCGGCATGAGGAGATTTTTTGCAACTATCATAGAGATATTGGTCATCTAGCAGAAGGTTGCACAGCTCTTCGGGAATTAGCTAATCAACTCGCAAGAACTGGAAAATTGCAAGACTATGTCATTCAATAATTTTCTAAGGCATTCTTGCATGACTTACTCAGTAGTTCAAGAAGGGATTCCTTTTCTCTATATGATAAAAGTGCTTATGATCAGAATAATATATAAAGTCACCTTATCAATTGGTATTAATGGGGCATAGTCAAGCTTCGAACATATATCCTTTTGCCACATCCTTAACATCAAACAAGGATTACCTTTCATTTAAAGCTTATTACTTAGCTTTACTTATAATGCTAACATGCATACGTGTAGGGTCGAATGGCCCCCTTGGAATTCTTAAGCCCTCCACATCCCGCTTGACAACAGTCGCAGATGTGTAGTGGAAATTCCGCTTGACCTTCGTCGCAGACATTACGTACTTGACCCGCTTGACATCAGTCGCAGACATTACGTACTTGTGCCGCTTGACATCAGTCGCAGACATTACGTACTTGTCCCGCTTGACCTTCATCGCAGACATTGCGTACTTGTCCCGCTTGACATCGGTGGCGGATTTTAAGAATTTCAATCCCGCTTATGTGTTCCTTGTGAGGAAAGTACTGCCACACGCACCTGCCCACATCGAAACATAAGCGCATAGTTCCATCTATTCTTGCAGGACAACACAAAACTATCCGCTATCGTGCGGCTTTATTAGGCGGCCTGTGCCAAATTATATCATTCAATACACAGGCCATGCGATTACATATTCCGGCTTAATTTATGAGGCTTCCATGTGCCTTGCCGGTTTATTATTCATATACTCGTGAAGTAGGCCGACCTGTTTCTGAAAGTTAATTCTCGATCTTAGTCCGCCGACTTATGTGGTATCAATTATACTAGTCGCTCAACGACCCGCCATCATAAAATTATTTGGCTTCCATGTGCCTATTGTCGGCCTGTATTATCAGAAGCCGCGGAATATTTCTTTATTCTTGTCTCTTCCATTAAAAGGGCAATTTGTGTTAGCATTCATCCTAGACACAATCTTATACTTAAATGTCATGAATTTTTGGCGACTACGAAGGGTAGCCGCGCGGCCTATCGGTCACAGTTTATGTATAAGCAATATGCGATCATTCAGCTCTTCCCAGCAGATAACATTGCTTACTTCATTAAGGCAAGTGGCGGTTTAAACTATTAGCCGTGCGGCTTATTGTCGATGTGTATTCCGAAACAAGCCGCAAGAATATCTCTATCTCTCTTGCGGATAACTTCATTGAAGTCACGGTATGACCTCAGACCGGTTTATATGCTAACAATCTATTAAATCGGAAGTTATACTGAGACCGCGCGGACTTGAACAAGTAAGAAAAGTGAGATGTAAAGTAAGAGACACATTAAAGGTGAAATTTTCCTTCATTTCTTTTCCTATTTCGTTGAATATTACAAAAGTGTTAATCGCGCGGTTTACAAAAATAATACCGCCGACTTCCAAAAAGATCAAAATACAAGTAACAAATTAAAGAAAGGACTTCGATGTCCAAGAAGGAGATCATTACCCAGGAAGATTGCTTCGGCGCCATGAAGTAGCCGGATGGAAGTCACCGCCTCGGCTTTGCCTTCATGAAACCGCTCTCAGATCTTCAATCCGCACTCCACAGCTCCTTCAGCAGCTGGTTCTCCTTCCTCCTTTCCTTCCCTTGGCCTTTGTAACACCCCCTATCTGTCACATAGCATATAGCAGTAGGTCCGGCCGGGGCCCGACGTCGTATGCCACAGACAGACCGAGTGGTTACTTATGGAAACCATCCAACCAATTGAATACGTCCTACACAGAGCATTCTAGCGGAAGCAGTTTATAAAAGTTGCAATAAATAACCCAGCATTAGAGCATGAATGTCCACTAGTACAGAATAGGAATGTTATACAAAATACTCAAAATAAGCCTTAAGGCCTTACAAAATGTTTCACTTCCAATTACATGTTTTACAAACCACGGCACACAGGCCGGTCACACATGAATAAAGCAGTAAACACTTCCAAATAGGCCTTCAAGGGCCGGCTTCCCATTCGGGCTTTAGCCCGCTATTGACCGCTTGGTTCAGCTGCACCTGCAAGCAACAAACCACCACACGGTGGCAAAACAAGGCAACGGTCAGCTATGCTGACCAAATTATAACGATCCCGCCCCCAACTCGGGGCGGCGATGCTCCTTCCCTGCATTTCATCACAGACGTTGGCTCGCACGGCCACACGCCCCGTGCTCTCAGGGCACATTCTCGGTGAACCGGTCGATGTCACGTCAATTAAAGCCATAGACATTCCGGACTCACCACCGCCACTTGGACGGCCAAACCTATGAGCAATTTGTCTTCCCGGCCTGGGTCACGACAATTTAAGCCATTGACCGCCGAAGAATCTATGCCAACGGTAAGTGCCACGTGCGTTTAGGTCTCTTTAACCGAACGACATAGAACGGGTACGGTTCCATCTAACCCGTGCTCACATCGCAACGACAACTTAAGCCATTTGCGCGGGTCAAACTTCCGCTGAGTCCCATCTCCATCACAAGTCACATAACCCGGTTATGTTCAAGTTGGCTCTCAAGCCACCAAGTTGGCAAGATCTCGTATCCGCCCAGTTTTTCGGGTGCACCTTTGGGTTAGTCCCCAAGGCTCCCTGCTGCAATCTACCGCGTAGAAAACCCGAAAAACAACCAATAGCACGGAGTCTTCTCCGGCATTATGCAATGCAACATCACCGATCCAGATCAACATGTCCGGGTAGGCTTCACACATCATGCCTATGTCCGTTCTCGCTTACGGACTCTAAACAACGGGGACTTCACATATCTACCCGAAGGAACGCCTCCAACTCTCCGCAAACTCGCGAGAGCGGGCTTCCTATGCAAAGAAAGAGAGCTACTCATGCTCAAGATGAGGATCGTTACCCTAGCGTTCCTCTTTGGCACCATTGAAAAGTAATCGGATGAAAAGCACCGCACTAGCTTTGCCTCCGTGGATACGGAGTCGGCTTGCGATTCGGAGCTTCGAAGCTCCTCCAATGGCGAGATCTATCTCCTTCTTCCTCCCTTGGCTCTCCTCTCTCTCTAAGGCTTTAGAAAGATAACACTTAAGAAAAAGTGAGGGTTTCTAAGTCCAATCCCGGGTATATCCCATCAGGAACAACCCCCAGCCGTTGGATCTCAAAATAAGGAAATGAACGGCTTTGATTCGGGACTGAAATGCCCAATCTGGACCGAACACGGCCTGGCACACGCCCGTGTCCAGGGCCGTGTGCCTCATTCTCCGTCAAAATCGAATCACCTAGAACCTCACACGGGTATCGAATACGCCCGTGTTCGAGCTGACACGCCCGTGTTCCACCTGACACGGCCGTGTGGCCGGCCGTGTACCCCATCATTTTTCCCCAAAATCAACCCGAGCACTGCACGGGTTCTAGGACACGCCCGTGTCCTTACCTGTGTCACCTCAACACGCCTGGACCCCAGGCCGTGTACACGGTCTCGACACTCGACACTTCGTCGAGCAAAGATCGTCGACCTGATGACACGGCCTTGGACACGCCCGTGTCCTAGGCCGTGTGCCTTGTCTCGACACATTGTCGACACCAAAGTGTCGACTTCCCGGGACGAGTGTCGACACGGGTCGACACGCCCTGCGACACGCCCGTATCGCAGGTTGTGTGCCATGTCTCGACACTTCGTAGACCGCAGAGTGTCGACTTCGCGGCTAAGTGTCGACACGGGTCGACACGCCCTGCGACATGCCCGTGTCGCAGGCCGTGTGCCCAGTCTCGACACAATGTCGAGACCAAAGTGTCGACTTCCCGTCTTAGTGTCAACACAGGCTTGACACGCCCTGGGACACGCCCGTGTCCCAGGCCGTGTGCCTGCTGCCAGAACCCAAACTGGCCCAGAACGTCCCCCTTTGCTCCTTTGAGTTTCGGGGCATTACAACTCTCCCCCTCTTAAAAGAATTTCGTCCTCGAAATTACATAAAGGAAAGACATGTACAAAACCAAAATTTGTACCTGAGCAGAACAACTCTGGATACTCGTCAAGCATAGTCTACTCTCGCTCCCAAGAGAGCTCCTCACGACCGCAATTGTCCCACCGGACTTTGACCATCCTGATCTCTTTATTGCGTAGCCGCTTGACCTCCGAGTCCTCAATCCGCACGGGCTTGACCTTTGTCGTTAGCCCACTATCCACCGGCACTCGATCAACCGCGATCACTTGCGTAGGCTCTTGCACCGCCTTCCGAAGCACCGAAATGTGGAATACATCATGTAAACCACTTAGCTCCACTGAAATCTTCAACCTATAGGCCGCTTCACCAACTCGCTCCAGAACCTCAAATGGTCCAAGGTACCTCTGGCTTAGCTTTTTCAATCGCCGCACCCGTGAGACACCCTTGAACGGCTTGATCTTTAAGTATACATAATCGCCCACAGTGAACTCCATGTTCCTGTGCTTGGCATTATAGTACTTTGCTTGCCGGTCCTGAGCGATAAGCAACCTCTCCCGAATGGTTCGCACCAAAGAAGTAGCACCCTCCACTTCTGATCGCTTATACAACCTTGACTCACCCGCTTCTAACCAAGACAACGGCGTGCGACATTTTCTACCATATAGGGCCTCGAAAGGCGCCATCTGAATACTCGCTTGGTAGCTATTGTTGTATGCGAACTCCACCAAATAAAGGTGGTATTCCCATTGCTTTCCGAAATCCAAGACACACATGCGGAGCATGTCTTCCATAGTTCTATTGACCCTCTCAGTCTTCCCATCCGTTTGCGGATGGAAGGCTGTGCTGAATTTCAGCTTTGTTCCCAACATTTGTTGCACAAGCCTCCAATCATTGGACGTGAACCGCCCATCTCGGTCACTCACGATGCTGCGGGGCACACCATGAAGCCGCACTATGTTATCCACATAAAGCTTCGCCAACTTTTCCACCGGATCATCCTTCCTATGCGGAATAAAATGCGACACCTTCGTTAATCGATCAACAACCACCCAAATGGCATCGTTCCCCTTTTGCGACCTTGGCAAACCGTGCACAAAGTCCATAGAGATGTCGTCGAATTTCCACTCCAGAATAGGCAAGGACTTAAGAAATCCTCTCTGCTTTTGGCACTCCACCTTTACCAAGGCGTAAGTTTGGCACTTCGCTACGTAGAGCGCCACATCCTTTTTCAAACCCGGCCACCAAAACAGTTTCTTCACATCACGGTACATCTTCGTGCTCCCCGGGTGAATCGAGTACTTGTTATGGTGTGCCTCGTACAACAACACCACCCGCAAATTGCCCACACTTGGGACGCGCAAATGACCGACTTTCCAAATCAACCTGTCCTCCACAACGAATTGGGAATTTGACCCATCCAGAGCCTCTACCATGAACTGCTTCATATGAGCATTCATAACCAAAGCCTGCCGAATACGATCAGCCAGGTCATATTGGACTTCAGTCCAATTCAGAACTGCTTCAGCACCTGATTGTCTGTCCACACAGACAATCTCCAACGCCTCCAACTCTCGCACCAATCGCTCATCATGCACCGATAGCCAATTGGCTTGAGCTGGGGCTCGGCGACTCAGCGCGTCCGCAACCGCATTCCCCTTACCAGGCACGTAATGGATCTTGAATGTATAGTCCCCCAGGAACTCCATCCATCTACGCTGCCGCATATTCAGATCCTTCTGATCAATAAGATACTTCAGGCTCTTGTGATCGGTGTAGATATCAATCTTCACATCGTACAAGTAGTGTCTCCACAGCTTCAAGGCAAAAATCACGGCCGCTAACTCCAAGTCATGGACCGGATAGTTCCTTTCATACACTTTTAGCTGTCTCGAGCCATAAGCTATTACACTTCCGTGTTGCAGTAGCACGCAACCCAAACCGCTGCCTGAAGCATCGCTATAAATCTCATAGCCTTCGGTTCCACATGGCGAACTCAGCACAGGCGCCGTGGTCAACTGACACTTCAACTCCTCAAAAGCTCGTATGCACTCCGGCGTCCAAACGAACTTACGCTCCTTCCTCGTCAATGTAGTGAGAGGTAACGCTATCCGCGAGAAGTTCTCTACGAAGCGCCTATAATAGCCGGCAAGCCCCAGAAAACTCCGGACTTCCGCTACAGTAGCAAGCTCAGGCCACTCCCGTATCGCAACAATCTTCGCCGGATCCACAGCAATACCCTCTCCACTTACTATATGCCCGAGGAACGCCACCGAGGATAGCCAAAACTCGCACTTCGAGAACTTGGCATACAACTGATTTCTCCTTAGCGTTTCCAACACCAAATGAAGATGCTTGAAGTGATCTTCCTCACTTTGCGAGTACACCAAAATATCGTCGATGAAGACGATCACGAAATGGTCCAAGTACTCCCTGAACGTCTTGTTCATCAAATTCATGAACACTGACGGCGCATTAGTCAGCCCAAACGGCATGACCGTAAACTCATAATGCTCGTATCTCGTACTAAATGCTGTCTTTGGGATATCACTCTCTCTTATTCGCAGCTGATAGTACCCAGCCTTGAGATCTAACTTCGAGTACACCGTCGACCCGACTAACTGATCAAAAAGATCATCAATCCGGGGGATCGGGTACTTGTTCTTCTCCGTCAACTTGTTGAGCTCCCTATAATCAATGCATAGCCTCAAGCTTCAGTCCTTTTTCTTAACAAAGAGGACCGGTGAGCTCCAAGGCGAAGAACTCGGGCGCACATACCCTTGCTCCAACAACTCTTGCAGTTGAACTTTCAGCTCCGCCATTTCCTTAGGCGCTAGCCGATAAGGAGATCGTGACACAGGCTTTGCACCTGGCACTAGCTCGATCGTAAAATCTATCTCCCGCTGAGGCGGGGCTCCAGGAAGATCTGCGGGGAACACATCAGGGTATTCCGATACCACTGAAATACAATCCAACGCGGGCTTCGGCTTTGCAACCTCCACTAGTGTAAAGAACAGTTCTGCTCCGGCACGAACCGCCTTCACCACCTGAAGAGCAGACATCAACGTCTGGCTCGACCCCTTTAAGCCCGTAAAAGTCGTCTCACGACTTGCTCCCAGCTTAACTTCCTTGCTACCGCAATCTATATGGGTCTGCTGCTCCGAGAGCTAGTCCATGCCAAATATGCCGTCGAACTCCACCAACGGAAGTAAAGACGCCCGCAGGTCGAACTCC
Source organism: Platanthera guangdongensis (assembly GCA_039583875.1). Taxonomy (NCBI): domain Eukaryota; kingdom Viridiplantae; phylum Streptophyta; class Magnoliopsida; order Asparagales; family Orchidaceae; genus Platanthera; species Platanthera guangdongensis. Next base: position 61,037,800 of record CM077166.1, on the reverse strand, counting down.
TGCCCCTCAATACGAATCTTAACATCGCAGATCCTATCCGCTCGCATCGAACACCCGTTGGGCAACAACATATCCAACTTATCCTTCGTCATCGAAGAAGGGACTCCGATGCGTGATATAAATCCTTCGGACAAGAAGGAGTGTGAAGCTCCCGTATCGAAGAGTGCTCGTGCCGGATTTTCACAAATTAATACAAATCCTAAACAAGCAGTGGTAAGGTAACATGTGCATAACAAGTATTTAAAGAAATTGACTTGCTATAAATTAAACCGTACCTGTCACCACATCAGCTTGTTTGATGGCCTCCTGTTGGCCAAGATTATAGACCCTTGGTTGGGCCGGAGCATAATGGGATGCGGTCGACTCCACCGCCTTTCCCTTCTCTTCATAAGTAGCTCCCGGCTTTCTCTCGGACTTAGGACGTCCGCTCCAACAGTCACGGGCAAAGTGTCCCGTCTTTCCACATGTAAAACACGCGCCCGGGGTCCGACTCGTAGTCGCCCCAGAAGCACCAGAAGGAGCTGGACCCGAAGTCCTATTCTTCTTGAAAGACCTCCGATAGCCGGCCTTTGAAGTAGTCGGCACTTTAAATTCAGATTTCTTCTCACCCAAGCTTTTCTTTGCTTGTACATTCTTCATGTCCTTCTCCAAGGACCGGGCAGTATTGACCAAGGTTAAGAAACCCTGCGTCATCGGCCCCGAAAGTAGTAGTCTCAACTCATCCCTCAAGCCTTCATAGAAGCGATTAGTCTTGCGATCCTCATCCATGATGGTGGAGCTAGCATAACGACTCAGACGAGTAAACTCATGCAGATATTCATCCACGCTCTTCTCACCCTAGACCAACTTCAGAAATTCGTTCTCCAATGCTATCTTCTGCGTCGAAGGGAGGTATCTAGCCAAAAATAATCTCGAGAACTCCTCCATCGAGACATCACCAAGTTGCCTACCTCTCAATAAGTGCAGCTCCAATCCTTCCCACCACATCCTCGCTTCACCGTCCAAAAGGAACGTAGCGATGGTGGTCATTTGCCACTCCTCCGTCTCCGTTGCTGTCATGACTCTCTTCACCCTGGAGAGCCAGTCTTCAGCCTGAGATGGGGTTCCCAACCCCGAGAATAACGGAGGGTTAAAGCTCATTACATACTTAAGCTGCCTCTCAGTTGCCCTCCTCGGCACCACCGGTTCCACAACCACTTGCTCCACTCTCCTCGGCTCAGCCTCTTGCAGAGGTTCTTGCTCCATAACAGGAGCAGGCTGCTGCGCTTGTCTTGCAGGCTGCGCATTTATCACGGCCAACACCGCTTCAGCCACCAATCGAATATTTTCAGCCGACAGAGGTGTTGCAGGAGCAACATCCGGTGCACTACTAGCCTCAGAAACTCGGCGTTTTGACGGCCCAACACCACTTCTGGTCACCTATAGTGGTACAAAACACCGTTAAGCGACCAAATAAATTGCAAACAGCAATTATAGGAACACGCAGGTTCCTCAAACACGAGTATTTTCATTCCTAAGTGGACATTCATGGGTTCTTTTTACTGTTATTACGATGACGCACACAATGTGCTCACCACCCCTTAAAAAGAATTCGCCCACGAATTCACCTTAAGCCCGACCAAAACCAGTAGTCTGATACCAAATTGTAACACCCCCTATCCGTCACATAGCATATAGCAGTAGGTCCGGCCGGGGCCCGACGTTGTATGCCACAGACAGACCGAGTGGTTACTTATGGAAACCATCCAACCAATCGAATACGTCCTACACAGAGCATTCTAGCGGAAGCAGTTTATAAAAGTTGCAATAAAGAACCCAGCATTAGAGCCTGAATGTCCACTAGTACAGAATAGGAATGTTATACAAAATACTCAAAATAAGCCTTAAGGCCTTACAAAATGTTTCACTTCCAATTACATGTTTTACAAACCACGGCACGCAGGCCGGTCACACATGAATAAAGCAGTAAACACTTCCAAATAGGCCTTCAAGGGCCGGCTTCGCATTCGGGCTTTAGCCCGCTATTGACCGCTTGGTCCAGCTGCAGCTGCAAGCAACAAACCACCGCACGGTGGCAAAACAAGGCAACGATCAGCTATGCTGACCAAATTATAACGATCTCGCCCCCAACTCGGGGCGGCGATGCTCCTTCCCTGCATTTCATCACAGACGTTAGCTCGCACGGCCACACGCCCCGTGCTCTCAGGGCACATTCTCGGTGAACCGGTCGATGTCACGTCAATTAAATCCATAGACATTCCGGACTCACCACCGCCACTTGGATGGCCAAACCAATGAGTAATTTGTCTTCCCGACCTGGGTCACGACAATTTAAGCCATTGACCGCCGAAGACCCTAATCTATGCCAACGGTAAGTGCCAAGTGCCTTTAGGTCTCTTTAACCGAACGACATAGAACGGGTACGCTTCCATCTAACCCGTGCTCACATCGCAACGACAATTTAAGCCATTTGCGCGGGTCAAACTTCCGCCGAGTCCCATCTCCATCACAAGTCACATAACCCGGTTATGTTCAAGTTGGCTCTCAAGCCACCAAGTTGGCAAGATCTCGTATCTGCCCAGTTTTTCGGGTGCACCTTTGGGTTAGTCCCCAAGGCTCCCTGATGCAATCTACCGCGTAGAAAACCCGAAAAACAACCAATAGCACGGAGTCTTCTCCGGCATTATGCAATGCAACATCACCGATCCAGACCAACATGTCCTGGTAGGCTTCACACATCATGCCTATGTCCGTTCTCGCTTACGGACTCTAAACAACGGGGACTTCACATATCTACCCGAAGGAACGCCTCCAACTCTCCGCAAACTCGCGAGAGCGGGCTTCCTATGCAAAGAAAGAGAGCTACTCATGCTCAAGATGAGGATCGTTACCCTAGCATTCCTCTTTGGCGCCATTGAAAAGTAATCGGATGAAAAGCACCGCACTAGCTTTGCCTCCGTGGATCCGGAGTCGGCTTGCGATTCGGAGCTTCGAAGCTCCTCCAATGGCGAGATCTAGCTCCTTCTTCCTCCCTTGGCTCTCCTCTCTCTCTAAGGCTTTAGAAAGATAACACTTAAGAAAAAGTGAGGGTTTCTAAGTCCAATCCCGGGTATATCCCTTCAGGAATAACCCCCAGCCGTTGGATCTCAAAATAAGGAAACGAACGGCTTTGATTCGGGACTGAAATGCCCAATCTGGACCGAACACGGCCTGGCACACGCCCGTGTCCAGGGCCGTGTGCCTCATTCGCCATCAAAATCGAATCACCTGGAACCTCACACGGGTATCGAACACGCCCGTATTCGAGCTGACACGCCCGTGTTCCACCTGACACGGCCGTGTGGCCGGCCGTGTACCCCATCATTTTTCCCCAAAATCAACCCGAGCACTGCACGGGTTCTAGGACACGCCCGTGTCCTTACCCGTGTCACCTCAACACGCCTGGACCCCAGGTCGTGTACACGGTCTCGACACTCGACACTTCGTCGAGCAAAGATCGTCGACCTGATGACACGGCCTTGGACACGCCCGTGTCCTAGGCCGTGTGCCTTGTCTCGACACATTGTCGACACCAAAGTGTCGACTTCCCGAGACGAGTGTCGACACGGGTCGACACGCCCTGCGACACGCCCGTGTCACAGGTCGTGTGCCATGTCTCGACACTTCATTGACCGCAGAGTGTCGACTTCGCGGCTAAGTGTCGACACGGGTCGACACGCCCTGCGACACGCCCGTGTCGTAGGCCGTGTGCCCAGTCTCGACACAATGTCGAGACCAAAGTGTCGACTTCCCGTCTTAGTGTCGACACAGGCTTGACACGCCCTGGGACACACCCGTGTCCCAGGCCGTGTGCCTGCTGCCAGAACCCAAACTGGCCCAAAACGTCCCCCTTTGCTCCTTTGAGTTTCGGGGCGTTACAGCCTTTCTCTCTTTCTCTTTCTTGGAATGAGAAGAAGAAGAAGAAGAAGAAGAAGAAGAAGAAGAAGATGAAATGAAGAGTTAATTCTGCATTTCGGCCTTATAACAGCAATGAGAAATCTGAGCCATCAGATCCCATAGGAAGAAAAGGAATGGCCAGAAAATTCCCTGAAAACCGCTCTCTCGGGTCTGACACGCCCTGTGACACGCCCGTGTCACAGGCCGTGTCCCCTAAGCGGTGCACGAACTGCCTTACCCATACTTATCCACGCCAAGGGGACACGCCCAGGTCACACCCGTGTCAGTCTAGTCACGCCCGTGACATGGGGCGTATAACTCACTCGAGACCTACTCGAGAAAACTTACTCGAGAGAAAACCAACTGCTCGAGTACCTAGACAGGACACGACCGTGTCACAGATGACACGCCCGTGTCACCCCCTCTTACTCGAGTACTTTTCAACCTACTCGAGTACATTTCGACCTACACGAGAGCTACTCGAGTATGAGTGGGACACGCCCTATGACAGGCACGTGTCATAGTCCGTGTACCCTCTACCCGTCGATCGTCGAGCGCAGTTTGTCGACCTAGAGAGAGTCATCGACCAGGGGAGGACACGCCCTGCGTCACGCCCCCGACACGCCCGTGTCATGGGCGTGTACCTCCCGAACATTCATCGACCGAACTTCGTCGACCGAAAGTCGTCGAACGCAATTCGTCGAACGCACTCTACCCAAGCAGGACACGCCCAGGGACACGCCCGTGTCACAGGCCGTGTCACCCAATCTTTTCCCGTTGCTCGAATTTGGGCTATTAAAACCCTCCCATCCTTCAAGAAATTTCGTCCACGAAATTCGGCTCACTCCAATCAGCCATATACTCATACGCCCACGATATTGCACCCACTGCAACCGAGCACTCAAAGAGGCGAGCCAAGTTTGATCTCAGAGGCCATGACTTGTCTCACCCCAAGGCATCGCACAAACAAACCAAACATACAATACATACATATAGCATATCCCTAACTCCCATCGGTGCACATTCAACCACAAAATGCACGCAAATAATATATCACCAAATACATCATATTCCATAGTCAAAATCACATTACACACACAACCATTTCAGTATTCATAACTTCTCTACACCAGTATTCCCAAACCTGATATCCAACCATGGACATATAGTCTCCATGACTCTAACCATGTATCTGAACATCATCTAGCCAGACACATATTATAAGGCAACATCACATAGGTCCTTTGTACATCACCAAAGGGATACAAGTTACTCTCATACAATCAAAGTGGTGTCTGGGATGCAGATGACTCGGCCACTGCTTTCCCTTGTTCTTCATAAGACGCACCTGTCTTTTTCTCACTTCTGGCAGGGCCACTCCAACAATCACGGGTGATATGTCCTGGCTTTCCGCACATAAAACATGTGCGTATTTCACTTCATCCTTGCCCATAGGTTGCCCCAGACAAAATAGTAAACGGAGGTGGTTCAGTCCTGAACTTTTTCTTCTCTTGTCTCTTAAATTTCAATTGTTCTGACTGCGACACTTGAAATTCCTGTTTTTCCACCGCCAAACTCCTCTTCTTGTCCCAACAGTGAGGGGCTATATGCCCCGACTTCCCATAATAAAAACAGGTACTAGTCTCAACATGATTTTGTCCATACGTTGCCCCCGAATGCACAGTCAACGGACTTACTTTGGCAGGCCTCAACTGTTTCCTCTCTCGTCGCCCACACGCTGACTGTTCTGATTTTGGCGTCGCTAGTGCCCACACGTCTTCCCACCATTTTCTTGCATCTCTTTCCAGCAAGAAAGTGGTGAAGGTCCCTTTCAGTGTGGTCATCATTCTCTTCACTCTCGCAAGCCAATCCTCCGCCTGCGTTGGGGAACCTACCATACATCGCTTCAACTGCTCGCACGCTACTTGCTCATCCACCTCAGCTTCCACAGGCTCTTGCCTTGCACCAGGCCATACGGGCACCCCTGCAGGCCGTGCTAACCCAATAGGTTGTGCATATAACACTGCGAGCACCGCGAGCTCCGGCTCAGTCAACACACGCTCATCTAACCGTTGGGGCGCAGAATGCCCAGCATCACACTCGCCACCTATCAATGTAACACCCCCACTCGTCACATGGCATATAATGGTGGGTCCAACCGGGGCCCCACGCCATATGTCATAGACAAGCGATGGAATTACGTGTGGAAATCAAAATCTACTCGCATCCTAACTCAAAACATTCTAGCGCAGCATTTTACGTTAACATGAACTCAACTTAGACAATGTCCACTACTATATAAATTCCATATTTATATATGCAAACCAGGAATGTATACAATTCACACACACTAGCCTTAAAGTCTTACAGATTTCTCTTTGCACAAATACATTTTCGTACATCGGCACGCAGGCCAGCCACACATGAAATCCAATCACATTTCTTCGCACAGCCTTCAAGGGCCTTTAGCAGCAATCCTCCATTCCGCTCATTTCCATTCAAGAAGCAACACCTATAATTCACCATCCAATCCAAACAAAAACAAAGTACCGGTTAGCATTAGCTGACCACTTATAACGACCCTACCCCTTACCCGGGGCAGTGGTTCCTTCCCTGTATGCATTGCCATCAGCATTTCTATTCATCTATCAATCACAGTCCATATCACAAATGCCAGTCTCCACCGGATGCTCCGTGCACTCAGGGCACCTTGTGGGTGTACCAGATATACTAGTCATACACCGCCGATCGAGGCTCTTCACTTGTTGGTTGGGCGGTTCAAGCCTAGTCCACCAATCTCACTATTGGCGACATCCCGTCCATACCACTCAGAGGTACTACCTCGCAGCATTCAGTAGATCGACCCACACAATGTAGTGTGGCAGGCCGTGCTCGTTCCCCGGACACTGCCACCCATCGATTGCTCAACCTAATCTGGATCGACCCACACTTTGTAGTGCAACAGGCCAGGTACTCGCTTCCCGGACACTGCCACCCATCGATCTCTGCTCTAAGATCACCCACCATAGTGGTGTAGCAGGTCGGGTGCTCACTTCCCGAGCATGCTCCAAATGATCTCTCCTTACAAACAGGAGCTTCTTCAAAGCTTCCATCCATCCATAACCAATATTCATTCATCCATACACAACCATGCAATCAAATCATAAACCTTTCACAGCATCAAATCCACGGAGTCTTCTCCGGTTTACCCATGATCATCACCAATCCAGACCACCCGTCCAGATGGGTTTCACACAGCATGTCTATGCCGTACTCCACACTTCCGGATCTAGATGCAGACTCAACCAAGGAATCACTTCTGAAATCCACCTCTTGGTGGAGCATTCCATGCACATGCATAAAGAAAGGACTTCGAAGTCCAAGAAGGAGATCGTTACCCTTGAAAATCGCTTCGGTGCCATGAAGTAGCCAGATGGAAGTCACCGCCTCGGCTTTGCCTTCACGAAATCGCTCTCGGATCTTCAATCCGCACTCCATAGCTCCTTCAGCAGCTGGTTCTCCTTCCTCCTTTCCTTCCCTTGGCCTTTCTCTCTTTCTCTCTCTTGGAATGAGAAGAAGAAGAATAAGATGAAATGAAGAGTTAATTCAGCATTTCGGCCTTATAACAGCAAGGAGAAATCTGAGCCATCAGATCCCATAGGAAGAAAAGGAACGGCCAGAAAATTCCCTGAAAACCGCACTCGCGGGTCTAACACGCCCTGTGACATGCCCGTGTCACAGGCTGTGTCCCCTAAGCGGTGCACGAACCATCTTGCCCATACTTATCCACGCCAAGGTGACACGCCCAGGTCACGACCGTATCAGTCTAGTGACATGGGGCGTGTAACCCACTCGAGACCTACTCGAGAGAACTTACTCGAGAGAAAACCAACTACTCGAGTACCCAAACAGGACACGCCTGTGTCACAGATGACACGCCTGTGTCACCCCCTCTTACTCGAGTACGTTTCTACCTACTCGAGTACATTTCGACCTACGTGAGAGCTACTCGAGTATGAGCGGGACACGCCCTGTGACACGCCCGTGTCACAGGCCTTGTACCCTCTACCCGACGATCATCGAGCACAGTTCGTCGACCTAGAGAGAGTCGTCGACCAGGGGAGGACACGACCTGGGTTAGGCCCCCAACACGCCCGTGTCACGGGCGTGTACCTCCCGAACATTCGTCGACCGAACTTCGTCGACTAAAAGTTATCGAACGCAATTCATCGAACGCACACAACCCAAGCAGGACACGCCCTGGGACACGCCCGTGTCCTAGGCCGTGTCACCCAATCTTTTCCCGTTGCTCGAATTTGGGATGTTACACATTGAACCTATAGATATGAATTAAAAACTAAAACTAGATTATGATCTAACCTGAAATAACCTGAGTAGACATCTGGGATTCCTCAAAAGACACCACGTTCCGCTTTCCCTTTCCCTTGTCCAAATGTTGCGGCAGTGGCAAAACCTGAAGTGGAACTGATTGCAACAGGGGCTGAGTCTGCGGGCACTTTGACTTGAAATGTCCTTTCTGTCCACACAAAAGCAGCCTCTTTCCTTACCCCCAATAGTGGGCAGCATCGTGCCCCCTTCGTTTGCATGAAGTACATACCAAATATCCCTTAGGAGCATCCTGAATCGCATGAACATGCTCCTTCTTCTGAGGCCTTATTCTCTTGAAACATTTCTCGAACGAGTGGCCTGGTCAGCCACAGAAACTGCAAACTTCCTTGCTTCTCTTCCTCGAAGCAGAACTAGATTCCTTAGAACTCTTACCTCCTTGGGACTTACTCTTGTCCTTCCCTAGTATCATACCACAATCCTTAGTGTATCCAATAGTCTTAACTTATAGAGCAACTTCTTATATCCTCGCATTAATCTCGGACTAGTAAGTATTGGCAAACTGCTGAATGTCATTTTGGAGGCCACCCAAGAAACCTTTGACTCTACACTCCTTAGCAGCTATCAACTCCGGAGAAAGCCTATTCAATTTGTTGATCTCGCTCCCATACTAAACCACTACGGGGGTTTGCTCACCAGGCTGTCGTCCTAAGGTGGTAGCCAACAATGCCTGCAACTGTGCTTGCATTTCTACGATCTGACCTACTAGGGTCTCCATGCACTGGTGCAGTTCTACAATCACCGCATCGCTCTGCGCACATGATGAATCCCCCACAAAATGGGGAGTTGTCCCTGTCGCATCTCGCTTAGGTGACATTCTAAAAGAACATTCAAACAACTAGTCAAAACCTAGCCCAACTGCTAGAACCAAACAACCCAGTCCAGACAAAACATGCTTAAGTACTTGCTAAAGATGCTAACTTGCTCTAGGATTTTCAATAATGATATCATGGGTAAATTAGGGTGATATACCTTCATCCTACTGACTCATGTGCCTAAACCATGAATGCATGAATTCCTTATTCTTTTTTACCCAAAACCATGTGTGTACATATGTCATCATGTAAATCTTTAGCTTGGCACGCGTGTAGATGAAATGTTATGTCATGCATGTGATATGCAATCTAAAAAAGTTGTAATGCATGTTATGAGCAGCATACACATGAAATGGTATGCTTCTCATACTACATAACATCGCATGTAATTAAAAAAAAGAAAACGTGCTAATGGGCACCCATGTGATGATGGTTATACAACCCATACTACATAACCGTCACATGTTGCCACCTATAGTGGATCCATATACAAACACATATTATGCATCTCATACTACATTATATGCTTTGTATACTTCTTATCATGCTATGAGTGTAGTGTTCATGCTTTATCCAAGACACACTGATGACACATCAGTGTGTATGAAATGAAACTAGACAACTAACACTAACTAGAGACGGTTGCTCGACCAATTGTCTAACAACCCATCCCTCTGATACCAACTGTCACAACCCGCATTTTGTCAACATTTAAGTTATATCAGAGTAAGATAAAATACGCGCTGTGATGCCACGCCGTGCAGGGGATAAGCGCAGGCGCTCAGGCAAGACTCCAAACTCTATAGTTTATATGAAATCCATAAATTATTAAGTAGAAAAACGTTTAAGTTTAGATGGTCATATCACTCAGCATTATGGATTAACTAGTCAACGAGTAAAATATATATTTATACACTACGGAAATACTTTGATTATGTTGATTTAACATCAAACATGAGTATAAACATCCCCGAAAGACTACTCATATTATGCATGACTCTAGATTTACTATAAGTACAAAAATAGTCTTTACGTTAGCTAGAAGATAGTACTTAAGTTTTGAAAGGATGGCATGTATATGATACTAGTAGTAATGCTTTTATAATTTAAAATAGCTAACATGCAACCTAACATAAAACATTCCCGGAGAACAAGTAAAACAACCACAAATAGGCAAACTAGCAGCTTGTCCAAGTAATTAGCATTCCAAAAGGAAACCATCAGTGTGCGTCAACAACCTGACACGAACCCACTAGAGAGCATGTATGTCTGTACTAACAAGAAAATAACAAAGCTACCTCATAACGGTGAGGAAAACCTCTGCAACACAGCAGTCCACTAGCAACACTAACCTAGCCGCGCAACCGACTACTATCCCGAACCTGAGGAATTCAAATAAAGAACATCTCAACAAGAAATTACAAGTGGCAAAAGGAGAGATTAGACAATAATCAAGTAAAAGTATAAGGGTTTTTTCAAACCCTACTATAAGGAAAAGCTGACAAACTCAGCTGAATAAGAAGTAAAATAGCGGTAAAAACTAACTTATAGACTCCAAGAGTAGGAAATTTGCACCAAGTGCGATAAAAATCTATGCTTTAAGAAACATGAATATAAGTAAGTCTAGGTATCAGAAAAAATAGTCTACCCTTGACTTTGTAAGAAAATACATGATGAGTCCAAATTATATACATATTTTAGGACTAATCTGGGCCAGTTTTCTTTCACAAGTACTTCACTTTTAGTTCGTTATCGTATGTATTTCTTCTAATCTTTATTTCCACAGGAAGTACACTTTAGGCCCGTTTTCATTGTGATTTCTTAGTTTGTGTACTTTTGCCCTATACTTGGTGTTTTTCTACGTCTGGAGAATGTGTTGCGCCCATTTCGGTGGCTCTTTTGTTCTTACTGCAGGTACAATGGTCATGTACGTGTTCTGGGATTGTTTGGGAAATAACAAACGGTATAAGAACACTGTGCACGATCATTGGATCTATAGAGCAAGACCACTGATCGTGCGCCACTGATCTTGCGTTCTATATTCTCCATTTTCCAAGTTATTTTTGGGGCATCGCACGACCATTGGACATAGTGCGCACGACTGCTGGTTGTGCGCCATTGCTCGTGCGTGCTTATTCCAGTTTTTCTGTAGTTCTGCCAATGCTAATCGCACGATCATGGGATCTAATGCGCACGACCATCGGTCGTGCGCCACTGATCGTGCACATGTATATTATTTTTTCTGTCTAGCTATAGGTTTCTCTGGGAGCTGAACGCATGATCATCAACCGTTAGTGCGCACGACCACTAGTCATGTGCCACTGATCGTGCGCTCTGTTTTTCTACTGCCGTATTTAAGCCCCTACTCCACGAATTAGGGAATGCTTTTTTTTATTCTCTTCGCCTAGCTGCTGAGCGCGAAGCGCCGCTCCTCTCCCCCACAGGTCTTCCACTCATCTCCACCCTCCGGGAAGCTCTCTCCGGCCATCCGAAGTCATCTTCACCCCTTAGGAGAGTTCCCGGCCACCAACAGCTTGCAACAGAGACCTTTCGATACTTTTCATTAGAGCAAAGGGAGTAAAGACTGAAGGAAAGGGAAGAAGATGGAGGAAGACAAGTCGATTGACAACCCATTTGCTGTAACGCCTACATTCATCACATGGAATATAAAAGTGGGTCCGGCCGGGGCCCCACGCCATATTTCACAGACAACCGTCGGAATTACGCATGAATATCAAAATCACGTTCTACTCGCATCCTAACTCAGAACATTCTAGCGCAACATTTTAAGTTGCAAGAACTCATCACAATGAATGGCAACGAAATATATAAACCATACATATATATATCACCAAGAATGTATACAAATACACACGCACATGGCCTTAAGGCATTATAAGTTGCTCTTTACAAATATATAGCTTCATACATCGGCACGCAGGCCGGCCACACATGAAATCCAAGAATTCTTCGCACGGTATTCAAGGGCCTTTAAGCCGCAAGGGCTTCGTTCCGCTCAATTCAATTCAACCCGTCAGCACCTGCAATTAGGCATACACCCCAAGAGCGGTAAACAAAGCAACGGTCAGCATTAGCTGACCAATTATAACGACCATACCCCTTACCCGGGGCATTGGCTCCTTCCCTGTATGCATTGCAATCATAACATCTATCTATCACAACAAGTGCTCTCAGGCACAACAGTATCACAAACGCCAGCCTCCGACAGATGCTCTGTGCACTCAGGGCACATTATTGGTATACCGGATATACCAGTTTCCCAGCACCGAGTAGAGGTTTTTAACATGTTGGTTGGCCGGTCCTAGTTCACCAACACCCATGCTGGCGACATTCTGCCCATCCCACTCAGAGATGCTAACCTCATGACAAACTTGAGCATTTCCACTTCAGATCGACCCACCATTGTGGTGCAGTAAGCCGGGTCTGTCTCGCGTCCTCCCAAGCCTTGCCACCAATCAATCTCCCAAAACAACCAGGGGCAGGTCAGCCTTTTCTCGTTGCTCAAACCGTCACTAGCGCACCACTTGATGCGGGTCGGCTTTCCCTCCTGATTAGCTGCAGCTTTCAGCTCTCTCAGATCAAATAGCGCTCACATCGCTCACACCACAAGGAGCTTATGCAAAGCATCCAAGATTTGCAAACAGCTCGCGCAGAGCTCACAACTAAAGGAGCTTACATTCACAATTCACACGCATGTCTACATGAAGTCTTCTTCGGTTCACACATAACCATCACCAATCCAGACTAACCATCCGGATGTGCTTCACACAGCATGCCTACACCGCACTACCTATTTCCAGCTCTAAATGCAGACTAAACCTGGAATCACCCGCGGTGTCCACCTCTTGGTGGAGGATTCCATGCATATGCATAAAGAAAGGACTTCGCTTGTCCAAGAAGGAGATCGTTACCCTTGACGATTGCTTTGGAGCCATGAACTAGCCGGATGGAAATGACTGGCACGGTCTTGCCTCCACGAATCCGCACTCGGCGCACAATTCAGCATGTTGAAGCTTCTCCGGCAGCCGGCTTCCTTCTCCCCTTCCTTCCTTGCTTTCTCTTCTCGCCACTCTTGATCTATTTAGAGAGAGAACGGCAAAAGAATGAATGTGAGTATATACAGCAGGGAAGGGCCTGGACCCTTGGATCCAAGATGAAGGAAATGAACGGCCACGATCTGCCAGAAATATCCATTTTTGTGCTGACACGCCCTGTGACATGCCCGTGTCACAAGCCGCGTCCCTTAAGCGGTGCACGAACCGCCTTAAACAGAACAGAGCACGACCATGTGACATGCCCGTGTCACATGACTGACAAGCCCGTGTCATATGGCTGACACGCCCGTGTCACACAGTACACGCCCGTGTCTAATGGTCGTGTACCTCAGGCAGTACACTACTAACTCAACTCGAGCGGGACACGGCCATGGGACACGCCCGTGTCCCAGGCTGTGTACCCCATGACACACTCGTATCCACCAGCACACATCCCTGGCTGACCTAGAGAAGGACACGGTCATGTGACACGCCCCTGTCACAGGCCGTGTACTCAACTTAACTTGCCGCTCAATGATCGTCGAGCGCAGTTCGTCGACTAGAGGAGGACACGATATCTGACACGCCCGTGTCGCAGGGCGTGTTCCCTCTCGAGAACTTCTTGAGTGCATTTCGTCGAGCACTCGACAAGCAACCCGAGCAGGATACGCCCTGGGACACGCCCATGTCCCAGGCTGTGTCACCTAACCTGAATCAAATTGGGATTTGGGGTGTTACAACCCTCCCCTCCTTCAAAAAAATTTAATCCCAAAATTTTCTCAACCGGAAACATCAACACAACCACGTCATTCCTTAGCAAAACGATACGGGTTAGAGCTCAGAGGCCACAGCTTGTCTCGCCCCGCGGTATCGCACAAAACAAGTCATTATAATGTCATACATACACACATACACACCATACTCAAATCTTTTACCCCAGATATACATACATCAACATAACCATTCCTTCATTCCACCTTGATTGAATGATCACTTAGATAAAACAAGGTGTACACAAACATCGTATTGTAACATCTATTTACATCAGCAAAGTAATTCACTCTTCCATTTTACTTCCACTCATCCTCATCTTTCATAATTCGTTTGATAGCCTCTTTGATTTCCAAACTAAACACTCGTGGCTGTTGTACTTCACCAGTTGAGATGTGTGGCTCCTGCAATTCAAGACTATGCACTCGAGGTTGCGTCCGGGATGCAGATGACTCGGTCACTGCTTTACCATTTTCTTCATAAGACGCACCTGTCTTTTTCTCATGCCTTGGAGGGCCGCTCCAACAATTACGGGCTATATGTCCCTGTTTCCTACAATGAAAACAAGTACGTGTCTCAACACATCCTTGCTTATATGTTGTGTCCGAAGAAATAATCGAAGGAGTTGGTTCAGCAGGCCTGAACCTCTTCTTGTCTCGTCTCCTAAACTCTGATTGTTCCAACTGTGGAACTTTGAATTCCGGCTTCTTTACCGCCAGGCTCTTCTTATCCTGCACCCGTTTCAAATCTTTCTCCACCACCCTGGCTGTATCTACTAATGCTTGGAAGTCTTGGTTCACCGAACTCGGGAGTGCCAATCGCAACTCATCATGCAGTACCTCATAGAATCTATTCTTCTTTCGCGCCTCCTGAGCGAAAGTAGACCCCGCGTAGCACCCCAGCCGCGTAAACTCGTGTAGGTAAGTATCAACACTACTCTCCCCCTGCACCAGATGTTGGAACTCATTTTCCATGGCAATCCGCTGCGACACTAGCAAATACTTGGCCAGAAATAATCGTGAGAATTCTTCGATCGAGATCTCCTCTAATCCTCGACCAGCCAAGTAGTGCAATTTCACTTTGTCCCACCAAAGCCTTGCATCTCCATCCAACAGAAAAGTTGCTAAGGTAACCTTCTGCACCTCCGCAGTCCGAATTGCTGCCAGAATCCTCTTCACTGGTGCGAGCTAATCTTCTGTCTGCATTAGGGAACCCGTTCCTCCAAACGTAGGTGGATGAAACTTCATAAACCGCTTCAACTGCACGTCTGATGCTTGCTCATCCACCACAGCATCAACACGCTCTTGCCTTGCACCAAGCTGTACTGGCACCCCTGTAGGTCTTGCCTGCCAGTAGGTTGTGCATGTAACACCGCGAGCACCATCTCAGTAACCACACGGATGGTCTCCGTCAAGGGAGTTGTAGGCGCCTCAGCTGGTGCCGCACTCTCATCAGATCGCTGGGGCTCAGACTGCCCAACACTACTCCTCGTCACCTATCAATGTACAAAACACCTGTTACGTCCATTCCATAAGGACAAACATGCATTGACTACACACTCACGCTCCTCATATGCATGTATTACATTCCTAGTGGACATTTTTGAGTTCAGTTATGTTCTCCCTCCCAAAAATCTCAAACCTGGCTCTGATACCACTTTGTAATGCCTCCATTCGTCACCTGGAATATAACAGTGGGTCCGGCCGGGGCCCCACGCCATATTTCACAGACAAATGACAGAATTACATATGAATATAAAAATCATGTTCTACTCACATCCTAACTCAGAGCATTCTAGCTCAACATTTTAAGTTGCAAGAACTAATCACAGTGAATGTCCACGAAATATATAAACCATACATTTATATATATCACTAGGAATGTATACAAATACACACGCTCATGGCCTTAAGGCCTTACAAGTTTCTCTTTACAAATATATAGCTTCATACATCGGCATGCAGGCCGGCCACACATGAAATCCAAGAATTCTTCGCACGGCCTTCAACGACCTTTAAGCAGCAAGGGCTTCGTTCCGCTCAATTCAATTCAACTCGTTAGCACCTTTACTTAGACATTCATCCTAAGAGCGGTAAACAAAGCAACGGTCAGCATTAGCTAACCAATTATAACGACCCTACCCCTTACCCGAGGCAGTGGTTCCTTCCCTGTATGCATTACAATCATAACATCTATCTATCACAACAAGTGCCCTCAGGGACAAGAGTGTCACAAACGCCAGCATCCACCAGATGCTTCGTGCACTCAGGGCACATTATTGGTTTACTGGATATATCAGTTGCCCACCACCAAGCAGAGGTTTTTAACATGTTGGGTGACCAGTCCTAGTCCACCAACACGCATGCTGGCAACATTCCGCCCATCCCACTCAAAGGTGCTAACCTCATAGCAAACTCGAGCATTTCCACTTCAAATCAACCCACCATTGTGGTGCAGCAAGCCGTGTCTGCCTCGCATCCTCCCAAGCATTGCCACCAATCGATCTCCCGAAACAACCAAGGGCAGGTCAGCTTTTTCCCGTTGCTCAAACCGTCAGTAGCGCACTACTTGACGCAGGTCAGCTTTCCATCCTGATTAGCCGCAGCTTTCCACTCTCTCAGAGCAAATAGCGCTCACAATGCTCACACCACAAGGAGCTTACGCAAAGAATCCAAGATTCGCAAACAGCTCACGCCGAGCTCACAACAAAAGGAGCTTACATTCACAATTCACATGCATGCCTACACGGAGTCTTCTCCAGTTCACACATAACCATCACCAATCCAGACTAACCATCCGGATGGGCTTCACATAGTATGTATACGTCGTACTACCAATTTCCGGCTCTAAATGCAGGCTCAACCTGGAATCACTTGCGTTGTCCACCTCTTGGTGGAGGATTCCATGCATATGCATAAAGAAAAGACTTCTCTTGTCCCAGAAGGAGATCGTTACCCTTGACGATCGCTTTGGAGCCATCAACTAGCTGAATGGAAATCACCGCCACGGCCTTCCCTCCACGAATCCGCACTCGGCTCACGATTCAGCACGCTGAAGCTTCTCTGGCAACCGGCTTCCTTCTCCCTTCCTTCCTTGCTTTCTCTTCTCCCCACTCTTGATCTCTTTAGAGAGAGAAAGGCTAAGAATGAATGAGAGTATATAATAGCAAGGAAGGGCCTGGACCCTTAGATCCAAGATGAAGGAAATGAACGGCCACGATCTACCAGAAGTATTCATTTTTGTGCTGACACTCCCTGTGACACGCCCGTGTCACATGCCATGTCCCTTAAGCGGTGCACGAACCATCTTTTCCAGAACAGGGCATGGCCATGTGACATGCCCGTGTCACATGGCTGACACGCCTGTGTCACACAGTACACGCCTGTGTCTAATGGTCGTGTACCTCAGGCAGTACACTACCAACTCAACCCGAGCGAGAAACGGCCATGGGACACGCCCGTATCCCAGGCTGTGTACCCCAAGACACGCCTGTGTCCACCAGCACACATCCCTGGCTGACCCAAAGAAGGACACGGCCATGTGACACGCCCGTGTCACAGGCTGTGTACTCAACTTAACATGCCGCTCGACGATCGTCGAGCGCAGTTCGTCGACCAGAGGAGGACACGCCCTCTGACATGCCCGTGTCACAGGGCGTGTTCCCTCTCGAGAACTTCTCGAGTGCATTTCGTCGTGCACTCGACAAGCAACCCAAGTAGAACACACCATGGGATACGCCCGTGTCCTAGGATGTGTCACCCAACCTGAACCCAAATTGGGATTTGGGGTGTTACATTTGCCTCCGGAAAGCAACCACGGTCAGAGTCGTGAAGTGGACTGATAACTCACCACTCCGACCAAGAACCACGACTAGACTTTCCCCATTTTGGTTTATTCTACCTCTTCTCTTTGTGGATTGTACTCTTGAGCTTATAATAAACTTAAACTTGCTTTTAATTTGTCTATGAATGAAGTTTGTTTGGGTAGTTACATCATCTGTTGTAGCTGTGATGCACTCGCCTCATTTCACGTCCATTCCACTCATGCTCTAGAACAACTCTAGCAAAGGCTAGAGTTGGTGGATGAAGAGGTGATTACGACCCTCACTTTCCGCATGGTATTCATTCCATCTGCTTGCTCTCCGTCCATCCACCTAACGAAGCACGGCATAATGGCTTGCATTAGTTTCCATCCGTCAAGCGAAGCGGCGCTTACGACCCACATTAGTTTTCTTTAAACTCTTAGTAATGATCTCTCCATGACGCTATCACGTACCCTTCCTGCATTCCCTCGAGATCGACATTCGGGGAAGCTATTCCAAAATTATTACTTGATAGCGACCGGTGCACTTGCCGACGACGCATCAAGTGTTTGGCGCCTTTGACGGGGATTGCAGGCATAAGTGATCTGGGTTGTCGAAGGTGGTTACTTAAGAGTTATTGTTTTTGATTTTTTGTTTTGTTATCATCTTTGGTGTATGCAGAGGCAAGGATCGGGAGAGTTGCTTGTTTACGATCTTGAAATAGAGAGGACCGCTCGAGCACGGAGGCATACCGCAAATGCTTGGCTGGAGATGGATCACAATCTAATTCAGCTTGGAGGCAATGAAAGAGGGGAAGATCCCATCTTTAAGGCAAACACTGTTGAGAACATTGGAAACCGGCAGGGACAGGCAATGCATAGGGCTGGATCGAGAGGGAATGGAGCTGCTGCTGGAGGGCAGCATGTCGATGACAATGAGGTGAATAGGCCGTGGCCTCGCACGATGAGAGACTACACCACCCCCACTGTTGGGAGTGTGTATCCAGCTTTTGGGCCGGCCATCCCTAATCAACAATTTGAAATCAAACTGGCTATTGTAAACATGATACGCGGCAACACGCAGCTCTCTGGGCTGCTGAGCGAGGACCCACATATGCATCTTTCGGAATTTTCTGAGATATGCGGGACCTTCCATTACAGTGGAATACCCGATGATATGGTGAAGATGAAGCTATTTCTATTTTCACTGCGTGATAAAGTCAAGGCGTGGCTGCACAGCTTACCTCCGGAAATTGCCACAACGTGGGATGCCTTAATCGCGCGATTCCTGGAGAAGTTCAATCTGGTAGACAAGATTGTGAACCTGCACCGAGAGATTGGTAACTTCCGCTAGTTCTACCAAGAGAGCCTGGCGGAAGCGTGGGAACACTTTAATGATTTGCTGCGGAAGTGCCCAAACCATGAGTTCCAGCCTTGGAATTTGGTGGGCCAGTTCTACTTTGCCATCGAGCCCAATTATAGGGGCATGATTGACACCGCTGCAGGAGGCTCATTGATGAACCTTACACCTGAGGATGCCATGAGATTCTGCAAGATACAGCCTCACACAACATATATTGGACTGCTGGGAGAAATACCCAAAGGAATACTCGTGGAATATTTGCTCTTGGATCAACTGTTACCACTACAACACCCGTCATGGCAATCTCTTGCTAAGGATGCGGTGGGGACGGCCATCACGCATATGAATGCCCGTGAGACGAACTGTCTGGTGAGCTGTGTAATCTAAATATGAATGAATCTGTGAATTTTATTGCTAACCAAAATAGTGGTGTGTCGTATGGGAATGCGTATAACCCAGGGGTGAGAAATCACCCCAACTTTTTGCGGAACCAAAATATCGGTGGCCAACGATGGCAACCAGGGCAGCATCAATTCGATGCCTCAGCCTCTGGGAGCCAACCGAGGCCACCAAATCCGGGTTATAATCAGATCACTTTGACACCAAAGAAGAGTAATTTGGAAGAAATGATGGAGAAGTTTGTTGAGGTCGCTTAATCTAATATGGCTAATCAGACCGTGTCTATGCGGAATCTGGAAGTCCAACTGGGACAATTGGCCCAGGTGCTAGCTGAGCGTCCCCAAGGGACTCTTCCAAGCAACACTGAGAAGAACCCTGTAGATCAAGGGAGGAGTCTTGCTGAGAAGGAAGAGGGGGTGTGTAGCAATCTACTGATCGCTTGTAATATCAACAACATCGAGACACCCGCCCTTTGTGATTCTGGATCATCTAGAAACATTCTCGTGTTGCAAGACGTCGAGAAGTTTAATTTAAAATTAAATCTGGAAGATCGTACTTCTCTTGTTTTTGCTAATGGTGTTCTGGTGGAGACTGAAGGAGACGTGAAAGAGGTTGAAGTTACAGTGGACGCAACCAAGGTTGTGGCGGATTTCAAAGTATTGGGGCCTATTGAAAATACTTCGATCCCAATCTTGGGAGTCCCATTTTTGAGGGAAAGCAGCTCCACCTTGGATTTTTCCAAGGGGGAGGTGGTTTTACCAAGTGTGGTGAAACCGGCGTGCCTTCCTAGCACCGCGATTGAACCTTTGTACCCCCTCCTATTTTTATCACTAACGAATTGGTTAGTAATGTGGATCACAGAGATAAATAAGAGAAGTGGAAGCAGAAGGAGAAAAGAAGTACTTCTGTAGAAGAGCGTGGTGATGAGGAAGAGAAGAAGGAGTTGTAGGTTCTTGATATGTTGCTGATGAAATTCAAGAATTTAGATATGTTGGGGAGCATGGTTCTCCACATCCTTGTGTTGAATTTATGGATAAACAATTTAATCGTAAGGTTTCATGGGCAGATCCGGTTGCCATTATGGCGTCGTAGACGATGAAACTTAAAAGTTTATATGAAGACCTAGTTAATTATGCTAGGTGGCGTTCTCCCACTGTGTAGAAAAAGAAAAATGAATGTTTTTTGCGATCCGCTCGTTTTGTTGCTCTCCAGAGTGAGAAGCATGGGGCCGGTTGGGTAAAGCCAACTTGAGCCCTAAAGCTCCAAACCCTGGGCTTTCTCACTCTAGCGTGGAGCTTTATCATAAATCAACATTTAGTTGATAGTTTATTGAATTTGTGTGAGTAACTGTTTGATGGACCTGCATAGTTCTCTTTTTTATTTAGTTTATTGTGGACATAAAACTCTATATGATTCTTAATACAGGTATTTGGTCCACCTTAAGGACGGTAAAGAAAGGGGCTTCTGGGAGACAACCAGTGTAGGACCACTTGGTCCTATTTTGTGTGCTATTTTTCTTTTTATATATGTATTCCTATTTTCCTGTTGTGCGTGGATCACTAATTCGTAGGTGCTGGAAATTTTTGAGACGCAGCAGACCAGCCGCTATCGGACAATCACGCAGCACGACTGGTATGCTCAGTTTTGAGCATAAGTACTTCTTACCCCTAGCTCTTTATTTTATTTGGAGTGTTTAATTTTACTAGTTATCACATTCAAGTCTGGGGGGGAGAGCATGCATGTGGTCACTACACGAGCACACGTTTTATTGCATACCAGTCGTTATTTATTTATTTCAAAATCACTGTAGCACACACTGAATCACCCACTTGAGCGCGATATTATCCAAGCACGCGGCTCGAGTCAAATGCATTGCTCTTGTGTAAACTTTAAAATGGTGGTACTAGCTTAGGATTTTAGGATAGAGTAGTGTGAAACTCGTGTAGTGCTCCTAATCGAGTACTCATGCTCTGTGTAGAAATAGTATAGATTTAATTTTTCTTTATGCTCGTAGATTTATTTTTTTCTTCAAATGTAAATATTGTTTGTACTACTCAAAAATGTGAATCTGGAGTAATCGAATGGTAGTGTAGGAATGTGTGTAGCCGTCACTAGACTCGTATTGCTCGAGTCAGGAGGAAGGATCATCTTTCTCGGTGACTAAGAACTTGCCCCAAGCTACTTTCGAAGCATTGGTGCATGGTTAGTCAAGCGTGACGTAGGCCATCAATTTGGCTAGTTTGAGCCTTGTTTACCTTCTCCTAACTGCTAACCATTGTAAGCCAAAATTTGTGCCTACCTCTCCTTTGATTCAGCTCCACCTTCATTCACCAAAGCCTAAAGCCAATCCTCCTATCGGAACCAAATCCTTGAGCTTGATTGAATTTAATATTTTGACAAGTTGTGATATATGTAATTCAAGTGATGTGGTAGATGAATTCAAGAAAATTTAATTGCTAAAAATTTGGGGGTTGCAAACAAAAAAAAAGAAAAAAAATGAGAATTGAAAGTGAAAATCTAAAAAGAATTATAATGAGAAATGGAATCCCCATCTTGTATATCTTGATTTTGGTTAGGTTAGGCCGTGTACACACCCGGTTTTCAAGCTAAGTCTGGGGGTGTGTCATACGTGCAATTTTGAGGGTTGTATTGGTTTAGCTTGTTGTTTGCTCGCTTGGGTTGCGTGTAGCCTCCATGTTTATCTTTGACTACCAACCCTTAGCCTAAGCCCCATGATTATCCTAAAAGTCCTACGGATTCAAGCTTAACGAGCTAGTACCGTGGAGAGAGTGTGAACGTGCAAGCATATGGTCCCCGACATTGATGAATTTCTTTGGAGGTGATCCTAAGCCCCAGTCTTTGGCAATGCTCATCTTAGTGGTCTGCCTACTTTCTTCCTACATATGACCGAATGATTCTCTAGAATTCTAATTTTGAGTAGATACAATATTTATTTATGCTTGTCAAAAAATATAAACACTATAGTATAATTAAAAATTTTATCTATTCTATTTTCTATGCCTATGATATATTTGATTTCTCTCATTACTGTATTTGGAAATTACTAAGCCAGGTAACTATTTTCTAGCCCACGGAGTGATGATTTGCTCGGGACGAGCAAATGTTTAAGTCTGGGGGTGTGATGAGTCCAAATTATATACATATTTTGGGACTCATCGGGGTCAGTTTTCTTTCACAAGCACTTCACTTTTAGTTCGTCATCATATGTATTTCTTCTAATCTTTATTTCCATAGGAAGTGCACTTTAGGCCCGTTTTCAGTGTGATTTATTTTTTTTGTACATTTGGCATATACTTGGTGTTTTTCTGCGTCTAGAGAATGTGGTGTGCCCATTTCCGTGGATCTTTTGTTCTTATTGCAGGTACAATGGTCGTGTGCATGTTCCGGGATTGTTTGGGAAATCCCAAACAGTACATGAACACTACACACGATCATTGGATCTATAGCGCACGACCACTGGTCGTGAGCCACTGATCGTGCGCTCTATATTCTTCATTTTCCAACTTCTGTCTGGGGCATCACACGACCATTGGACATATTGTGCACGAACGCTGGTCATGCGCTACTGCTCGTGCGTGTTTATTCCAGTTTTTCTGTAGTTCTGCCAATGCTAATAGCACGATCATGGGATCCAGTGCGTACAACCACCAGTCGTGCGCCACTGATCGTGCGCATATATATTATTTTTTTGTCCAGCTACAGGTTTCTCTGGGAGCTGAGTGCATCATCAACCATAAATATGCACGACCACTGGTTGTGCGCCACTGATTGTGTGCTTTGTTTGTCTGCTGTCGTATTTAAGCCTCTGATCCGTGAATTAGGGCATGCTTTTTTCATTCTCTCCGCCCTGTTGCTACGCGCGAAGTACCGTTCCTCTCCCCCACAGGTCCTCCACTCATCTCCACCCTCCAGAAATCTTTCTTCGGCAATCTGAAGTCATCTTCACCCCTTCGGAGAGTTCCCAGCCACCAACAGCTTGCAACGGAGACCTTTTGGCACTTTTCATCTGAGCAAAGGGAGTAAAGACTGAAGGGAATGGAAGAAGACTGAGGAAGACAAGTAGATTGACAACTCATTTGCCTCTGGAAGCAACCACGGTCAGAGTCGTGAAGTGGACTGACAACCTACCACTCCGGCAAAGAACTATAACTAGACTTTCCCCATTTCGGTTTATTCTACCTCTTCTCTTTGTGGATTGTACTCTTGAGCTTGTAATAAACTTAAATTTGCTTTTAATTTGTCTATGAATGAAGTTTATTTGGGTAGTTACATCCTCTGTTGTAGCTGTGATGCACTCGCCTCATTTCACGTCCATTCCACTTACGCTCTAGAACCACACTAGCAAAGGCTAGAGTTGGTAGATGAAGAGGTGATTACGACCCTCACTTTCCGCAAGGTGTTCATTCCATCTGCTTGCTCTCCGTCCATCCGCCTAAGGAATCACGGCATAGCGGTCTGCATTAGTTTCCATCCACCAAACGAAGCAGTGCTTACGACCCGCATTAGTTTTCTTTTTGTTGTTAACTTAGGAATCAAAATCAAACCCCCTCGTTATTTCTTTAAACTCTTAGTAACGATCTCTCCATGACGCTATCACGTACCCTTCCTGCATTCCCTCGAGATCGACATTCAGTACAGGAACACTGCACACGATCATTGGATCTATAGCGCACGACCACTGGTAGTGCGCCACTGATCATGCGCTCTATATTCTTCATTTTCCAAGTTCTGTCTGGGGCAACACACGTCCATTGGACATAGTGCGCACGACCGCTGGTCATGCACCACTGCTCGTGTGCGTTTATTCCAGTTTTTCTGTAGTTCTGCCAATGCTAATCGCACGATCATGGGATCCAGTGCGCACGACCACCGGTCGTGCGCCACTGATCGTGCACATATATATTATTTTTTCTGTCCAGCTACATGTTTCTCTAGGAGCTGAGAGCGCGATCATCAACCGTTAGTGCGCACGACCACTGGACTTGCGCCACTTATCGTGCGCTCTGTTTGTCTGCTGTCGTATTTAAGCCCCTGCTCCGCAAATTAGGGCATGCGTTTTTCATTCTCTATGCCCAGCTGCTGCGCATGAAGCGCCGTTCCACTCCCCCATAGGTCCTCCACTCATCTCCACCCTCCGGGAATCTATCTTCGGCCATCCGAGTCATCTTCACCCCTTGGGAGAGTTCCCAGTCACCAACAGCTTGCAACGGAGACCTTTCGGTACTTTTCATCTGAGCAAAGGGAGTAAAGACTGAAGGCAAGGGAAGAAGACGGAGGAAGACAAGTGAATTGACAACCCATTTCCCTCCGGAAGCAACCACGGTCAGAGTCGTGAAGTGGACTGACAACCCACCGCTCTGGCCAAGGACCATGACTAGACTTTCCCCATTTCGGTTTATTCTACCTCTTCTCTTTGTGGATTGTACTCTTGAGCTTGTAATAAACTTAAACTTGCTTTAATTTGTCTACGAATGAAGTTTGTTTGGGTAGTTACATCCTCTGTTGGAGCTGTGATGCAATCGCCTCATTTCACGTCCATTCCACTAACGCTCTAGAACCACTCTAGCAAAGGCTTGAGTTGGTGGATGAAGAAGTGATTACGACCATCACTTTCCGCAAGGTGTTCATTCCATCCGCTTGCTCTCCGTCCATCCGCCTAACGAAGCACGACATAGCAGCCTGCATTAGTTTCCATCCGCCAAGCGAAGCGGTGCTTACGACCCGCATTAGTTATCTTTTTGTTGTTAACTTAGGAATCAAAATCAAACCCCCTAGTTGTTTCTTTAAACTCTTAGTAACGATCTCTCTATGACGCTATCACGTACCCATCCTGCATTCCCTCGAGATCGACATTCGGGGAAGCTATTCCCAAATTATTACTTGACAGCGACAGGTGCACTTGCCAACGACGCATCAATACACCGGGGAAAAAAACCGGCACCTGCAGTGGTGGGAACCTGAACAACACATCTGCAGTCATAACCCTTTAAACAAAACTACCGGGGAAAAACTGACACCTGTAGTGGTGGGAACCTGCCCAACACACCTGCAGTCACAACCCTTTTAAACAAACCACCGGGGAAAACCGGCACCTGCAGTGGTGGGAACCTGCCCAACACATCTGCAGTCACAACCCTTTAAACAAAACCACAGGGGAAAAATCGGCACCTGCAGTGGTGGGAACCTGCTCAACACACCTGCAGTCGCAAACCTCAAGCAAAATTACCGGTGTCAAAATTCATAACCAACCATGGCCACACCAAAACCACCTAGAACTGTTAAAAAAACCCACCACCCAAAGCAAGAGTTTATTTCAAAGGAAATGAAGAAGAAAGACCAAGGAATCTCACTAAGGCCCATACAAAATGAATCAGAGCAGACTCGGCGAGGTAAATCAAGCGTAAGGGAAAAAACTTCGAGTACACTCGACGCCGCGTCGAGTGCAGTCAACGCACTTGACGCCATCCAACTATACTCGGCAAAAAACCACTCCACTTAATGCCGCATTGACTCCACTCAACGCTGCGTTGAGTGCACTCAACGCTCTGAACGTTTTTTGTTGACTTAGCTTCAAGATTACTTAATGGCGAGGCTTCACTCAACGCCGTGTTGAGTGCACTCAACGCACTCAACGCTTTTTAACTTAGGGCAACACTCACATAACGCTTTTTTAACTTAGCTTCTCAGACTACACAGCAAGACATTGAGTGCATTCAACACACTCAACACTTTGGACTTAGGCTAAAAACTGGATTTCAGTGGTAAGGCTACACTCAACGCCCAACCCGCCTGATGAAATTGCTCAAGTCTAAGGATCCGTTCGACGAATTTGCCTTCAGTTTGACGAATTTGCCTTCGGTTCGACGAACTCCGTTCGACGAATTTGCCTTCGGTTCGACGAACTCCGTTCGACGAATTTACCTTCTGTTCGTCTAACTCCGTTCGACGAACTTGCTTTCTATTCGACGAATTTGCTTAGGTATAATACTCAAATTAGACTAATTTAACCTTACTCCTGATAATTGCCGAAATATACTTGGACAATTCTCAGCCTATAGCTAATGACTCCAACCACTCATAACCAACGACATTAAGATTTACAGCAACTAATTCGACCGATTAATCCTTCCAAGATTCATAATTGACGACATCTAATCCCTCACATACAATGAATTAAATCAGGTTTAACAGACATAAAAATCGGCGGGTTAGAACCTATTAACAGCCATAAAAATCAATGGATTTACTTGCCTACAGTCATATAATCGTCCAACTATCATGTTCAGATTATTCCCAAATTCAGCAATTACTTGGCGATCTGCTACAGGATCGATTATGTTGAACTTGATCGGAAAACTATACCATAAAGCAGATCGCCAAAATCCAGATCTAACCCTACTCCCAAAAACTACAAAGGGAAGAACAATATGGAAAATATACAAGGAACAGAAAAGCTTGACAAGGGGAAGAAGTCACCACTTGCCTCAAATCGCCGAATCTGGCCACGTAAACGCTCCTCCGCAAGGATCTGGCCGTAAGAACGCCTAAGCAACACTTCATGAAACTTTTCAGAACGAAAGAGGGTCAAAACCGCAACCTAAACCTCTAAAAATCCATGAAACGAGAAAAACTTATCGTTGAAATGTAGATCTAGGTGAGAGTTATCCGGACCTACACTCTGATGACGATTTGGTGCACCAGAGCTCCTCCAATCGACGACCGAAGGCACTACATGGACGCCTCTTTCTTTCTTACGCAAACAGGCCGACAGTTTTCAAGAAGAAGACGATGAATAGTGTTTCCGTCTTATCGCAAAGCTATTTATACTCATAAATATAAGTATTATAATAATAGTTTATTATTAAATAATCGTCCAAACGACTCAAAATTCACACCAACGCGGATTTCAACGAAAATCGCACCGTAGCTAAATGTCGACGATACAAATCCAATAACGAAGTCGTAATTAAAATCTGACAACACAAACTCGGCAAAAATCTCCCGAAGCCAAAATATCATCATTCCCAAAGAGGCTCCACCGATTCGCCAAAACAGACCTGATTCGCTACGGAATCTTGCAAACAGACTAAATCCAGCCACACACAGAGAAACCTAAGAGCTAAAGCCACGCTCTCACAACGACATATGCCAAAAACGCGTCAACGTAACGTCCTGACGTCATAAACATGCCAGATAACGAATTAAACCAAATATCAAAAAAATCGGGGGCGTTACAGCTTGCCCGACCCCAATCTCGGCCGTTTGCCAACGCCAGGCCAAGGCCTCCCTCCTTGGCCGCCCGACCTCATCCGGAGTTGTATCCTCGGCCGCCTCTCCCCTCGCCGGAGGGTCAGTTAATTTTTCGAAGAACTCAAATTGCCCGGGAGCGGTCTCATCATTTTCATAAAATCGATGATCTGCGTGCTCTAAACGGAGCAATTCTATTCATTCAGCCGGTGGTTACGAGGGAAATTAACGGCTTGCCCCACTTAAAATCTATAAATATAGTCATTGCTCTTCATTTTCATCTTCTTCTCGGCCCGAAAAATTCTCGTACGAATTTCTCATTTCCTTCTCTCTCTATTTTCTCTCTCTACTTTCTCTATTCCAACAGCATCTCTACGAAAGACCGCTCACAGGGAACCTTGCCGAGTCACGTCGAGACAAGACGAGACAAAACAAGACAAGACGAGACCGCTCCAAGGGCGCCTCTGTGCGCTCCGCCGTCTAGACCGTACAAGTGCGCCTCCATGCGCTCTGCCGTATAGACCGTCCAAGCGCGCCTCTGTGCGCTCCTCCGTCTGATCTTACAAGTTCGCCTCCATGCGCTACACCGTCTAGACCGTCCAAGCGCACCTCCGCGCGCTTCGACATCTAGACCGTCGAAGCGGGCATTCATGCGCTCCATCGTCAAGACCGTCCCAGCGCGCGTCCGCGCACTCCGCCGTCAATACCATCCAAGCCCGCCTTCGCGTGCTCCACTGTCAAGACCGACCAAGTTCTCCTTCGTGCTCTCCGCCCGCAAGACCGTCCAAGCTCGTCTCTGCGCGCCCCACCGACAAGACTGTCCAAGTGCCCCTCCGCGTGCCCCACTGACAATACCGTCCAAGTGCGCCTCCACGCGCCCCGCTGGGACCACCGAGTCACCTCAGTGTCAACAAACCAAGCCCATCAGAACGCCCAAAGTTCGTGTGCCCCGCACCGCCAGAAGTTTTCAAGAGCAATTTTAGAGCCCGCCAAAGACTGTTCAACTGCAGCCCTATGCGCAGAACGTTCAACATTCCCAGCACTCTCGACTCATCAGCAAGCTCGTCGGATGGCGACAAGTCTGCCTCTTCAAACTCCTCTAAGCACAACAAGAGACAAACCATAGAGAATACGACGTGGAGGACGCATCGCTCGAGCTTCCAAGCCCCTGACACCTGAGCGAGGGTAGCTAGTCGCCCCACTTTCGCGCATCTACAATGGACTTCAAAGCATGGCTAGTGCGTCGTTGTCCTTCTCACAAAAAAACAATTAGCTCCGCGAGTGGTGGTCTGTCACCCTCTGAGCTCTCCCTCCACTCTCTCTCAACAAATTGTAACGAGCGATGACCTATCGGCCTCAAGTTCTTCAAGATAGTCATGTACAACAACTATCAAATAATGGAGGTTTGACCGGCACAGACCTGACTACGTGATTTTTCACTTAGTTGACGGGCTTTTCACGTTAATTTTTTTTCCAGCTTTCTACTTACTGTGACTGTTGGTGCGCTCGACCGCTTCCGAACTAAAATGATCTAATTAGATCCTGTCTGCTGGAGCTTTGAGAATTTTTTATTTTAGAACCTCCAACAACAATTAATTATGAGTGTAAGTAAATAGTAAAATACTTTGAGGCATGCTGTAGAAAGTCAAGAAGAAAAGGAATTTATAGATTTATCTTCTTGAACTGTTTCCCCAATTTTTCATCTTATTTGAGTACTTATTTCACAACAACAATTTGCTTGTCATTTCCATCTTCATCCCCACCGAACATCACCATGGCCGAGGTACCTGAACTAAATTCCCTTTCTGTACAAGAAACCGTGCCGCCGCCACCACCACCGCCCCAGCCGCCGCACACCGTGGAGGAGGCCGACGAAGGAGAAGGAGAAGGAGAAGGAGAAGGAGAAGGAGAAGGAGAAGGAGAAGATGGAGAAGGAAAAGTGGAGGTCAGCCTTAGAGTTACCGGACCGCTTCTCATTTTACCTCCCGCCGTCGCCATGTTCCATCCTTCATCACCCAGCTATTCTCCGATTCTCAAAAAATGTGCCGGCCGTCGCAAGAAAAGCTTTTTGAACGCGAAGCAGCGAGCGGTCGCCGAACAGCGGCTGGAGCTCCTCAACGAAAATTTCCGCCCAATTTCTTTTTCCCCGGGGAAAACCCTAGATTTCTCCGCTCACGAGGAGCTCTTTCAAGCGCTTGGTCTCTTGGACTTTGCCCACCTAGAGCTCGATATAGAGGTGCGCCGGGATCTTCTTGCCCATTTGATTGCTTACTATGATCCCTTCTACCATCGCAGCTACGTGAATGGAACTCGAATCTCTGTTAGTCGCGTGGATCTTGCTCGGGCCATTGGGCTTCCATCTAAGAAAGATAAAGCTAATGCTCTCCAGAGTAAGGATTCCATCCAAGATTTAATTTTTGCAGACGGGGCCATCCCAATCCTTTTGGATTTCATGTCAAACTACATGCTCTTTGAGGACGACATGTGTATTGTACCCACAGAGATCATTCAAGCAATTCAGTTTGTGAAAGAGGGTGTTCCCTATAAGGTGGACTGGGCATCAGTTATGTGGGTTTTTGTTGAGAAGGAATTGTTGGAGGCCCCCAAAACTGGACGTTGCTGCTATGCCTCCCATCTCCAGCGTCTGATTAAGAGCCAACATCCCCTACTTTTTTCAAAGAAACTTGCGTTGCCTTCCGAGCACGAGAATGAGGGGGAGGAAGTTCCAATTGCAGATGAGGCAGTTAATGCCGTGGAAGCTGAGATTAATGCAGCAGAAGATGCCCCTTTGGAGGAAGAAGAAGAAGGGGCTGATCATGATGTCATAAAGATGCGGAGCTTGGAGGACTTGGTGAATGTGGCTTCTGATAGGCATAACTCTGAGTTTGGATTGACGCTGGGTGAAAGCACGATGAATGGCTTTGATGATTGCAAGGTGAATGAAGAGTGTCAATTGTTTGAAGGGAAGAATGTAGGTTTAGAGCAATGTCTGCTGCAGCGTTGCAATTCAAAAGCCTTTGGTATCATGGATTTTGATATTTTGACAAAGGCTGATGAGGAGGAAAAGGAGAGGTTTATGGATGACTGCTCGGTTAAATTATCTAATTTGGAGAGGCTGACTTCACCGGATCACTTTGACGAAATGGAAAATGTGAACACTCTTTATGCTCAGCAGGTAAATTCCAACCCATCTTCGGATATGATATTGACCTCCTGTTCTAATTCTCATAAGAACATTATTCTGGACCATGGTTTAAGTGGTTCTATCAATTTTGGAGATCATGGAAAGAGGAAAGTTGATGGGATTGTGGATGAGGAGGAAGACCAGTTTGATCATAACAACAAGCAAAAAAGGATGCGTAGTTGTCATCCTTGGAGTAACCTCCCCCCATCCTCCTCTTTTGATGAGTGCGTGGATCTGATTCACCGTGGGATAAAGGGAGTCAGTATACATATTGCAGAGAAAGATCAAGAACGTGTGAATATGGAAATGCAGATGCGGTATCTTAATCATTTACTTGAAGAGAAAGAGCAGGCGATTCAATCATTAAAAATTGCGATGGAAGGACAACCAAATTGGCAAATGTCAGTGCGTCAATATGAGGACGAATTATGCTTGGTGACACAAATGATGCTTGGGTATAAGAGAGCATTAAGAGAAACACGCAGTAGATTTTCTGACTATAGAAAGATGCACCCACATGATGAAGAATCCCTTTACAAGGATGTTCCTGGAGAAGGCGGTCTGGTTCTTAGTGCGAGGGAGTTCGAAAAATATCGGCTAGCGCTAGAGGAAGATAAGCGTCAAAAATTGTTAGGAACTTTTAGTAGTCTTGAAAAAATTTTAAACAAATTCGAGGAATGTGAAGAGGGCATCATGGTGCATGATTCCAAGCTCGAGAAGTTGGTCGGAGAAATGGAACAGCTGAAAGAGGGTTTTGCGAGATCTAACTACTCTGATACATAGACTTATTTCAATGGAAATACTTACTTTTTGGTTTGTAATTTAAGAAATGTGAAGATTACTTCAATGCGTGTGATGGGAAGCCTATGGAGCTGGCTGGGTTTGTGGTATCCATTGCTATTACCTTTCCAACTATATTTCAACACTTCCGTGTGATACTTAATTATTAACTCAATGCAATATTGGCACTTGAAATTAGCTTACAAAGAACTTTTTTGAGTCGAGCATCATTTATCTGTTATCTTCACCTTTATAATGCATTATTGATGACTGCTTTTATACTTGCTTAGATATTTTTTGATTGAAGAAACAATTTCTTTCATTTTTCTTCTTTGTGCTATATTAATGTGTATGTTAAGATTACAATGTGCATTCAGAAATCCTAGTGCACCCTTGTACTTGAAGATGATTGAACATTCCAAAACATTGAATGCTTATCTTGGCGGGTGTCATTACCATCAGTGTCTTGAGATATTTTGATGTCACACAGAACTATGCTTATTGAAAAACATTATAGTTGTTAAGCTTATTTAAGACATACTTATCAATCCCCATTAGTAATCTGGTATGAATTCTCTTGCCAATCCGGTGGAGTGTTTGACGCAAATGTAGGCATGGTGTCCACGACAGCGGACTGATCTATTTATCCTCTAATGTATCTTTTCTGTTTACCTTTCTGTTTTCAGTACTTTTGCCTCCTTTTTATCAAGGCGCATCGTAGCCTGCTAGAGCATCTTATATTTCACATTGGATTTTGATTAGAAAAGTGAACTTGTGCCTAGGTCGACCCTGCAACTGAATGTGTTTTTCTTGTTTCATCTCTTAGTTTCTTGATAGAAACTGTTATCTCTTCCACATAACCCGCCGATTGCCATATCTATCAATTGTTCATACCTCGATCAGCTCACCCTATCAATGCTGATCCACCGGAAACCAGGCCGCATGCTTACCCCCGTCCGCAGCACTGTCAATGCTATAACTTTGTGTCATCATTGCCTTTGCAGCAGCCCAAAACATGATCGAACTACGACGCTCTGTGAGTATAGCGGATCTCCCGCATTTATGCTTGTCCAAAGCACTGCTCCTCTTCGTTATTGTTTCTTACCGTCGAGCTTTGCCATGGTTGATTTACATGCTCTTTTTCTCCCATTCATGCGCGAGCTTCTCTCGAGTTTTGTGTACACTTGGCATAGATATTTCATGATGGAGATTGATTACGCCACATTTGAGCAGTTCATGAGATTGATTATTTTGGATCATTGGATTGGCAATTGGAGATCGCAATCACGTTCCTTGCGATTTTTCATACTTCTCTGTAAATTTTTTAGTTTTTTTTTGCATTTGTATTTTGAAAGTTAGAGTTTTGGATCCGGTCGTGTGGTACAAGCCATCAGATTTACATAACTCAATTCTCCGCTATTTATATGCTACTATCAGATTTTCTCGGTATCGAGTATTTAGGGCTTCAAAGAGAGGGGCCTCTCTATCTTCTGCTTGATGAGACAAAGCCCCAACTGTCGAAGCCGCCAAGTCTTGTCTTTGGTGGTGCCGGCGCTCCCGTACACCTCTTTCCACCGCTCATTGATCCTCCTCCCGCCATCTCACACCGTCATCCATTCTGTCTACTGTCACACCCTTTGACAGATCTCCTAGCCTCCGTCACCGCCTCTCCCCCCTTCTCCGTCCCTTCATCGACATCCTCCACCTCAATCAACTCTGACGATGTCCTCCCTACCTCCGATGAGCCTTCCACAACCCCTAGCCACCGCATCCTCCCATTCCCCAACCTCCTCTAACCCTTCCTAAAGTAAAAAAACACAACATGAAGCTGAAGAAAATGGGAAAAGGTAGACGGTACTACCACATTTTCATTGCACAAAAAACTGAGATACAAACAGTTTGATTGTGAGGAAGACTTCTCCTTCATACAACATTTCAACTAACATCTTAGACCATTCATGACATCACAATATAAAGGAACATGGAAGGGGCAAAACAGGTAAAAGACACAACTAGATACAATAATAAAAAAGAAGAGGATATGCGGAAACACCATGGCACATAACTCGATATATGCTTTAATTTTCTTCCCTGCAACTTGCCGCATTCTTGCTTTGAAGAGAGATTTCTTTATTTTGCAGAGATTCCGGATTACTGAAATCTGGAGGAGGCATGAGCATCTGACTGCTGGGATTATATTCTCTATATCCTCCAGTAATCCCGGAAGTCGGTATGACCAAATGCTTCTGAAGTCGCACGAAATTGGCGCAGGTTGGGGATTTATTTAAGATTTAGGCCACTTGCTCTTCAGATTTACAAGGGCTGATGTTGATTTCGCCATTACTAACACTGTCTCTCGTGAAGTGAAGTTTTAGGTCCAGGTGTTTTGACCTCTTATGAAACACTGGATTATAGGCTAAGGCAATGACAGATGAGTTGTCTAACTATAACTCTGTAGGTTCTCTCATCTCCTCTAACATTTCTGCTAACAAATTTCCGAGCGACAAAGTTTCTTTCGCTGCTTCACTAAGAGTGGTATACTCTGCTTCAGTAGAGGAAAGGTCCACCATTTTTTATTCCATGATGCTCTATGATATTGGTTTTGTTCCCATAAAAGATATGAATCTAGAGGTGCTTTTCCTACCATCTTCACACCCACCGCAGTCACTGACAGTATACACCATAAGGAGGTTGCTTTCTTCTTTGTGATAGTGTAGCACATAATCCTTTCTCCCATTCATGCAGCCGAGTACTCTTTTTACAGCTGCAAGGTGTTTGATAGATTACTCATTCATATATCTGGAAACAATGCTGATAGTATGCTCAATGTCTGGACGGGTATTTGTTAGGTATAAAAGGGACCCAACAATACTCTTAAATTCTTCAGGATTAGTCTTCTCAGCACCATCCTCCTTTTTAATTTTTCTCCAGTGATCATTTATGTTGACCAGAGTTTAGAATTCATCATTCCTATGCGGGTGAGAATATCCTCGACATAGGTGCCACTTTCTTCTTGAGAGATTTGAAGCCCCAAAAAATATTTTGTTACCCCTAGATGAGTCATTTCAAATTCAATGTACTCTAAAAATTTGTTGATTGAGTCTAGCGAGTTTCCTGTTATCAACAAGTCATCGACATACAGACAAAGGATTATACACTTCCCTTCTTCTTCCTTTTTCACATACATAGCTGGCTCGCTTATGGTTCTTATGAATCCAACATTAATAAGATTGGAATCAATCTTCTGGTTCTAGACGCGGGGCGTTGCCTAAGTTCATACAAAACTTTTCTAAGTTTGTAAACTTTTTCATTGCTTTTTTGTATGTAGTAGCCTTCAGGTTGCTTTACATAGATTTCCTCCTTGATTTCTCCATTCAAGAACACATATTTTACGTCCATTCGGTCTATTTGGTAGTTGTTTTGCGCAACAATTTTGAGGAGCATTTTGATGGATTCAAAACGAGCCACTGGAGCAAATGTATCGAAGTAGTCTATTCTAGCTTTTTGTGAGTAGACTTTTGTAACGAGCATGGTTTATATTTTTAGATGTGACCATATTTAGTATTCTTGATTTTATATTTCCATTTTAGCCCTATGGCTTTCTTGTGAGCTGGCAGATCTATAAGTTCCCAGGTGTCGTTTTTGGTATTCATTTGTATTTCTTCATCCATGGCTGTTTTCTAGTTAGGATTGATGGAGGCTTCTGTATAGGTGGTGGGTTCTGTGACAAGGAAAGCCAACTTGCAGTTTTGATATAAGTTAGTGATAAGTCGATACCTTTGTGGCGATGACAAGTATGATGAATCTTGTGGACCGCTATGTGCCAAGGTAGAATTCAGATGATGCTCATCTTCCGGAAAGGATGGTTGTTGTTCCTCATCCTTACTTGGATCAACTGTAACCGCGGCTTGTGAGTCTGATCCTGAGCCACTTCCCAATTCCACCTAGCATTTTCATCAACCATTACATCTCTGGTAATCATCATCTTCCTGGTAAGTGGATTGCAGATGTGATAGGCTTTTGAAGTATCACTAATAACCCAATAGAATTCCCTTTTCTCCTTTCTCGGCATGTTTATCTCTAATTTTTGCTTCTAAGCAAAAAGCTATGATACCAAAATTTTTTAAGTGCTCAACGGAGGGCTTTTGGCCGGTCTAAGCTTCATATGGAGTAGTGAGATGAAGAGCTCCACATTGTGTACTTTGGGTAGCAATTTAAGAGATAGATTGTTGTACTTGCAGCCTAGGCCCATTGTGATTTGGGTAGCAATTTGTTTTTAAGCATACACTGAACCATGATGGTTCTCTTTCTTCTTTCAGCTATGGTATTTTGTTGTGAGGTGTTTTTGACTGTTAGCTCTCTTCTAATCCACTGTTCCTAATAATAATACGTGATCTCATTGTTGTGAGAAAATCTAAATAACAAGTATTTTTATTTCTAAAAAGTTAAAATTACATGAGTATGAACCCCTATTTATAGGGGAGTGGAGATAGAGAGAGAATATAATAGACGATGTGAGACTAAATTACAATAGACATACTAGCCGAATAAATATTTACCGACCGCAACTAGTTGAGTGGTTAGACAAGCTATCTGCTCAATAATAAGAATCCTCCGGTCTCTACTCCACAGATCGCAACAGAACACCGAAAACATCAGACGCGGTTAGTCAATTCTAACCACCAGACCGCAACGACTTCAGCCTCCTGACCGCCAAACCGTTGAGAATTTGTTCTCAATGAGGAAAGTAGACAAAGTCTCATACCAAGCTCTTGGGGCTTGTTTGAATCCATATAGAGCTTTCTTAAGTCTATAGACATGATCATGAAAGTGAGGATCTACAAAACCTGATGGTTGATCCACATATACTTTCTCTTTTAAATCTCCATTGAGGAATGCTGACTTAACATCCATTTGAAAGACCTTGAATTTTTTATAGGCTGCATAGATAAGGAATAGTCTTATTGCTTTCAGCCTTCCTACAGGGGCAAAGGTCTGGTCAAAGTCTATTCCTTCTTCCTGTATGTAACCTTTTGTAAACAGTCTAGCCTTGTTCTTGACAATAATTTCATTTTCATCTAACTTATTTCCGTAGATCCATTTAGTCCCTATCACATTGTGTTCTTTAGTTCTGGGAACCAGTTTCCAAACTTAGCATCTCTTAAATTGATTCAGTTCTACCTGCATTGCATCAATCCAGAATGAATCTAGAATGATCTCTTCAAACTTCTTTTGTTCCATTTGAGACAGAAAGCTTGAACATAGTGCTAAGTTCAAGCTCTTGCTTTTGGTCATTATACCTTGACTAACATAACCAATGATTTGATGAGCAAGATGATCTCTTAAATGTCTCAAGGCTAGAGGTAATCTTCCTTCTGCTTGTTGATCTTATATATCTCCAACAAGCTATTCTTCATTTTCAGCTGGTAAGTCTTGAGCTCCCCCTGGACAGTAACCATCATCTTCAGTCTCTTGACTTGCTGGTTTATCTTCCCTGATTGTCAGGTTGTTCATCTTATCTTGTAAACCTGCAGGACTAGAAGAAGTCCTTGGCAGCTCACAGTTAATTAACTTAGACTCATCAAAGACTACATGGACAGACTCCTCTATAACTTGTGTAATCAAGTTATAGATTTATATGCTCTACTATTGTTGCTGTACCCAACAAATATCCCTTCTTGGGATTTGACAACAAACTTAGTCAAATGAGACTTACCATTGTTTAGTACATAACACTTGCTACCAAAGATCTTAAAATAGAATAAGTTTGGTTTTTTGTCTTTCAGAATCTCATAGAGAGTCTTTTTGTGACTTTTAGTGATTGAAGCTCTATTGAGAACATTACAAGCAGTATTTACTGCCTCAGTCCAGTAATATTCTGGGAGAGAGGTGTCATTTAACAAAGTTCTACGTGCCTCAATCAAAGTTCTGTTCTTTCTTTCAGCAATTCCATTTTGCTGGGGAGTTCTAGGTGAGCAAAATTCTTGATGAATCCCAAGCCCTTCACAGAACTTTGTCATGCATTCAAACTGAAACTCAGTCCCATGATCACTTCTGATCTTGACCACAGAACTATTAAATTCATTCTGAATTTGCTTGACAAAAGTCTGGAAGATATCTGGAGTTTCAGATTTTTTTCCTTAAGAAGAAAATCCAAGCAAACCTGGAAAAATCATCAACCACCACAAGAGTATAGACTTTCATACCTAGACTTTGAATTAGCATAGGACCAAATAGATCCATATGCCGGAGGTATAAACACCTCACTAAGTCCTTGGTATTAAGACTTTGGAAAGAAGACCTGGTCTGCTTACCCTTTTGACAAGCTGATCAAATTCCCTCCCTAATGCACTTAACTTCCGGACCATTCTTTACCAACTCTTCAGTAAAGAGTCTACCTATGGTCTTGTAGTTGAGGTGAGCTAGTCTCTTGTGCCATTTGACACAATGAGAAACTTTCTCATCTGCAACTAGGCATATATGAGAGTCCTTTCTCTCACACTTAAAGTCTAGACAGTAAATATTTCCTCTCCTAATACCAGTCAAGATAACTCCTTGATCACTTGACCTTCTAATTTGACACTTATCCTTGAGGAAAGAGATGTCATCGCCCAAATCACATAGTTGACTTATGCTTATAAGATTACATTTCAAACCTTTCACATAAGATACTTGTGTGATTGTTACTATGCCATTTGTTATCTTACCCAAACCTTTTGTTACTCCTTTTTCTGATCCCCCAAAGGTAACTCTGGGACCATTCTGAATGGGTGTATAATCCTTTAGCATGCTTTTTGTTCCAGTCATGTGCCTGAAACATCCACTGTCCAAGTACCATGTAGGGATATGCCCACTTGGACTTACCTGCAACAAATATATTATTTAACCTTAAGACCCCAAATCTGATTGGGTCCTAGGTGCAAGTTAGAATTAAACTGAACATGCCTACCTGCAGTTCTTCTGACAGGTAAGGCATCAATATTTCTCTGGACACTCTTATTATGCCAGCAATCAATGGCATAGTGGCCCACCTTGCCACATCACCAACACTCATTCACATTGTACCTTCTTTTGAGAACTGGCTTCACTACAAAGTTGTTAGCAGTTCTCAACCCTGCTGGTATATCAGTTTTTTCCTTTGGTCTTTCAGCCACAGCTTGCTTAGGAAGATGTCTGTCAGCAGAAGTACTTGGGATATCATGAACCCTATCTGCAGTTGCCTTCTTTTCAGAAAGCATACTCCTGATGGCTTCAGATATACCCCAGTCTATTTTGCCAACAAACGTTTCCTTAGCTTGCCTTTTAGCTGGCAGACCTTGTAAATCAGCTGACTCCTTGTTCTTGAGTGTTGGGGCTGGTACACCAAACACAAATGGTTCATTTTGAGCCATTTGAGTTTCCTCATGGGCTGCCCAATAGACACTTGCACCCTTACCGTTTCTTCTGCCTTGCTCACAGTGACAATAGATACTATCATGATCATACCTGTTAGAAGGTTGTACCATGTTTTTAAAAGAAATTTGAGGCCTAGAAGCAGGTGTCTGAGTTGGAGCATTTCCTTTCCTTTTGGAATAGGCAGCTCTCGTATTTCCTTTGAAACCTAATCCCTTCTTACCCTTTTGGGAAGAAAAGGAATCTATCAAAGGTAACACGGAACTAGGTTTAAAAAACTTGGCCACTAGCTCCCTCTTCTTTTGAAGTCTACTTTCAAGATTCTTAATATGATTGTTCTTGAAAGTGATGATATCCATCTGAGTAGCAATTATGTTTTTCAGTTTGCTAATTTCTTTTAGCTTCAGATCGAGCACTTTTGCTGAGTCTGAGGCAGCCAACTTCAGACTGGCATTTTCCTTTGCCAGCTGTTTGGCTAAAAGCTTGCTTTCCTTAAAGGCTTGCAGGAGCTCACCATAGTCATCAATCAGTTGAGTGATGTCTCCTTCAGGTTCAGAGCCATCTTTATCTCTTGAAGAAGATGCTTCTGAGTCTAGGCTAGTAACATAATCTGATAATGAAGATGAGGATTGTACCTTACTAGGACCAGACATCACCTGGCTGTGTCTATCCTCAGCTATAGCCATCAGCCCTATACATTTGTTGTCTTCTATTTTATTGATATCATCCAGCATCTGCAGGAATTCTGTTTCTACAGAAACTTCCTCAGCAGAGAACAACCCAATGTAGGCCTCAACATCCTCTTCATTTTATGACTCTGTTGAAGAAGAGTCAGTCCAACTTTTCTCCTTCTCGGCCACAAAGGATTTTTCCTTTTTGCCTTTATGCTGGAGTTTCTTTTTCTCACCAGACTCCTTTCTTTTGGCAGGACAGTCTGCTATAACATGTCCTAACTTGCTGCAATAATAACAGATAATTTTAGTAGATGTTTGTTTACTGGGTTTAGTGCCATACCTTTCCTCCTTAGAGGTTTTCTTCTTTCCCTTGTAGCTGTTATCCTTGGAGTAAGAGGAAGAGGAAGGTCTTCTCCTCCAGTTCTTTTTCTTCAGAAACTTTTGAAACTGCCTAGAGAAGGCAGCAAGCTCCTCATCAGAATTATGGCCATCTACTGTGCTGGTGTCTGAACTTTCTGACTCAGTGTCAGCAACTTTTCTGTGAGGAGAAGGAGTCTTTCTCCTGCCCTTCTTTGTGCCTTCAACTTTGAAGGCCACATACTTATCTTTGCCATAAGACCTGCGACATTTCTCCTATTCCTTTCTGGCTATCAACTGCATCTCA
Source organism: Platanthera guangdongensis (assembly GCA_039583875.1). NCBI lineage: Eukaryota > Viridiplantae > Streptophyta > Magnoliopsida > Asparagales > Orchidaceae > Platanthera > Platanthera guangdongensis. Next base: position 60,997,291 of record CM077166.1, on the reverse strand, counting down.
TAGGACAACAATTTACCAAACAAGGTTGATGGAGGAGTATCAGCAAGTTTGACCACTTCTCTGATGACACAAACTTTGGTATCCCAATCCTTGGTTAATGATCTGAGAAAGTTGTCATTAAGTTCATAAGTACTGAAAGCTCTTCCATAAGTCATTAGTTCATTGACAATTCTAAAGAACTTTTCATAGCATATAACTATGCTATCTGACTTGGCCTGTCTGAAGCTCTCATATTCTTGATTCAGCATGGATTTCCTATCCTCTCTTACTTCTTCAGTCCCCTCCATGTAGACAATTAAGGTGTCCCACATTTCCTTTGAAGTTTTGCAGTGGACTAAATTTTGAAATGCATAATCATCTATGACACTCACTATTATGTTCTATGCCCTCTTATCCAAAGTAGCTAAGATGAACTCATCTTTGGTCATCTCTGAATAATTCTTTGGAGTCCTCAGATTGGCATCTAAAATAGATGTCTCCATGGGGATGAAATGCCCTTCTTGAACTGTGATGTTGATTCTTGGATCAGAAGCCTCCATGAATAATCTGACTCTTTCTTTCCATATGCCAAATATTTCTTTTCTGCAAATCAGTAGTTTCATGGATCCAAGTTCTTTGTGATTTTCTCCTGAACCCATCTTGACTATCTTATTACTGTCTTAAAGATACACTCAGATTGTTAAGTCTTATTTTGAGCAACCTCGCTTTGATACCACTTGAAAGAATTAGTTTCAAGATTGTCTAAACACCTAGGGTGGGGGGGGGGGGGTTAATAGGTTCAATTCTTTTTACTACTTAGGCAGTTAATAATTTTATCACAACACAGTTATGATCTATAGTTACCATAGTACACAAACAAACAATCACAGCAGACACACATGTTTTATAGTGGTTCCCCAAATGATGGGTACATCCACTTTCCCACTTCGCCTATCTATCAGTATACTAGATTCAGCCTAACTTCCTTCCACCTTCTCAGATCCTTATATCTTACAACTCAGAACCCAAATTGGATCTTACAGCTCACACTTCAACAAGTGCTACAACTCAGGCTCTTCCCAAGAACCCTACCTCAGAGTGAATCCCCACTCTTACCACTCAGGCAATCAAGCCCTACCTCAGCCTCTTCCACCAGGCCTACAGCTCAGAGAAACCAATCTCCTACCTCAGGCTAATAGCCCTACCTCAGCCTTTATAGATACATGCTTACAACTCAAAGAACTAAATCTCTTACACTCAGATCTAGAATAGATCCTACGGGAATTTGGTTAAGAAGATGTTTCTACCTTCACTCAGAAAGAGATGAAGGAATCTTGATCAGATCTTGATGGATCTGCTTTCAACGTTTCTTTGCAGTAAAGGATTTGATTCAACTTGACTTAACTTATTCAAAGCTTCTTGAAATAGAGAACCTAGGTTGAATCTTCTTCGTGTAGATCCAGCTTCTTCCAGCATTCTGAATTAATTCCGAAATATTCAAAAGATCTGCTGTGAAGCAATCTCCTTTTTTGATTTTGAATCAGAATCTCCAGCTGTACTGGAATCCTTGAATATTTCTTGGAGAATTCCACTTTAGTTTTTCTCTATCTTCTATTCGTCATTTTTCTCTGATAGCCCAGCCCTATTTATAGTTTACATCAGTGGCAACCGTCTAATCCGGTAGTTGACTGTCATCTGACATTTCTGTCATGTCTGAATAGGCCGTGACAATTCTGGCAGCTGTCAAGTCTTCAGTCTTGGCACTTAGAATTATTTAGCTCAGTAGAATGTGTCAAGACATAAAGATAATATGTGTCGACACAAATGGAGTATGTGTCGACACAATTACCCGGGTGTCGACACACTTCCTTTGGTGTTGTCAACAAACATCAGCAACTGTCAACACATCTCTTCACTTAGTCTCAACACTGTCTTTGTAGACTGTGTCGACACACTTCAGAAAATAGTGGACACAGCTCTTCATCAAGTTCTCGTCACACACCCTTTGTAGAATGTGTCGACACAAATCCTGTGTGTCGACACAACCTCTTTATTAAGTTCACGACATAACTTTTGTAGAATGTGTCGACACAAGTCCTGTGTGTCGACAAAGCCTCTTTATAAAGTTCACGACACAGCTTCTGTAGAATGTGTCGACACAAGTCCGGTGTGTCGACACAACCTCTCTAAGTGTCGACCCAAGTCCTGGATGTCGACATAGTTGCCTCTTTACACTTGTTAGCTTAACAGTCTAAGTGTGTCGACATAAGTTATAAGTGTCGACACAATTGATGTCGACTTAGCTTCTGAGTGTCAACATAGATCCTGTGTGTCGACATATACTTGCTTCTTGTCTCGACACAGCTCCTTCAAAGGTGTTGACAAAAAATAATTGTCTCGACACTTTTGTTCTTAGAATATTTTCTGCATTCTTCTACCTGCACAAATTAACTCAATGCTCCATCAAGCACAACCTGATGTATATCATTGAATTAGGTGAGACTTCTCCAAATCAGGTACACAAATTTCAATGTACCCAACAAACTGGTTTCCCAGATTCATCCTTGTGTAGTGGCATAGTTGAACTCGTTGGAGTTCTCATGGTAGAAGAATTCTCCATACCATATCTCATAATTAATTCCTTAGTGAACTTAGATTGAGAGATGGATATACCATTCTCAGATTATCTAACTTGGAATCCCAAGAAGAACTTTAGCTCACCCATGCTGCTCATTTCAAACTTGCCTTGCATAAGCCTGGCAAAGTTTCTACACAGCTTCTCATTAGTAGACCCATTTATTATGTCATCTACACAAATCTGGACTAGGATGAGTTGAACCTTTGATGTCCCTAAGGAATAGTGTCTTGTCTATCTTTCCTCTAGAGAACTTGTTCTCTATAAGAAAGGTAGATAGAGTCTCATACCAGGCCCTAGGTGCCTGTTTCAACCCATAGAAAGCTTTGTGCAATCTAAAGACATAGGTGTTGTGTTTAGGGTTGACAAAACCTGGTGGCTGCTCTACATAGACTTCCTCCTTCAGTATACCATTAAGGAATGCTGACTTTACATCCATCTGGTAGACCTTGTATCCTTTGTATGCTGCATGAGCTAAAAACAACCTTATGCCTTCTAGTCTACCTACATGTGCAAAGGTTTGATCAAAGTCTATCCCTTCCTCTTGTCTATATCCTTTAGCCACTAATCCAGCTTTGTTCCTAACAAACCCCATTCTCATCTAGTTTATCCCTATAAATCCACTTAGTGCCTATGACATTGTGATCATTAGGTGTAGGAACTAGACTCAATACTTTGCATCTCTCAAATTGATTGAGCTCTTCTTAGATAGCCATAATCCAGTTAGAGTCTGAATTGACTTCTTCAAACCTTTTATGTTCTACCTGAGAGAGAAAACTAGAGTATTGAACCTCATTGTGATGTCTACATCTAGTTGTTACTCCTAGCCTAACAACACCTATTATTTGGTCAATAGGATGATCTTTAAGACGTTTAACTGCTACTGGCAGGTGCCTACCATTACCTAGTTTTGTAGGAGGATTAGGATGATTCTATTCCTCCCCCTGGGCAGTTACTGTATCTTCAATAGGAATTTATACATTATCTCTAGTGTGTAACTCTAGATCTGTTGAATCACCTATATTTAACTTTTCCATCCTATAGTCTATATCACACAGACTAGACTTGTTAGAGTTCTTATTATATAAAAAAGAAGTTTCATCAAAAACTACATTGATTGATTCTTCAATAACTTGATGTTTCAAATAGTAGATTCTGTATGATTTGCTATATTCACTATACCCTATAAAGATTCCTTCTTAGGATTTTTCTGAGAACTTAGTTAGATAAATTTTCCCATTGTCCAAAACATAACACTTAATAGCAAAAATCTTGAAGTAGGACAGATTTGATTTTCTGCCTTTCATTAGTTCATAGGGAGTCTTATTATGATTCTTGTTGATCAATGCTCTATTCTGAACATAGCATGCTATGTTTACAGCCTCAGCCTAGAAATATTCTTGAAAACATGTATCACTCAACATTGTTCTAGCTGCCTCAATGAGAGTTCTATTTTTCCTCTCAGCAACTTCATTTTGTTGTGGTGTTCTTGGTGAGGAGAGCTCCTGAAAGATCCCTAGTTCCTTACAGAAATTTGTCATTTTTTTCAGATTGAAATTCTGTACCATGGTCATTTCTTAGTTTGACCACAGAACATCCCATCTCATTCTCGATTTTTTTGACAAAATTAGCAAGGATATCTAGTGTTTCAGTCTTTCTCCTTAAGAAGAATACCTAAGCAAACCTAGAGTGATCATCACATAGGTATAGAACTTCAAACCCAAACTAATAACTTGCAAAGGACCAAATAGATTCATATGTAGTAAGTACAGACACCTATAAGTGTCTTTGGACTGTATGCTCTTAACAGATACTTTTGTCTGCTTGCATTTTTGACATGCAGGATATAAGCCTTCTTTGGAGCATATGAGTTGTGGACTGTTTCTAGCCAAGTCCATAGAGAATAGTTTGCTCATTGCTTTATAATTTAAATAAGCCAGCCTCTTGTTCCATTGCACACACAAAGAGTCTTTATCACTAGCTACAAGATATACAGATGATTTCTCATTTATACTTAAAAAATTTAGAAAATAAATGTTCCCACTCCTAGTTCCTGACAAGTTTATCTTTTGATCACTTGGATTCCTTATCAGACACTTGTCATTGTGGAAAACAATTTCATAAACTATATCACAAAACTGACTTATGCTTATTAGACTGTGTTTCAATCCTTCAACATAAGCCATTTTTGTGATGGTAACTAGACCATTAGAAATGTTACCATAACCCTTGGTGAGTCCTTTCTCTGACCCTCCAAAGATGACGTTAGGTCCATTCCTTACTGAAGTATAATCCCTTAGCAAACTCCTTATTCCAGTCATGTGCCTGGAACTGCTACTATCCAAGTACCATATTTGCCTTCCTGTGGTACTTGGTTCCTCCTTAGCAGGACTTGAACAATCCTGTCCTTCTCCTGATTGAGTTTCTTCAACAACCATCAATCCCATGAGAGCCTCCTCCTCTTCTGATTCTGTTGAATCAGACTCACTATCAGATAATGTAGATTGTTTCTTTGCCACGAGACTTTTGTTAGCATTCTTGTGCTATCCAGTCTTCAAGAATCTGCCTTTTTCTCCTTTCTTTTTGTCGTGCAATCAACTATGACATGCCCTTGCCTGTTGCAGCAATAACACACAATATTAATCTTAATATATTTGTTCTATGAAGAACCATACCTGTCCCCAAAATTCTTCTTCCTGGGTTTCTCTGGATGATTGATCTTTTTGTGAGAAGAGTCTTCAGCTGGACCCTTCCTGCTGCCTTGCCTTCTTCTCCTTGACATCTTCTTGAACTGTCTAGAGAAGAGAGATAGTTCCTCCTCAGTTAGGTTTCCTCCCGAAGAGGATGATTCTGTACACCTAGATGCTGTTTCTTGTTTATCTGAGAGTGATAACTTTTCTCTGGCCTTCCTAGAAGTCGCAACCATTAAAGCCAAGGACCTTTCTCTATTGTGTGCTCTAGTTGAATCTTCTTCAGACTTTGTGAGGTTGAGTTGTAACTCATGGGACAACAACTTGCTAAATAGAGCTCGTGGGTCTATATTCGCTAAATTGCTCATTTCTCTTATAACATAGATCTTGATGTCACATTCCTTGTTCAGGGACCTCAAGAACTTGTCATTAACTTCATAGTTAGTAAAGCTCCTTCCATAAGTCCTCAGATTGTTCACAATTCTAAAGAATTTTTCAAAACAGACAACCACTAAATCTTTCTTATCCTGTCTGAAGGCTTCATATTGTTGGTTTAACATAGATTTTCTATCATCTCTGACCTCTTCAGTTCCTTCCATGTAGACTATCAGTGACTCCCACATTTCTTTTGATGTTTTGCAATGAATCAGATTTTGAAAAGTGGAATCATTTATTGCACTCACAATAATATTCTGAGCCATCTTATCCATACATGCCATAATGATATCATCCTTATCCATCTCTATGTAAGTCTTGGGTGTCTTGATATTTGCATCAAGAACTGATACTTTCATGGGAATGAAAGGTCCTTCAATCACTGTGATATATAATCTTGGATCTGTTGCTTCCATAAATAATCTGACTCTCTCCTTCCATATTCCAAAATTTTCTTTGGAGCAGTCAGGGAACTTAAAGGAATTATTTTCCCTTTGAGCCATGATAAATCTTTCTTTCTAATCCTTAGGATTCTCACTAGACTGTTATGCCTTTTTCAGTGAGCCTCCATCTAATACCACTTGTAAATATTTGTTTAAGGATTGAGAGTGACCTATAGGGTGGGGGGGGTGAATAGGTATAATTTGAATATTGGCTACCCCTTTTTAGTTCGGAGATCTATTTTCTTTCATTTGAATATCACAGTCAGATAAACAAGATAATTTACCAGCACTCTAAAACTATCACAGTATATCAAACACAACATACACAACACATCACATATAGTTTTATAGTGGTTCCCCAATTTATGGGTACATCCACTTCACCTCTTCGCCTATCTAGCAATGAACTAGATTCAGCCAAACTCCCTCTTTTTCCTTTTCTCAGATGCATAGATCTTACAGCTCAGAGCCCAGCTGGCTCCTACAACTCAGACTTTACAAGTAATACAAATGCTGCCCTACAACTCAGAGAAATTTTCTCTTCTCCTACCTCAGGCAATACTTGCCCTACCTAAGCCTTTATAACATAGACTTACAATCTCAGAGAAAATATTTCCCCTACACTCAGATCTATAGGTAGATCTTACAAAATTTATAAAAATAAAAGAGATTGATTGAGAACAAGTCACCCAACAAGAAAGGAATGTGTGATTACTTCTTGATCTAATCCTTATCAGTTTGCTTTCTTTGATCTTGAAGTAATAGATTTGATCCTGCCCTTCTTAGCTTTTCAAAGCTTCTTTAAGTTGAAATTACGGTAGATCTAGGCTGGAGGATGTTGAAGACGATTCTTGATCTGGCTTCTCACCACCTTTTGTATTTTAGAAGATAACTTATTAGATCTGGACTTGGCAAATTTTTCTCTCTTACTTTTTTGAAGAGTTTGATCCCTTTATATAGGCTCCGTCAAAAGTAACTGGCTAATCTGGTTAATAACTGACATCTGACAGTTCTAACTGTTTTGACAGTTGTCAGACCCTCTGACTTGATTTCTGTACTTAGGAAACAAATCTGCTTGAAGTGTTGAAACTTGACTGTTGGATGTGTCGACACCTGTCCTGGGTGTCGACACTACCCTTGTAGTGGTGTCGACATAATTTTGAATGTGTCAACACAACCTTCTCCTTGTCTCGACACAGCTGATGTAGAATGTGTCGTCACTAGTCCTGAGTGTCGACACTGCTTGCTTTCAGTCTTGACTCAGCCTGTGAAGTGTGTCGACACATCTCTTGAGTGTCGACACATTTGTCTTTAGTCTCAACACTGCTTGTATAGAGTGTGTTGATACATGCCCTTAGTATCGACAGAGCTTCTCTTTGTCTCGTCACAACTTGTGCAGTGTGTGTCGACACTAGTCCTGATTATCGACACAGTTATTTTCTTGTATCATAGTGTCGACCCAAGTCCTGGGTGTCGACACAACTTCCTCCTTGACTCAGCACTTCTTGTTTGAGTGTGTAGACACTAGTCCATAGTGTCGACACAACTTTATCCTTATCTCAGCAAATCCTTTACAAAGGTGTCGACACATGTCTAGTATCTTGACACTTTTGTACTTAGATTTATTTGCCTGCACACATGAACTTAACATTCATCAAATACAACTATGTGTATATCATTGAACTGAAAAGACATCTTCAAATCAAGTACATTGTGACCAATGTACCCAACATCTCCCAATCAACGACTTCCATTCGCAGACAAAATATGAATGAGGAGAACAAGCTGTTGGCCGACATTCTAGGAAAAGTCCTCCTCTGCAAAACAAGTTCACTTGGAAACATATCCTCTGATTTCTTCTGCATGATGACAGCTGTGGTATGTCACAAGTGTTGAATTCTGTGAAGTGAAAGTGGGTGAATGGAAGGCTTGGGAAACCTATCCGCGCGGACTACGCGGACTGGGTTGGTGGACTGCTAGGTCGGTAGGGATGTTGCAGGCGGTTTGCTCTGTGGCGGCCTGGGCGGTCTGTTCGCGCGGACTACGCGGACAGCAGCGGCGGTCTGACAGGCCAGTGTATGCTCAGCAGGCGGTTGACTCCCAGGAAGTAACCGTGCGGATAGGAATGTTATCCGCGGAGTCCGGCATGAAGCGGACTGAAGAACTGGAGCTCGGCAGACCGGTTTGGCAGTTGCCTTGGTCTTGCTCTAGTGAAGCGGCAAGTGGAAGCCGCGGAGACCGCCGGTCAGCGCGGACAGAAACTGGAGGTCGCCCGGTATGGCGGGCTAGATCCAGTGTCCGCCAGTAAGTGCGGACTGGCCCTTGTGGCCAGCGGACTGGACTTGGTGTGATCTGAACCAAGTCCAGGATGGCTCAGTCCTGGGAGATCGCGCAGTGGAGCGCGGGCTGGTTTCTCAGTCCGCCAAGCGTAGTAGAAGTGCTGTTGCCTTGTTTGCTAGCTTGGGGAAATGCAGACTGGAGAATTGCTTGTGCAGGAGCGTGCGGACTGGAGCCAGAGTTCGCTGAGTCCGGTTTAGCCTTGTGACGAGGTTATGGACTCAGGAGTTGTGGACTGGAGTCTGCTGTTAGCGGACTGGAGTGGCGTGTCCTCTAAGTCCGGAGGTGCCTTGGCAATGAGGCAATGGACTTGGGATATGCGGACGGAAGCCGGGTGTCCGCTGAGTCCGGCAGGTGCCCTGATGGCGAGGCTGCGGGCTCGGGTTTTGCGGGCTGATGCCTTGTCCGCAGAATGGCGGACACGGCTGTTGTGGAGTCCGGCTGTGGTGGTCCTGGCTTGGTCTCTGGCGGCAAGGCGGGCTGGATTTTGGAGTCCGGCCTTGGAGAAGCTGGGGCGGACTGGCTATCTGCACAGGAGCGGCGAACTGGAATGTGTGTCCGCGGGCTGGCGGACACACTTGTTCTAGCTGCGGGTTGTGGCGGTGATCCTATCGGCTAGGGCGGTGACCATACTCATCGTCGTGCCTATAAATAGGACCCATGTCACATCAGGAAAAAACAAAAACCTAGATCGAAGTAAGTGAACAGTAATTGAGCTCGCGTAAGTTGCTGCGGTCTGGACCTTAGTGTCCGCGCGGATTGAGAGTTGACCCGGTTGTGCTGTGCAGGTTGTGCGGATAGCGCTGGAAAGCCAGGACTTGGCTCTGATTGCGGTCAGGGACAGTGCGGACTCTGCGGTTAAGCAACAGGCAGTAAACAACAGGTCGCGGATAGCGATCAGGCGGTCTTCTCTTTGGCGACTTGGTTCGGGGTTCAGGAAGTTGCCTGCTTCAGGCGGACTGTTCCATTCGGTGACGCAGCTTGTGCGGTCTGGCGGCGTACAGATCAGCGGTGAAGAGCTAAGCATTGGAATAAGGGGTGAGTCCGCGCGGCTTGGGTTGCGGTCTGGCGACCTGGCGGACTGAGCGGACTCCACAGCAGTAGGTCGACGACTTGTTGATTGAGTCCGCGCGGCTTGTTTTTTGTTCTTGTCTTTGTAACTGTCTCTGCTCTCCCGGTGTTGGGTTTTGGTGAAGCATGTTTTGCCATGTATGTCTCGCCTTGTAAAGAAGTTTGCTCTTGATCAATAAAGAAGCTTGTGCTGCATGTGTTGCTGGTTGTTACTGCTTTGTTGAGATAACCCCTGCTAACTCCACGATCCGGGAAAACTTTCAACATTATAAGTGGGCGTATTCTCCTTCGGTTTGTTGAGTTTTCAACAGGGTATCCAAGGGGGCGTCTGCGGTTTGTTGAATTTTAACATGGTATCAGAGCCAGGTTGTTGGAGTGGTCAAGCAGTGCTCAATGGAAGTAGTTGCTCGTCGGTAGAGGAAACCAGTGGTAGAACCATGGCAGTGGAGGATGCAAGTTGTCTTGGAATTGATCTTCTTACAGAGACGAACTGTGAACGGTGGAAGTCCTGTATGAAGAGCTTTCTTCTTGGCGAGGACCTTTGGGAGGTTGTATGCGGAGCAGGAAGACAAGAGGATACTGCTGGCAATGCTGAGACGATGAGAGCTTGGAAGGAGGCAAATGCGAAAGCGGAGTCTATTCTCAAGCAGGTGATCTCATCGGAGCTCTTGGACCACATCAGTGGATGTCGGTCAGCTGCGGAGGTTTGGACTTCCCTTGATGGGTTGTTCAGGAAGAAGGTGAAGGTTGCTGCTGAAGATGGTCCCTCTACTTCATATCAAGAAGAAAGGAGTGTTTCTCCTAGGCGTGTTAGGAAGAGGAAGGAAGGACCACGGTGCTATAAATGCAAGCAGCAAGGTCATCTTCGGAAGGAGTGCAAGGTTGTCTTGCTCTCGGCGAACGTAGCTCAGGTAGGGAGGAAGGAGAAGAACGTAGGTGGGATTTCAACTAGTTCTGGAGTTGATCGGATGAATGCCAGTGATAGTGCATCTATCTGGCATGAAAGACTGGGGCATGTAGGGATGGACAAGCTGAAAGCAATGACGGAAAGAAGACTCGTAAGAGGCTTGCCTAGATTGTCATCCTATGGCGATGGTCGGGGGTGTGCGGGATGTCAGGAAAGTGGAGCCTATCGCTTCATGGTTGACAAAGCACAATCCAAATGTAATGCACCATTGGCGGTTGTCCATTGTGCTCTGGTGGGACCGACCGTCACAGCTAGTCTTGGAGGCAGCAGGTTCATGCTGATATTGGTTGATGACTATTCTGGGTATACTTGGGTATACTTTATGAAGAAGAAGTCCAACATGGTACGCTTGTTTGTGGAGTTCAAGAAGCTTGTGGAAGGCCAGCTTGGCCAGAGGATCAAGGTGTTGAGGACAAGTATCGGTGGTGAGTTTGGCTCAACCGAGTTCTCACGCTTTTGCAGGAAGCAAGGGATCCGGATGGAGCTTTCTTGTGGACATACTTCACAACGGGGTAGTATTGCAGCTCGGATGATCCGTCGGTTAACGGAGATCTGCAAGTGTTGGCTTCAGAGTAAAGGCGTTCCGAAGGCTCTTTGGGCGGAAGGAATAGCCTGTGCTGCTCATGTCATCAACCGGATGCCTCTTAGTCCGTTCATAATGAAGACTCCTTATGAGCTGATGTTCGGAGTGAAGCCCTCAGTGAAGCACCTTCGGGTGTTTGGATCTACCTGCTATATACACTCTCCGGGTGCTCTCAAGACAAAGCTAGTCTTTGTTGGGTATGATGAGCAGAGAAGAAGATGGAGGTGTATGGATCCTGCGACGAAGAAACTTATAGTGTCGAGAGACATTGTTTTCGATGAGTTGACGCCGTATTGGGGTAGCTCTTATGTGGAGCTAGAGATAAGCAGGTCAGATGGTGGGCTGAAGGAGGCTGCTGCTAAGGAAGTGGATTTGCCTGAGTCACCAGGTGCTCCAGGTTGTTCTAGCTCCGGGGCAAAGGAGTCAGAGTTTGGAAGAAGGGGGAGCGATGCTCCAGGATCTTCTGGCTCGAAGGCGGAGGCTTCCGGTTCAGGAAGCAAGGGGAGCGATGTTCCAGGCCGTTCTTGTTCAAGAGTGGAGTCTTCTGGTTCAGGTAGCAGGGGGAGCGTTGCTCCAGATGCTTTTGGTTCCAGTAAGGAGGCGTCTTGTTCAGGGAGCAAAGGGAGCATTGTTCCGGGTTTGCCCGGGAACGGAGCTGGTTCAATAGCAGCGGAGGTGGTTAGCCATGATCAGGTTCTTCGGAGATCGAAGAGGATCAGTAAGCCACCAGCTCGATATAGTGAAGGGAACACGGCGGACTTGGTCCAGTGTTTCCTTGTTAGCCCTCAGGTCGAGCAAGGTACTTCTGGCTGTGATGACCCCACTAGAATCAAGGAGGTGGTTGACACCAAGTCTGAAGAGGTGACTTCTCTCAGAGGCAACGAGGCTTGGACTTCAGTGTCCAAGGAAGTTGGTGATACTCCTGTGATGCATGAGTGGAGGTTGAAGCTGAAGAAGGCAGAGGGAAGCATGACTCCTTTTTGGAGATGCTGGAGGGCTCCCTCATGGTCCATGATATGCGGGGCGAGGACTATGTCTTGGACATCTCTTCGTAGATGCTATCGGAGGGACCAGGTGCAAGGTTACGGGAGCTGCTGGAGTTATTCACCACTTCTCACTTCAAGGGGGAGTGTTGAATTCTGTGAAGTGAAAGTGGGTGAATGGAAGGCTTGGGAAACCTATCCGCGCGGACTACGCGGACTGGATTGGCGGACTGCTAGGTCGGCAGGGATGTTGCAGGCGGTTTGCTCTGTGGCGGCCTGGGCGGTCTGTTCGCGCGGACTACGCGGACAGCAGCGGCGGTCTGACATGCCAGTGTATGCTCAGCAGGCGGTTGACTCCCAGGAAGTAACCGTGCGGATAGGAATGTTATCCGCGGAGTCCGGCATGAAGCGGACTGAAGAACTGGAGCTCGGCAGACCGGTTTGGCAGTTGCCTTGGTCTTGCTCTAGTGAAGCGGCAAGTGGAAGCCGCGGAGACCGCCGGTCAGCGCGGACAGAAACTGGAGGTCGCCCAGTATGGCGGACTAGATCCAGTGTCCGCCAGTAAGTGCGGACTGGCCCTTGTGGCCAGCGGACTGGACTTGGTGTGATCTAAACCAAGTACAGGATGGCTCAGTCCGGGGAGATCGCGTAGTGGAGCGCGGGCTGGTTTCTCAGTCCGCCAAGCGTAGTAGAAGTGTTGTTGCCTTGTTTGCTAGCTTGGGGAAATGCGGACTGGAGAATTGCTTGTGCAGGAGCGTGCGGACTGGAGCCAGAGTCCGCTGAGTCCGGTTTAGCCTTGTGACGAGGTTATGGACTCAGGAGTTGCGGACTGGAGTCTGCTGTTAGCGGATTGGAGTGGCGTGTCCGCTAAGTCCGGAGGTGCCTTGGCAATGAGGCAATGGACTTGGGATATGCGGACGGAAGCCGGGTGTCCGCTGAGTCCGGCAGGTGCCCTGATGGCGAGGCTGCGGGCTCGGGTTTTGCGGGCTGATGCCTTGTCCGCAGAATGGCGGACACGGCTGTTGTGGAGTCCGGCTGTGGTGGTCCTGGCTTGGTCTCTGGCGGCAAGGTGGGCTGGATTTTGGAGTCCGGCCTTGGAGAAGCTGGGGCGGACTGGCTATCTGCACAGGAGCGGCAAACTGGAATGTGTGTCCGCGGGCTGGCGGACACACTTGTTCTAGCTGCGGGTTGTGGCGGTGATCCTATCGGCTAGGGCGGTGACCATACTCATCGTCGTGCCTATAAATAGGACCCATGTCACATCAGGAAAAAATAAAAACCTAGACCGAAGTAAGTGAACAGTAATTGAGCTCGCGTAAGTTGCTGCGGTCTGGACCTTAGTGTCCGCGCGGATTGAGAGTTGACCCGGTTGTGCTGTGCAGGTTGTGCGGATAGCGCTGGAAAGCCAGGACTTGGCTCTGATTGCGGTCAGGGACAGTGCGGACTCTGCGGTTAAGCAACAGACGGTAAACAGCAGGTCGCGGATAGCGATCAGGCGGTCTTCTCTTTGGCGACTTGGTTCGGGGTTCAAGAAGTCGCCTGCTTCAGGCGGACTGTTCCATTCGGTGACGCAGCTTGTGCGGTCTGGCGGCGTACAGATCAGCGGTGAAGAGCTAAGCATTGGAATAAGGGGTGAGTCCGCGCGGCTTGGGTTGCGGTCTGGCGACCTGGCGGACTGAGCGGACTCCACAGCAGTAGGTCGGCGACTTGTTGATTGAGTCCGCGCGGCTTGTTTTTTGTTCTTGTCTTTGTAACTGTCTCTGCTCTCCCGGTGTTGGGTTTTGGTGAAGCATGTCTCGCCATGTATGTCTCGCCTTGTAAAGAAGTTTGCTCTTGATCAATAAAGAAGCTTGTGCTGCATGTGTTGTTGGTTGTTACTGCTTTGTTGAGATAACCCCTGCCAACTCCACGATCCGGGAAAACTTTCAACATTATAAGTGGGCGTATTCTCCTTCGGTTTGTTGAGTTTTCAATAGGGTATCCAAGGGGGCGTCTGCGGTTTGTTGAATTTTAACAACAAGAAATTCCAATGGGGACACATGCTATTTGACAAAATTAAGGAAAGCTTGAAGGCACCCAACTTTGCAAAAATCATTTCTCTTAATCTAAATCAAGTGCATCCTGGAATCTTTGACTTGTCCAAAGGTGAGTCCATCCATCACCCAAAGAAAGTCACTATCTAATCCATCAGCAGATGGGAAATCAGAATTCCAAGGCCAGACCAGGCTCCAGCAGTTCTCAACACAGTAAATGATGAGGACAGGACACCATCTCCTCCTCATACTGATATAATGGCACATCTGGTGCAGTTGTTGAGGGGGAGCCTGCTCCTTCAGTTCATGAAGAAGTTCAGCAAGCTGAGGTCCCAGAAACAGAGTTTCAGTCAGATGTTCCAACAGATCAGGTTGCAGAGGAAGTCACCGCTGAGGATGTAGCAGTTGAAAAGGAAAATCAAGCTCAGTCTGATGATGAGAAGAGCACCTCTATGCATGATGGTGGCTCAGGTATGAATGTTGATTCTTCCTCTGATCAGGAAAATCCTCCTAATGAAACTCCAGAAGATTCTCTACCCAAGGAACAAATTGAGGGGGGGGGGGGATGAGGTTATACTCTCTGATGAGGAAGAAATTATCCCAGAACCTACAAAACCTCCACTCAAGAATTTAGATTTCTCTCTCCCTATTATTCTTGGTGAGGTAGGGGATGTAATAATATCTGCCCAAAAAGGCAAAAGTTCAGTGGTTATTGAAGAAGTACCTGTATGGACAACTCCAGCACTACCTCCTCCAGCTGAAATCTTTCCTGATGATACCCTGTTAGGTAAAATTGAGTTTATATTGACAAAGCAAAGAGAGTACTTTGACAAGTCTCTCAAAGAGGTAACTGAAAGAGTCACTGCTTTTGAGAAATAGATGAGCAGAGGATTTGCTAAAATTAAAAATAATACGGATGAATTCAAAAGACTGCTAAATATTGGCGGCAAGGCTTTAGACCACACTATCACTAGTGTTGGTGACGTTATGAATCAAGCAGTCATTATGTCCAACAATCAGATCCAATTGCTGAAGAAAACTGAACAACAAAACTTCAAAACTTGTGAAAAAGTTGGAAAGTTTAAAAAAGATGCCATAGAGACTATCTGTAGAAGTCAAAAAGGGGGAGGATAACGTAAAAGAAAATATAGACAAGACAGTTCAAGAAGTGAAAACCTAGTGGGACAATCAACTGAAAGAGATCAATACAAGTGTAGAAAAGCAGATTAAGGTGTAAACATCTATACTTATGAGACTTCTGTCTGCATGCACAACCAAATCTTTCCAGAATTTCAAGTTGATCCAAATGAGGCTCCACCTCCTCATCTTGATCCAAATATCTGCAATCCTACTTTTTCTCCTAGACTTGAATAATATGAATTTCCTCCTGAAAGTTATTCTTAGGTCTGAACTTTTGATCAACCAGAGATTTCTCGAGAACTACCTCCTGAAATGCTAGTGCCAAAGAAAAGGAAATATGGTGATGGTGCTTTTGCCAGCAGATCTATCCCCACTCAAGGCTTTGCTAAAAGGAAAGAACAAGAATTTGCTGAAATTTGGAGTCAAACTTCTAAGTTACTTATTCTGAACACTCTGAAGCTAGTTGTGGAATTTAATGAAAATAAAGATGATCATTACAGTCTCAAGGAGTGGAAGCTATATGAAAAAGCTTTGACAAAAAGAAGGATTTATGATCGTGAGTATGGGCGTAATCCTAGTGCTCCTCCTCGACCTCCAAAGTACTATCCCAATCCATTCAGTTATCAAAAAAGGCAGCAAGAGAAGAAGGAACGTCAACATCAACAACAATAAAAATGATTTGAGATTATCAGTATTATAGAATTTTGTGTACCAAGATATTTCTATGGACAAATTCTATATATATATATATAAAATTTTGATTTTTGATGATCTCATTATTTTTTATCTGTCATTATATATATCATTTTATTTATTAGTTAATTCTTTGATTATCTTGAAATAATTCACCTTAGTGTAGAGGGTTCTGACTTCTACAAACAGGGGGAGATTGTTGGGTATTATGTCCACAATAACATAGATTTGTGTGAAGTCACCCTTGAACTGAGATGAATTAAGTATGTATTTGATGCTATTCTTTGGTTGAGTGCTTGCAGGTCATCATTGCTAAGAGTAGACCAATGCTATTTTATAATGAGTCACTAAACACAAAGCCATGTAATGTAATCCCTCATTGTGTGATCCATGGTGTTGACTCATGTGTAACCTCTTTATTGGGATGCACTTCATTTTCAATTACTAGAGCAATAGAAGAAAGGAAGGGTTGCTGGTTTTCAACAAGGAAGAAAAGAAAAGTTTTCTGAAAATTTTTATTTCCATTTCTCGGGAAATGAAATGTGTTTCTCTAGAAGTCTAAGTATATTTCTCGAGAAAGCAAAGCTATTCTCGAGAAACCATAATACTTCTCGGGAAATTGTCTGAAAATATTCCAAGTCCTTTTCTCGAGAAAAGCCCGGAAGATTTCTTGAGAAGCCAAGTTAGTTCTCGAGAAAAGAAAGCAGTTCTCGAGAAGTCGAAATCATTTCTCGAGAAGCTAAGTATTTTTCTCGAGAAGTCAATTCTTTCTCGAGAAATAAATCATTCTGTTCTAAGATTATTTTTCTCGAGAAGACTAGGCCATTTCTCGAGAAATCTTATCTTTCTCGAGAAATCAGTTCTTCCCTTCAAAGAATTTGGGCTAAGTAAATTTCTCGAGAAAGCCATATCATTTCACGAGAAAGCATATCATTTCTTGAGAAATTAACTTTCCTCTCCAGAAATCAATATTTTACTTCAAAGAATTCTTGTTAAGTCTTTTCTATAGAAAGCCATGTCATTTCTCGAGAAAGCAAATGATTTCTCGAAATATCAAGTTCATCTCAAGAAATGGAGTTGCATAAATTTCGTTTTAACTTTGTCTGACGGGATTTCAAATTTAATCTAAGTTTCTCATGATTGATCCACGTGGATCTTTCCTTAATGATTTGTGACCGTTAGACGATGTTCTATAAATAGTCTTTTTAGAGGAATCACTAACCCTAATAAGGAGAATACTATTCTGAATCGCAATCGCACTTTTTAAATCGGGAGAAGCCGCCTTCATCGTCATTCTTCTCTGTCGCTCATCTCTTGATCCAGCGATTCAAAAGGAGAAAAGATTCGACAGATCACTGATTCAAGATTCTTCAAACATCCATTTGATCATGTCAGATCCTAAGTTTTCAGATCAAGTTTTCTCGGGATTTCTTCCTCAACCTTATTCTCCGAGATTTTCAGTTTTCAATAAGGAAGAGCCTTGAAGATTTTAGATCTGGAAGTATTCAATTTTTATTGTTGTTGTAAAAATTTGTTTTAACTTTTGTAGGGGCTTTGTCTCCGAGATTGTCGGAAGTTTTTTCTTCCGAGTGTAGATCTGTTAGTGGTCGAGTTTGTAGATCCGGTTTGTGGATCGAGGTGTAGATTCAGTTGTGGATCGAGGTGTAGGAGAGTTAGTTCTCCAAGGTGTAGGCGTGTTGCTCTGAGTTGTAAGATTGTGATAATTTGAGAAAGGTGAAGTAGCCGAATCTATCAGAAATGACCATGAGAGTATTTATCTTCACTGGAATCATGCTAGAACATCTTGTGTGAACAAAGATGTTCCACAGTATGGTGGTAGTTACAACAAAGGTGCAAGTGCCTATGAGAAAATACAAATGTCCCATTCTGGACCATTTCTGTTTGGTGCAACGACCCCTTCAATCAAGGGTAAAGCTGCTGACTGTTCTCCAATTCCTACAACCCACTCTAAGACAAAGGGCAAGGTTGTCAGTAGACAAGACCTGGGCATCTCTGAGGCCATCAAGAGTATGCTTTCTAAAAAGAAAGCTGGTACTAGTAGGGCTCAAGATATCCCAAGCACTTCTACTGCCAGACCAACCACTTGTCAGACTGGGGCTGGAAAACCATGGAACAAGACTGTTGGTACTCCTTTTAGACCCAGAGCTGCTGCTAACACAACCACTAGACCTGATTCGAAAAGAAGGTACAACATCCATGAGTGTTGGTGTTATGACAATGTAGGCCACTTTGTTGTTGATTGCTGGCACAATCATAGTGTGTAGAGAGCGAATGTCAGCTGGCCTGTCAGAAAAGTTGCAGGCAGGCAAAATTATTTTCAACCTAACATGCACCAAAGACCCAATAAAAATTGGGGTCCTAAGGTTAACTAATTTGTGTTTTGCAGGTTAGTCCAAGTGCCCATACCCCTATATTGTACTTGGACGGTAGATGTTTCAGGCACATGACTGGAACAAGGAGCATGCTAAAGGATTATGCTCCAGTAAATAATGGACCAAAGGTTATCTTTGGTGGGTCAGAAAAAAGGGTGACTAGAGGTTATGGTAAGATCTCTAATGGCATTGTCATTATCAATAGAGTAGCCTATGTGGAAGGGTTGCAACACAACCTGATAAACATTGGCCAACTCTGTGATCTTTGCTGTGACATAATATTCCACAAGGATAAGTGCCAAATTAGGAGGTTAAGTGACAAAGAGTTCATCTTAACAGGCACTAGGAGTGGAAATGTGTACTGTTTAGATTTCCTATGCTCTAGCAAAGTCTCACCTGTATGCCTAGCTATAGATGAGAAAGCCTCTTCCTGTGTCCAGTGGCACAAGAGGCTAGCCCATCTAAATTATAGGACTATAGGTAAGCTGTTCAGTAATGAGCTGGTTAGGAATGAGCCTAAGTTATATGCACTAAGGAGGGTATCTGCTCTGCATGCCAAAAGGGCAAACAGACTAAGACCTCCTTCAAGAGCTTTGACACCAAAGACTCAGTGAGATGCTTATACCTCTTGCATATGGATCTGTTTGGTCCTATGCCAATTCAAAGTCTAGGTAGGAAAGTCTACACCCTTGTGGTTGTTGATGACTTTTCTAGATTTGCCTGGATGTTCTTTCTAATGAAGAAATCTGAAACCCCTGATGTCTTTCAAATATTTTCCTAGCAAATTCAGAATGAATTCAACAACACTGTGGTCAAAATCAGAAGTGACCATGACATTGAGTTTTAGTCTGAGTGCATTATAGGGTTCTATGAAAAGCTCGGGATTCTTCAAGAATTTTCCTCTCCTAGAACACCCTAGCAAAATGGAATTGCTGAGAGGAAAAATAGGACTCTCATAAAGGCTGGTAGAACCTTACTAAGTGACTCATCCCTCCCAGAATACTTTTGGGCTAAGGCAGTTAACACTGCATGCTATGTCCTTAATATGACAACTATCACTAAGAGCCACAAGAAGACTCACTATGAGATCTTGAAGGGCAAAAACCAAACCTGAGCCATTTCAGGATCTTTGGTTGCAAATGCTATGTCCTCAACAATGGAAAAGTCCATTTAAATAAGTTTGTTGTCAAGTCCCATGAAGGGATCTTTGTTGGGTACAACACTCATAGTAAGACATATAGAATCTACAAATTAACTACCCAAGTTGTAGAAGAGTCAATGCATGTTGTTTTTGATGAATCCAACATGGTTAACTATGAGCTGCCTAGCTCCTCCTCTTATAGTATTGCAGGTACAAAGCAGATGATGGACAAGCTGACCGTCAAGGAAGCTACCCCCATAGTACAAAAAATGATGATGGACTGACTATTCCGAGAGAAGGGGAAAACATACCTGAAGAAATGAAGACCAACTAGCAGAAAACCCTGAAGATCAGTAAGCTGCAGTTAGATTGCCTCCAACTACATGACATCTAAGGGACCATCCATAACACCAAATCATTGGTGGCGCAAATCATGGAGTCCAGACCAGAAGCAGGAGCATGAATACAGCTCTCTACTCAAGCTTCCTGTCTCAAGAAGAGCCAAAGAAGTTTTAAGATGCAATCAAGGACTAGTTTTGGATTGGATCAATGCAAGAAGAACTAGTCCAATTTAAGAGATGTAAGGTCTGGAAGTTGGTCCCCAGGCCACAAGGACAAAATGTCATAGGGATTAAGTGGATCTACAGGAACAAGTTGGATCAAGATGACATTATTGTCCAGAACAAGTTTAGACTTGTGGCTAAAGGCTACATGCAAGAAGAGGGCATAGACTTTGACCAGACCTTTGCCCCAGTAGCCAGTTTGGAAGCCATAATGATTTTCTTTGCATTTGCTGCGTATCAGGGATTCAGAGTCTACCAGTTGGATGCCAAGTCAGCAATACTGAATGAAGACCTAAAAGAGGAAGTATATGTGGATCAACCACCAGGTTTTGTAGATCCTAACTCTCCCAATTTTGTTTATAAGCTTAGGAAAGTTCTATATGGGCTAAAGAAAGCCCTTAGGGCTTGGTATGAAACCAACTTATCCTAGTCCAGATATATGTCCAGCTTCCTCATTGAGAAAAAATTCTCAAGGAGTAATATAGACAAGACCCTATTCCTAAGGGAATCAAAGGGACAACTTATCCTAGTCCAGATATATGTCGATGACATTATCTTTGGATCTATTAATGACAAACTTTGAAGGAAGTTTGTTAAACTTATGCAAGGGAAGTTTGAAATGAGCAGCATGAGTGAGCTCAAGTTCTTCTTGGGACTCTAAGTAAGACAGACTGATGATGGCTTGTTTATAGCCCAGTCCAAGTTTAACAGGGAGCTAATCAAAAAGTATGGTATGGAGAATGCATTCACTATGAGAAGTCCCATGGGATCAAGTATGCCTATATGCAAAGATGAGGCAAGGAAACCTGTTGATGAGTCTTTGTATAGAAGGATAATTGGCTCGCTTCTATACCTGACTGCTAGTAGGCCTGACATCATGTATGCCACATGTGTTTGTGCTAGGTATCATGCCTGCCCCAAAGAATCTCATTACTCTACTGCAAAGAGAATCTTGAGGTATCTTAAGGGCACACTAGATCTTGGCCTATGGTACCCTAGAAATAGAGATTTTAATCTAACAGGATTTTCAGATGCAGATTTTGCAGGTTACAAATAAGACAGGAAAAGCACTATTGGAACTTGTCAGTTCTTAGGAAGAAGGCTAGTTTCTTGGAGTAGCAAGAAGCAAACTAGTGTGCCTATATCCACTACTGAGTTATAATATATAATAGCAGGCAGCTGCTGCGCTCAGCTGCTATGGATCCAACCTCAGCTTCAGGATTACAACCTTCAGGTAAGTAGAACTCCTCTCTACTATGATTCTACAAGTGCTATTTCTATTGCTAGGAATCTTGTCTCACATAACAGGACTAAGCGTATAGAAATAAGATATCATTTTATTAGGGAGCATGTGCAGAAGGAAGACATCAGTCTTGAGTTTGTCCCCACATACAAACAAGTTGACGATATCTTTACTAAGCCATTAGATGAAGCAAAGTTCAACACCCTCATATTTGGGTTGGGTATATTGAACTTGGCATAGCTTCAAACACTCCCTTTTGCATTTTTTTGGTGCAGGTATTGTTCCTCTTGCTGGACGTACAGACTCCCCAGTTGTATCGGTTCATTGATTCTTCTACTGAGGGGGAGTAAGTTACTCTAGTGAGAAGAGAGAAGGTAAGCCAATGGAAGGGACATCCCCCATCTACCTATTCTGCAGAAGTCAAAAAGGGGGAGAGAAGAGAGAAGGTCCTAGCAAGGGGAGACATAGCAAGTGGGAGAGATGACAAACAGGAAAGAAGGACATGTGGCATTCAAGTAAGGACAAACACCTTGCAACAAAATAGGGGGAGTAAGTGATGCTCACCATATAGGCTGGAAATGAGGTACATTTACTTATAGCTTATCAGAATTTCAACATTTATTTTGCTGTATAGGCTGTGTGTGTTATTGACCAAGGAAAGAAAACATTTTTGATATGAGTTTTGACTTCTTCAAATAGGGGGAGATTGTTGGGTCCATTTTTCCCAATGTCCTTGATTTGTGAGAAGTCAAACAAGTCAACGTTACACACATCAACTGTATTTGATGTGCATTTGAGGTCTTGAGTGTAGGTTGTCCATATCACATTGATTGGACATGCAGACACAATAAGTGGTTGCTGGATATAGCAAAAATGGACTAAGTCCGCAGGCGTTGAGTGGAGCAAGCTCACTCAACGCCAGAGGTATGTATTCAATATTGTCTAGTAGAAATTTGTCTAAGTCCACAGGCGTTGAGTGAGGACAGCTCACTCAACGCCATATAATATATAACATTAAGTCTATCTCAGCCTAACTGAAAGATAGCCAAAAATTTGGCTAAGTACAAAAGTGTTGAGTGTGGTCTACTCACTCAATGACATACATCAAAAAGGCTGTGAGTCAGACTGAGTCAGTCTAAGCCTAGAGAAATTGGCTGAAAATGTGGCCAAGTCCACAGGCATTGAGTGCGGTCTACTCACTCAACGCCATACAACTTTTAGCGTTGAGTGTTTCTGCGCCAGTCAACTTTACAGAAAGGTTGGGCAAAATTTTCACCAAGTCCACATGCATTGAGTGTAGCTTACTTACTTAATGCTAGATAACAGAAATATTCTGTTAAGTAGTTTGGCGTTCAGTGGAGCTTACTCTCTCAACGCCAAGGCGCAGTAATATTTGCTAACACAAATAACGTTGAGTGTGGCAAGCTCACTCAATGTTGTCGATGCTCTCAACGTCTTGAAGCAGAAATTTGGCTAAGTCCAAATGCATGGATTGCTTGGCTTTCATCAAGCTCAGCTTCGTCGAACTGGGCTCAGCATTAGTTGAACTGAGCCTGAAGTTCATTGGACTGAATTTAGCCTTTTGTCCAACTAAGTCTACAGTTCATCGAACTGAACTTATGTTTTCGTCGAGCAGAGCTTGTCGTTCGTCGAACGGAGCTAGCATTCATCGAGCTCAATACCTAGATAGACAGAATTTTGTCTAAGTGTTGTGGCGTTGATTGATACCTACTCACTCAATGCCTTTGGTTCTAATGATTGAATTTTGTCCAAGTCCAGAGATGCTGAGTCATGCTGACGTCATCAAAGTAAAAAAGTCAACAAAAATTCAAATGTTGCGGAAATGCTGTCAGAGACGTTGGAGGCCAGCTGTTATCATCTTCTGCACTTTGTAAGGAATATTTTCAATATTAAGTGTTGGGGCCCACACACAGCAAAGAGCCGTTGAATTAAGATTAAATGGAAAGCATGCGCTGAATGGCTCAATCTCAGTCATCAATCCTGGTGGTGGGACTCACTGCTCAATTGGCCTTAAGAGAATAAAAAGAAGCAAATCAGTCAGAGCAATCAATCGATTCCTTGTCTAGGTTTTCCGAAAACGAAAAGTGCGGCTAAACTTCATCTTCTTCCTCGCCATTTTTATCGAGTATGAAGAAGTTGTTCTGCACAGAGAACCTTGCTGGGGAAAGAGATAGCTGAACCAATCACCATCTGCAACATCAGGATCAGAAGCTATTCTGAGGAAGCAGATCTACAAGTTCTACAGAGAAAAGAAAGCTGGTTAAAGAAAATTCTATTGCATACTTATTGCCTTCAACAGCAAAAGCTTGGACTGATGTCTGCTCAGTCCAGGAAGAAGAAGACACATAGATCTTGCTCTGGTGTTTAATCATCTCTATCTTTATTTCTTCTTTTGTAAAGAATCTTGGTGAATCTGAAGTTGTAAGCCTGCATTATAAAGAATGAGGTCTTTGTGACCTATGTTTGGCTTTGTACTTGGTGAAAGGTCTTTATGACCTATGTTTGGCTTTGTGCCGGGTGAAAGGTCTTTGAGAACTTGGTTTGGCTTAGTGCCTAAGTCGTAGGTGTGTGTGACCTGTGTGGTCCTGCAGGATCTGTGCTGCAAGCTCTTTAGGAGCTGAGTTCTGGAGAGAGAGCCGAATCTAGCACACTGTTAGATATGCGCAAAGGGACAGTGGATGTACCCAAGATTGGGGAACCTCTATAAATTGCTGTGTCATCTGTGATTGATCTTGAAAGCAAAAACTAACCTAATCACCAACCACAGAAATCTACAAACAAGTTAGAAAAATCAAATAGAGACAGAATCCTATTCACCCCCCTTAGTTGTTTAGCTAGCCTTGAAAATAAGACTTTCAACCTCAGCTGATGGCTATGGAGCTGTACAGATGTTGGAAGAGATGCAGATATCTCTCGTGTCCGAGGATGATTCAGAGCTGTATAAGGAGTACTTGGCATCGATAAGTACCACTGATGACATCCGGGATCGCATCAGGGACAGCTAGAGGCTGGATGTAATGACAGAGCTGATGTTTACGGCCTTGGAGGGATGCACGACAGGGGATTACTCTCTGAGGGATGGGCTATTATGCTTTAGAGGCCGCGTTTATATACCAGCAGGACGCCAAATTCGGGTAGATATCATGACAGAGGCCCACTACAGTAGATATTAAGTGCACTCAGGGATCACGAAGATGACAGCGGACCTGAAGAAGACGATTTATTGGCCGGGCATGAAGAATGATATTACGTACTTCATGACACATTGCAAGTCTTGCCAGCTCGAAAACGCGGAGTGCAAGAGTCCGACCATATTATTGCAGCCACTCCCGGTGCCGGAGTGGAAATTTATGGACATAACCATGGACTTTATACATGGGCTACCCCGATCCCATGCGGGGAACGACTTGATTTGGGTGATCGTTGATAGATTGACGAAGGTGTCTAGTTTTTTCCCAATCAGGAAGGATGATCCAATCGGTGATCTGGTACGAAGATTTGTGAAGTAGTTTGTCCGCTACAATGGAGTACACAGGACGATCGTGTCAGATCAGGATGGAAGGTTTATGTCCAAGGAGTGGAGGTCAGTTAAGGCCTACCTAGGCTCATGTTTGACTTTCAGCACGGCTTTCCACGCTCAGACAGACGGGCAGACATAGAGCACCAACCGGACATTGGAGGATCTTCTACGCCGATGCATTTTGGACCGCAGAGAGCCCTAGGTGAGACGATTGCCACTAATTGAGTTCTCCTACAACAACAGTCATCAGTCCAGCATAGGCAAGGACTATTACGATGTAACAACCCAATGTTTCTCAGCAGGCAAATTTTAGGGTGACATGGCCTGGGACACGGGCGTGTCCCAGGGTGTGTCAAGCTGGAGTCGACGATTTGGCCGCGAAGTCGACGAAATTTGGGGTCGACGGTCGTCGAACAGCAGACACGGCCTGAGACACGGGCGTGTCTCAGGGCGTGTCAAGGCCGTGTCGATGATCGGCGTGGGTGTCAACGTTTTTCGCTCGGCGATGTGTCGAGAGGAGGCACACGGCCAAGGACACGGGCGTGTCCCCGGCCGTGTCGTGTACTCGACGACTTTTGCTCGACGATCGTCGAGTGTCGAGATGTGATCGTCGAGTGTCGAAAAGTTGAACACGACCTGTGACACGAGCGTGTCACCGGGCATGTCAATTCGGGTCGACGAACTCAGCGCGACGAATTTTTGCGCTCGGGCGTGTCGAAGTACCGTGTATGGGCACACGGCCTGGGACACGGGTGTGTCACAGGCCATGTGAAGTCTCGGGTTGTTTGGGATTATTTTTCGCCGATGCACACGGCCACATACCCGGGCGTGTCTGAAGGCATGTTGGGTGACACGGCCCATGACACGGGCGTGTCCCATGAGCGTGTCACTGGTTTGGATAAGTCGGTTGACCACCGCTTGAGGCACACGGCCTAGGACACGGGCGTGTCACAGGCCGTGTCAGGTCAAATTCAACTTTTCTGGCATTTTTGTGGCCGTCCGTTACTTCAGCTGGGATCCAAGGGTTGGAGCTTCTTTCCTCTTTTCCTAAAGGCCGAAAACTGAGAACTTATGCTCATTTTGCTTAGCCTTCGTCTTTTTACAAGTTAAAGAGAGAGAGGGAGAGGAAGAAGAGGAAGAAGAGGAAGGGCTGCTGCTGGTGGTGCTGTAGTTTACCGACGAGAGATCCGAAGCTGGCGTTGCAGAGGAAAAACTCTTGTGATTCGTGCAAGCTAGCTTTGAGTTCATGATACTGAAGCGGTCGTCAAGGGTAACGACTTTTCCTCCTAGCCATGTGAAGGCTTCCTTTTGGCATATAGTTGTGATTCCCCCACCAAGAGGTGGCTGATTTTGGGAGTCTTTTGGGTGATTCATGAAATCCCCTTGTTGGCATATAGATCCGGAATTGGAGTACGAAATAGACATGCTGTGTGAAGCCCATCTGGACAGGTTGGTCTGGATTGGTGATGTTGCATACGAACCGGAGAAGACTCCATGATAAACGTGTAGTTTAAGACGTAAACGGGTTATGCCTGTGAAAAGGAGTAGCAGGAAGTACTGGAGTGGTAGCCCAGGAAAATATCCGTGTGATGTTTTTGGGTCCAACCTGTGAATGAGGCACAGGAAGTACTGGTATGACCAGGAAAGGCCCTTTGTGATGCTTGATGTCGTAGGGTGTCCACCTGTGAAGCGAGTAACAGGAAGTACTGGCATGCTAGCTAGGAAAGACCCCTGACATTTGTGCTGTTGCGGTGTCCACCTGTGAAGAGAGTAACAGGAAGTACTGGGATGCCCAGGAAAGACCCGCTGTTGTGATAGAAAATGGGTGTAGAGAAATACCCAGGCTGTGTGACAAGAACAGGATTGGTGAGACCGACCCGCGCCTTTGATATAACCATGAGTACGCTGTACTCGGAGAAGGCAAGGCGATTTGAGCAACGGGGGGTGGAGGATCCGACCTGCGCTATGTCCGTCCGACGTGAGACCAAAAGGTGCGGTCTGTTGGAGCGCATAGCAAGAGTCTTAGGCCTGCGCGCCATGACACAATGGGGGGCTACGGGCCATCCCGGTGTAGTAAAACTATAAAACTCTGGCTGCACGCCATGGAGTAAATGCTCAAGTAAGTTACCGTTGGGTGATGACCCTGATACGGTGGTGGGCATGGGATTTGCCATAACACCAAGAATGTGCCCTGAGTGCACGGACTGTTGGGCCGGGTGGCGAACGGTTGTGATGGCATGTGTGCGTAAAAGCACATTATATGATATATATTGCCAGATTTGTGATATAATATGCCTGCAGGGAAGACTACCGCTGTCCCGAGAAAAGGGGTAGAGTCGTTATAATTTGGTCAGCTGAACGCTGACCGTTGCTTTTGTTTGCCACCGTTGGGTGGATTGTCCCTGTACAGGTGCTGGAGAGCCGAGCGGGACGTATAAAGGTTGTTGTCCCTGCTGCTGTTGCTGCTACTGCTGCTAGCTCTCGAAGGCTCTATGTCTTGCTTGTTGTTTGTTTTCTTTTATTGTGGACGGCCTGCGCGCCAATAGTTGAAGCCACTGTGTGTAAGGCCATAAGGCCAACTTGTGTACATGTGTAAGACATTCCTATGTGCTATAAAACGTAGTGTTTTATTTGTTGGACATTCAAGGGAGGAGTTCAAGTTGTAGTATAGGCTTCCGCTAGAATGCTTTGTGATAGGTGCGATGCGCTACTCTGGTATCATCCTGTACCTTCACCGCCTGTTTTGTGATATATACTGTGGGGCCCCGGCCGTACCTTCTTGAATATACCATATGAACGGATGAGATTGTTACATTTTTGGTATCGGTTGTTTTGGTCTTTCCCTCTCGAAGTCGTGGTCGACTTATTTTGTGGGGTGGCGAGCACGTGTTTGTGCAAACCAAAGTCTACGAATACTCCTGAATGTCCATGATAGGAATGCAAATTGGTGTGTTTGCGGAACCTGCGTGTTCTTATTTTGTTTTGATTGCTTGGGTACGACCGCTAATGTGTGTGTCTTGTCCACCTTTAGGTGACACGACGTGGAGCTGGGCCGTCTGAGCCTCAGCGTTCTGATGAAAGTACGACATCAGCCGAGGTGCCTACACCTCCACCGTCTGCGGAACATGTGCGTTTAGTTGCAGAGGCTTTATTTACCATGATCCAAGGGCAGCCACTTAGGCAGGAATAAGCGGCTGTGAGGACAGAATAGGTGGCGGCAAGGCCTGAACCTGTAGTGGATGTGGCTCCTCGAGCGGCTGAGAAGCAGCTAACGCGGTTTATGAGTTTCCATCCGCCTACGTTCTCGGGAGCGGGAACTCCGACGCAGGCTGAGGATTGGCTATCGCCCGTCAAGCGAGTGATGACGGCGATTGGAACGGCGGAGCATTAGAAAGTTACCTTAGTTACCTTCTTGCTTGAAGGAGAATCTCGATTGTGGTGGGATGAGATGGAGTTGCAGCACTTGGCTGGTCGTCCTTTAACCCAAGTATCGATGAAAGAATTCTCCCGGATTTTCCTAGCAAAGCACATTCCTGCGGCTCAGCGGATAGCCATGAAAAATGAATTCCAAAGGCTGACACAAGTTGATGGCAGTGTTGACGCATACTTGCATCAGTTTACTCGCTTGGGGCGGTATGCGGGTTCTATATTTGCGGATGAGCAGAGGAAGACCAACCGGTTCTATGAAGGACTGAGGGACGAGTTGAGGTTCCTTGTGTCAAGTTCGGTGAACCAAGGCTTCCAGGCTGTTGGGTACATTGGTTCTAATGTACCTGATTTGAAGAAGCCTCACCCTACTCAATGATATACATCAAAAATGTATTTGATGTATTTTGAGTTTACTTGTGCAGGTTAGGTATTTGCAGGAAAGATGAAAAAGTTTCTAAGTCCATGTGTCGACACCCAGAGGGAAAGTGTCGACACTTAAGAAGACTTGTGTCGACAACCAGGCAAGCAGTGTCGACACTTGGAGTATTTGTGTCGACACCAGGGATGCAGAGTCGACACTAGACAGAAAGTGTCGACACAAGGAGCTGTGTCGACACTCAGTGAAGAGAAGCCCAGTGAAGCAGTGTCGACACTTAGCAGTTGTGTCGACACCCTGAGGAACTGTATCTACATCAGAAAGTGTCGACACTTGGAGGCTGTGTCGACACTCAGCAAAAGTCAGCAGAGTCTAAGTATAAGTGTCGACACCCAGAGCAATGTGTCGACACACAGCAGAAGAGTCAACACTTGAAGAAAGTGTCGACACAAGAAAGAATGTGTCGACACTCAGCTGAAGACTCAACACTTGAAGAAAGTGTCGACACAAGAAAGAATGTGTCGACACTCAGCTGAAGACTCAACACTTGAAGAAAGTGTCGACACAAGGAGCTGTGTCGACACTTAGCAAAGTTCAAGAATATTCTAAGTACAAGTGTCGACACAAAGGAGATGTGTCGACACTCAGCAAAAGTCTCAACAGAAGAAGAATGTGTCGACACAAGGAGCTGTGTCGACACTCAGCAAGTATCAACACTGAAGACATGTGTCGACACCAAGAAGAAGTGTCGACACTTAACAAGTTCAACACATGAAGATGTGTCGACACAAAGGAGTTGTGTCGACACTTACAAGAATTCAACAAAGTACTGAAGAACAAAGACTTGTGTCGACACACATTATCAGTGTCGACACATGAAGAAGAAGCAGTGTCGAGATATAAAATCTACAACACAAGGAGTTGTGTCGACACCTTGTAGGCTAGTGTCGACACTTAGTCAACTTGTGTCGATACTTGGTCTATAAGTGTCGACACTTAAAGACAGACAGTCTCGACACTTTCAGACAGTTACAGAATTTTCAAGAACTGACTGGATGACTTGACAGCTGCCATTCCAGCCGGTCTACTGCACCTGTCAGAGTTGTCAGAAATCAGTTATGAACCGGACCAGCCGGTTACTATGAAGAAGGCCTATAAATAGGCTTATACTGTCTACAGAAAAAGATGATTAACAGTTCATTAACAAGAAGAAGATCTAGCTATTCATTGAAGAATCAAGTGAAGATCTAAGTAGTTAGAGAGAGAGAGCTCCATCCAAGAAGTCAGCCGTTGGAACCACGCTGAGAAGAAGGGTTCAGATTTTGTTCTGAATCTTAAGTAGCAGAGATCAAGGATCAACTGCAGAGGAGATTAATCTTATTGTATTCTACATTCAAGAAGCTTTGGAGAAAGCGAAGTCAGATTGATCTCAACTGAGTTCTTCCAAGAACTCATCAAGAAACTCACAACTCTTCTCTCTTTTCTCTCAGTTGTAGGGTTTACATTTTTGTATTCATATTTCCTTGTAGGATCCTTAGGGATCTGAGTTTGTAAGCCTGTAATTATAAAGGCTGAGTGTAGGGCCTGTGTGCCTGAGTGTAGGAGATTTGTATCTCTGAGTGTAAGCCTGTTGTGGCTGAGTGTAGGCCTTGGTAGCTGAGTGTAGGCTTTGTGGAGAAGCTGAGTGTAGGATTTGTGAAGAAGCTGAGTTGTAGGGCCTTGGGCTTGAGCTGTAGGAACCTGTTTTGGGGTTCTGAGTGTAAGATCTGAGGATCTGAGATAGTGGAGGAGTTTGGCCGAATATAGTACACTGCTAGATAGGAGAAGAGGGAAAGTGGATGTACCCAAATCTTGGGGAACCACTATAAATTTGTGTGTTCACTGTGTGCTGGATTGATTGCTGTGATTGCTGGTTAATTGCTGTGTTATAATTCTGTGATAAACTCTGAATTCTGCTTAAAAAGTTAAAAAGATTTAAGTCACCTATTCACCCCCCTCTAGGTGAGTATGTACAATATCTTTCAAGTGGTATCAAAGCGAGGTTACTCAAAAAGGGACATAACTGTCTGAGTAGATCCTGTTGGCAGATTCAGTCTAAGTAAATTACAGAATCAAGAAAATCAAGAACCATGAGTTCCACTGAGAATCATAAGGAATTGAGATCCATGAAGCTACCCATATGTAGAAAAGAGATCTTTGGCATCTGGAAGGAAAGGGTGAGACTTTTTATGGAAGCCTCAGACCCTAGAATATATATCACAGTGAAAGAAGGGCCATATGTGCCCATGAAGGTTTCAGTCTTAGATACAAATCAGAGAACACCTAAGGATTTCTCTGAAATGACAAATGATGAGATAATTCTGGCCACAATGGATAAGAGGGCTCAGAATATCATAGTGAGTGCTATAGATGATGCTACCTTTCAGAATTTGATACACTGCAAGACATCCAAGGAGATGTGGGATACTCTTATTGTGTATATGGAGGGTTCTGAAGAAGTGAGGCAAGACAGAAAGTTCTTGCTAAACCAAGAATATGAAAGTTTTAGGCAAGGTAGGGCTGATAGCATAACTGAATGCTATAAGAAGTTCTATAGGATTGTGAATGAGCTAATGTCCTATGGCAGAGAGTTCAGTAATTATGAACTTAATGATAAGTTCTTAAGGTCCCTTACAAAAGATTGGGACACCAAGATCTGTGTCATAAGGGAAATGGCAAAGTTAGCAGAAATTCCTCCTCCAACTTTGTTTGGAAAATTGCTATCCTATGAAATGCAATTGATGGTGAGGAAAGAAGAGTAGAAGACTACAAGAAGTGAACATAAGGAAAGGACAGTGGCATTTAAAACAGAAGCCACCAGAAAATACAGAAGTAAGTCACCAACTCCACCTCCTAAAGTAGCTGAGACTGAGTCAGAAGATTCAGAAAGTAGAAAGTCTGAAACTAGTGAAAGTGATGAGAACTTTGCTGCCTTCACAAGACACTTTCAGAAGTTCTTAAAGAAGAAACAGTGGAGGACAAAGCCATCTACTTCACAGGGTAAAGAAGACTATTATCAGAATAAAAAGTCATCAAAGAAAGACAGAAAAAAGTCCAAGTCTAGCAAAGCAACTCTTTCAAAAATTGTTTGCTATTGCTGTAATAGACAAGGACATGTTATTGCAGACTGTCCAGAGAAAAGAAAGGAGTCTAATGATAAGAAAAAGACTCAATTCAAGGGCAAGAAGGAAAGATCTTTTGTTGCCAAAAAGGATAAGAGCCTGTCAGACATTTCTTCATCAGAAACTGAGTCAGATGCTGAAGCATATATAGGACTGTTTGCTGAGGAAGAAGAAGAAGAATTCATCCAGATCATGAACTCTATATATGAACAAGAGGACAGTCAGTGTCAAGGACTGATGGCATTGACAGAAAGTGACAAAATCCAGGAGCAGCCTGGACCTAGTAAGGTACAAAATTGTTCTTTCAGTTCAATTTCTTGTGCTAGTTCAGAATCAGATTCATCATCATCAAGTGATGAGAGTGCATCTGAGTCTGAAGAGGATATTCATCAATTGATAGATGAATATAAAGTTCTGTTGCAAGCATTTAAGAAATGCAAATCCTTGGCCAAGAGTCAAGCTAAGGAGATTGCAAGTCTCAAAGTGGCTGCAACTGATTATGAGAAGTTTTTGATCAAAAACTTAATGAGATAGCCAGACTGAAGCACATAACTGTGATTCATATGGGGACTATATCATTTAAGAATGATCAAATCAAAAGTCTGGAGATTAGTCTTCAGAAGGAGAGAGATTTAGTTGCTAGGTTTTCTAAACCAAAGTCAGTTCTACCCTTAATTGATGAATTTGTTCATCACAAAGGTAAAGCGGGACTGGGATTTACTAAACCTGCAAGGACTATTCAGTCCAAGTCCAAGGGCAAAGCCCCAGCTCTCAACAAGCCAGCTGTAGATAAAACAGCTAAGAATGTACCTAAGCAAAGGTACAATAGGTTTGAGTGTTGGTGCTGTGGTAAGGTAGGCCACTTTGCCATGGACTGTTGGCACAATGCTAGTGCCAAAGTGAGTTGCAAACTGCCTGTTGGAAAACCTGCAGGTAGCTTTGTTAGGAAGCAAACTAACCAGTACTAAGGACCCAAGAATTCTTTGGGTTCTAAGGTTTATTAATCTGTTTTGCAGGTAAGTCCAAGTGGCCATGCCCCAATATGGTACTTGGACAGTGGATGTTCCAGACACATGACTGGAACAAGGGGATTGCTAAAGGACTACACACCTATCAAGGATGGTCCAAAAGTCACCTTTTGTGGTTCTGAAAAAGGAATCATCAAGGGTTTTGGTAACATTTCTAGCTCCCATATAACTATTACTCAAGTGGCTTATGTCAAAGGTTTGAAATATAACCTTATTAGTATAAGTCAATTGAGTGATGTAGGATATGACATCTCATTTGTCAAAGATGGTTGTCATATTAGGAGGTCAAATGATCAAGAGATCATTTTGACTGGTTATAGAAAAAGGAATGTCTATTGCTTAGACATTATGGTTGAGAACAATGGTTCTCCAGTGTGTCTTGTAGCTGATGAGACAGTCTCTCATTGTGTCAAATGACACAAGAGGCTAGCCCATCTAAATTACAAGACAATTGGGCAACTCTTTAGCAAAGAGTTAGTGAGGAATGGTCCTCAAGTTAAGTGTATTAAAGATGGAATATGCTCAGCTTGTCAAAAGGGCAAGCAAACAAGATCCACCTTTAGTAGCATTGAAAACAAAGATGCTATGAGGTGTTTATACCTCTTGCATATGGATCTCTTTGGTCCTATGCCAGTTCATAGCCTAGGTAGGAAGGTCTATACCTTTGTAGTTGTAGATGACTACTCAAGGTTTTCCTGGGTGTTCTTCCTTAGACAGAAATCTGAAACACCTAGTGTCTTCTATAGCTTTGTCAAACAAATTCAGAATGAACTAGACAGTACAGTGGTCAAGATAAGAAGTGACCATGGTACTGAATTTCAGTCTGATAGTATGGAAAAACTATGTGAAGAATTTGAGATATTTCAGGAGTTTTCTTCACCAAGGACACCTCAGCAAAATGACATTGCTGAGAGGAAGAATAGAACCTTGATTGAGGCTGGTAGAACCCTATTAAGTGATACATCACTACCAGAATATTTCTGTGCTGAGGCAGTTAATACTGCATGCCATGTTATTAATAGGGCTACCATTACTAAAAGCCGCAACAAGACCCCCTATGAGGTTGTGAAAGGCAGAAAACCAAACCTATCCTACTTCAGGATCTTTGGTTGTAAGTGCTTTATACTTAACAATGGAAAGTCTTACTTGACTAAGTTTGCTGCCAAGTCCCAAGAGGGGATTTTTGTTGGGTACAGCAACAACAGTAAGGCTTATAGAGTCTACAACTTGTCCACACAAGTTGTAGAAGAGTCTGTACATGTAGTATTTGATGAAACTAGACTTATTAACAATGAGTTGTCTAGTAGTATATGCAGCTCCACAGGTATAACTAAGAAGTTGGACAAGCTCACTATTGAAGAAGAACCTACTGCAAGACAGCAAGTGGAAGATAGTGGCTGCTTTCCAGGGGGAGTACTACATGTACGTAATGCAGAAGAAGTTCAAGGAGTACAGCAAGATGAAGAAGTTGAAGAAGTTCAACCTGAAGCCAGGATGCCTCCAGCCAATAGGCATCTTAGAGATCATCCAGCAGATCAAATCATTGGTGATCTAAGACAAGGGGTACAAACAAGGAGCAGAAATCTGAGTGCAGCACTCTACTCCAGTTTTCTATCCCAAGTTGAGCCAAAGAAGTTTGAAGAAGCCATCCTAGACCCTCATTGGATTGAGGCAATGCAAGAAGAGCTGAATCAGTTCAAGAGGTGCAAAGTCTGAGAGCTTGTTCCTAAACCAAAGGACCACAACATAATTGGGACCTAGTGGATCTTTAGGAACAAGATGGATGAACATGGAGTCATCATTAAGAACAAAGCAAGATTGGTTGCTAAAGGATATAGGCATGAAGAAGGTATTGACTTTGATCAAACCTTTGCTCCAGTAGCCAGACTGGAAGCCATAAGGATGTTCCTGGCCTATGCAACCTTTCAAGAATTTAAAGTTTACCAAATGGATGTTAAGTCAGCCTTTTTGAATGGTAATCTAAAAGAGGAAGTCTATGTGGAACAACCATCAGGTTTTGTTGATTCAACTCAACCTAATCATGTCTATAGACTTAGGAAAGCTTTATATGGGTTAAAACAAGCCCCTAGTGCTTGGTATGAAACCCTGTCTAGTTTCCTCATTAAGAATACGTTCACAAGGGGGAAACTATACAAGACTCTATTCCTTAGGGAATCCAGAGGCAAAGTAATACTAGTCCAAATATATGTAGATGACATAATATTTGGGTCTACTGAAAGTAGTTTTTGCAAAACGTTTGCAAAACTAATGCAAGGACAATTTGAGATGAGTAGTATGGGGGAACTTAAGTTCTTCTTGGGTCTCCAAGTTAGACAGACTGAGAATGGTTTATCCATATGCCAGTCTAAGTTCACCCTAGAACTCATAAGGAAGTATGGTATGGATTCATCCAGTACCATGAAGACTCCTATGGGGTCAAGTATGTCTCTTAGCAAAGATGATGCAGGGAAACCTGTAGATGAGACTTTGTATAGAGGGATAGTTGGCTCCCTTCTATATTTGACTGCAAGTAGACCAGATATCATGTATGCTACATGTGTTTGTGCTAGGTACCAAGCATGCCCTAAAGAGTCTCATTTGACAGCAGTCAAAAGGATACTGAAGTATCTAAAGGGCACTCCTTATCTAGGCCTTTGGTACCCCAGGAATGGAGATTTTGAACTAACAGGTTATTCAGATGCAGACTTTGCAGGATGCAAAGAAGACAGAAAAAGCACAACTGGAACCTGTCAATTCCTAGGTGGAAGACTAATTTCATGGAGTAGCAAAAAGCAAACAAGTGTGGCTATCTCGACAGCAGAATCAGAATATGTGGCTGCAGCAAGTTGCTGTGCTCAACTTCTATGGATACAACATCAGCTTGAGGACTATGGAATTCAGGTAAGTAGAATTTCACTATTTTGTGATTCTACTAGTGCTATATCAATTGCAAACAATCCTGTTTCCCATAGTAGGACTAAACATATTGAATTAAAATATCATTTTCTTAGGGAACATGTAGAGAAAGAAGATATTTTACTGGAATATGTTAGAACTGATAATCAACTAGCTGATATGTATACTAAGCACTTAGAAGAAACTAAGTTCAATAGATTTAAAATTGAACTAGGTATGATAAACTTAGAATAAGTTTATAGAAATAGCTAAGTAAAATGGTGTCGACACACAGAGATATCTGTGTCGACACAGAAAAGTGGTGTCGACAGTTCAGAGAAAAGGTGTCGACACATCTAGGAAGTAGGTGTCGACACTTTCGAAAATTAGTGTCGACACGTGATAAGTAGGTGTCGACACATCCAAGATGGTGTCGACACTTAGTGTTTACTCAGAATTATCTAAGTAAAGTCTCGACTAAATGTCGAGTTATGTGGTGTCGACACATAAACAAGTGTCGACACATATATTCTGTTGACTAAACTTGTGTCGACACATAGGTGTTGAGACATTATAAGTCTGTGTCGACACTTTTCCACAGTGTCGACACAATTTAAGTTAGTTAACCCGCCTTTTCATCTTCAAACCTAGAAAGGTATAAATAGAATTTCTCCATTGTCTGTCGACACGCTCACTAAAGTTTCGAGACCAAACTTGTGTGTCGACACCTCTCTTCTGTCCAGTCAAATTTTTCAAACCCTAATGGCGCCAAAGCTCAAGGAGAACGTCAATGAAGGCTACGAACTAGTGCGACATGCGTTTGATGATGCAGACCCGAAGATCACGATTGTGGTAACCCTAGTTGCAGACTCGGGGTTAGAATTTCTTGTTTCAGAGCCAACTAATATCTGGAAGAAAGAAGTCTTAGAATTCCTGAATGGAGCTAAAGTAGACGAATCTGGATTCAAGATCAAGTCCAGGGTCCATGGAGAAAAAGTAAAGGTCTCTCCAAAAAGTTTGAGAAAGGTTCTAAACCTGCTAAGGACAAAAGAAGAGGATGAAGTAACTGCTTCTAAGACCAGAGAAGCATTGACATGGTGTGGTCTGGATTCAAAGATGAAAATTGGATCAGTTTTCAATTGGAAAGACATGAACAGCCAAGGAAAATTTCTTTCTGAAATTGTTGGCAAGGTAATCTTAAGTAAGCCTTGAGGGCATGATAGGGTATCAGCCCATATGTTCAGCATTATGACAAGGATAATCTTCACATTGAAAACAGATTGGTCTGTTATTGTCTTTGATAAGATTAAAGAAAGTCTGAAGAAACCCAATTTGGGTAGGATCTTAAGTCTATACTTGGCTGGTAGTATACCAGAGGTTATGAGTCAGGCTGCTGGCACTAAGATCAACCATATGAGGAAGATAGACTTGAGGATATTCTCTAGATGGGATAGAGTTTTGTCTAAGGAGATGCCAACCCCTGAGAAAATAACTCCTGAGAAAGTAACACCTCTAAAGAAGAAGAAGAAAACTGCCCCAGTGGCTCAGGATTCATCTAGCAGCTCAGGTAGTGAAGAGCAAGTTGTCTTTACTCCTGATGAGGATGTAGAAGGGAATGCTGGAAAGTCTCCAGCTCAACAAGATGCTGCAGCGAGGCAGGGGGAGCTACCATCAGCTAGCCCCATACACCAGGATCAAATCCAGGGGGAGCCTCTAGTTGTGGAAGAGCCAACTACACTAGAGAGTGAGCAAACAACCCACATCATCCTTGAGGTAATCACTGAGATTAATGCTTTAGATTTTCCTATAGAGGATAATGTTTTGTCTAATTCATTAAATAGTGTTAATCAGCAATCTCAGATTGATAGTCAACTACCATATGTTGTCATGGAGGACACACCTGTTACAGTTCAAGTAGTATCTGATCCAGTGGTAGATGAGCCAAGAGTTTCTCCAGCCCATTCTCCACAAGAATATACAATGGAAGATCTTTTCCTCAATCTGGATCAAGAAGACCTTGAGAAGGAAAGTACTGCTGCTGAGGGGGAGAATGCTCCAGTTGAGGGGGAGCAAGTGCAAATTCTAGAAGAAACAGCAAGGCAAGAGGCAGAGAAGCCAAAAGAAGTTGAGGAGCTACCTAAGGAGAGGGTAGATATTGCAACTACATCAGCATCTGAAGATGAGGAAGCTGCCAGAGCTAAGAAAAGGAAATTTCAAGTCTTCAAAAGAAGAAGCCAAACTTATAAGAAAGCTCTACAAACTATAATACCACAGACAGCACTACAGCCAATTCCATCAGTAGATTACAGTGCTCTAATGGTTGCTATGCAAATCAAGCTCGATGAGCACAGAAAAGCCATAGAAACCTATGTGGATGAGGGGCATAAATCCTTACAGTTTGATCTAGCCCAAGATATAAAGTCTATAAGATTTGAAATGAATCTTAATAAAAAGGAGATGACTGACTGCTTCCACAAGTGAGGGAATGCAGTAGTCTATTTAGCAACTCATCAAGAGAAAATAAAAGCTCAAGTAGATGACATTGCACTGAAGCAAGGGTATGTTCTTGAGAACCAGATCAGAATGAATGACAATTTGACTGCTTCACACAATGCAATTGTCACTGAGATGAAGAACATAGCTACTGGACTGACTACTTCTAATGCTACTGCTAAGGCAGAGTTTGATAAAGACTTGCAAAAGAGTTTATCTGATGTTACCTCTGCTATTCAAGACTCTCAAAAGTTGATAACTGAAAAGCTCCAAAGGTTGAAACCTTTCTTTAAAGATGGAGTCAACTACTTGGATGCCCAAATCAGATTTCAAAAGGATGATTTAAGAGATCACATGGAAAGAGAAGTCATAAAGGGGGAGAGGGTGTTAGTCAAAGCTAGCTCTGATCATGCTAAGTGGATTTCTAATTCTATCAGAGCAACTCTTGGTTATCCTCCTTTATGTGATGATGATAATGTGGCAGAATCTGGGATACATCCTGCATATCTAGGAGGGGAGCAACCTGAAGTAGCTCAAGTAATCTACCCTCCTCCAGATTTTGATATGGTTCAAACTGATATACAATCAATGTATAGCCCACCTGAGGGACAGCAAAATGTCATTATAGAGAAGGTGGTTCAGCCAGTATCTGAGGCTATGCAAGAAGCTTTGCAGAAAGAACATGAAGCTATGCAGAAAGAACAAGAAGCCAGACTGTCTAAGAAAAGGTTCAGAGAGCAAGCTGAACAAAGACCTGACTTTGAGCAGTGGAGCCCCACTTCAAGAAACATTATCTTAACTGCATGGAAGGCTGCAAAAGATAATATTCAAGATAGAAATAAATGGTTTTCTGAACTAGAATGGAGGAAACATGAGACAAGGCAAGAAGCAATAGTGCAATATAGAAGGAAGGCCAAGATGGGAAAGCTACCTCCTACTGCCCAGGAGCCTAGCAAGTACTTTCCCAAGCCTTATCACTACTTTGAGAGGCAAAAGATTAAAGCTGAAGAGCAAAAGAAAAAGGATCTGAAAGGCAAGAAGCCTGCTAATACTGAAGTTACTGAAGCCCCTGTACAAGCCAAAGTACAATCTGGAAAAGGAATAGTGATCAAGGAGGCTGAACAAAAATAGAATAGAATTTTCTTCAGTTTACAATTGTAATCTTTTAATTTTAAACACCTTGTAAACTTTTGAAAAATAAATATGACAAATCTGTTAGAACAATGTGCTGTGTGATAAATTTGCTGTGTGATAAATTTATTTCATAATTGTTCTGAGATAATGTCTATGTATACATGTTTGATTGATACATGTTTATGTTTGCCCTGATATATAATCCTGCTTTACATCATGCTATGATTTTATTTGGTATGGTGTATATCATTGACTAAGGGTTATGACTTCTCCAAATAGGGGGAGATTGTTGGGTACATTGGTTCTAATGTACCTGATTTGAAAAAGCCTCACCCTACTCAATGATATACATCAAAAATGTATTTGATGTATTTTGAGTTTACTTGTGCAGGTTAGGTATTTGCAGGAAAGATGAAAAAGTTTCTAAGTCCATGTGTCGACACCCAGAGGGAATGTGTCGACACTTAAGAAGACTTGTGTCGACACCCAGGCAAGCAGTGTCGACACTTGGAGTATTTGTGTCGACACCAGGGATGCAGAGTCGACACCAGACAGAAAGTGTCGACACAAGGAGCTGTGTCGACACTCAGTGAAGAGAATCCCAGTGAAGCAGTGTCGACACTTAGCAGTTGTGTCGACACCCTGAGGAACTGTGTCTACATCAGAAAGTGTCGACACTTGGAGGCTGTGTCGACACTTAGCAAAAGTCAGCAGAGTCTAAGTATAAGTGTCGACACCTAGAGCAATGTGTCGACACACAGCAGAAGAGTCAACACTTGAAGAAAGTGTCGACACAAGAAAGAATGTGTCGACACTCAGCTGAAGACTCAACACTTGAAGAAAGTGTCGACATAAGAAAGAATGTGTCGACACTCAGCTGAAGACTCAACACTTGAAGAAAGTGTCGACACAAGGAGCTGTGTCGACACTTAGCAAAGTTCAAGAATATTCTAAGTACAAGTGTCGACACAAAGGAGATGTGTCGACACTCAGCAAAAGTCTCAACAGAAGAAGAATGTGTCGACACAAGGAGCTGTGTCGACACTCAGCAAGTATCAACACTGAAGACATGTGTCGACACCAAGAAGAAGTGTCGACACTTAACAAGTTCAACACATGAAGATGTGTCGACACAAAGGAGTTGTGTCGACACTTACAAGAATTCAACAAAGTACTGAAGAACAAAGACTTGTGTCGACACACATTATCAGTGTCGACACATGAAGAAGAAGCAGTGTCGAGATATAAAATCTACAACACAAGGAGTTGTGTCGACACCTTATAGGCTAGTGTCGACACTTAGTCAACTTGTGTCGACACTTGGTCTATAAGTGTCGACACTTAAAGACAGACAGTCTCGACACTTTCAGACAGTTATAGAATTTTCAAGAACTGACTGGATGACTTGAAAGCTGCCATTCCAGCCGGTCTACTGCACCTGTCAGAGTTGTCAGAAATCAGTTATGAACCGGACCAGCCGGTTACCATGAAGAAGGCCTATAAATAGGCTTATACTGTCTACAGAAAAAGATGATTAACGGTTCATTAACAAGAAGAAGATCTAGCTATTCATTGAAGAATCAAGTGAAGATCTAAGTAGTTGGAGAGAGAGAGCTCCATCCAAGAAGTCAGCCGTTGGAACTAGGCTGAGAAGAAGGGTTTAGATTTTATTCTGAATCTTAAGTAGCAGAGATCAAGGATCAACTGCAAAGGAGATTAATCTTATTGTGTTCTACATTCAAGAAGCTTTGAAAAAAGCCAAGTCAGATTGATCTCAGCTGAGTTCTTCCAAGAACTCATCAAGAAACTCACAACTCTTCTCTCTTTTCTCTGAGTTGTAGGGTTTACATTTTTGTATTCATATTTCCTTGTAGGATCCTTAGGGATCTGAGTTTGTAAGCCTGTAATTATAAAGGCTGAGTGTAGGGCCTGTGTGCCTGAGTGTAGGAGATTTGTATCTCTGAGTGTAGGCCTGTTGTGGCTGAGTGTAGGCCTTGGTGGCTGAGTGTAGGCTTTGTGGAGAAGCTGAGTGTAGGCTTTGTGAAGAAGCTGAGTTGTAGGGTCTTGGGCCTGAGCTGTAGGAACCTGTTTTGGGGTTCTGAGTGTAAGATCTGAGGATCTGAGATAGTGGAGGAGTTTGGCCGAATCTAGTACACTGCTAGATAGGCTAAGGGGGAAAGTGGATGTACCCAAATCTTGGGGAACCACTATAAATTTGTGTGTTCACTGTGTGCTGGATTGATTGCTGTGATTGCTGGTTAATTGCTGTGTTATAATTCTGTGATAAACTCTGAATTCTGCTTAAAAAGTTAAAAAGATTTAAGTCACCTATTCACCCCCCCTCTAGGTGAGTAGGTACAATATCTTTCACAGGCGTTGGTTGACACTACGAGCGCACTGGAGAAGGATATGAAGAGGGTGCAAGGGAAGAGACCGTTGGCTGTGACGCAACCGGAGTGGAAGGCGCCCCGATCGGGGAAACCATTTTATAAGAAGAGATGGGGCAAGAAGTCCATGACAAGGGGACAAGCTCCTTCATCAGTTGCAACGGGAGCAACGTCAAGGGCTACCTCAAAGCCAGATCCTCGTATCTGCTTCAATTGTGGCCGGATGGGGCATATTGCGCGAGATTGTCGGATGCCGCCAAAGAGTGAAAAGAAGGCGGGATTTTTGGGATGGATTGGCTTGCGAAGCAGCATGCTATGATTGATTGCCAGTCTAAAGAAATCACGTTGGGACAGAATACCGAACAGGAGACAAAGTTCGCGGGTATGCGAGGA
The DNA here is from genome assembly GCA_039583875.1 of Platanthera guangdongensis. Lineage (NCBI taxonomy): Eukaryota > Viridiplantae > Streptophyta > Magnoliopsida > Asparagales > Orchidaceae > Platanthera > Platanthera guangdongensis. Next base: position 60,955,125 of record CM077166.1, on the reverse strand, counting down.
GTAGGCGGGACATTGATATCTGCACTCCAGGTAGTCAAGGCTGTTCGGAAGGGTGCATAGTGTTACTTTGCACTGATTCAGGCTGTTGAGCCTAAGACCCATGTTTGTGAGGTTCCGATTGTGGCGGAATTTACAGATGTGTTTCCCACGGATCTCCCTGGGCTACCACCCCAGCGGGAGATTGACTTCACAATCGAGTTGGTGCCAGGTGCGAAACCTGTGGCCCGCTCGCCATATCGCGTCGCGTCAAAAGAGATGGCTGAGTTGAAGGTTCAACTACAAGAAATGCTAGAGCAAGGTTATATACACCCAAGCATGTCACCTTGGAGCGCGCCTGTGCTTTTTGTAAAGAAGAAAGACGGTGGGTTGCGGTTGTGTATCGATTACCGTGAACTGAATAAGCTGACCGAGAAGAATAAGTATCCGATACCCCGGATTGATGAGTTGTTCGATCAGCTGGTGGGCTCGACCGTCTATTCGAAGTTGGACCTGAAGTCTGGTTATTACCAGTTGAGAATTTGGGAAGGTGACATTCCCAAAACCGCATTTGGAACGCGTTATGGGCACTATGAGTTCACAGTCATGCCATTTGGACTGTGCAATGCACCCTCGGTGTTTATGGATTTGATGCACCGTATTTTTCGCGAGTACCTGGATCTGTTTGTGATTGTGTTCATTGATGACATCCTGATGTACTCGAAGTCAAAAGCTGAACATGAGATTCACTTGCGGTTGGTGTTGAACACATTGAGGCAAAATCAGCTCTATGCCAAGTTCTCGAAGTGCGAGTTTTGGCTATCGTCGGTGGCATTTCTAGGCCATGTGGTGAGTGGAGCGGGCATTGCAGTGGATCCAGCGAAGATAAGGCCCATACAGGAGTGGCCACTGTTGTCTTCCGTGGCCGAGGTCAGGAGTTTCCTTGGACTTGTAGGCTATTATAGAAGATTTGTGGAAAACTTCTTGCGGATTGCTTTGCCGCTAACCACACTGACGCAAAAAGATCAGAAGTTCGTTTGAACGTCAGAGTGCGCACGAGCTTTTGAAGAGCTGAAGATTCGGTTGACCACGGCGCCGGTGTTGTCTTCGCCACGTTGAACCGATGGATTTGTGATTTATAGTGATGCCTCAGGGAGCTGCTTAGGCTGCGTTCTTCTGTAGAATGGAAAGGTTATTGCTTATGGCTCACGCCAGCTGAAGGTGCACGAGCGAAATTATCCCGACCATGATTTGGAACTAGCGGCGGTGATTTTTGCACTCAAGTTGTGGCGACACTACCTTTATGGAGTGAAGGTGGAGATCTGTACAGATCATAATAGCCTAAAGTACCTATTGGACGTGGCACATTCGGAACATGTCCTCCATTGTTCTGTTGGTACGTTCAGTTTGACCATCCGTTTGGGGATGAAAGGCCGTACTGAAAGTCAAATTCTTACCCAACAGTCGGTGAACTAGCCTCCAATCATTTGACGTGAATCGCCCATCTCGATCACTTACGATGCTTCGAGGAACACCGTGAAGCCGTACAATCTGGTCAACATATAACTTTGCCAAACTTTCAACTGAATCATCTCGCCTGTTCGGGAGAAAATGTGCCACTTTAGTTAGCCGGTCAACAATCACCCAAATGAAATCATTTCCTCGCTGCGATCTCGGCAACCCGTGCACAAAATCCATGGAAATATCATCAAATTTCCACTCTGGGATCGGCAGTGACTTCAAATAACCGCCCGACTTTTGGCATTCCGCCTTCACCATCGCACAGGTTTGGCATTTGGATACATCAAGGGCAACATCTTTCTTGAGCCCTGGCCACCAGAATAGCTTCTTCATATCATTGAACATCTTCGTGCTCCCGGGGTGATTGAATACTTTGTATAATGCGCTTCATACATCAGTTCTTCCCTCAATTTCCCCACATTCGGGATGCACAAACGGACCTCTTTGCGTAAAAGACCGTCATTCCAGGAAAATTTGCCTTCTGGCCCTTCATTCACATAGTGTAAGAGATCTTCATCCAACTCCGTTGCCCGTCGAACTCGGTCCGCAAGGTCACATTGCACCTCGGTCAAGTTCAAACATACAGTGGCAGTGGAATTCTTGTCAACACAATAAATCTCCAACGCCTTCAGCTCCTGGATAAGACGTTCATCATGCCTTTGTAACCAATTTGCTCTAGCCGGAACCCTCCGACTCAACGCATCCGCGACAACATTCCCTTTCCAGGGCGTATAGTGAATCTCGAAAGTGTAGTCCCCAAGGAACTCCAACCACCTTCGTTGTCGCAGCGTTCTGATGAAAGTACGGCACCAGCCGAGGTGCCTACACCTCCACCGTCTGTGGAACATGTGCGTTTAGTTGCGGAGGCTTTATTTACCATGATCCAAGGCCAGCCACTTAGGCAGGAACAAGCGGCTGTGAGGCCAGAACAGGTGGCGGCAAGGCCTGAACCTGTAGTGGATGTGGCTCCTCAAGCGGCTGAGAAGCAGCTAACGCGGTTTATGAGTTTCCATCCGCCTACGTTCTCGAGAGCGGGAACTCCGACGCAGGCTGAGGATTGGCTATCGCGTGTCAAGCGAGTGATGACGGCGATTGGAACGGCGGAGCATCAGAATGTTACCTTAGTTACCTTATTGCTTGAAGGAGAAGCTCGATTGTGGTGGGATGAGATGGAGTTGCATCACTTGGCGGGTCGTCCTTTAACCCAAGTATCGATGGAAGAATTCTCCCGGCTTTTCCTAGCAATGCAGCTTCCTGCGGCTCAGCGGATAGCCATGGAAAATGAATTCCAAAGGCTGACACAAGGTGATGGCAGTGTTGACGCGTACCTGCATGAGTTTACTCGCTTGGGGCGGTATGCGGGTTCTATATTTGCGGATGAGCAGAGGAAGACCAACCGTTTCTATGAAGGACTGAGGGACGAGTTGAGGTTCCTTGTGTCAAGTTCGGTGAACCAAGGCTTCCAGGCGTTGGTTGACACTGCGAGCACACTAGAGAAGGATATGAAGAGGGTGCAAGGGAAGAGAGCTTTGGCTGTGACACAACCAGAGTGGAAGGCGCCCCGATCGGGGAAACTATTTTATAAGAAGAGATGGGGCAAGAAGTCCAAGACAAGTGGACAAGCTCCTTCATCAGTTGCAATGGGAGCAACGTCAGGGGCGACCTCAAAGCCAGATCCTCGTATCTACTTCAATTGTGGCCGGATGGGGCATATTGCGCGAGATTGTCGGATGCCGCCAAAGAGTGAAAAGAAGGCGGGAGCATCTTATGCGGATAAAGGAAAGACGGTGGTGGATTCCTCTGCCTCGCATGCGCAACTCCGAGTCTACAATCTTGGCCTACAGGAGGCCATCAAGCAGAGTGACGTTGTCACATGTATGAGTTTAGTTTTGCATATGCTATTGTTTATATGCTTTGCTTAGTACCCATATATTTGCGGTTTGTGTGTGTGACATGTTTGTCACAGGCTTTGTGATGATTCGGGACACGCTGGCGCGAGCACTGTTTGATACGGGTGCATCGCATTCTTTTCTGTCTAGCGAGTTTATAGCGCGGCTTGGGATACCTAGTCCTGCAAAGATAGATAGCGTCAGAGTGGTTTTGCCAAATGGCTGTTGGATGCTTGCGGATCAAGCTTGCGATGTGGCGGTCCAGTTAGGAAGTTGGGATTTCCGTTTAACTGCATTTGTTTTGTCAATTCAGGTCGACGAACTCAGCGCGACGAATTTTTGCGCTCGGGCGTGTCGAAGTGCCGTGTATGGGCACACGGCCTGGGACACGGGTGTGTCACAGGCCGTGTGAAGTCTCGGGTTGTTTGGGATTATTTTTCACCGATGCACATGACCATAGACACGGGCGTGTCTGAAGGCGTGTTGGGTGACACGGCCAATGATACAGGCGTGCCCCATGGGCGTGTCACTGGTTTGGATAAGTCGGTTGACCACCGCTTGAGGCACACGACCTAGGACACGGGCGTGTCACAGGCCGTGTCAGGTCAAATTCAGCTTTTCTGGCATTTTTGTGGCCGTCCGTTACTTCAGCTGGGATCCAAGGGCTGGAGCTTCTTTCCTCTTTTCCTAAAGGCCTAAAACTGAGAACTTATGCTCATTTTGCTTAGCCTTCATCTTTTTACAAGTTAAAGAGAGAAAGGGAGAGGAAGAAGAGGAAGAAGAGGAAGGGCTGCTGCTGGAGGTGCTGTAGTTTACCGACGAGAGATCCGAAGCCGGCATTGCGGAGGAAAAGCTCTTGTGATTCATGCAAGCTAGCTTTGAGTTCATGACACCGAAGCGGTCGTCAAGGGTAACGACTTTTCTTCCTAGCCATGTGAAGGCTTCCTTTTGACATATAGTTGTGATTCCCCCACCAAGAGGTGGCTGATTTTGGCAGTCTTTTGGGTGATTCACGAAATCCCCTTGTTGGCATATAGATCCGGAATTGGAGTACGGAATAGGCATGCTGTGTGAAGCCCATCTGGACAGGTTGGTCTGGATTGGTGATGTTGCATACGAACCAGAGAAGACTCCGTGATAAACGTGTAGTTTAAGACGTAAACGGGTTATGCCTGCGAAAAGGAGTAGCAGGAAGTACTGCAGTGGTAGCCCAGGAAAATATCCGTGTGATGTTTTTGGGTCCAACCTGTGAATGAGGCACAGGAAGTACTGGTATGACCAGGAAAGGCCCTTTGTGATGCTTGATGTCGTAGGGTGTCCACCTGTGAAGCGAGTAACAGGAAGTACTGGCATGGTAGCTAGGAAAGACCCCGGACATTTGTGCTGTTGCAGTGTCCACCTGTGAAGAGAGTAATAGGAAGTACTGGGATGCCCAGGAAAGACCCGCTGTTGTGATAGAAAATGGGTGTAGAGAAATACCTAGGCTGTGTGCCAAAAAACCACCGCCTCCTCTCAAAACCCTTCCGCAGGAAGCACTCCAGGCTCGAGAACGACGAAATGAGAAGGAAAAACGGTTCACGACAACAAGAGAAGCTTTTAGGAGAAAAAGTACGGAACACGCCCCAGACACGCCCGTGACACGGCCCGACACGCCCGTGTCACGGGGCGTGTACTCACACACCTACCCACCGACCCGCCCCTTTGATATAGCCCTGGGTACGCTGTACTCGGAGAAGGCAAGGCGATTTGAGCAACGGGGGGTGGAGGATCCGACCTGCGCTATGTTCGTCCGACGTGAGACCAAAAGGTGCGGTCTGTTGGAGCGCATAGCAAGAGTCTTAGGCCTGCGCGCCATGACACAATGGGGGGCTACGGGCCATCCCGGTGTAGGAAGACTATAAAACTCCGGTTGCACGCCATGGAGTAAATGCTCAAGTAAGTTACCGTTGGGTGATGACCCTGATACGGTGGTGGGCATGGGATTTGCCAGAACACCAAGAATGTGCCCTAAGTGCACAGACCGTTGGGCCGAGTGGCGAACGGTTGTGATGACATGTGTGCGTAAAAGCACATTATATGATATATATTGCCAGATTTGTGATATGATATGCATGCATGGAAGAATATCGCTGCCCCGAGAAAAGGGGTAGGGTCGTTATAATTTGGTCAGCTGAACGCTGACCGTTGCTTTTGTTTGCCACCGTTGGGTGGATTGTCCCTGTACAGGTGCTGGAGAGCCGAGCGGGACGCATAAAGGTTGATGTCCCTGCTGCTGTTGCTGCTACTGCTGCTAGCCCTCGAAGGCTCTATGTGTTGCTTGTTGTGTGGTTTCTTTTATTGTGGCCGGCCTGCGCGCCAATAGTTGAAGCCACTGTGTGTAAGGCCATAAGGCCAACTTGTGTACGGGTGTAAGACATTCCTATGTGCTATAAAACGTAGTGTTTTATTTGTTGGACATTCAAGGGAGGAGTTCAAGTTGTAGTATAGGCTTCCGCTAGAATGCTTTGTGATAGGTGCGATGCGCTACTCTGGTATCATCCTGTACCTTCACCGCCCGTTTTGTGAGATATACTGTGGGGTCCCGGCCGGACCTTCTAGAATATACCATATGAACAGATGGGGTTGTTACATACGAGGCCTTGTACGGACGGAGATGCAGGACCCCACTGTTTTGTATCCAGGATGAGGATCCGAAGGCGCTCGACTCAAAGTTCGTGGAGGACACCGATGCTCCGGTGAGGTTGATTCGAGATAGGATACTGTAGGCCCAGAGCAGACAAGCCAAATACTATGATGAGCGACATTGTCAGGTGGAGTTCTATTTGGGAGACTGGGTTTTCTTGAAGATACGACCAATGTATGGAGTCTCGCGGGTTCGTGGGTGGAAGAAGCTCAGTTCAAGATACATGGTACCATACAAGATTTTGGAGTGGATTGGCCCCTTGGCTCATAGGCTGGTGCTACCACCGGTGTTATCGGGATTGCACGACATATTCCACATCTCTTCACTTCGATGGGCTCTATTACGCCCTGAGCAGTTGATCTCCACTACGGATGGCCCAGTGGCTTCAGATCGATCAGTCAGCATGGATCCGGTCAGGATCAACAATACAACTATACGAGTTCTGCAACGCAAGAAGGTCCCGCTAGTCAAGGTTCTGTGGAGGAATCATGGACAAGAAAAGCACACCTGAGAGCTACAGGACCTGATGCAACAAAGGTACTCGGATCTCTTCGAGTTAGGTATACCTTCAAATTTCTAGGGATATTACATACTTTATTTTTAATTGAAACCCCGTAGGCCCGAGCTTATTTTGGTGAAGGAATTTTTATTTTTATGTATTGGGATTTGTAATACCTCTCAAACTTCTAGACTCCTAGGAGTGGTTTTGTCTTGACTAGGTCATGACAAAACCCTAGGATGCCCAAGGTGACCAAATGAACTTAGGCAAGAAGGTGAAAACTACCTTGGGCTACAAAAAGTAATTTTCAATACCCATCATAGGGCTTGACTTTAGGGTTTCAACTTGATTGCATGAACCCACAATAACACTCCTAACTCTTTAAGAGGACCCTTGGGTCACCAAGCATTGGGGTCAACTAGAAGGGGTAAGTTGACCAAAGTCAACCCAAACCCTAATTATGTCAAACTAAGTTCACTTATGGTATATTGACCTCCCCTTAGCTAAAGGGACCCACCTAAACCTTCCTAATCACTAAGGGAGGCCAATGAGTCACCAAGGACCCATTGGGGTCAACTAAAGAGGCTAAGTTGACCAAAGTCAACCATAACTCTAAAATGGTCAAAGTGCCCTAAGAAAGGGTCAAGTTGCCTCCAAGGTGACAAGCCACCCCTACCCAACCCTACCCAACCCTTCCTAGACATTAGGGTAGGCCAATGAGTCACAAAGGACCCATTGGTGTCAACCCAAAAGGCCAATTTGACCCAAGTCAACTCAACCTAAGTTTAGGTGAAACTAGCCTAAATAGCTAGCTCATGCCCAATCCACTTAGGCTAAGCCCAACTAGGGTGGCCCACTAACCTCATGAAGAGTATAATCACCCAAAATACACTCACTTTCTGGAATTGCTGACTAGGAGAGAGAAAGCTCCATTTTCCCTTAAATGGAGGAGAGAGAGAGAGAATGGGGAGTAAATGCTATTCATGGCTTGGAAGGCCAAGAGCTCCTCTCTTCTTGCTGGATTCATCTTCCCTGATGAATTAGGAGAATATTAAAGGCCTTTCCCGACCACCAAGGGAGGTAATTCAGTGGGATTTCAATTGGCCGAAAATAGCTTTCAAGGCCATTAATGACAATTGATGCTTGACCCTTCCCCTCCACCAGTTGGCTCTCTTAAAAGCTTAGTGGACTCAGAGGAGTCGTTTCCTTCACTTACCAACAGAAGCCGAGCCCTTTGGTAGTGAGTTGCAGAGCACCTGAAAACTCAAACATTGGCAATGGCGGCACGGCGGTCGGCTCGACTCCAACTCTTCTAGAAGGTCATATCCCTCTCCTCTCTTCTAGTGGATAGATCTCAGTCTATTGGTTGTAAGTTTTGGGGCCAATTGGCCCTAGATCTGGGTGGCCGAAAGCATGGTTTTTCAAGCTTCTCATCCGAGCATAAATCCCGATTCCAGCCACCTCTGGCCGGCCAACCACCGCCTATCGCTGGCCACCCACCGCCTATCGCCGGCCACCATCTCAACGAAGGTGGTTGTGGCATTGGCCGGCCGGGGAGTCGCTCAGGTGCCCGGGAAATCATCCCCCAAGTAAGCCCAAGACGGGCTGCTGTGAGCCGTTGGCTCAAGGAGAATGATGAATAGACCCCATCGAATTCTGCTTTAAGATTCGTGCTGAGCTTTTATATTAATTCCTTTTATTTCATTTTCTGGTATACAAATATGCAGTGGAAAGATTAATCTATTAAAAATACTTAGATCCCTCTACAGTGAAAATGGTTAACATGAAAGTTATAGCTCTTAAGGTCTACTTTATTTTAAAATTGGTTTAAACCAATTTGGGTCAATGGTCTGACCACAGCACTCAAAGTGGTGCAAACAATACATAGGGCTAGTCAGATATTAAATTGAGTGCCCCCACCAAACCACTTGTTCAAATGACTTGAAATTTGCGGTGGGAGTCAGACATATCTATACCGTTGACATATCCAAAAAAGGGAATTTTTGTAAAAAACTTTTATATAGTTTTTGTAGAAATTTAATACTCCATGTATGATTTAATTTTAGGGTCTAATGACCTCATAATTCACCAAAAGTTTTGTGGTTGGTCTTTAGGGTCATTATATATCACTGATAAAAATCTCTGTCCATTTGGGGTTGATTTAAATATATATTGGTGTGACCAAAGTTTGGTCACTTAAGGGTAAATTAGGGCAAAAGAGTGCTTGGGGCATGGAGGGGCCAATTCTCACCCAAAGGGGATGGGACTTTGGCCAGAGATTCAAGGTCAGTTAAAACACCCTCACTTGGAGTTTGGAATGGATTTGCCCTAGGACCCTAGTTCCAATCCAAAGGTTGAACTTTGGGGGTTTGTGAATGACATAGGGTGATATGTCCTTGTATGGACTTGAAGTTTAGTCCATGTGATCTTAGGGTGGGGAATAGCCCTATAAAGAAATTTGGTGATATTTAGACACATGCACACAACTTTAATCAATTGGAAATTACTTAGGACCAATTAGTGCACTTTTGATCTTGATTTTATTACCTAATCATATGACCATGAATGATCTTGAAAGTTAGGATCTGATCATATATTGTTTATAACAAGCTTTGGAAGTTTTAGTGTAAATTTTGGGTTAGTATTTATGGTACTTCATTCACAACCTTTTTAATTGCCCTATTAATTCAAGAATTTATTTTGAGTTAACCATTCACGGAAAGCTTATGAAACTTGGCCAGAGAACCTTTTAGGGCATATTAAAGTTTGGAAAATTATTTCATGTAGTTTGGAAGAGATTACTAGTATTTTTATTCACATAGTGCCCTATTAGTGATATATTTGAAGTATTTTTAAATATAGCTTACTGATCTTGGAATTATATGAAACTTAGTAAAGTTTTATGATCATATAAAAGCTCTTGTAATTTTTGTGTAATTTTTGGATAATGTTTGGTGGTACTTCCTTCTTTACCTTTAATTACTGCAATTATCTTGAATCAATTAATTAGGGGCTAATACATGATTAATAATTTGTGAAAGTTGGTATTCTTTGATATTTTGGTATCATATAGTGTTGATAATTCTTTGGTGGCCATATCTTAAGGAATTACAACACTTCATGTTCAAAACCACCCATGGTCTAATTTTGTGGAAAATTTAATAAATGCCAAATTAATTAGGAAAATTACAAGTTTCTTGATTTAGCTTAAATATGTCATGATAGACCCCCATTAATAATTATAGGTTATTTGGATGAATATTTGAAGGGGTCACTACTCATACCCATCATGTAGGTTAGTCTACCATAGTAGAAATTGTAAAAGTTGAATAATATGTGAAACCAGTTTTGGGAAAAAGCACAGTTGGTGAACCTAGTCTGGTTGAGAATGAGTAAGGTCACCGTTGGAAGGCGGGTTGAGGGAACCTGATTGGCCAGTGCTAAGTGGTGCTTAAGGGTTGACGAAGATCGTCTTCCCTATGGAAGAGATGGAGAGGAAGTCAAATACACTAGGTTAGATTTGGGTAACATTAAAGGTGATTGAGCTTGGGCAGTCACCATTAATAGTAAGTGGCTTGCAAAAGGGAGCTTTGAGCTTCAGCCCATCATAGTTCCTAGTGCCCCTGAGAGCCCTTCACAGGGAATGCCCTCAGCAGTCCGAGGTTAATGTAAATAGTAAGGCTAAAATGAATAAAATAGTAATTATCAATAATCTAGGACTTCACTTTCACTCACCCTGATACTTCGGAAGGTTAGTTTGGCCAAGCGGTAGGCTCGGTAGTTGGAGAAACGGACAGGTTAGTCCGGGGTGCTGATGTCTTAGGAACTCATGGTTGCATGTGCATAAAAGTGGTGGGTCTTCGGTATTTGACGATCGTTCACACTGATGCCGGTACACTGACTCCGCGGGTGTGGTGGACACTTGGCCAAGGGAAAGTCTGGCGGTGGGTCAGCATAGTACGCAAAGACCCTGGTTGTGTCCTTCAGGAGCGTACGTAAGGCTAGGCCTGGTAGTGTGAATACCCGTCTAGGAGTGGGGTGGCCAAAACCACTGTCTCCGTTTGCCATGGAGGAGGCTTCTGAGAGTGATGCTAGCTTCCAAATAGGGGGAACTAAAGGTCTGTGCACATGAAGTCGTGTGTGCGTTTGCATTTGCATGAATCATGACATAACATTTCACTTCACTCATATTTGAATACAACCTGACACCCGATCGTAAAATTTGGTATGAGACTTTTTATACTATGGGAGCCTTGCAAAAGACCCCTTAACTTATATGTTTGTGTGAGCATTCATATAAGTTAAGGTTACTTATTTCTTGGTTTACTTTTCATATACTTACTGCTCTGTTTTACTATTTACTTTATTGTTTTCTTATTATAGAACTGTTAGTTTGCCTTTATTTTTACAGCTCTGTACATTTACTATACGCTTGCTAGAATAGGTCCACCGTCATCTGCTTTTGAACACTCTCCACCTTCATAGCTTTCCTATCATTCCTCCCGCATGATGCCTAGGAGCCATTGGGGGAGGGGTGGGGGAAATCAGGCTTAGTATTTTGACTAACAGTCGATGGACCAAACATTTTAGGGGCTTCGAATGGGAGACAAGGACCAGCAGCAGGAGATGTAGCACTTGAGGAGCACAGTACACATGGAGTGGGCCAGTCTAGTACGGGAGCGCCTGTCTTTGGCTCAATGAGTGATAGTTTTTCTTAGCTTCTGTGAGAGGGTTGTAGTGAGGATTTGCTGTATCGGGCATATGCCCGTTTATATTCCATAGCTTTATTATCATATGGACATTGCTGTGACTTTTATCATATGTTATATGTGATTGTGGAATTTACTAGTCTTACTTGTACTTCCACTTTTTGATATCTTTATTGCCGGCAGAATCGAAATTTTGTAGTGACGACCTTCCCTTGTATCAGTGTCACCGCAAAGCAGTGGTTCTGGGCGTAAGACCCGGTAGCATAGCAAAAAAGGGGGTCTTATAGTAGACGAGAGATATCCTCAGGCAAGTAAGTAGCGAGTGAGAGCGGGATCGGTGTTGATGAGAGAGGACGTAAGGTTTCCAAAATGAAAATGGATTTCAAAGTAGAAATGATAATTAAATAGAAAGGACGTGCTTACCGATGAGAGATGTTAGTTTGTGCACTAGAGGTGGGCGGTGGAGAGAAGTGCGGCTCCAGTCCTTGGAGGAGCTGTAGGCATTGAGTCTTGGAGGGTAAGGAAATGGGATGGTGGGTAGCATGCAGGAGAGTGTCACGAGATCTGCTTGGATTAGTGTCGAGAAATGATTTTAGATCGATGGTGAGGGAGCAGGGAGGAGCAAAGGAAGTAGCGGAGGAAGGAGGGATCCGTGGGCTTTGGATTATGTGGACGATTGATGGCCTTTGATTAACGAATGATCCTACGGCTAATATTAAAAGTTTGGTGTGCTTGTAGAATGCTATATTGATTTATATAATAATGATACATTAAAAGTTTGTCAGCTTTTCCATCGGCTTGATGTTAGCTACAGTAGAGGTCCGGATGATTAGCCGCAGTGGCCTGGAGCTTAACCGCAGCGGTCTGATGCTAGCCAGAGCAGTCTTAGTGTTAGCCACCCCTGGTTTTGAGGTTTTGCTGTCATGTATTGTGTAGCTTAGCCGTTTGACTGTGTCAAACCACCCAGTCTGCATGGCTTGTATTTAGTCCCACATCGCTTGTTGTATTCTCTTTTCTCCCCCACTTTCTATAAATAAGGGGACATACCTATGTAATAATTATATTTTTGGAGCAATAAAATTTGTCTTTATTTAGCTCTTTTTCACATGATATTAGAGATAATCGGTCCTCTGCTCCAATTCACGTGGCTTCCATTCTGTTCGCGTGGCTTCTATTCTATCTGCGCGGTTTCCCTCCATGCCCTCCCTTATTTGTCCTCTTATAGAGGATGTTCATGAAGAAGTGCAAGGGCCTACTTTACTCCGGGGTGACAATGAGAGTGCTCTCAAACTGGTTAACAATCCAGTGTGCCACGCCAGGACCAAGCATATAGAGATTGATCACCACTTCATCAGGGAGAAGGTGTTGGAGGGGTCTCTGCTGGTCGGGCATGTTCGGAGTGAGGATAATCTTGCTGACATCTTCACGAAGCCACTGTCGAAGGGGCCCTTTGAACGCTTGCGCAGCTTGCTGGGCTTGGTCACCACTTCTCACTTCAAGGGGGAGTGTTGAAATTTGTGAAGTGGAAGTGGGTGACGGGACAGGCCGCGCGGCCTGTGGCGGACAGCCTTGGCGGACTGGGCGGACTGGGCGGACTGAGGTTTGCGGCCTGGTGAAAAGTCTGGTGGAAGCCGGCTATGTTCTGAGCGGGTTGTTGCATGGAGTCCGCGGTTTGGTGCGGCCTGGTATCTGCGGATAGAGAGGCTTGCGGACTGGTGCTTTGCTCAGTGGTCGCGGGTGCAAGCTTGTGCTGAAAGGCGGGTTGGCTCTTGTCCGCGGGAAGCTTGCGGACTGATGTGTCCGCGGTATTGGCTGTTGCGGACTAAACTTAGAGCTTGGCTGAGGCCTTGTCGAGCTCTGGTGGCACAGCAGGCGAGTTGCTGTGGAGATCGTTGTGGCGGCCTGGTGTTGGAGTCCGGGATTAGACCGCTGTGATAGGGCAGGAGTGCGAGGAGCTCGCGGACTGTGGCGGTCTGCGCTGTGGTGTTTTGGCGGACTGGGGTTTTGCGTCCGCTAAGCTCGCATTAGCCCCTTATGGTTTTGGGCTTGGTCACACTTGGTGCCGAGTTCAGTGTGTCCGCCGTATCCGCCGAGTCCGCTGTGACCGGGCGGTCTGTCTTTAGCTGCCTTTGGTCGTGGACTTGTGGCGGATTGAGGTCTGTGTCTTGCGGACTGCCTCGGGTTGGTGCGGACAGCCATTGAAGGGGGTTTGCTGTCCTGAAGCGGTTGGAGCTTTGCGGGCTGATGCCTTGTCCGCTTAGCTTAGGCGGACTGAAGAGGGTTCGTCAATGGTTGCCTTGCTCCTGGCGGTTTTCCTTGGTGACCGGCTAAGTCCTCGCGGACTCAGCGGACGGTGGTTTGTATTCGCGCGGGCTGGGGCGGTGTCGCTATCTCTTGGGCGGTGACCACACTCCTCACCCGGCCTATAAATAGGACCCCCCTGGCACATCTACAGTAACTTGAGTGAACAGTAAGTTGGGGTGTGCGAAGTGCTGCGGTCTGTGTTTGCCAGTCCACACGGATTGTTTCAGGCTGACGGTTTGTTGTGTGCAGGTCGCGCGGATAACTTCAAGGAGCCAGGAGTTTGGCTGTGACTTCGGTCAAGTGCTTAGAAGTGTGCGGTCTCTGCGGACTCAGCAGGAGGTCGCTCTGCGGCTTGTTAGTTCTGTTTCAACTTTGCCAGCTTCAATAACCTGTCTGCCGGCTTCAGGCGGGTAGGGGTGTTCCTCAGTTCGGGTTCAGCAGGAGGCGAATAACGGTGTGTCCGCGCGGCCTCGCGGCTTCGGCGGACTCCGTGGTATTCGGCGGATTGCAGCATAGTTCGGGCGGCTTCGGCGACCTCGCGGTCTCGGCGGACTCGGGTGCTGTTCGCCCGGCTTGTTTTTTTTAGTGCTTCTGTTTTTCAGCTGTTATACTAGCGAAATCATGTCTCGCTATGTATGCCTCGCATTGTAAAGAAGTGAATGAATAATAGACCTGCTTGTGCTTCCATTGTTTGTTGTGATTTACCTTTGTACCTCTAGTCCTTGGTTTTCGCTGGTTCAACGTGCGAATTGGGTAGTTCCGAAGATATTAATTTGGCGTTTGTGCTATCTTGCTGACCACGTTGAGAAAATTTAACACTAAAGACTTCAATCTCAAGTCCTCCTCGAAATTAACTCCACCTTACTGTGTTCCTTGTGAGATCGATACTTGGGAAAACCCCCATTTTATATTACTTGTGCGACCGGTTCACTACCATGATCTTAAGCATCAAGTTTTTGGCGTCGTTGCCGGGGAACACAGTCGTGTCAGTTTTTGTAGAGGAAGATAAGAGATAGAAGCCCTTTTTCATTTGTTCATATCACTTTCTTCTTTGTTTTAGTTTTTAGCATTTGTGTTTGTTTTTATTTGTTCCAATTCTAGTTTTGATTTTTCTATAGCAGGTTTTCCTATTCTTTTATTTGTGGTGTGTAGTTAATTGTTGCTTAGAAACTTTCTGTTGGTGAATTATTCTTGTTGCACCATGTATTCTTATATGAATATCCGTTGCCGATGGTGCGGGGATTATCGGCATGGTAGTGATGAGTGCCCCACTGAAGAATGGGAGCATAATTCTCGTGGTTCTGTGTATGGAGCACCGTCTTCTTATGGTACTTCATACACCCAACCCAGGTCTTATGGTCACTCCTCTTCTACGCCTTCATCTTTTTCTTATTCCTCTCCGGTCCCACCTGTACCAAGGAGTAATGGAAAACGTTGTTTGTGTTGTCATAGCACCGACCACGTGTTGAAAGATTGCGCAGAATTTCAGCGCTAGTTGGAGGAGGAGGATGAATAGGGTATCCGATTCATTCAATCCACCTCTCAATCGGCTGCCCCTTCTGATTCTGATGATATGTTCGCAGCACCACCTTGTATATGGGGGACTGCTGCGGATATACCCATCAGACTTTCTCCTGATCGGTGTGACGACATTGTGGACCGTCTCTCCCCATGCACTCTTCCCCTCTTGTTGATTCACCCCCGGAGGAACCTGCACATATTTTCTCTGATGCTGTTGTTCCTCCGCCTTCTTTGCAAGAATTATCTATCCCTATTTTTAGTGAGTCGGTTGATGATGTTCGGCCGGATTGTGATTCTGAGCCTGAGGATGTGCCCATGTTTGACGAGGATATTATTTTCATTAATGGGCGGTATTACGTCTTGGAACATGTGGACGCACCGAGCTGTGTAGATGAGGAGATCCTCTTTGTTGAGGAAGTTTCCACTTCCTTGATGGATGAGGAGGTACAAACCACCATCGAGGACCTCGAGCTCGTGGATTCCCCTCGCCATGAATCATATGACACTATCGATGATCTATGTCGGGATCCTGCTGGGAGTGCGACCGGGACCACTCCCCCTATTTCTGATTCTTTTAGTTATTCATCTCCTTTATTTCTTGATCCCATTTCTGTATCTGAGCCTGTGCGGGTTGAGTCTTCGCAGGTTCTTCAGTAGGACTTGGAGCTTTCAGCTCGAGTCATGGATGATAGCATCCTCTTTTGCGAGGAGGTTGATTCCTCCTCTATTGAGGAAACTCCATTCATCGCTTTCTCCTCCTGCAGACTCCCTGTAGACGATACCTTGCTAGGCAAGGATTTCTTTTGTGATAAGATAAGCGAGGACCAGTGCTCCTCCTCTTCTTATTTCTTATTTCCTCTACCTGTGTTGGGCAGGTATTACTATTTAGGTAGAGGGGTAACTGCTCTATCACCGTATCGGTACCCGTTACCGAAACAGATATTAGGCCAGTTACCTGTGCACTTTTCTTTTCATAGGCCCATTATCTAGAACTGTAGAGAATTTAATAAGTCGTGATGGGATGACAATAACCCCAGTACTTATCTTTCCTTTTTTGCATTTTATTTTTCATGTCTATTTTAGTTTTAGCATTTCTTTTTGTATATTTTGTTTTGTTTTTGCGGAGCTCACCCCTGCAGGTATTCATAGCAAATCGCATTAGCGGGGTTCTGATTCTTCGTATGGCGGACCTGCTTCAGGTTTCCACGCGTCTTCTGGTATGCTCACAAGCTGAGCATTGGGTAACCTCTTCCCTTAGCTTTTTATGATTTTAATTTCTCTATTATATGCTGTTTTGCTTAGTTTAAGTCTGGGGGAGAGATCTGTTACCTATTGCACGTACACATCTCATGTGCATACTAGAAGCCTTTATTGTTTTATTTTGATTAGTTCATTGCATCACACACCACTGCACTCACACGAGCGCGTGCTTAGCTTTTTGCGTGCTGTGAGTTAAACTCATTTCTTCGTTAGATTTTGGAAAATTATGGTGCTGACATAGGATTGTGAGACGGAGTAAAATGTTGACCTTGCTGTGCTCCTAGTCAACTGCTCTCGTCTCGTGTAGAAATTCGAGTAGATTTAATTTTTCTGTATGCTTATAGTTTTATATTTTTCTATTTGCGTAAAGACTTTTTATTCTACTCAAAAGTTAGTGAATCCGGTGTGAATCAGACGGTAGCTTAGGGATGTGTGTAGACGTCCGTTAGGTTCGTATTGCTCAAGTCGGGAGGAGGGATAGCCTTTCTCGTTGGCTAAGAACTTGCCCTAAGCTATTCTTGAAGCATGGGTATAGGTTAGTCATGCATGAGCGTGATGTAGGCCATCATTTTGGCCCGGTTGAGATTTGTACCGTTCCTGACGTCTTATCATCGCTAGCCCCGTTGTGCCTACCCCTCCTTTTGATTCAGCTCCACCATGATTTCACCAAAGCCTCAAAGACGATCCTAGTCGCACTCCCAAGTCGAGCTTTAGAGTTTTACATTTTTTTCATGTTGGGGTGTTGATGTGGTGCTTGTATTCGTGAATATGTGGATGTGTTCCAAAGCTTATATTTGCTGAAATTGTTAAAGGAGAAGTAATTTGAAAAAGAAAAAAAGAAAAGTAAAAAAAAATGATGTTACTTGTGAAAAAGTGAAAAGAAAAAGTATAATTGAAAATCCTATTTGAGTTGTGATTATTTTTGGAGTAGGCGGTGCACACACCCATATGTTAAAAGTTAAGTTTGGGGGTGTGGTGTACCCGCGTGTATTTTGCTTAGTAGAGGGATTCATTTTTTTTTACTAGCTCATTTGGGTTAGGTGTATAGCCTTCTTGTATATCTTTGTTTACCTCACCAAAACTCAAGCCCCATCTCTTCACCTAAAGTCCTACTGATTCGTGTGTGAACCAAACCAGTGCCGTGGAGAGAATGCGAAAAGGCAAGCATATGATCACCGACATTGGTGAATTCCTTTGGAGGTTATCCAGAGCCCCGATCTTTGGCAATGCTCGCCTAGTGATTAGTCTACTTTCTCCCTACGCATGACCGGATGATTCACCGTGATTCCATTTTTGAGTAATAATAAAATTTTGATACGCATTGTGAAAAGTATAAACTATTTTGTATACTTAGAAATTTCTTCTATTATATTTTTACGCGCGCGAGCATGCGACTTCGCATGGTACTTCGTATCGCAATTTCTTTGTTAACTAGTATTTTTCCCTATCTGCTTAGATTTTGTTTGCTCGGGACGCGCAAATAATTATGTCTGGGGGTGTGATGAGTCCACTTTATATACCTTTTTTTCGGACTCATCTGTGCTAGTTTTCACGCGGTTGCATTTCACTTTTAGTTCTATATCGTTCATATCTCATCTTATCTTTATTTCCATAGGAAGTGCACATTTATGCCCGTGGTTATGTATTTTGTTACCTTTATTGTTTGTACTCCTTTTGTGATTGCCTGGAATGTCTGCACATATCAGTGATTGGTTTTTCTTTCGGTACAGGGGTCGTGTGCGTGTTCCGGGATGGTTGTGAAACAGGAATACTGTTCACGATCATGGGATCTAATGCGCACGACCACTGGTCGGGCACCCCTGATCGTGCGCACTGCTCTACGTTTTAGAGAATCAGCCTGAGTTAAGCGCACGACCACTGGACATATTGCGCACGACCACCGGTCGTGCGCCACTGATCGTGTGCATTGATTCCTCATTTTTGGAGTCCTGTCTGGGTAATTGCACGATCATTGGACTTAGTGCGCATGACCACTGGTCGTGCACCACTACTCGTGCGCATTATCCCAATTCTTCTTCCTGATATTCCATGCCAGTGCGCACGAGCACAGGACATAGCGCGCATGACCACTGGTCGTGCGCCTGTGATCGTGCGCATTGTTCATTTCTGATTTTGTATAAATAGTGCAGGTTACGCCCTAATTCGGGATCGCTCCTTTTTCCTCCGCCGTTTTCATCTCCGAGGAGGGATTCCTCCGTCCTCCTTCAATCTCCACACTAGGGAGGTGCTCCGGGTAAGCGTTCACCGCCAAATCCAAGCCGGAGCTTCCTCTCGGCCTCCTCCTTCATCCTTGAGCTTTAAGAAGGGCTTGACCTAGCTTTCTCCATCAAGCTAGGGGAAGTTGTGCCATCCTCCACCGGATTGTGACACGAAGAAGACGGGCCATTGGAATGTGGTGATAGCCCTTCTCTATCCCGGACGCAGTTGCGGACTGAGCTTGGACGCGGATTGACAACCCGACGACTCCAACCGTGAATCCTCAGCAAGGCTTCGTATTCGGTCGATTTCACACACTCTTTTCTTGATTGGTTGATGAATGTGTAGTTGAACTCTTGTAATTGATGAAGTTATGCTTAGTATAATATACGTTTATGTGTAATCATGTCTATGTGATTGTACGTTTTCGTTATTTACTTGAGGTGCGCCTATTTGTCCATCCACAATCCATCCGCCCTTGCCGCACTAGCAATTGCTAGTGGCGTGCGTAGCGAAGAGGTGCTCACGACCCTCATTTCGCCGTTCTAACCACCTCATCCGCAAGCCTACTCGCCCATCCACCTAGTGATTCGGTGCATAGCGGCCCGACTAGTCTTCCATCCCGCCTGGCGAAGTATCGCATAGCGGCGTTGCATAGGAGTAGTTGATTGTGTTTTATTTTCTTTGTCCGCAATATCAAAGCCCCCATCATTACCGCCGACCCAAAGGACTTCAATCTCAAGTCTTCCTCGAAATTAACTCTACCTTACTATGTTCCTTGTGAGATCGATACTTGGGAAAACCCCCATTTTATATTACTTGTGCGACCGGTTCACTGCCGTGATCTTAAGCATCAGTGCTTCCCTATATCCAATATGCATAGACGAAGCAGATCCTCCATGGTCCTGATGGTCCGCTCGGTCTGGCTGTCAGTCTGCGGATGGAAGGCGGTGCTAAAAGTGAGCCGAGAACCCAAGTAAGCATGCACAACCCTCCACTCCCTTGATGTGAACCGACCATCACGGTCTGAGACGATCGTTCTAGGGATGCCATGGTACCTGACGAACTGCTCCACAAACAATCTCACCAAAACAGCAGCTGGGCAGTCCTTCCTGATCGGGATAAATCGAGCCACCTTGGTCAGCCTGTCGACGATGACCCATATGAAATCGTGCCAAGAGTGGGAGCGAGGTAATCCGTGCATGAAATCCATAGATATATCCTCGAATTTCCACTCTGACACCGGTAATGGATGTAGTAATCCCCCCGAGCTCTTGCATTCCGCTTTTACCTGCTGACATGTCACGCAGTGTATCACATAATGAATGATCTTTCTCTTCATCCATGGCCAATACATGTGTCGCCGCAAATCAGCTGTCATCTTGGTGATCCCGGGATGCACTGAATACTGAGAGTGGTGCGCCTCTCTAAGTATATCCTCCCGAATGGCACCGCCTGCGGGTATATAAATGCGCCCACGGAAATGAATGAGATCATCCTGCAGTGTATAATCCCCGAATGTGACCCCTTCCAGGGCTCTAAATATCGTCTTTAAGGCTGCATCTAGCCTCTGCTGCGTCAAGATGTACTCCCGAAGATCATTCTCCCCGATCAAGGAGTTCAGATATTCCCGGTAGACTGCTGGCTCGGCCGCTGAAACCATGGTGATATGCAAATCATCCATCATCTGCATCAATCCCATATACATCACATGGGGCTCCGGTGCAGTTGTGCCGGATCTCCTGCTCAACGCATCTGCCACAGTGTTCGCTTTCCCCGTGTGATAGTGTAATTTGTAATCATAATCGCAGAGAAATTCCAGCCATCTCCTCTGCTGAAGGTTCAGATCTTTCTGCGTGTCGATGTATTTAAGATTCTTGTGATCTGAGTAGACATCACAAGGAACCCCATACAAGTAGTGTCTCCATATCTTCAGTGCAAATACGACCGTCCCGAGCTACAAGTCATGCACCGAGTAATTCTGTTCATGTTTCTTCAATTGCCGGGAGGCATAAGCAATAACGTGGTAGTGCTGCATCAAGACGGCACCCATCCCCTGGTGTAACATCTCATTTTCAATTAGGCCCCTCAACTTAGATTGGGTTAGGCATGTGGTGGGTGATAAGGGTTTTAGCTAGGTTTGACCCTTGAAGGTGGGTGAAAGGGGAAACTAGATCTGATATACTCTAAAGGGGGGGTGAATAGAGTATATGGTGCTTTTTGAAAACACAAAGAAAACTTTTTGCAAAGCTTTACAACAATTGTTGTAATGAGTGTAAGCAGGGAAGCAGAAATAAAATTAAGCTATGCAGATATTATGCACAAGAAAATCTAGGCCAGAAACAAAAAGAAAACATGCACAACCAGATGACACAAGGAAATATAGTGGTTCCCCAACTTGGGTACATACACTCTTCTACCACCCTAGGTAGGAATCCACTGCAGGATGAGTTGATCAGGTGTCCTGGGCACCAATGAGCTTTTGATAAGGTGCTCAAAAACCAGATCAGATTTTTTGATCAGGTGTCTTGCCACCAATGAGCTTTTGACAAGGTGCTCAAAAACCAGATTCAAACTTTTGAAGGGAGTTTGAAAAACCCTTTACAGAATGGGGGTGAGAGAGTGATGGGAGTCTTCTCTTTCTCAAGCAACTGAGAAGACTACATGGATTCAGTGATGTTGTCAAAGCTCCCCCTGAGTCCTTGAAGTCTTCAGGAAGATGAGCTTTGCTGAGGGTGATAGGCCTTCAAAGATAGATCTCCAGCAAAGGATGATTTCAGCAAGCTGAAATGTTGAGTGTCTGGAGTCTTGAGATGATGTTGGCCTTGAACACTTGAGAGCTGAAGAGATCTGAAGAATGTTTGAAAGCTTGATCTCTTTTTGATGAGTGTTCTTCTGAATTCTTGTTGACAGAAGATTGAGAGAGTCTCTGTGTATAGAGAGGTGTCCTCTACTTGTCTTTCTCTATTCTCTTGTTCTTGTCTCTCTTCACTTTTGATTCAAAAACATTCTATCTTTTATTCTCTGAGTCTGAATAGAAAATTGCTCTGTCAAAGATAGCCGTTGGTCTGCATTAATTTCAGCCTTAATTGCATAATTTCTCTGAAGGAAAGTCCACTGAATTGTTCCTTGAAAAATCCCTTGAAACTTGCTCCAGAAGTAAATGAAAATGGCTGGCAGATCTTCTGAATTAAATGCAGAATAACTTCTATCTAATTTGAATTTGAATTCTGAAGGTCAACTGAAATCGTCGAACTGAGCTCTGCTATCGTCGAGCTGAGCTCAGCGAAAAAGAAAGATGTAAGCAGCAGAAAATCGTCGATCTGAGCTCAAAGATCGTCGAACTGAGCTCAGAGATAAGGATCCAGTGCAGAGCCAAAATCGTCGACCTGAGCTCAGCGATCGTCGAATGGAGTTCGACGATATTGAGAAGTTGAGCTCAGCGATCGTCGACCAGAGATCGATGATATTGAGAGGATTGAGCTCAGCGATCGTCGAATGGAGCTCGACGATCTGTCAAAAGTTGAGCTAGACGATCATCGACCGGAGTTCGACGAAACGTCGTGCTGAGCTCGACGATTTGGACTTAGTCTCCAGAAAAACTTGGGTCTTCAGGGCAGCTTTCCAAACCTAGACTCCTGATCCCTTAGACTCAATTCTAATTGACCTATAATCTATACAGAAGGTCAAAACATAAATTCCTGGAGACATAGTGATCCTGACCCAAATTAGTAATAGGGTGTTCCAACAATCTCCCCCTATTTGGGTTAGGAAAACTATTTACAGACATAGGAAAAACAAACAACATATAAACAGAAAAATACAGAAACAATAGAAGCTAGACATTACAGAACCATCACAGAGATATATATGATATCCAGAAGGCAGTTTAGAAAAACCAAAAGTTGTCACCTTACAGAGTTATTCCTTTTCTTTGCCTTTTACCATTTTGATTTCCCTGTTAGGATTTAATGCTTCCTTGTTGGATCTTGTATCATCAGCTGCACCCAAATAGATTTGCTTTGAAGCCCTGGGAACCACTGCAGCTGGATGCAACTCCATGTACCTGTCTGCATCAAAAAACTTACTGGAGGCATATCTTTCTAACTCTTTTTGCCTTTGCTCTGACATGGTAGATATGTTGGAAGTGTCTAGCCCTTGTTCTTTTGCTTTCTTTATCTGATCCAAAGCAGCCAGTTCTTTCATCCTTGCAGTCCAAGCCATAGGATTTTTCTTAGGATCCTCAAATGGAACAGGTGGCTCATACCTGTTGGAAGTGGTTTCTTGAGGGGTCCTGGCAGTCACTGTATCTCTAAGCTTATAAGGGAATGGACCTGTAGATGTATCAGAAGAAACATGTCCACCCCTGGAATAAGGATGCTGCCTGGAGTGTCCTTTGGAGTAAACCTGAGTTTCTCTTTGGTTTCCCCTATATCCTCCCCTTCTAGAGTAGGACCCCCTAGATTGGCTTTCCCTTTGATATGTTCTTGCATGAGGCTGGTAGGGAGCCTGGCTTCTAGCAGGGCCTGATCTGGCAGAGCTGCCACCTGCACCTGCATCAGGTGGAGGTGGTGGAGGAGGATGAGGGTGCTTGGACTGAGAAGAATCTTTATCAAATTTCCTCTTCTTCTTCATTGCCTTTAACTGGTTCCTGGAGAATTGCATCCAATGCTCAGAGATTGGGCAATTGTGTAGAATATAATATGGAACATCATTATCATCTCTGACTTTGGCAGGAGGAACTCTCTTCAAGGCCTTGCTTCTTGCCTTTCTTTTCCTTGCAATTGTGGCAGATGAGTCATCAGAAGCAGTGTTATAATCCTCAGATTCAGAACTTTGTGCATCATATAAAGCATCAAGCTTTTTCATCAAATCCTCTTTCAGTTTAACAGCAGCTGATGGGGCAACAGATACAGAAGCAGGAGGAGCAACAGGAGCAGCAGCAGATGTGACTATAGGTACTGGAGCAGCAGTAGAAGCAGCTGATACAGGAGCAGCAGATGTTACAACAGAGATTACTTCAGGAATTTTGGCAGCAGCAGGTTCAGAGACAACAATAACAACATCTACAGCAGGCTCAACATCAATAGCCTCTGTCATCAAAACATCCTGGGAAATGGACTCATCAGCAGCAATTGGAACAATTTCTTCCTCAGTAGCAACAGCAATTCCAGAGGTAGACACAGCATTGTCTTCAGCAGCAGCAGCAACAACATCATCATAAGCAGCAGACACTGAATGAATGAAAGCAGAAATTATACTGGGGTCACAGCATGAGAAGGGCACTAGGGCCTTGGACAGATCTTCTGAAGGCTGGGCAGCAAGAACCACTGGGGGCTGGACAACATAGACTTCTGGAAGGCAGCTGAAGTAAGCAGTATCAAAAGTAGACAGCAAAGACCTTAGGTCTATTGCTAAAACTGGAGTAGCAGCAGCAGCAGAAACAGTCACAGCAGCAGTAGCAGCAGAAACAACAGCAGGGGTAGCAACAGCAGCAACAGCTTCATAGGGCATCTCCCCCTGCCTGGATGCAGATACCTGTGCATCAAGGCACACTGCTGGGGGTGCTGCTAGAGGGGTAAGGAAGGAGGAAAGCCTGGCAGAGAGAGCTGCCACTGATTGTTGTAGAGGAGCTAAAGAGGCCTCCAGGAGAAGGGAGAGCCTAGGTGCAAGGAGCTCATACAACTGATCAGCAAGGGCTGGGAGATCTACATGCTCAAGGGGAGCAGAGGTAGAGGGTACAGGGAAGGCTGAGGGAGCTGGAGGAGGAGGGCTGAAGGGTGGAAGGGATGGCTCAGGAGAGGGTATGGTAGAGATAGAGGATAGAGGGATGGAAATGGAGGGAGTGAAGGTGGGTTGATCAAGAATCTGGTGGAGAAGGTCTTGGAAAGATGTGGAGGAGGATGGAAAATCTGGAGGAGAAGAGGGGGAATCATCCATGTAGGATTCATCCAGGAGAGTGAAAGTTGGAAGGGATGGGGATGAGGTGACATCTGGAGGGGGATAAGAGAATAAGGGAAGGAAGTGGTCTGCTGGTGGAGAGGAAATTGTTGCTGGAGATGGAATAGAAGTTGGAGATGGGCTGGAGATGGTAATTGTGGAGATGGCTGGAGAGGTGGATGGAGCTGGAGGAGGAGAAGCAGCAGCACTAGCAGGCAGGTCCTCTGCAGGGGCAGAGGCCTGGGGTGGAGTGACTCTTAGAGTCCTGGTGCCTGAAGGGCCAGAAGAAGAGGGCCTGCTGGGCTTGGAGATTTGCCTGTCCCATTTCCCAAAAAGGGCACAGGTGAGTCTCTTGGAGGCATTGATGTGCACTCCAGAGGAGACTAGCAGTGCAGGGCACTTAGCCTGGAGGAATATTCCCAGAATTCTTCCAAAGTTCACAAAGGTCTTGTTGATCTTTTTCTTCAACAAATCAAAGAATACTTCTCCCCAGTTCAGGCTTTTGCTATCTACCAGAGCTCCCATAAGGCAGAGCTGATATCTGGAGATTGTGTCATGAGCAGAGTGCTTGGCCAAGAGAACCTTGCCAACTACATCAGCCAGAAACCTGTATTCCACAGACAGGTTTCTCTTAAACAGCTTGCTAGGGTTCCCCTCAGGATGACCCATCCTGGCAAGAACATCAGCAAACTCTTCTCCAGAAAGGTCAGCAGAATCTTCACCATTCCTGAAGCCAAAAACTTCTGTCAATACTGCTGGAGTCAGAGGTACCTGGGTGCCACCAATGGAGCCAACTAAGGTGTTTGTGTCAAGGTTGTGGGCAGTGTAAACCCATTCTTTAATCTCATCAGATGCAAGTTTGATTCTGGTTGTCATCAAGGCAGTTAATTGCTGATCTTTGAATAAGGTGAGAATATCTTGGAAGATTTGATCTGTTGTGTTGAAGGAATCGAAATCGATGTCAAAGCCGGCATCAAATTTCATGGCAGCGAGCACAGCAACAGAAACGGCCATGGTACCTGCAAAAAAATCAACAAACAAAACGACCAAGTGTAGAGCTGCTTGGAGGGAAGAAAAGTTTGCAGAGAAATTGAAAGCGCAAGAGAGAACGACGGCGAAAAATGAGTTTTATATTAGGGTTCGACGCAGAAAAGGGAAGATCGTTGAACTCAGTTCGACGATCGAGGCTTCTAAAGGAATCTGAAGAGACTCCAAAATCGTCGATCTCCGTTCGACGATCTGGAAAGGCGTCGAGCTCCGTTCGACGATCGTTCAGGGAACAAAATCGTCGAGCGCCGTTCGACGATCGTTGACCAGAGGAGACAGTTCATGCTGTCTGAGGAGCGCTGAACTCAGTTCGACGATTCTGGAAATCGTCGAACTCCGTTCGACGATCTTTGGGGAAATCGTCGAGCGCAGTTCAGAGATCAGAGAATTCTAGACTCTAAGGAAAAACAGAAATTTTGCCTAGTCTTGGTCAATTTTTAGCTTTCAAAGTCTTGGGAATTATTTAAGACTTCCTCCATCTAACATTCCTAACTGATTTAGGAAGAAAGTGTGTTTCTTTTCATCCAAAGGCTTGGTGAAAATATCTCCCCTTTGTAAATCAGTTGGGATATATTGCAGTTCAATTTTGTTCTTTTCAACATTATCCCTTAAGAAATGATGCCTAATCTCTATATGTTTTGTCCTACTATGGAGGACTGGATTTTGAGCTATGGAGATAGCACTTGTATTGTCACAAAATATTTTTGACTTTTCTAAGTTGTAACCATAGTCTAGGAGTTGATTTTGAATCCACAATATTTGTGAACAACAACTGCCTGCAGCCATATATTCAGCTTCAGCAGTTGAAGTTGACACAGATGTTTGCTTCTTACAAAACCAAGAGACAAGTCTATCACCAAGGAACTGACAAGTTCCACTGGTGCTTTTCCTGTCAATTCTGCATCCAGCATAATCAGCATCAGAGAATCCAGTTAACTCAAATGCTGAATCCTTTGGATACCAGAGACATAGATTTGGACAACTTTTAACATACCTGAGAATCCTCTTTACTAATGTGAGGTGTGACTCTCTAGGGCTAACTTGGAATCTGGCACATATATATGTAGCAAACATTATATCTGGTCTACTAGCTGTAAGATACAGTAAAGAGCCAATCATTGCCCTATATGTTGTCTGATCAACAGGTTTCCCATGTTCATCAGCATCCAATACAGCATTGGTAGGCATGGGTGTTTTCATACAAGATGCCTCAGACATCCCAAATTTCTTAACCAGCTCATTAGCATATTTGGTTTGAGAAATAAAGATGCCCTCAGCATGTTGTTTGACTTGCAATCCTAGGAAGAAGGATAGCTCACCCATGCTACTCATCTCAAATTTAGAATGCATTAGGTTGGAAAACCTTCTGCATAGTTTTGAGTCAGTAGAACCAAAAATGATATCGTCTACATAAATTTGTACTAGTAGGGTGTGGGACTTATGGGTTCTAATGAAAAGAGTTAGGTCTACTCTACCCCTTATAAAACCATTTTCCAAAAGAAAGCATGCTAGGGTCTCATACCATGCTCTAGGAGCTTGCTTGAGACCATATAATGCTTTATTTAATCTAAAAACAAAATCAGGATGAGTTGGAGAGATAAAACCTGGAGGTTGTCTGACATAGACTTCCTCTTTGATGTCTCCATTTAAGAAGGCACTCTTGACATCCATCTGATAAACTTTGAAGCCTTTGTGAGCTGCATAAGCTAAGAATATCCTGATGACTTCTAATCTTGCAACAGGTGCAAAGGTCTGGTCGTAGTCAATTCCTTCTTCTTGAGAATATCCTTGGGCAACTAGCCTTGCCTTGTTCCTTATTATTACTCCTTGATCATCCAGTTTGTTTCTGAATACCCATTTTGTTCCAACAATGGAAAGATCCTTAGGCTTTGGCACTAGTTCCCATACTTTGTTCCTCTCAAATTGATGCAACTCTTCTTGCATGGCAATGATCCAGTGTGGATCTTGCTCTGCATCTTGAATGGACTGAGGTTCAATTTGAGAAAGGAAGCAGGTGTGCAACAGGTTTTGGTTGACCTGATTTCTGGTTTGCACACCAGCTGAGAGTTCTCCAATTATCTGGGAAATTGGATGGTCTCTTGATGTTACTAAATCAACAGGGGGTGTTGATTGTTCACCAACCTGTGTTGTTGTTTCCTCTTGTGGTACAACAACTGGCTCTTCAGGTTGTGTTTCAATATGTTGAGCATTGCTCTCATCTTCACTGCTTTCATCCTCTTGAGCAACCTGTAGCTTGTTCATATCTTCAACTAGAGTGTGTTCCTGCAATGGTTCTATGGTAGAAGAAATCTTCTCCTTGAAAGACATGTTAGTTTCATCAAAAGAAACATGAACAGATTCCTCAATTTTTAATGATGATTTATTATATACCCTATAGGCCTTGCTGATCATGGAGTATCCCAGAAACACTCCTTCATCAGCTTTGGCTTGAAATTTTGCTAGATGTTTCTTATCATTATTATGAATATAACAAATGCAACCAAAAATTTTGAAATAGTCAATTTTAGGTTTCTTCCCTTTGAGTAATTCATAGGGAGTCTTTCCCTTCAGTTTATGTATCAGGCTTCTGTTCAGCACATAGTTGGAGGTGTTCACTGCCTCTGCCCAAAAGGATAGAGGTAGATGAGCATCTGACAACAATGTAGTGGCAGATTCAATAAGGGTTCTATTTTTCCTTTCAGCTACCCCATTTTGTTGAGGAGTTCTAGGAGCTGAGAAAGTATGCCTGATCCCTTCACTCTGACAGAACTCTTGCATAAGAAGAGAATCAAACTCTGTCCCATGATCACTTCTGATCAGGGCAATGTGAGTATTGAACTCAATCTTTACACATTTGAGAAACTCTGTCAGACACTTAAAGTTATCAGACTTCTTCCTTAGAAAGAACACCCAAGTGAATCTAGAGAAGTCATCTACAATCACCAAAGTGTAGGATTTCCCTCCTAGGCTTTGTATTGTGATGGGTCCAAATAGATCCATGTGTAACAGATACAATATCCTAGGTGAATCACTCTTATTAAGTGACTTAAAACTGTTTTTAGTTTGCTTGCCTAATTGACAGGCCTTGCAGAGTCCTTCCTTCTTGTAGGGGCCAGAAGGTAGTCCTCTAACAAGATTGTCCTTGGAGAGCCTAGCAATAGTTCTAAGGTTTAGGTGTCCTAGTCTCTTATGCCATAAAACATTTGGTCTATAAACTGAATTGAATAAGCAGATATCTATAGAAGTTGAAAGAAAATCTACAAGGTAGATGTTACCTTTCCTTTTACCTGTCAACACAGTGGTGTTGTCATCTGACTTGATCTTGCATAGAGTTTTGCTGAAGATCACCTGGTAGCCTTCATCACATAGCTGACTGATACTGATTAGGTTGTGCTTCAGTCCTTCCACATATGCTACCTTCTTGAAGGTTACAGAACCAATCTGGACTGCTCCATATCCTTTAGTTTGTCCAAAGTTGGAGTCACCAAAGATAACTTTGGGTCCAAGCTTGGCTTTAAAGGAATTGAGGTTGTCCTTGTTCCCTGTCATGTGCTTTGAGCATCCACTATCCAAATACCATTGCTGGTTAGATGTTGGATAGGTCTTCACCTGCACATTAAGCAATTTACTTGTTTTTGACCCAGTTTACCTTGGGCCTAGGTTGATAACCTTTAAATTCAGAAATGAAAGACATCCCTGGCTGACTCTTATATCCTTCAGGATGATATCTCCTTGGAGGTAAAATCCATTCAGTATAAGGGTTAAATGTTTGGAATGAAGAACCCTCAGGATTCAATTTTGACTTGCCATTGAAAATTTTTCCACTGCTCTGACCTCTGTTCGACGATCTTGAAGCTGAGTTCGACGATCTTGGGTCAGATCGTCGAGCTCCGTTCGACGGTCGACTATGGCTGAGGTCAGGTATATGGGATCGTCGACCAGCGTTCGACGATCTTGGCTTAGATCGTCGATCAGCGTTCGACGATTTGTCCTGAGATCGTCGAGCTGCGTTCGGCGATCGTCGATCTTTATTCGGCGATCGTCGATCTCCGTTCGACGATTTGTACTGGACTTTAGTTTTCTGAGGCAGATCAGAATTTTTCCTGGCAACCTCTACAACTCCCTTTCCCTTGTCAGAAATGAACTTGATAGGGGTTGTTAGAACAATAGGTTGGCTGGATGAGGCACCCAAGCCCAGTGTACTGTTGAATCTTGAGTTCACTGTGCTTGTGATGTCCATCAGCTTGATGCTTCTCCCATTGAGAGATTCTTCAAGCTTCTTGGCCTCAGAGAGTTCACTCTTCAGTGAAGCTATCTGTTCCCTATGGTTCTCCAACTCCTGAGAGAGCTTGAGGTTTTCTGATTTTAAAGCATTGTGTTCAGACAATTGATTTCTGAGAGAGATGATCTCTTTCTCAGACTTTAGCAGGTCTAAACATAGTGCTTTAAATTCAAGCTTAAAATCTTCTGAGGTGAAATCAAAAGAGTTGATTACCTGATCTTCTTCAGGTTGAGTTTCTGAGTCTGACTCTGACTCCTCTTCCTCTGAGTTGTGTTGAGAGGCATTGATTGCCATCATGCAGAATTCTTTTTCCTCTGCATCATCCTCATCATCACTTGAGCTGGAAGAGGCCTGTGACTCCTCTTCAGTCTCACTCCAGGATTCAGCAACAAATCCTTTCCTTGTGTGCTTATTTTTGCTGGAGAAAGGTTTGTTACTTCCATTCCTTTTGGAGTCCTTCTCCTTTCTTCTTTCTTTTCTGTCCCTCCTGTCCTTGTTCTTGTTTTCTGGACAGTCAGGAACCATATGCCCTGGTTTCCTGCAACCAAAGCAAATAATGTCTTTGCTATTGCCAGTGGACTTGTCATACCTTGGCTTATCTTGCTCCTTGTATGATCTTCTTCTGAAGTCCTTTCTGGCCATCTTATAGAATCTTTTGGCCAACAGGCTGAGAAGTTCATCATTGCTTGTGGCCTTTTCTTCAGGCAGATCCTCAGCTGCCTTGAATGCAATAGTCTTCTCCTTTCTTGTGGCTGGAGAAGCAGCCTTTTGTTCTTCTTCTCTGTTCTTGATGAGTAGCTCATAAGATTTGAGCTTACCCAACAAGGCTTCAGTGGTAATCTCATTTAGGCTTCTGGCATCTTTAATTGGCCAGATTCTTGAATCCCAAGTGCTGGGGAAGCACATTAGGATCTTGTCATTGAGTTCTGTCAGTGAGATTTCTTTGTCTAATGTCCTCAGTTCACTGACAATTAGACTTAATCTATTGTACATGTCTCCCACTGACTCTGTTTCTCCCTTCTTGAAGTTCTCATATTGGGAGATGAGATGAGATCTTCTGTCCTTTCTCTCATCAGCTGATCCAGAAACTATTTCTGAGAGCTTGTCCCAGATCTCCTTGGCTGAGTTGCATTCAGCTACCTTCTGAAAAATGTCATCTGACATTGTCTGAGCTAGAATGTTCATTGCCTTGGCATCAGCCACTTTCCACTTTTTGATGTCAGCATCTGTTCCTGATGGGGGTGGAACAGCATTAGTGCTTGTACTCTCTGGAGGTCTTGGACACACTGTTAAGACAGAATTAAAAATATCTTCGTCAATAGAGTTCATGTATAATCTAATCCTTGCTTTCCAAAGTGCAAACTTTGACAGATTGCACACTGGAGGTCTGGTGCTTGCATAATCTTTGTTTTGGGCCATGATTTGTGCAAGCTAAAGCTAATAATAAAATATAGAGGAAGGATCTAGTTTGGGATCTTGGGGTTCAGGTGTTAGCCTGTACAACCAAACAGATATGGTATGTTTAACCAACCTGGCTTTGATACCAATTGAAAGGGGAAACTAGATCTGATATACTCTAAAGGGGGGGTGAATAGAGTATATGGTGCTTTTTGAAAACACAAAGAAAACTTTTTGCAAAGCTTTACAACAATTGTTGTAATGAGTGTAAGCAGGGAAGCAGAAATAAAATTAAGCTATGCAGATATTATGCACAAGAAAATCTAGGCCAGAAACAAAAAGAAAACATGCACAACCAGATGACACAAGGAAATATAGTGGTTCCCCAACTTGGGTACATCCACTCTTCTACCACCCTAGGTAGGAATCCACTGCAGGATGAGTTGATCAGGTGTCCTGGGCACCAATGAGCTTTTGATAAGGTGCTCAAAAACCAGATCAGATTTTTTGATCAGGTGTCTTGCCACCAATGAGCTTTTGACAAGGTGCTCAAAAACCAGATTCAAACTTTTGAAGGGAGTTTGAAAAACCCTTTACAGAATGGGGGTGAGAGAGTGATGGGAGTCTTCTCTTTCTCAAGCAACTGAGAAGACTATGTGGATTCAGTGATGTTGTCAAAGCTCCCCCTGAGTCCTTGAAGTCTTCAGGAAGATGAGCTTTGCTGAGGGTGATAGGCCTTCAAAGATAGATCTCCAGCAAAGGATGATTTCAGCAAGCTGAAATGTTGAGTGTCTGGAGTCTTGAGATGATGTTGGCCTTGAACACTTGAGAGCTGAAGAGATCTGAAGAATGTTTGAAAGCTTGATCTCTTTTTGATGAGTGTTCTTCTGAATTCTTGTTGACAGAAGATTGAGAGAGTCTCTGTGTATAGAGAGGTGTCCTCTACTTGTCTTTCTCTATTCTCTTGTTCTTGTCTCTCTTCACTTTTGATTCAAAAACATTCTATCTTTTATTCTCTGAGTCTGAATAGAAAATTGCTCTGTCAAAGATAGCCGTTGGTCTGCATTAATTTCAGCCTTAATTGCATAATTTCTCTGAAGGAAAGTCCACTGAATTGTTCCTTGAAAAATCCCTTGAAACTTGCTCCAGAAGTAAATGAAAATGGCTGGCAGATCTTCTGAATTAAATGCAGAATAACTTCTATCTAATTTGAATTTGAATTCTGAAGGTCAACTGAAATCGTCGAACTGAGCTCTGCTATCGTCGAGCTGAGCTCAGCGAAAAAGAAAGATGTAAGCAGCAGAAAATCGTCGATCTGAGCTCAAAGATCGTCGAACTGAGCTCAGAGATAAGGATCCAGTGCAGAGCCAAAATCGTCGACCTGAGCTCAGCGATCGTCGAATGGAGTTCGACGATATTGAGAAGTTGAGCTCAGCGATCGTCGACCAGAGATCGATGATATTGAGAGGATTGAGCTCAGCGATCGTCGAATGGAGCTCGACGATCTGTCAAAAGTTGAGCTAGACGATCGTCGACCGGAGTTCGACGAAACGTCGTGCTGAGCTCGACGATTTGGACTTAGTCTCCAGAAAAACTTGGGTCTTCAGGGCAGCTTTCCAAACCTAGACTCCTGATCCCTTAGACTCAATTCTAATTGACCTATAATCTATACAGAAGGTCAAAACATAAATTCCTGGAGACATAGTGATCCTGACCCAAATTAGTAATAGGGTGTTCCAACAGTGGGGTGTAGCCATGTGGGGCCCACTATAGGGTCCAAGTCAAACTAGCCTAAATAGCAACCCTAGCCACACCATGACCCCCACCACATTGCCCTAACCCTAAGAATAATCCAAGTGAACCCTTAAGCTGTAACACCCCAGTTTTGAGAGAGGGTCGATTTGCATTTCGGGAAATTTTTTGGTTTCTGGCAGGGGGCACACGGCCTGCGACACGGGCGTGTCGTAGGGCGTGTCGAGCCGTGGCGACACTCGGCCCGAGGTGTCGACACTTTCGCTCGACAATGTGTCGAGACTAGGGCACACGGCCTGCGACACGGGCGTGTCGCAGGGCATGTCGACACTCAACCCGGGATGTCGACATTTTCGCTCGACAGTGTGTCGAGACAAGGCACACGGCCTAGGATACGGGCGTGTCTAAGGCCATGTGAGTCTATCGACAAACTTCAGTCGACGATGTTCACTCGACGAGTGTCGAGTGTCGAGTGTCGAGACTGGGACACACGGCCTGTGACACGGGCGTGTCACAGGGCGTGTGCCACTTGGTCGACGATCTTCGCTCGACATTTTTCCGCGGTGTCGCCACAAAGGCTGTCGACGAGTGTCGAGACTTGGCACATGACTTGGGACATGGGCGTGTCCCAGGACGTGTCACCTCTCAGGATGTTTTCGGGGCCATGTCAATGGAGGCACACGGCCGGCCACACGGCCGTGTCAGTGGCGACACGGGCATGTCGGGTCGAACACGGGCATGTCGGATGCCCGTGTGCTATTCCAGGCGCGTCGATTTGAGACGGCGAATGAGGCACACGGCCCTGGACACGGGCGTGTGCCAGGCCGTGTTCGGCCCAGGTCTTTTATTTTTCAGGCGGATCGTGGCCATTCTTTTCCTGATTTTAGGATCTGATGGTTCAGATCATTTCTTTAGGAGTTAAGTCCTAAAATAGGGTTGAAAACCCTCATTCTTCTCCAAGCTTTCTCTTACTAAAGATCTAGAGAGAAGTGAGAATAAGGAAGAAGGAGAAGGAGAGTTTGGGCTGTAGGAGAGGTTCCGGCGCTCCAAATCGCGAGCCGAGTCCAGATCTGTGGAGGTTAGGTCGTTGCGAAGGTTTTCATCCGGCTATTTTGCCATGACAAGGAACAAGAGTCGGAAGGTAACGACACTTCTCATCTCGGTCCTAGGATGCATGTCTTAGCATCATTTCTTTTCTAGTTTTGGGCACCAAACACTCAAATGAGAGGGGTTTTGAGTCACCAAGGTTCAAGAGGAACCTCCGGGTCGATTGAGTCCGTCCCCGGCATGATCTGCATTAGAGATCCGCTCCATTAGTGGATTAGGCATGGTGGGTGAAGCCGTAGTCGTGAACGTTAGTCTGACTCGGTGATGTTGCATACGAACGATAAGGATTCGTAGAGTTTCTGTTGCGGCAAGACGCCGTTTGTGATGTGGTGATGTTTTCTCCTTTTTCTCGAGTGAGTACGTGTAGTCGGAACCGGACAAGTTTAGCTCCTCGTGTCGGTAGATGTTTTCCTAGGTGGACAAGGTTAGCTCCGCATGAGTTGGAGATGGTTTCCTTGGTGCGCGGGAATGCTGCAGTACAAATGAGGGACTAGGGTGGAATTGTCTTGGTTTGTGATGTGCCAAGGCGTGGCTATGTCTTCGTGGTAGGCTGGCTATCCCGTAACGTTCACGTCATGTGCGGAGAGTGTCCCGGCAAGACTAGTCCCCTTCTGTGAGACTGACGAGAATGCCAAGCATGGGGACAAGCCCGGGCAGTGAGGCCATGAGCGAGTGGGGTCCGGCAAGGCTTCTTAGATTCAGTCAGTTTGTGTTGTTGGAATCTTGACATGAGACGTCAGAGCTTGTAGTCAAGCCCGGGTCTAAGACCTTGAGCGGGTGGGGCCTTTACAAGAGTTCCATGTGGCGGCCTGTACGCTGTTTGGGGGAAAGGTGTTACCCCCTTTGTTTGCGGCTTTATGCCAATGGGGAATCGATGAGTACCCATATGTTGTGATGATGTGCTAGATGCATACGAGATAGGGTTCCTTGGGGTGAAACCCGGGTTGTTGCGTACATGATTGCATAAGTAGGCCCTTTTATTATATGCTCAACCAGTAGAGAACATGTATGATGTGTGTGACATCCAAGCCTGTTTCTGTAGTTGTTTTTCTTGCTTATGATTATTGCATACGAAGTGCTAACTTGCAGGTTGGATGGGTACGCCGGGGTCCGTTAGGGGCGGCCGGGAGGAGATGCGTTGTTACACAGTTTGAGGTCAGCCTTTGCTACCCATGTTACTAATAAATTTTACAGGGCAAGGATCGCATGCAGGAGCTAGCTCGCCGGCCAGAAAGGCCTAAGCCTCATGAAGTGCTTTTCTTTTTGTAGCTCTACTTATGTGATGTTGTATGTTTGAGACTCATGTTATCCGGCTTGCATGCCGAGGTAGACTAGGAGTGCTAGGCACATTCATGATTGTTGCATTATTTGATTTTGGACACTTGTTATAAGGCCATAAGGCCATTTGTTTTACTCTTCTAGTGGTGGATAACTTCTTGTCTTGCTTGTGTTTCCCCTGTGTTGTGCAAAGTGTTTTGAGTGTGAGTAGCTATATCAACTTTTAATACTAAAGCTGTGGCGTCCGTATGTTGTGGGGCCCCGGCCGGACCCATATTATACGTTCACTACAGGGGAGGTGTTACAATTTGGTATCAGAGGCAGGTTAGATTCAAGGTCAATGCGTAGAGAAGTTATCCACATAAGAGTAACGCCGGACCATGAGTGTCCTTATGTTTAAGTCTTGAGATTTGAGACTGATTCCTTGTTTCTTGTTTCTTGAAGAGTGCAAGCAATGAGGAGGGTACGTCGAGAGCTAGAGAATAACTTTCGGTGAGCAGTGCTACTGCTCCAGGTCTTTTGGGCACGGGTGTAAACCCGGCCGACTTCTGCCGCATGCTTGCAGAAGCGATGGTGGCAACCCAAGCTGCAGCGGCAGCTCAGGTAGCAACCCCTGCTATACCGGACACGGCGACGGCCGTGCCAGGCGGAGAGGCCAGGCGAGTGGAGCCTTTGGCGGAAAGGGTGGTTGTCGGACATGGAGACCGACACATGAAGTACTTCCTGAGTTTCCATCCCCCATCATTCAAGGGAGTGGGTACGCCAACGGATGCGGAGGACTGGTGGGTTCGCATTCAAGAGCTTTTAAGGGCTGCAGAGACGCCAGAGGAAAAGAAAGCTGAGTATGCGGCTTTCATGTTGGAAGGAGACGCCAAGTTATGGTGGGTGAGCCATAGCGGCCGCCAGTTCCCGGGACGCACCCCGTCTGTGGAGGAGTTTGGGGATGCGTTTCTAAAGAGGTATATTCCAGTTTCTACACAATTGGCCCTTCAGAGGCAGTTTCTGCATTTAATGCAGCGAGACAAGACAGTGGATGACTATGTGCAGGAGTTCACCCGTTTGGTTCGTTATGCTGGAACGACGATGGCAGATGATGTAGAAAGGGATAACCTCTTCTACCAGGGGCTGAGGGAGAACTTG
This sequence comes from Platanthera guangdongensis, assembly GCA_039583875.1. Lineage (NCBI taxonomy): Eukaryota > Viridiplantae > Streptophyta > Magnoliopsida > Asparagales > Orchidaceae > Platanthera > Platanthera guangdongensis. The sequence continues at coordinate 60,918,602 of CM077166.1, read as the reverse complement.
AGACAACCCCTCATCTCCATGAAGAGAGCGGGATTCAATGAACTAGTTGAGGCTGCCAGGATTTTGGAAAGTGATTTGGAGCGAACCCAACGTCGTAAGGGTTTTACCCCCAAGCAAGGGGAAGGGAAGCCTTCCCAATCTCATGAAAGTCTGAAGGGAGTAGGTGGAGGAAGAAGCCTCACACTTCCAGATCCGGTGAGAAGAGCAATTGGACGCCTGGAGGTTCTCACTCTAGGGGACCGCCGACGTGTTACAACTACGGTAAGGTGGGGCACATAGCTCGTGTTTGTCCCAAATGAGGAGCGGGGAAAGAGGCTAGGTAGCAGCAGACTGTGCGCTCCGGCCCCAGTGCTGCAGAGAAAGGGAAGATGGCGGAGTCGAGCGCTTCTCTGTTCCAACCGATGCAACCAAGGGCTTACAACCTTGGACAGCAAGAAGCGATCCGCCAGACCGATGTGGTGACAGGTATGAAGAAAATTTAAGTTTAAATTTTGTGCTTCATCCTTTTAGACTTTTGTGTGATGTCTATGTTGTAGGCTTCGTGTTAGTTTCCGGATACCCCGCTAGGGTATTATTTGATACGGGAGCATCGCACTCCTTTCTGGCGGAGAGCTTCTTCTGGAGAATAGGAGTTGAGTCTTTCTCGGCGGACGCAGAGTTGAAAGTGTGCATGCCCAATGGGTCATCCATGACCACTAGGCCAAAGGGCGCATCTGTTGGGATCTAGACGGAGTTGACTTCGTTTTGGTAGCAGCGATTTTACCATTGGTTGAGTTCGATGTCATTTTGGGCATGGACTGGCTTGCAGAGCAGCGCGCCAGTATTGATTGCCTATCTAAGGTAGTGACCCTAAAGAGCAAAGGGCAGACAGAGGTCAAATTTGATGGCCTTTGTGGAGTGGCCTGTTCCCTGATTTCGGCCATGCAGTTGATGCGAGCGGTTAACCAGTGTGGTGTAGCGCTTGTAGCATTATTGGAGGTTCGTCTCTCCCAGCTATCTATTGATGAAGTGCCCGTAGTAGCAGAGTTCAAGGATGTGTTTCCGGATGAACTTCCTTGAGCGCCTCCTCGGAGGGAGATCGATTTCTCAATCGAGTTAGTGCCGGAGGCTAGGCCGGTGTCACGTCCTCCGTTTAGGATGGCACCAAAGGAGTTGGCTGAACTTAAGGTACAGTTACAGGAATTGTTGGAGCAAGGGTATATTAGACCCAGTTCTTCACCGTGGAGTGCACCGGTGTTCTTTGTAAAGAAGAAAGACGGTAGCATGCGGCTATGCATAGACTACCGAGAGCTGAATAAATTGACCGTCAAGAATAAGTATCTGATTCCTCAAATAGATGACTTATTCGACCAATTGGTAGGGTCAGTGGTGTATTCAAAATTGGACTTGAAGTCAGGCTATTATCAGCTGCGAATTCGGGATGAGGACATCCCCAAGACTGCCTTTGGTACAAGGTATGGGCACTTTGAGTTTACAGTGATGTCGTTCGGGCTGAAGAACGCACCATCTGTGTTCATGGATCTTATGAATCGAGTATTTCGGGAATACTTGGATTCTTTTGTGGTAGTCTTCATTGATGACATCTTGGTGTATTCCAAATCGAAAGTGGAGCATGAGACCCACTTGAGAGTGGTCTTGCAAGTGTTGAGAGAGAATCAGTTGTATGCAAAATTCTCCAAGTGCGAGTTCTGGTTAGAGAAGGTGGCATTTTTGGGCCACATTATTAGTGGGGATGGGGTGGCAGTGGATCCAACAAAAGTGGAGGCCATCAGAGATTGGCCAGTCTTGAGGACCGTGGCGGAAGTCCGAAGTTTTCTTGGACTAGCCGGGTATTATAGGAGCTTCGTGGAGAATTTCTCGCGGATAGCTCTACCCCTCACCTCACTCACTCTTAAAGATCATAAGTTTGTGTGGACTCAAGAGTGCAGCCAAGCATTTGAGGCACTGAAGGAGAGACTGATGATGGCTCCAATCCTAAGTCTACCGCAAGGGACCGAGGGATTTCAGATTTTCAGTGACGCATCGGGATGCGGTTTGGGTTGCGTTTTGGTGCAACATGGCAAGGTGATAGCTTTTGGGTCTAGACAACTGAAGCCTCATGAGAGGAATTACCCCGTCCATGACTTGGAGTTGGCGGCGGTAATTTTTGCGTTGAAAATATGGTGGCATTATGTATATGGTGCAAAGGTGGAGATCTTCACGGATCACAAAAGCCTGAAGTATCTCTTGGATCAAAAGGACTTGAACATGCGGCAACGTAGGTGGGTTGAGTTCCTTAGAGACTACGAGGTGGCGACTCAGTATATGCCAGGTAAAGCCAATGTGGTGGCGGATGCCTTGAGTAGGAAGTACTCGGGGCAAGGGAATTGGATCGAAGCTCATGATGAGCGGTTGGTACGGGAATGGGAGTCCCTTGGATTGGAATGTCTTGCGAGAGGCGAGTCCAGCGTGGCTCGGTTGAACTGGATTGAAGTGCAGAATGACTTGACCGATCGCATTCGGGAAGCGACTCGGTTGGATGTGGAGTTTCAACCATTTGTGATGGAGGCTCAAACGGGCGAGAGCAGCACCTAGGAGATGATTGATGGGATTTTGAGGAAGAACGGAAGGGTTTGTATACCACAGTTCGGCAAACTCCGTGAGGAGTTGATGTTTGAGTCTCACTTCACAAAGTACTCCATTCACCCGGGTAGTACAAAGATGTACTTGGATATGAAGAAATCCTTTTAGTGGCCGGGGCTGAAGCGGGACGTAGCTTTGTACGTGAATCGTTGCCAAACTTGTGCCTTGGTGAAGGCCGAATGTCAGAAGCCGGGCGGATTCCTGAAGCCCCTTCAAATCCCTGAATGGAAATTTGATGACATTTCCATGGACTTTGTACATGGTTTTCCTAGATCGCAGAAGGGTAATGATGCTATTTGGGTGATTGTGGACCGCTTAACCAAGGTGGCCCACTTCATCCCAAATCGGAAAGAGGACAGCGTGGAGAAGCTGGTGGAGTTGTATGTTCGCAACATTGTGCGACTGCATGGGATTCTAAAGAGTATAGTCAGCGATCGAGATGGACGGTTTACGTCCAAGGACTGGAGTCTAGTTCAAAAGAGTTTGGGCACGAAGCTAAAGTTCAGTACAACATTCCATCCTCAAACTGATGGGCAAACTGAAAGAACAAACCGTACTATGGAGGATATGCTGAGAATGTGCGTTCTGGACTTCGGCAAGAAGTGGGAGGATCACCTATTCATGGTGGAATTCGCATACAACAATAGTTTTCAAGCGAGTATAAAAATGGTGCCATACGAAGCTTTGTATGGGAGGCGGTGTCGAACACCAATGTCTTGGGCAGAGGCGGGAGACACAAAATATTTGGGAAAGGAGGTGGTAGTTGACGCTTGTGAGATGGTACGGACCATACAAGAGCGTATGAGGGTGGCGCAAGACCATCAAGCAAAGTACTTTAATGCTCGCACCGGAAGTTGGAGTTTGCGGTAGGTGATTGGGTCTATTTGAAGATCAAACCGTTCAAAGGCGTCTAACGGATTCGCCGACTCAAGAAGTTGAGTCCAAGGTTTTTGGGCCCTTTTGAAATTGTTGAACGAGTGGGAGAAGCAGCCTATCGGTTGGCGTTGTCCGCGGAGCTGAGTGGATTGCATGACGTCTTCCATGTCTCTGTTTTTAGGAAAGCCTTGGTGGATGCTAGTGTGGTGATTGAGCCGGCATCGGTGCCGATTGAGGAAGACTTGAGGACGCGAGTGCTTCCAATTGCTATAGAGGATTCGGAGACTCGGCAGTTGCAGAATAAAGAAGTTAAACTCGTGAAAGTCCGATGGGACAACTGCGATCGAGAGGAGCTCTCTTGTGAGCGAGAACAGGCCATGCTAGAAGAGTATCCAGAACTCTTCATTTCAGGTATAAGTTAAGTTTTTGTACCCTTTTGTTTTGTAATTTCGGGACGAAATTCTGTTAAGTGGGGGAGAGTTGTAACACCCCAGGTTTGAGAGAGGGTCGATTTACGTTTTTGGAAATTTTTTGGTTTCTGGAAGGGGGCACACGGCCTGCGACACGGGCGTGTCGCAGGGCGTGTCGAGCCGTGTCTACACTCGGCCCGGGGTGTCGACACTTTCGCTCGACAATGTGTCGAGACTAGGGCACACGTCCTGCGACACGGGCGTGTCGCAGGGCGTGTCGAGCCCGTGTCGACAGTCGACCCGGGGTGTCGACACTTTCGCTCGACAGTGTGTCAAGACAAGGCACACGGCCTAGGACACGGGTGTGTCCAAGTCCATGTGGGTCTGTCGACGAACTTCAGTCGACGATGTTCACTCAACGAGTGTTGAGTGTCGAGTGTCGAGACTAGGACACACGGCCTGTGACACGGGCGTGTCACAGGGCGTGTCCCACTTGGTCGACGATCTTCGCTCGACGTTTTTCCGCGGTGTCGACACAAAGGCTGTCGACGAGTGTCGAGACTTGGCACACGGCTTGGGATACGGGCGTGTCCCAGGCTGTGTCACCTCTCGGGATGTTTTCGGGGCCATGTCAATGGAGGCACACGGCCGGCCACACGGCCGTGTCAGTGGCGACACGGGCGTGTCGGGTGGAACACGGGCGTGTCGGATGCCCGTGTGCTGTTCCAGGCGCGTCGATTTGAGACGGCGAATGAGGCACATGGCCCTGGATACGGGCATGTGCCAGGCCGTGTTCGGGCCAGGTCTTTTATTTTTCAGGCGGATCGTGGCCATTCTTTTCCTGATTTTAGGATCTGATGGTTCATATCATTTCTTTAGGAGTTAAGTCCGAGAATAGGGTTGAAAACCCTCATTCTTCTCCAAGCTTTCTCTTACTAAAGATCTAGAGAGAAGTGAGAACAAGAATGAAGGAGAAGGAGAGTTTGGGCTGTAGGAGAGGTTCTTGTGCTCCAAATCACGAGCCGAGTCAAGATCCGTGGAGGTTAGGTCATTGCGAAGGTTTTCATCCGGCTATTTTGCCATGGCAAGGAAGAGGAGTCGGAAGGTAATGACACTTCTCCTCTCGGTCCTAGGATGCATGTCTTAGCATCATTTCTTTTCTAGTTTTGGGCACCAAACACTCAAATGAGAGGGGTTTTGGGTCGCCAAGGTTCAAGAGGAACCTCCGGGTCGATTGAGTCCGTCCCCGGCATGATTTGTATTAGAGATCCGCTCCGTTAGTGGATTAGGCATGGTGGGTGAAGTCGTAGTCACGATAGTTAGTCCAACTCGGTGATGTTGCATACGAACAATAAGGATTCGTAGAGTTTCCGTTGCGGCAAGACGCCGTTTGTGATGTGGTGATGTTTTACCCTTTTTCTCGAGTGAGTACGTGTAGTCGGAACCGGACAAGGTTAGCTCCTCGTGACGGTAGATGTTTTCCTTAGTGGACAAGGTTAGCTCCGCATGAGTTGGAGATGGTTTCCTTGGTGCGCGGGAACGCTGCAGTACAAATGAGGGACTAGGGTGGAATTGTCTTGCTTTATGATGTGCCAAGGCGTGGCTATGTCTCCGTGGTCGGCTGGCTATCCCGTGACGTTCACGTCATGTGCGGAGAGTGTCCCGGCGAGACTAGTCCCCTTTTGTGAGACTGATGAGAATGCCAAGCATGGGGACAAGCCCAGGCAGTGAGGCCATGAGCGAGTGGGGTCCGACAAGGCTTCTTAGAATCAGTCAGTTTGTGTTGTTGGAATCCTGACATGAGACGTCAGAGCTTGTAGACAAGCCCGGGTCTAAGACCTTGAGCGGGTGGGGCCTTTACAAGAGTTCCATATGGCGGCCTGTGCGTTGTTTGGGGGAAAGGTGTTACCCCCTTTGTTTGCGGCTTTATGCCAATGGGCAATCGATGAGTACCCATATGTTGTGATGATGTGCTAGATGCATACGAGATAGGGTGCCTTGGGGTGAAACCCGGGTTGTTGCATACATGATTGCAAAAGTAGGCCCTTTTATTATATGCTCAACCAGTAGAGAACATGTATGATGTGTGTGACATCCAAGCCTATTTCTGTAGTTGTTTTTCTTGCTTATGATTATTGCATACGAAGTGCTAACTTGCAGGTTGGAGGGGTACCCCTGGGTCCGTTAGGGGCGGCCGGGAGGAGATGTGTTGTTACACAGTTTGAGGTCAGCCTTTGCTGACCCATATTACTAATAAATTTTACAGGGCAAGGATCGCATGCAGGAGCTAGCTCGCCGGCCCGAAAGGCCTAAGCCTCATGAAGTGTTTTTCTTTTTGTAGCTCTACTTATGTGATGTTGTATGTTTGAGACTCATGTTATCCGGCTTGCATGCCGAGGTAGACTAGGAGTGCTAGGCACATTCATGACTGTTGTATTATTTGATTTTGGAAACTTGTTGTAAGGCCATAAGGCCATTTGTTTTACTCTTCTAGTGGTGGATAACTTCTTGTCTTTCTTGTGTTTTCGCTGTGTTGTGCAAAGTGTTTTGAGTGTGGGTAGCTATATCAACTTTTAATACTAAAGCTGTGGCGTCCGTATGTTGTGGGGCCCCGGCCGGACCCATATTATACGTTCACTATAGGGGAGGTGTTACATAAGCATGCCATTAGGTCAACCTTTGACCCAATTTGACCCAGTCAACACTAAACCTTAAATTGGTCAAACACACACCTAAAGGCCCAAATAGTCCAAGTGGGACACCACTACGACCCAACCCAAGTTGGGTGGTGCTATAGGGTCCATGACCCTCAAGTGGGGTCAGCCCACTAGCCATGTTGACCAAGTCAACCTAAAAAGTCAACTTGGTCAAACATGTGCCTAAAGAGGAAAATAAGGGCTAAGCCCATTTCCCTTGGGTTAAGGCCACCAACCTTGGCCCATGACCAGCTCAAGTGTGAACGACCAGCCCGACCCCTCTGGATTTGGAGAGAGAGTGTATGCATGGGGGCATTTTGGAGAATTCACCCAAAAAGAGGAAAGAGAAGGTGGAATTAAGAGGAGGAGGCCACTTGGCCTTAGCTCCTTCTGCCCAAAAAACTGCTGTTCGGCCACCCAAGAAAATTTCAGAAGGATTTGGCTGCATGGTGGCCCCTTGGCACCATGGGTGAAGCATCCTAGGTTGAGCCCGATCTCACCTTGGATTTAACTCCACTTACAGCCCACCTCAGCCTAAATCACCCCCACCATTAGCTTCAGAGAGAGGAGAGGAGTGGAAATCGACTACTGGATCGAAGCAAACAGGGGAGAAACGAGGATTTGAGCAAACTGTCTCTGGAGCAGCTCGGCCATGGCCAATCGCCGCCGCACTCGCCGCGAAGGCCTGAATCAGGTCCGTTTCACCTCCCCTCTTCCCGTACTAGCATCCTAGATCAATTAGGGGAGATATTAGGCTCAATTGAGCCTGATGCCATGTGAAGAAAAGGTGAATTTTCCGAGTTTTTCATGATGCTCGGGATCACCGGTGAAGCTGATTTCAGCGGCCTTACCGCTGGGAAAAGCTAGCCACCACCTTAGTGAAGGTGGTGGAGACAATCACCGATGGTGGCATAGCCCCAGGTGGCCGGAAACAGCCAGCAAAGCAGGCCCAGGAAGGATGAATTCTAGTCGTCGGCTGGAGGTTGAAGACAACCCGATTCCGTCCAAACTGCTTTAAGATTCATGCAAATCCCGATTTAAATTAAATAAATAAAATTATATTGTATAAATATATAACTTTCACTCCTATTCAGTCATTTTACAAGCCATATTGAGGCCTCTTAGATGTATTTCCAGAACAAGAACCCTAAATGAAAATTGTAGCCTATTGTCTTAACTTTAATATGACGTCTTAAACATCAAATCTGGTATAGTAGATTTGGCTGTAGGCCTGTTTTCCTAGGACCGGTCCTTGACTAGGGCAGAAACTCAAATGCATGCCCATGCCAAACCAGAAGTCCACATGACCCAAAATTTTGGACATGTGCTTTAATAGCGCAGACTTAAAATCTGTCCAAAAATTGGAATTTTTGAGAAAACGTTTTCTATAGTATTTGTGAAAAAACACAAAAGTAAATTAATGCAATATTTGGAGTAATATGACTGCAAATGGCCCCAAATTTTGGTGGCATATCCTTGGTTTCATTATAGGCGCATGATAAAAAATGCAGTCATTTTTGACCTCTACATGATGGGTATTTCGTCTTGCATGTGAAGGGTGATAAAAGCTTGGGGTGCCTTTAGAAAAAATCTGAATAATGGGGATTTAGCCCATTTGGAATATTAAAAACCTTTGAAAGCTTGGTCAGAGGATTATTAGTGTGAAATATATCTTCAACAGAAGTAATGAGATTTTTGGGATCAAAAATCCCATTATTTGGAATTTTTGAATATTAGGCCATTTATTGATAGAAAATTTGAAAATATGGTTAATGATGAGTTAAAATTCTCAAATTTTAATAAGAACTCGAGAGAGTAGTATTTAAACCCTGGAAAAATTTATGGGCCTGTTAGAGGAATATATCTTGGAATTATGTAAAATTTACAATTTTTCCCCATTATGGAAATTATTTAAAAATGATGGAAATTCAGTAGAAATATTATGGAAAAATTCTTGGTGATTTAATTATGTGTTTATGACCTTGTGTAATTTTTTTGTTATTTCTGGATGCTTTTATAGATTTAAAATCCAAATAATGGCATTTTTGTAATATTTGTCATTTGATGTTTGTTGAACCAAATTACTGTCTAGAGACATGAAATCTTGTATTTGATATTATTTTAGCAATTTTCATATGCATTAATTTTCTTAGAATTTTTAGAGACATATTTAATGTACATCATTTGTAAAGTGGTCAATCCATGGATATAAACTTTAAATAAACTTAAATGGAAATATAAATGGGAAAATTACAATACTTAGAAACCAGTCATAATTATCCTAGATGATCATTAGGAAAATTTATTAGACCAAGGGAATCAATTAATATAGTACTTCATGAATAAAGTGACGTAGGCCACTTAATTAAATGATTTAATTTAGTGTTTTTTATGACTTAGAGAAATAGTGAAAACTCCACATAATCAATATCATACATTATACCATCCTACGATAAGTGGTTAGGATCACATTGACCAAGATATCAGAAGTCGTACTTTATGGGTAGTATTACGTCATGGGTAGTGACTAACACATTTAGCCTAAACTACTGGGCCACAGGGGGATATGATTAACCAAGGAGGTGAGAATTGCATTAGAGGAATAAGCCCTGCTTGGTCTCTTATAGGTCATTATTGGATCACGAGGAGTGGAGTGCAAACCATAAGGACAGTGGCTAAATCGGAGATCGACTGAAGACCGCCGATTTCCCGGTAATATCTTAAGTCATTAGGATTGTTCCAGAGCAACAACGAGAGCTGGGGGTGAATTATGGGTAGACATCAAATAAAGTAAATATCCTTGAGAAAGGGAGCTTTGGGTTACATCCCATCATAGTTCCTAGTGCCCCTAAGAGCCCTTCACCGGGTATGCCCTGGGCAGTCTTGGGATTAACCCTAAATCACCAAGTATTATAACCCGTAGATAAGAATAGTCTAACAGGTTAAGCATCGATCATCATGCTCACCCGTGTAGGGTTGTAGGGATTGTGGTAAAATTCTCACCTGTGTAGGGTTGGAGGGATTCAGGACGTGTTGGTCCTGCGAGCTGGGAGCTCGGGTTGGAATATCTTGCATGTGCATAAACCTGTAGCGGGTCATGCGGTAATTGGCCAATTGTCACACCGATGGCAGTACGGTGACTCTGGCGAGTTGTGTTCGTTTGAGGGGCCAGTGGTTGTTTTACGCTGCAGTCTGGAGGACGATCCCCGAAAACACACACTCGACCAAAAATACTGGTGGTAGCCAATAAATAGTGCGCAGAGACTCTAGGTGCAGCTCGCTGAATTTCAGCGCGCTGCAGGTGCAGCTCGCTGAATTTCAGTGCGCTACAGGTGCATACTTCTCATGGTGGGAGCCCGTGCACTATATATATGTATATATAATGTATGCATGCGCCTGAGCAATCTGGCACGGGAAACTCCCAAGTGCCCTGTAGTGACAATATCCTGCCGCTCACGTTAGTCAACACTTATTGAGTCAATTTTGAATTGACTAAGACTTTCTTTAGGAGATCGGCATTGATGGCTTACGTGGAAAATGAAGCTCTAGTTCAGAAAAGGAGATCCCACTCTTGGGTGGGAAATATAAGCGCAAAATGAGGTCTTTAGCCTTTTTCATCGCATTAGATCTTCAAAATGGATATTAAGGGAACACTTTTATTTCTTTGGTGAGGTGAATCAAAAAATGTCACCCAAGAAAAAAATGAAGTGAAAACTTAACCCAAAACTCAAGTAGTTTCTAGTTTTAAGGAAAATTCCAAACCTATCCAGAGTACCCATCCGTGCTACATTCCCCGATGCTCTTTTTCCATATTTCTGCTTCCGCCTCCCATTCCAACTGCCGGGCACCATTACAGTAACCAATATTTCAAAATTCCTGCCCCAGGGCCTAATTCCAACACCCAAAAAAAAATTCCTGCTGCCCAAGCCAACCATTGCAGCAGCTGGGCACTATTCCAGCATCCCCAAACCCCACTCCAGTAACTACCGAGACCTCTCCTACAGGCTGACACCAAGAGCTTCCTCTACAATCCCTCTACTACCTAGTTGTGTAAGTTTTCTAGTTTAAAGTCAAAAAATTTATGATTGAATCGTGTGTTAATTTCCTATTTGAAGAACACTAGTTTGTAGTCTTTGTTTCCAAATTTTGAATTGTTGTATTCTTTCATTTTCTTCACTATTTGACTTCAAGCACTATTGCATTTTTATGCTTTATTTTTCTTTGGAATTGTGACATGTGCTAGCTTGATGAAAAGACATGACGTGCTTAGACATTAATGAGATTATGACTAAAGATAGGGGAGAATGTTGACATGCACCTGAAGCACGCTGAAATTCAGCGTGCTGTACTTGAAGCACGCTGAAATTCAGTGTGCTACACCTGCTGCTCGCTGAATTTCAGCATGCTGCACCCCGATTTATTCTGGAGAAAATTCCTTTCCAGTATATTTTTGGCCCTGTTGAACCCCGATTTGACACATTACACCAAACACAAACTTTTATCGCTTTTGTTTTTTTGCTTGCCACAGAATCTGCTTCAAGCCAAAAAGAAGGCTGATGGGGATCACGACACACGTTGTCCTACACGATGATCAACGACCCGAGTATTTTGTTATTTTTCTATATTTTTAAAATTTATTTCTTGTATTTTGTGCTTTCATGATCGGAGAATCATGATCGTCCATGATAGTCTCTTAGTCTATAAACAAAGAAGATTCATTTAAGAGACATTGAAAGTTAGAGTAAAGAAGAAATTACTCCTTTCAATCACTGGTGCTGAATACAAAATTCTAGTGTTAAGCTTGGAATTATCCATCCACCACCTCTCCTAGCTAGCCACCCCTCCACCTTCCTTGGTCGGTCCCCTTTCTCCCCACCTCCACTAGCCGACAGTCCCCTTTACCTTCCACCACCACCACCCTCTGGCAGCCCAAAATCACCCCTCCAACCACTGGTCGGCCGCGCAACATTCCCCTCCCCAAACACCTCCAAAATAGCCCCTCCCCCCTTCAAATTCCCTCCATATTCTGTCTCCTACAATCACCGAGAAACTTCCCCCAATCATCGCCGACAAACCCACATCATCACCCTCCAAGTTCCCTTCATTTTCAGTTTTTTGACGGTCTCCGGAAAAAACTTCTGCCCCCCTCTTCGCACAAGGACAAGCACGCACACACTCACTCCACTTCTCTCCCAACCAAGCTCTCCACTTCTCCTATTCAGCAAGTTCTAATTCCCTCCTTTTGTCCAACGTTCACAATCAGCTCTTATTTGCTGCAGGAAATATTCCAGAAAGGAGCAGGTTTAATTCCTGGGTCTGGAATATCATTTCAGGTTAGGTATCTCTTATTTCTTTGTCCTCCCGGCCTCCAAAGCTCACAATCTACTGTAGGATAAATTCTCCCCCAGCCCTTTTGCCATTTTCCTTCCACCAAATACCCCTGATCCACAAACAGCCGCACCAATTCCTTGTTGGTGTTTCTTTCCTACCTATGTTGAGTTGGTCTGCCAGCTTCCCTCATCCATAACGACCATAACAGGTTTTGTGCTCATCCATAACAGACAACAGGTTTTGTGCTTCCCCGGGCTCCATTTACACTTGCCCATATCTACCCTTGCCCTCCACAACTATTACTATTTTCCATAGCTGCAGTCAACTGGTTCCAACGATCAAAAGATCCATTTACATCCTTGGTTTGTGCGGTCCAGCAACCCGCAACACTATTGGGAGCCCAGAAGTCAGCAGCTACCTTAATCACAACTTCGGTAAAGTTCACTAAGTCTCCTACCTTATATTTGCGTGAGTTCTAAAGTTGGTTGTTTTTTTGTTAGTTATTCTTTGGTGAATTAGTGTTTATTTTTTTGCTTGTGTCAAATCTTCTTTGTAACTTTGCTTCCACACAGTATGTGGCTGGTGCTGTTATTCATTTATGATTTGTGCACATGCTCTATAACTCTTTAGTGTTAAAATGACAACTGCTACCTTTTACATTATTAATTTTACCATGATCACTTTCTTATCTAAAATTTAACTGAAATTCTTTCAAAATTCAGTTAAAATTGGTCCTATGTAGTTAAATCTTAGTAACACAAGTGTTCCAATTGTTTTTTTTAACTGTGGTTGGTTTATTGTCTATACGTGCTTTTACCTTAAAAAGAAATAGAACACTACTGAGCCAAATGGTTATAAATTGTTATTTTTTTGTTGTATTGACTGAAAGTTTTAAACTTATGAGTGCTGTGTTTGCTGTGTGCATGGTCTTTCACTTCTTTACAAGTCCTTCAATTTCTATGATAGATAGGCAAAACTTGCCTGAGATATTTTTCAGCTTGAACCCAAACCTAAATTTGTGCTTGCATGATCACATGCGATCAAAAAATAATCGCGTACAACCAAAGATTGGTTGCATGTCACTGATTATGTGCAGTTCACTGATTGTGTTTAATTTTCAATATTTTTTATGCATTTATAACATTCAAAAATGAAGAGAGACCCCACTCAAGCTGAAGTTTTTATTGAAACTCGAAGTAGCATTAGTGGAAAGTAGCTGGATTTAGAAACCAACAATGCAATTGTGAGTTATTTTTTTAATTAAGATCAAATATAATTTACTTATTTTGTTTTATTTAAAAATCAACTATTCAATTTAATTGTTATCAGTCTCAACTTCAAGATACTATGAATAATGAGAAAAGTAATGTCGAAGCATTTAAAATTATGTTTGGGAAAGAACATCCTGGATCAATGCATTGCTTAGGAAAAGGTATTACACAAACAGCTTTGAAGAGAAAGGAAGAGATTGCAGCTTTGAAGAAAGTACATAATGAAGAAGTGGCTTTGTTGAATGTAAAAGTGCAAAATGTGGAAGATACACTTAATACTCTAAAAGGGGTACTTATGATTATGCTTCAACAAAACAAACCTGTTGGAATTGATGTACAATCATTGGAGAATCTATTAGGTTCATCTCCAGGGGATACAAATAGTGGACATAAGAGAGACGGGGTATCGCATGCACATTCTTCTACATCAACACACGTTCCAAACTATGGAGAGGTATAATGTTGTAGATTTTCATACAATATATTAAAATACTTTTATATGTTTACAATTTTTTATTTATATATTGATCTTAATGTCATTGTATTTTTATATATATTATTTTACTTTGTGCAGAAAGTTCTTGATGATGGCCAGGAAGACAAATGAGGAGTTGCAATATGATCGATGACCCCATATCATGAAGATCATTTGATGTTTAAGTTGATTTAGATAATTTTGTTTTTGTACTGTAATATTTAAATATTTTGATGTATTTTGGTAAATTATGAGGCTACTAATGACTTGTTAATTTAATGAAAAATCATGTGCAAAATTGTTATATATTTATGCGTTATAAAAAATGTCTCATGATATAGGCTTCGTTTGGGAGGACTTATTTTCACCGGTCAAGCGGTTACGACCGCATGAATTGGACCGTAATTAAAGTCCGGTTCATGCGGTGATAACCGCTTGACCGGTGAAAATAAGTCCCCCCAAACGGAGCCATAATCTGTTTGGTTTTGAAGTTTTAATTTATTTTCATGTTTTTTTAAAAATTTATATTTTTTTTATTAATTAAATAGTTTTGGCAACATTTATTAAATGTGACTTTAAACATTTTGAAAATGTTGCAATAGGTCCATGTAAAAATAGTGGCCTTTACTAGGGATATAGGCAACAGTTTCAAGTAATGTTACCTAAACATGTGAAAACTGTTGCCTTAGGTCTTTGGTAACACGGGCATAAGCATACACCCCTATGGCAACAGTTTTCAATATTTTGGCAACGCTTTGCGGTTTTAGACAACAGTTTTTAAATATTGCTAAAGACCAAAAATGTTGTAGTGACTCTAACTTATATGTTTGTATGTGCACTCATATTAGTTAGGGTACTTCTGTGATGTATATTAGCAGTAGATTTTTTATACTTTATTTACAACACTTTACTCATTTCCAGTTTTACTTACTTTTACACTGTACATGTTTTTACATTTGGACTATATACATAGAACTGCTAGTGTAGATTTACTGCTTACATTCATACTTGGTAGCGTAGATTCCTTGTTCACCAGCTTTCCTTTTATTACCCCTTATTGTCCTCTGCTTCGTCCTCTCGCACGGTGCCTAGGAGTTACGGGGTGAGGTGCAGAGGAAACGACTTAGTCTTTTGACTAATGGTCGGTGACCAAACTATTTTTAGGAGCTCGAGGAGATGGAGCACCAGCACGACCGGCAGGACGAGGTGACAAGACGTGAGGAGATACTTCCACCACCACCACATACTACTACTACAACGATACCTCAGGTGGGATGAGTTCGAGGAGATAGATTTGCTTCCGCATTTTATTTTGTGAGGAGAGTTGATATTCATGTATATGGCATATGAATTTTTTTCTCTTCTTATTATTTCCACTCATTGTGGACTGGATGTACTTTCATTTCATTATATGATATGTATTGTGACTGTGGACTGGTTGTGGTTTATTTCTAACTATATTCTTATGTTTCTCATATTGGCGTATAGGTTTATGATCGTGCTAGCCGGCAGAATCAGCATCTTGCGGTGTCGACTAACCTGTGCATTAGTATCACCGTAAGGAGGAGGTTCTGGGCATAAGACCAGGGGCCTCCTTGGTAAGGGGAGGGGTCTTACAAACTGGTATCACTTAAACAAACGATCATATGAGAAACAAGTCCACAACATTGGACCACCATACTCGAGCATTAGTTTGCGGACAAACTATGTAGCGGAAGCAGTGGTGTGCACATGTGTAAAAGGTCACATAAAATAGTCCATTAAATATAATGAGTTGGGCCAATTCTGTTTAAACCTTACCTTTATGCAACCTCCACAGGTCGTTACGCCGCAGAATGTGGTTCCTCCCCCTCCGGCTTCCACGCCCTTTCTACAGACAGAGATGGGGCAAACTTTGATGGCTATCCTGGAATCCTTCAAAGCCCAGCAGGTCCTGGCTCCGCAGCCAAATCCGGGGTCAAGCTGGTTGAGTGCCTTCAAGAGCCTGTCCCCACCGATGTACCGAGGGACAGAGGATGCTGTGAAGACTGAGGAATTACTGGAGGCCATACAAGAGATATTGGCAGGTATCAGCTGACTGGTCAGCCAAGCAGTTCCTCTAGCCACCTCTGTATTGGATGCTTATGCAAAAAGATGGTGGATGTCCATGTGAGAGTCCACTTATGCTGACTGGAAGCTGTCAGACATATCTTGGGAGGAGTTCGGTGAAGTATTCTTTTACAACTTCGTATACACCAAAGACAGAGATGCACTAAAAGAGAGGTTTCTGAACATCAAGCAGGGGACCATATCTGTGATCGAGTATGTAACATCCCATTTCAAACTAGACCCCTAAGTGTGGTTATTGGCCATGACTAGGTCATGACCAAACCCTAGGAAGCCCAAGAAGACCAAGGAAACCTAAGAATGTGGGTGAGACCACTATGGTCTGCAAATAGTAAATTCCTGAACCTTTGTTTAAGATAACCATGGGGCTTCACCAAGACTTCAAGACCCAACCATGTTCTAATCAAATCATGGTAAGATCCATTAGATCAATAAGGACCCATGGAGGGCAGTCAAAAGGGTTAAGTTGACCCAAGTCAACCATAACCCTAAATGGGTCAAACCAACCTACTTAGGGTCAATTGACCATCCCCAAGCCAAGTGGACCCCACCCAAGCCCACCTAACCCTAGAGTGAGGTCAATGGGTCACCTACGACCCATTGGGGTCCACCCAAGAGGCTAAGTTGACCAAAGTCAACTCTAACCCTAAATGGGTCAACCTAGCCTACATTGGGTCAAACTGGCCTACACAAGGGCCAATTGAAGTTCCCTTAGCCAAGTGTACCACACACATACCTTCATAACCATAGTGAGAGGCCAACGGGTCACCAAGGACCCATTGGGGCCAACCAAAAAGGCTAAGTTGACCAAAATCAACTCTAGCCCTAAAGTAGTCAAGGTACCCTACTTAAGGGTCAAGTGACCTATAAAGGGGCCAATACAACCCTACCTAGGCCTCAGGGGAGGCCAATGGGTCACCAAGGACCCATTTGGGCCAACCTCAAAGACCAAATTGACCTAAGTCAACCCTAGCCTAGGTTTGGGTCAAGCTAGCCCAAATGGGCTAACTCAAGCTCAAGCCCAACTCACTTGGGCTAACCATATTTTGTTGGATGAAATAAACATGTGGGCTGCCAATATGAGATTTACCAGCCAACTTAGTGACTAGGAGAGAGAGAGAGAGAGAATCTCAAAATTAAAGAATAATTTAGGAGAGAGAAAGGGGTATATTTAAGGGTATTTAGTGGAATAAGCCACTTGGACCCATGCCATCAGCCCCCACATGGGCTGGACGACCCATGGAGTCATGGAGGAGGAGTTGGATGGAGTGGGGCCCACCCATGCATGCATGGTGACAATAACAAAGTAAACCCTCCACCTTGCACATAGGAATTATCACCCTCCCCTTTTACTTCATCTTCTCACTTTCTCCCTCTCCCCTTTCAGTTTCACCACTCTCAGAACAAGGAGAGCAGCAGCAGAGAGAGAGAGAAACCAAGCTTTGGCCGTGAAAACCAAGGAGAAGCGCTTCCGCCGCCGCAATGGTTCCCCACCGCTCCTCACGTCGCAAGGCCGCCGGGAAGGTCCTCCCTCACCTCTCTCTTCATGCATAGATCTTAGGAATGATTAGGGTACGGTTCGGGCTTGAATGAGCCCGAGCCCAGTTTCTTCATTTCAGTCATTAATGGCGTTTTGCAAGCTTCGGGTGAGGTGGCGCGGCCACCTCCGGCCGCCCTAGCCGCCGGAAAATGCTTGCCCCCACCACCGTGAGTGGGGAGCTGATTATCTCCGGTGGAGGCACCGCCGGAGGCGGCCGGGAAAAGCCCCGTGAAGTTCGGGCAGAGAACCAGGCGTTTGGAGAAGAAAACACAGCTGCTGTTGGATTTGCTTTAGGATTAGTGCCATGCAACATTTCAAATTCTGGATTTATTTAATTTGTGAATAGTGTATTTTGTGTCCTTTTATATCTGACTTTTGCATGTCAGCTTTTAGGGCACTTACATCCTTTTCCATAAACTGTTCTCAACATAAAGATTGTAGGTCTTGGAGTCACCTTTAATTTGCCATGTTACACATAATTTTTGGTTAAGTGTACTGCCCTATAGAGCCATTTTCCTAGGGCTGGTCCTAGAGTAGGGCAGAAACTAAAATGGGTGCCCTGCCCAACCCTAAGTCCAAATGGGCTGAAATTTTGGGCATGTGGCCTAATTAGGTATATCTAGGCCCTACCCAAAAATGGGATATTTTGGGGAAAATAAGTATATAGTTTTAGTCCAAATATGATAAATTAAATATTGTTGATATTTGGAGCATATCAACTCCACAATGCCCCATATTTTGGTGGCCTGCCCTTAGGAGTATATTAGACCTATGGTAGAAATATTAGACAAATTAACCCTCTGCATGTTGAGATATCGCACATGCAAGATCTAAAAATTAAATGGCCTTGGGCTGCAAATAGCAAAATGCAGACATTTGAAAGTGATGCCCAAGCCCATCCAGAGGCCCAAATGACCTGCGATTTTGGGGCGTAACTGGTTTAGGGCATATTTAGGTCCTTCCCAAAAATGGGATTAATTGGAATTAAAATTAGGGTGTAATTACCAAATTACCCCTAGGCTTGTTTAGGTTATTCTTGGAGTAGTTCAACTCCAAAAGGCCCCAATTTTTGGTGGCATGTCCATGCTGACATTATTAGGGCATGGTTAAATGTTTAGCCCACATGGATCACAGCAAGTTAGGGAAACTCCTTGCATGTGTTGGCTTGTAAAGGACTTGGTGTGCTTATAGCCAAAAGAAGAAAAAAATAAAATATTGAAGGCACAGCCCTTTTTAGATCACTGACTTAGTATTACTTTAAGTACCCTCCCCTCTTTAGGGAAAATAGATGAATTAGGGTTGACTTACCCTTGGACCCAAGTTCACACCCTAAGGATGGACCTTTAGGGGGTTGTGAAGGACATAGGGGCAAATGCCCTTGTATGGCCTTGTAAATCAGTAGAGAGTTAGTTTAGATATATTTAAGACTCTGGTTGAAATATTAGGGAATTTTGAAGTAGTTAAGTAACTCCAAAGTCAAACCCTAGTTTTAGGGTAGAAACACTAATAGGTCGAAATGGTAACTTAACCTCATCTAAAAACTGTGAAAATGGGGTATGATGAATATTAGGGTGAGTTGAACCCCTAGATATTTTTAGTGAAATTTTATGGATTATATTCATGGTAGTTTCTTTGTTAATTATCAAACTGTCCAATTCAGTATTTGATTTAATTTGATCCTTTAGTTTAATTGGAATCTAGTAGAACTTGGCAAGTAGAGGTTTTTGACCTAAATAGAGGTCTATGAATTTTATTATAATTTTCAAAGGATTTTATATATTGCTTCCTTCATAAATATTGTAAAGGCCATATTTGATAAATAAATCATTTAAAGAATATTTTAACGTTTAAAAATGTGAAGTTGGGCCACTGATGATTTTAGGATGATATCTACTATTAGGAATTTAATTAGAAATTTTGAAGTATATTTATAGTGCTTGATTCACAATTATGCTCTTTGTTGATTTTGGTATTGAATTTATTTAGAATTAAATATTTTGTGAAAAATCATGAAAGTTTGGCTAGTGATAATTTTAGGACTGTAGTAGTGTAATATAGTTTTCTCAAATTATTTGGATGATAATTTCAAGTAGTTGCTTTACAAATCTTGGAATATGGGAATTTACTGCAAAAATAATTTTAGGCCCCATAAATGTTTGTATAAAATGTCAAATTTGGAAATTGTCACTTTTGGATATATGGAATTTTATCCTGAATTTATGGAACATTAATGATGTCTAAAATGTATACTTCATGATCAACTCGACTATAATTGGCCCTTGTAATAAATTATTTAAATAGAAGATTAATTGAGGAAAATACAATATTCGGGAATTAATCCTAGGTCATTCGGATGAAAACTCGAAGGACATCCTAACATGAACATCACTCAGTATAGGTCGGTCTGCAAATAGTAATTTGGGAAAAGTTGTATTAGGATAAGAGTTGGAATAGGGTGGAGTTAGTCGTGTTGAATTGTTTGAATAAAAGTGGATGAGTCACCTAGAAAGTTCTAAGGAGTGGTGGGAATCGTGTGGATGTGTGTTAGAAGGGAAGCGAGTTCGACGAAAGATCGTCGTGCCCGCGAGAGTGAAAGGTCTAAACTAACTTAGGATTAGCCTATCGCAATATGAGAAGGTAATAGGTAAAGGAAATCAACCAATAATATTAATAAGTATCTTGCGAAAGGGAATGCTGGGCGTAATCCCAACACAGTTCCTAGTGCCCCTTAAGAGCCCTTCACAGGGAATACCAGGGGCAGTCCTGGGTTAACGTAAACCTTAAAGAACAAA
This sequence comes from Platanthera guangdongensis, assembly GCA_039583875.1. Classification (NCBI taxonomy): domain Eukaryota; kingdom Viridiplantae; phylum Streptophyta; class Magnoliopsida; order Asparagales; family Orchidaceae; genus Platanthera; species Platanthera guangdongensis. Next base: position 60,898,483 of record CM077166.1, on the reverse strand, counting down.
TCAAAAGAGTAATTTAGTAAATATGGTTTCACACTGCACTCACTAGTTGGACAAGTATTGGAAATGGTTAAGTCGTCCCGAGGTGTTCAAAGGGGCACCATTCCGCGGTGTTCAAAGGGATGAGGTTTGGAATAAGAGACGAACGTTTCGGTCCGGCGAGCTTTGGCTCGGTTGATACTCGTGACGGACGGGATGGTCTGGGGAGCTTTGGCTCGGTTCTGATATGATAAACTTGCATGTGCATAAATCTAGTGGCGGGGCATGCGGTGCTGGCCATTCGTCACACCGATGGCAGTACGGTGCACCAGGCGGTTGTGAGAGTTAGAGGGGCCAGTGGGTTGTTTTACACTGCGGTCTGGAGGACGACCCCCGATAACGCACATCCGACCCAACAAGACTGACGGGTTGTCAGCAAAGTACGTACGCGAGACTCTAGAGTGCACCTTGGACGTGTACAGAGGCGTATGAGAGGGGTCTAAGGCTTGATAGTGTGCATACCGGCCTATAAGCGGAGACGCCCGCTCCGCTGCTGTCGTAGCCACAGCGGTGGTACCCGAGAGTGATACTAGCTCTCAAAAAGTGGGAATTAAAGGTCCGTGTGCACAGAGTCGGGTGTGTGTGTTGCACTTGCATGTCCATCATACCCACTTGCATGTTATAGCATAATCGATTCATTTAACCCTGACACCTAAAGTATAAGTGGTATGGGACGCTTATACATTAGGCCCTGCAAAACGACCCCTTGGTCTATAAGCTTGTGTGGGCAAGTTTATAAATTAAGGTTATTTCAATATTTATATGCTGCTTGTGATAACCGACACCCCAACGTATAAAGTGGTATGGAACATTTTATACGATGGGAGCCTTGTAGAAGATCCCTTGACTTATGTGTATTCACATAAGTGAAGGTTATATTCCTTTCTTACTTTACTCATTATAACCTGATTATAAATTACTAGCTAGGTCCCCCTGTCACCTGTTTTTGATTTCTCTCCTCTTTCACGTCCTTTCCTTTCTTCCTCCCCGCTCGGTGTCTAGGAGCATGGGGGAAGGGGTGGGGGACGATAGGGCTTAGTCTTTTAGACTAATGGTTTTCGAACCACATCATATTAGGGGATCGTGGAGCCGAGTATGGAGGAGCAGCCCAGGAGACCGGTGCAATTGGAGATAGGGCAGTCTAGCTCAGGAGTACAGCCAGCTGGGACCGTGAGTTTTGACTTCTAGTAGTTGTTTTGTTTTGCTTCCGCATGAGAGATCTGTAGTGAGGATATGGATGTATCGGGCTTCAGCCCTTTTATTTCTGTACATTTTATTATTCTGTGGACACTCCCTTCGTGGAGATTTTTATATATATGTGATATGCTGTGGACTTGTCTTCTCTTGTACTGCTACTTTTGCGTCAGCTGCGATCGATTTGGCCGGCAGGATCGACGACTTGTACTGACGACCTTCCCGGGTGCGAAGGTGTCACCGCAAGGCGGCGGTTCTGGGCCTAAGACCCCGGGATTTTAAAAAGAAAGAAAAAAAAGGAGGGGGTCTTACAGAGTATCAAAGAGAGTTCTACTTTTTAGCTAGATTTGCGGGGATCCAGGACACAGACGACAGGAGGTATGCCAAGAGATTCTACAGGGGCCTTAGAGATGGCTTGAGGCAGGCAATATTGTTCATTTCTCACAGCACATCAGCCCAGATCATCGAGTTGGCTAAGAAGCTGGAGGCAGACCAGCTGATGGTGATGAACAGAGGGAAAAGGCAGCTAGAAGGGTCATCACCCGGGGAGAGTAGTAGGGGATCCCAGTAAGGCAGAGTCATTGGATATAAGAGGGGTGGAGGACGTCGTCGCCCCAACTTCAGGAAGGAGCAGGGGCCTCCTACAGTGTTAGCTCCCCCACCTCTACAGGTGCATGTTCCGAGGAGGCAAGATGATTGTGGTCACCGGCCGGTAATTTGTTATGGATGCCACCAACCTGGGCATAATAGATTGGAGTGTCCACATCATTTCCGTCCACCTACTCCTCCTCTACCTCCAGTGGCCCCTCGAGTACAGTAGGGTCGAGGCCAAGGCCGAGGATGAGGTCGAGGCCGAGGCCGGGGATATCACTTCCGAGGGCGAGAACATGAGCAAATATACGCATTGGACCTTGCTGAGCTGAGGCATCCGGAGGAAGTCATCAGAGGTATATAATTTATGTCATGAAATTAAGACATTTTACCTTTATTTCTACTACTTTACGTAATCTTGACCATGAAGAATGACTATCCATTTGAAACACAATCGACCTCAGGCATAGTCTTTATCAGCGGTAAGCCCGCTCATACATTATTCGATACGGAAGCTTCACACTCGTTCATATCAGAAACCTTTGTTGATGGATTGGACGACATCGAACGATTTACGGGCTTGATGATGAGAGTGAGGCTACCTAATGGATTAGTACTACTAACTTCTGCCAAGTGCAATATGGAGGCGGAAATCGGCGGAAAGATTTTTGAAGCGCCCGCGACGATTCTGAAGATGCCAGATTTCGACTTGATCCTGGGCATGACTTGGTTGCATTGTAACCATGCCCAGAATGACAGCCCATCGAGGAGGATCACCCTGAGGCACGGAGACTCCCACATCGTCGCCGAAGGTATCAGACCTATCTCCCATATATTATTATCATCTGTACAGGCTGTCAAGGCCCACCATCAGGGAGAGTAGGTGTACATTATATGCTTCGAGATGGAGGGAGCAGAAGTCCCTTGCTGACATCCCGGTGGTTCGGGATTTCCCCGATATATTTCCGGAGAAATTGCTTAGATTACCACCAGCTAGGGATGTGGACTTCTGGAAACAGCTAGTGCCAGGAGCGAGGCCCGTATCTCGAGCACCATATAGGATGTCTCCTAAGGAGTTGGTAGAGTTCAGGACTCAGCTGCAGGAGTTAGTAGAGTAGGGTTTTGTTCGACCGAGCTCATTGTCGTGGGGAGCACCAGTATTATTTGTCAAGAAGAAGGATGGCTCCCTACGTCTCTGCATCGACTACCGAGAGCTGTACCGGCTGACAGTCCGGAACACTTAAACATTGCCTCAGATCGATGAGCTATTTGATCAGCTTCAGGGAGCCTTCTGGTTCTCCAAACTGGATTTACGATCAGGGTATTACCAGCTGCAAATTCAGGAGGAAGATATTCTGAAGATAGCATTTAGTTCCCGCTATGGGTTGTACGAGTTCATTGTGATGCCTTTCGGGCTCATGAATGTACCCTCCACATTCATGAGTCTGATGAACCATGTTTTCAAGACTTACTTGGATAGATGCGTCTAGTATTTATTGATGATATCTTGATCTATTCTAGGACGAAGGAGGAGCATATGTAGTATTTGGCACAGGTACTGGAGAGATTAAGGGAGCACCAGTTGTACATGAAGTTTTCCAAGTGCCAGTTCTGGCTGCAAGAGATGGCATTTTTGGGACACGTTGTGAGTGGAGCCGGGTTAGCCGTAGATCCGACCAAAGTACAGGCAGTGCGTGATTGGCCGCAGCTAAAATCAGCTTCTGATATACGCAGCTTCTTGGGACTCGTCGGGTATTACCGCAAGTTCGTGGAAGGGTTTTCGAGGATAGCACTTCCCCTCATGACATTGACGAAGAAGGAAGCAGCATTTGTGTGGACCGAAAGGTGTGAGTCATCATTTCAGGAGTTAAAGAACCGGCTTACCTCTGCCCCTATCCTTGCACTTCAATCAGGGAAGGAAGGATTCCAGAGTTACACCGACGCTTCCTACCAGGGGATGGGTGCCGTCTTGATGCAGCACGACCACGTTATTAACTATGACTCCAGGCAACTGAAGAAACATGAACAGAATTACTCGGTGCATGACTTGGAGCTTGGGGCAGTCGTATTCGTACTGAAGATATGGAGACACTACTTGTATGGGGTTCATTGTGATATCTACTTGGATCACAAGAATCTCAAATACGGCAACACGCAAAAAGATCTGAATCTTCGACAGAGGAGATGGCTGGAATTTCTCTGCGATTATGATTACAAATTGCACTATCACCCCGGGAAAGTGAACACTGTGGCAGATGTGTTGAGCCGGAGAGCCAGCACCTCAGCACCGGAGGCTCGAGTAATGTCTTTAGAGCTATTGCAGATGTTAGAGGATATGCATATTTCAGTTATTTCCAAGTCCCAGCCAGAGACCTACTGGGAGTATTCGAACTCCCTAATCATGGAATGTGATATACGAGAGCGCATCAGGGTACAACAGAGGTTGGATGCAGCTTTGGTGCCAGTGTTCAGGGCCCTGGAAGAGGGCATGCCAGGTGATTATTCCTAACTTGATGACCTCATCCATTTCTGGGGTCGCATTTATATACCCGCAGGAGGTGGTATCCGGGGGGATATACTTAGGGAGGCACACAGTTATCAGTATTCAGTGCACCCCGGTATCACCAAGATGACAGCGGATCTGCGGAGGAGCGTGTATTGGCTAGGAATAAAGAGGGAGATCATATTCTATGTAACACACTGCGAGACCTGCCAGCGAGTAAAGGCGGAATGCAAGACCCCTAGAGGATCGCTACAATCGCTGTCGGTCCCTGAGTGGAAGTTCGAGGATATTGATCTGGATTATGTGCACGGATTGCCTCGCTCCCACTCGGGGCACGATTCTGTGTGGGTCATCGTCGACAGGCTAACCAAGGTGGCCCGGTTTATACCTATCAGGAAGGACAACCCAGTTACTATTTTGGTGAGGTTGTTTGGGGAACAGTTCATTAGATACCATGGGGTCCCCAGGACGATTGTCTCGGATCGTGACGGTCGATTCACATCTAGGGAGTGGAGAGCAGTGCAGGCATACTTGGGTTCTCAGCTTACTTTTAGCACTGCTTTCCATCCACAGACCGACGGTAAGATAGAGCGGACCATCAGAACCATGGAGGATCTGCTATGATTATGTATACTGGATACGGGGAGGCCCTGGGAGAGACTGCTGCCTCTGGTCGAATTCTCCTGCAATAATAGTCACCATGCCAGTATTGGGATGGCACCTTACGAGGCTCTTTATGGGAGGAAATGCCGGACACCGCTATCTTGGGTCCAGGATGAGGACCCTAGGGCACTTGGATCAGACTATATTGAGGATACGAAAGCTCAGATACGGTTGATCAGGGACCGAATGTTGGAGGCCCAAATTAAGCAGACCAAGTACTACGATGTGCGGCATCGAAAGGTAGAATTCCAGGTGGGGGATAGAGCATTCCTGAAGATACGTCCGGTACATGGTATTTATCGAGTTAGACGGCACAAGAAGCTCAGCCCTCGATATATAGGGCCGTATTTGATACTGGAGTGGATCAGCCCCTTGGCCTACAGGCTGGAGCTGCCGTCATAGCTGGAGGCCTTGCATGATGTCTTCCACATCTCCTCACTACAGAGAGCTCTCCTTCGGCCAGAGCAGCATATCACCACTATAGCAGTCCCGATAGCGTCCGACAGATCAGTTCGATTGGAGCCGCTCTGGATCGTTGATACCGCGGTCCGAGTGCTGCGGAAGAAGAGGGTTCCTTTGGTGAAGTTGTTGTGGTCCAACCATGGATGGGAGGAGCACACCTGGGAGCCGAGGGATCTGATGATAGAACGTCACCCAGAGCTTTTCACTTCAGGTAACACTTTAATTAATGTTTAAAGTACTTAAATTCTTATACTTGAAAATCCCGTAGACCCGAACTTAAATTTTTGGGACGAAATTATTCTTTTATTTATTGAAGTTTGTAACATCTCATTTTAAATTAGGCCCCTCAACTTAGATTGGGTTAGGCATGTGGTGGGTGATAAGGGTTTTAGCTAGGTTTGACCTTTGAAGGTGGGGTGTAGCCATGTGAGGCCCACTATAGGGTCCAAGTCAAATTAGCCTAAATAGGAACCCTAGCCACACCATGACCCCCACCACATTGCCCTAACCCTAAGAATAATCTAAGTGAACCCTAAAGCAAGCCGTTAGGTCACCCATTGACCAAATTTGACCAAGTCAACCGTAAACCTTAAATTGGTCAAACCCACGCTTAAAGGCCCAAATAGTCCAAGTGGGACACCACTATGACCCAACCCAAGTTGGGTGGTGCCATAGGGTCCATGACCCTCAAGTGGGGTCAGCCCACTGTCACAACCCGCATTTTCTCCGAATTTGAGAAGTATCAGAGTATGAGAAAACACGCGTCGTGATGCCACGTCGAGCAGGGGATAACTGTCGACGCTCCGGCGAACACCATCTAACTAGACTATGAAATTTCATAAGTTTAATGATTAGAAAAATCAGCTATATTTTAAAGGCTTTATCCCTCGGCTCAGTGGATCACCTAGTCCACAGCTTAAAAACTATACTTATACGCAACGGAAAAATACTTTATTTATATTTGACATCCTATGAGAGTGCATAAGTGTCCCCCGAGGTCCACTTATACTATGCAAGACTCTAGATTTATTTTATATTATAAGTAGAAAAACGATATTTTTACGTTACTTGGAAAGTAGTGTATGAGTTTTAAAAACATGCTGATCATGAGATATACTTATTATAATGTTTTTAGGTTTAAAAGTAAATAGCAACCTAGCATAAATCTTCCCAAGAGCAAATAGACTATCTCCAGAAAGGTAGCAGTAAAAGAAACATATCTAGTATCATAAGCAAAAACCACCACCGGGCGTCAACAACCTGACATGAACCCACTGGCGAGCATGTATGTCTGTAAGAAAAACAGAAAACTACCTCACAAGATCAAGAAGCTGATCTCTATAGTACAAGAGATCACCAGCAACATCACAGCAAAACTAGCCGCCTACTCGGCTACTAATCAGAACCTGAGGCATTCAGAGAAGAAAAGAATACCTCAGCAAGTAAAACAAGAAAAATCTGAATTAGAGCATAATATCAAAATGGAATGAAAGACAGTAAGTAAACATGACAGTAAAAGCAAATGCTGTCCAAAGTAAGCCAAAGTACACCAAGTACAAGGAAACAACAACAAGCCCTGCTCAAATCCTGTAGAGGCTACAAGGCAAAAGAAAAGAGAACTTGCCACAATAAGCTGCATTCTACAAGGAAGAAACACCTAACAATCCTAACTTGTGAGTTAATGGCAGTAGTAAACAACATGGACCTGAGTTGGTGACCAAAAACAGTCCCCCAAACAAATAGTTCCAACTAAAAATTCACTGTATCAGCACAAGGCCACCACATACCCAGCCCGTACCTGAGATTAAAAGGTGGCGGCCACGGCAATACCCAGCCCGTACCTGGGATTAAAAGGTGGCTGCCACGGCTCGCACACAAAACCATCCCACTCCTTTAGAGTGTCAAAACACCACTACCTGCCATATCCCACGATTCGGCCTTCAAACAAAATAAAGGAAGAATCGAATGGCCGACAAGACATCCCCACCTAGGAGGTAATCACTCGGGAAGAAAAGAAAATGAAAGAAAAGTTCAGTTAAGGCAAAAAACAAATAAACACCGAACTCAGATCACAGGAAATCGTCGATCTCAAGCCACAGGAAATCGTCGATCTCAAGCCACAGGACATCGTCGATCTCAAGCCATGGGAAATCGTCGATCTCAAGCCACAGGAAATCATCGAACCCAGTTCGACGATTCGTTTTTGTGGAACTCAGGCCACATAAAATCGTCGAACTCAGTTCGACGACTTTCGTCGAACTCAGGATGCGGGCAATCGTCGAACTCAGTTCGCAGGCAATCGTCGAACTCAGTTCGATGATTTTCGTCGAACACAGGACACAGGAAATCCTCGAACTCAGTTCGACGATCCTCGTCGAATTCAGTTCGACGATCCTCGTCGAACTCAGGCAACCAGAGATCGTCGATCTCAGTCCGACGATTTCCGTCAAACTCAGATCGACGATTTCATCATACCCTCCTCAACTCTCCAGACCACTACTACAAGCCCAGAATCACTCTAATACTCAAGACTATGGAAAGGAAAAGAATTTCTGCTAGTGCTACCACAACTGTCAAGCCAAATTTACACCCAAACCGAGCCTACCCATGAAATACTCTGCATTTAAACACTACAGCAAACTGACCGTAGGCTTAAAAATTTGCAGCAAAAGAGAAATCTGGCAAGACTAAGGAGCATTCCTAGGTTCTAAGAACAGGAACTTAAACTATCTCGAATAGGAAGCAAAAATTTGATATCTGGACAAGAAGGTAAAAATTTTGTTGACTTAAACAAGGAGGTTTCAGGCTTAAAAAAAACTAGACATTGATTAAATCTGGAAGGGTTAAGTCAACAGCAACATGAAACTAGGTGAATAAATTCTACTTGGCAAGGGCAAGGAGTACCACTTGCCTCAATTTCCAGCGATTTATCTTGCACAACCCTTCCTCTCTCTCTCAGCTCTAGCCGCAATAGGACCTAAACCAGGATTCTAGAGTTTTAATGGCGGAAAAGGATCAAACCAAAAATTCCGCCTTCGAAATCGAATACCACCCGCTAAAACTCCAGGAATCGGCGGTAGAAGGCAAAGGCAGCCCGCCGGTTTTCCTCTCTTGCACAGGGACGATGGTTGTATTCCGAAAAGACAAAGAACATCCACAGTGGCTTTTCTAAATAAGGCTATATATAGATAGCGGCTAAATCCCAAATGTTTTCTATTCTTAACCAATCCAAACTCTGTCAGCCACCCATTCACCATAACTGCTACTATCTAAACAAAATATCCATATATAATATATAATATCGCATTAATATAAATAAAATACAAAATGACGCGAAACCCGAACATCCTTGGAATTTGACGAAATTTGCACCGTAGCTAAATACCCACGCTTCGAACGCAACGACGAAGTCAAAATCAACTTTCGATCGCAAAACTGGGGTTATCACTACCCGAAGCCAAAACACAAGCATCCCCCGAGAGGCATCACCGGTCACCAAAACAGACTCGGCTTGCGAGGGAATCTTGCCAAAAAGGCAACCAACAACCACACAAGGAACCTTTAGAGCTAAGACCACGCTGTAACAAACGGAACATGCCGGAAATGCGGCAACGTAACTCCAAACGAGAATTAAATAATCGCAGAAAAATCGGGCGCGTTACAGTCACTCCCCCTAAAAGAAAGTTTCGTCCCGAAACTTTACATACACAACTTCTACTATAGAAGGTAAGTAACAAAACAAGAGCTACTAGAAAGAAAACGTACCAATCAAATCAAGGGAACAGATGAGGGTGAGCATCCCTCATAGCCGACTCTAGCTCCCAAGTAACGCTTTCCAAATCCTGATTCTTCCATAGAACTTTCACCATCGGGATAGACTTTGTCCGCAGCACCCGATCTTGAGTATCCAAGATGCGGACCGACATCTCAACATATGAAAGATTAGGCTACAACTAGGGCACAACATCCAAGACTTTCCCACTGCTTTGCGCACACTTCCGTAATTGGCTTACATGAAATACATTATGAACTCCTGGGAAATTTGCTAGCAAATCCAATCTATATGCTGACACACCAATCCGCTTAACAATCTTAAATGGGCCCACATACCTCAGATCCAATTTTCGGTTCTTATAGAACCTCTTAACACCAACAATCGGGGAAACCTTAAGAAACACAAGGTCCCCTACAAAAAACTCCAAGTCAGACCTACGCCGGTTAGCGTTCTTCTCATATCTCTCCTGAGCTATACGAAGCTTTTCTCGAATAAGCCTCAATGCGACTTCCATTTCCTCGAGCCCATCCGGACCCAGCACAGGCCTCTCACCAACCTCGGTCCAAAACAAGGGAGTTCTGCAACGCCTCCCATACAAAGCTTCAAACGGAGCCATTTGCAAGCTCTCCTGGTAACTGTTGTTGTATGCAATTTCCGTAAGCCACAAACGCTCATCCAATGCTCCACCGTGATCTAAGATGTAGCACCTGATCATATCCTCAACTATATGGTTCACTCGCTCAGTCTGACCATTGGTCTGAGGGCGGTAAGCTGTAGAATACCTCAAATCTGTACCCAAACCCTCTTGCAGACTCCTCCAGAAGTGAGATGTAAAACGGGAGTCTCGATCCGAAATGATGCTAACTGGCACACCGTGTAATCTGATGACCTCGTCCAAGTACAACTCTGCTATCGTTATCATCGGGTAATCTATCTTATAGGGTACGAAGTGCGCACACTTTGTCAATCGGTCCACGATCACCCAAACTGAATCAAATCCCCTTGGAGATCTCGGTAAGCCCGTAATGAAGTCCTTAGAAATACTCTCCCACTTCCAAGTTGGGATCTCCAACGGAGTCAACTTGCCAGGAGGCCTTCCATGATCGGCCTTCACATGCATACAAGTGTGGCACTCAGCAACAAATAAGGCTATATCACCCTTCATCCCATACCACCAGGCAATCTGCTTTAATTCATGATACATCTTTGTAGATCCTGGATGGTAGGCAACACTGGATCCATGAGCCTCTATGCATATCATAACCCTGATGTCTCCAACAGCAGGGATGCAAAACCTGCCGCGGTACTTCAAGGTACCCGCATCATCGATAGAAAAATCTGGCAACTCCCCTCTCTCAGTCCTGAGGTATAAGTGCAGAAGATCTGGATCATCCTTCTGGTGCAACCTGGTTAGTGCAATCCAAGACGGTTCTGCCACTACCGAACTGCTCTGCATGTCACAGCGTCCCATCGAAATATCCATCAGGAGGAACTCTTCCACTAAACTATCGGCGGTGAGATTAAAGTTCTTCCCCGTCTTCCGGCTCAGGACGTCAGCCACCACATTGGCCTTGCCCGAATGATACTATATCTCCACATCATAATCAGCCACATACTCTAGCCACCGCCGCTGGCGCAGATTCAACTCCTTCTGTGTAAACACGTACTTTAGACTTTTATGATCCGTGAAGATCTTGCACTGAGCACCATAAAGTAGATGCCTCCACAGCTTTAGAGCATAAATCACCGCTGCAAACTCAAGGTCATGCGTTGGGTAATTTCTCTCATGAGTCTTTAGTTGCCTTGACCCATACGCAATCACTTTTCCAGCCTGCATCAACACACAACCGAGACCAACAAGCGAAGCATCCACGTACACATCATACTCTACGCCCTCAGTAGAAAGGGTCAGAACGGGAGCAGTGCACAATCTGCTCTTTAGTTCTAGGAAGGCTTCTTTGCACTTCTCGCTCCAAACAAAGGTCGTGTTCTTTTGAGTCAACCTGGTCAAAGGTGCAGCCAGGGCAGAGAAACTCTCCACGAACCTCCTGTAGTAGCCGGCCAACCCTAGGAAGATTCTAATCTCCTTGGGCATGCCCGGCCTGCTCGAATCCATCACTACTGCGATCTTTTCCGGGTCGACTGAGATACCATCCTTATTCTCCACGTATCCCAGAAATGAGATCTGTGGCAACCAAAATTCGCACTTGCTCAACTTGGAAAATAACTTGTGGTTCCTCAACTCCGATAGAACCAAGCGTAGATGATGCCCATGCTCCTCAGCACTGCGAGAGTAGATCAACACATCATCGATGAATACCATCACGAACTTGTCTAGAAAGTCCTTGAACACCCGGTTTATCATATACATGAAAGCAGATGGTGCATTGGTCAAACCAAACGACATCACTAGAAACTCGAAGTGTCCATGCCTCAATCTAAATGCAGTCCGTGGAATGTCTGCCTCACGGATCCTGAGCTGATGATAGCCAGAACGAAGATCGATCTTGGAAAACACCGTGCTACCACGCAACTGATCAAATAAGTCATCGATCCTCGGCAGAGGTTATCTGTTCTTAATGGTGACTTTGTTCAGCTCCCTATAATCGATGCACAGCCTCATTAACCCATCCTTCTTCTTCACAAATAGAACAGGGGCACCCCAAGGCGACGAACTCGGCCTGATAAAGCATTTTGCCAATAACTCGTCCAACTGGACTCGCAACTCCTCCAACTCACGAGGGGCCATCCGATACGGCGCCTTAGCAAGGACGCATACCCGGTTCCAAATCAATCACAAACTCAACATCCCGCTCGGGGGGAAGACCCGGAAGGTCATCAGGAAAAACATCAGAGAAACCACGTACAACAGGAATCTCCTCCGAATGCGGTACACTAACAGCAGTCCCAACCACCGAGACTAAACAAGCAAAACAATCAGAACGAAACAGCTTCTGAGCACATAAAGCAGAAATGACAGGGGAATCCTGGCACGGATCAGCATACACACTTCCAGGCTGACCGTTGTCCTCTATGAAGTCCAAGCGCTTCCCTTTGCACTGAATAACCGCATCATATTTAGACAAGCAGTCCATGCCAAGAATAACATCGAAGTCCTCTAGATCAATCATCTTCAAGTCTGCGTTCGCAAGGAAGTCCCCCAACAAAACATGGCAATCCAAAATGCCCAAATCTGATAACAAAGATTCACCAGAAGGGAACTTGACGCTGAAGGTATCACGAACTTGATCTAGAATCAACCAATAATGCTTTACAAACGTTCTAGCCACAAACGAGTGGGTAGTGCCGGAGTCGAACAGAACACGCGCCCATCGGTTCTTCACCTTAAATTTCCCTATAGGAGTATATATAAGCAACTAAGAAACTACCAAAACAAAACTATAACCATTCCAGAAAATAAAAATTTTAGGCTAGGAAAACAACTAACCTGAGATGACCTGAGTCGAATTTTGAGCCTCCTCGGAAGAGATCACGTTCAGCTTTCCTTTGCCCTTGTCCACACGGTGAGGCGGAGGTAAAGCCTGAAGCAGAACTGCCTGAAGAATAGGCTGGACCTGAGGACACCTTGTCTTGATATGGCCCTTCTGTCCACACTAATAGCAGACTTTATCCTTGGACCAGAATTGGGCAGCATCATGCCCGGGTCGCTTATAAACAGAACAAGAAACATCCCTCCTAGGAGCACCTTGAATAACATGAACTTGCTCCTTCTTCTGAGCTCCCACCTTCTTGAAACACCTCTCAACAGGGTGGCCTGACCGGCCATAGAAGCTACACACTACCTTGCTCTTCTTTCCCGAAGCAGCATCGAGTACCTGGGGGTTCTTCTCTTCAACAGACTTCCTCTTGTCCTTCCTCATTTGCTGGCCTCTGTTCTTTGCGGTCCCAATTGCCTCCACTTTCAGAGCAGCCTCCACTACCCCTGCATAAGTCTCTGATCCATAAGCACTTGCCAACTGCTGAACCTCGCTCCTCAAGCCACCAAGGAACCGCTTGACTCGATCTGCTTCAACACTGACCAACCCAGGGGCAAATCGGCTCAACTTACTGAACTCTATCTCATACTCACTGACCGTGAGTTGCCTCTGCTTCAGGTGGAGGAATTCGTTCATTAGTCGGTCACGCTCGACCGAAGGAAAGACTTCCTCAACAGCATCTCCTTGAATAATCCCCAAGAGAAACCAACCACCAATCTCTCCTTTTCCCTAAGCTAGTAGCTCTTAGCCAACCCCTTTAGCTGATAGGCGGCTATCATCACTCTCTGATCATCTGCAACACCGGAGTATGAGAACATCTCCTCCCTGGAGATCAGCCAATCATCTATGACCATGAAATCTGCCTTCCCATCGTATGTAGGAGGGCTAAGTCTCTGAAACTGAGAAATAAAGGCCATCTCTGCTGGCACCACCACTGGAGGTCTTAGGGGAGCAGGAGGGGGAGGAGTAGCTGATCCCCCTGCAGGGGCTTGCACCCCCTTAGTCTGTCCTACCACCACTGCCACCAGAGACTGGATCTGGGCCTGCATCTCCACCATCTGCCTGGTCAAGGAATCGTTGCTCTATCGCAGGCTCTCGATCACCGCATCACTCTGCGCTCCTGAGGACTCACCCTCAGACAGGGGAGTCGACATAGTCGAAGGACGTCTCGCCATCCTAAAACCATAAAAACTGGGGTCCAAACCTAGTACAACAGTTGGAACAAACTACCAATACAGACAATACATACATAAATATGAACTTTTAACTGCTATACTTACTCTGGAATTTTATTTTGTTTTTACAAAAGTAATGCTATGCATAGCCTAGGATGGTTAACCACCATCAACTAACTCTTGTGCCTAGATCGGGAATGCATGAATTTGTATTCTTTTGCTAATTTAAAACCATGTGTGTACATATGTCATCCTGCAAATCTTTAGCTTGGCACGTTGTGCTTATGCAATGTTATGTTATGCATGATTGTGCTATGCATTCTAAAAAGGCCCTAATACATCTCATGAGTGACGTACGCATGAAAATGTTATGCATCCCATACTAGACAACATTCTCATGCAACGAAAAAGAAACATGCTAGTCGCATTCATGTGTTGAGGTTATGCATCCCATACTACATAACCCTCACATGTTGCCCCTATGGTGGATCCATATACAGACACATATTATGCATCCCATACTACATAATATGCCCCGTATACTTCATATTATGTTATGAGTGTAGTGTTCGTGCTTCAGCCAAGACCTGCTGATGACATATCAGTGTGTGTATGATATGATGTTAAACATCTAATACCTACAAGGAAAGGTTGCCCGACAAATTGTCAAGCAACCTCACTCTGATACCAACTGTCACAACCCGCATTTTCTCTGAATTTGATAAGTATCAGAGTATGAGAAAAAACGCGTCGTGAGGCCACGTCGAGCAGGGGATAACTGTCGACGCTCAGACGAACACCATCTAACTAGACTATGAAATTTCATAAGTTTAATGATTATAAAAATCAGCTATATTTTAAAGGCTTTATCCCTCGGCTCAGTGGATCACCTAGTCCACAGTTTAAAAACTATACTTATACGCAGCGGAAAAATACTTTATTTATATTTGACATCCTATGAGAGTGCATAAGTGTCCCTCGAGGTCCACTTATACTATGTAAGACTCTAGATTTATTTTATATTATAAGTAGGAAAACGATCTTTTTACATTACTTGGAAAGTAGTGTATGAGTTTTATAAACATGCTTATCATGCGATATACTTATTATAGTGTTTTTATGTTTAAAAGTAACTAGCAACCTAAGCATAAATCTTCCCAAGAGCAAATAGACTATCTCCAGAACGACAGTAGTAAAAGAAACATATCTAGTATCATAAGAAAAAACCACCAGCGGGCGTCAACAACCTGACACGAACCCATTGGCGAGCATGTATGTCTGTAAGAAAAATAGAAAACTACCTGGCAAGACCAAAAACCTGATCTCTATATTACAAGAGATCACCAGCAACAGCACAGCAAAACTAGCCGCCTACTTGGCTACTAATCAGAACCTGAGGTATTCAGAGAAGAAAAGAATACCTCAGCAAGTAAAATAAGAAAAATCTGAATTAGAGCATAATATGAAAATGTAATGAAAGAGAGTAAGTAAACATGACAGAAAAATCAAATGTTGTCCAAAGTAAGGCAAAGTACACCAAGTACAAGGAAACAACAACAAGCCCTGCTCAAATCCTGCAGAGGCTACAAGAGAAAAGAAAAGAGAACTTTCCAGAATAAGCTGCATTCTACAAGGAAGAAACACCTAACAATCCTAACTTGTGAGATAATGGCAGTAGTAAACAACATGGACCTGAGTTCGTGACCAAAAACAGTCCCCCAAACAAACAGTTCCAACTAAAAATTCACTGTATCAGCACAAGGCCACCACATACCCAGCCCGTACCTGGGATTAAAAGGTGGCGGCCATGACGATACCCAGCCCGTACCTGGGGTTAAAAGGTGGAGGCCACGGCTCGCACACAAAACCATCTCACTCCTTTAGAGTGTCAAAACACCACTACCTGCCATAACCCACGATTCGGCCTTCAAACAAAATAAAGGAAGAAACAAATGGCCGACAAGACATCCCCACCTAGGAGGTAATCACTCGGGAAGAAAAAAAATGAAAGAAAAGTTTGGTTAGGGCAAAAAAAATAAAAGCCGAACTCAGATCACAGGAAATCGTCGATCTCAAGCCACAGGAAATCGTCGATCTCAAGCCACAGGGCATCGTCAATCTCAAGCCACAGGAAATCGTCGATCTCAAGCAACAGGAAATCGTCGAACCTAGTTCGACGATTCTTTTTTGTGGAACTCAGGTCACATAAAATCGTCAAACTCAGATCGACAATTTTCGTCGAACTCAGTTCGACGACTTTCGTCGAACTCAGGACGCAGGCAATCGTCGAACTCAGTTCGCAGGCAATCGTCGAACTCAGTTCGACGATTTTCATCGAACACAGGACACAGGAAATCGTCGAACTCAGTTCGACGATCCTCATCGAACTCAGTTCGACGATCCTCATCGAACTTAGGCAACCGGAGATCGTCGATCTCAGTTTGACGATTTCCGTCAAACTCAGATCGACGATTTCATCATACCCTCCTCAACTCTCCAAACCACTACTACAAGCCTAGAAAAACTCTAATCCTCAAGACTATGGAAAGGAAAAGAATTTCTGCTATTGCTACCACAACTGTCAAGCCAAATTTACACCCAAACCGAGCCTACCAATGAAATACTCAGCATTATAACACTACTACAAACTCACTGTAGGCTTAAAAATTTGCAGTAAAAGAGAAATCTGGCAAGACTAAGTAGCATTCCTAGGTTCTAAGAACAGGAACTTAAACTATCTCGAACAGGAAGCAAAAATCTGATATCTGGACAAGAAGGTAAAAATTTTGTAGACTTAAACAAGGAGGTTTGAGGCTTAAAAAAACTAGACATTGATTAAATCTGGAAGGGTTAAGTCAACAACAACAGGAAACTAGGTGAATAAATTCTACTTGGCAAGGGCAAGGAGTACCACTTGCCTCAATTTCCAGCGATTTATCTTGCATAACCCTTCCTCTCTCTCTCGGCTCCAGCCGCAACAGCACCTAAACCAGGATTCTAGAGTTTTAATGGCGGAAAAGGATCAAACCAAAAATTCTGAGACCCCTAGAAACACCACGAAAATTGAATCTCTTACCGTAGGAATGAAGGTCTAGGTGAGAGCAATCCAAATCTGCCTTCGAAATCGAATTCCGCCAGCTAAAACTCCGGGAATCGGCGGTAGAAGGCAAGGGCAGCCCGCCGGTTTTCTTCTCTTGCACAAGGAAGGCGGTTGTATTCCAAAAAGACAAAGAACATCCACAGTGGCTTTTCTAAATAAGACTATATATAGATAGCAGCTAAATCCCAAATATTTTCAATTCTTAGCCAATCCAAATGCTGCCAGCCACCTATTCACCATAATTGCTACTATCTAAACAAAATATCCATATATAATATATAATATCTCATTAATATAAATAAAATACAAAACGACGTGAAACCCGAACATCCTCAAAATTCGACGAAATTTGCATCGTAGCTAAATACCCACGCTACGAACGTAACGACGAAGTCAAAATCAACTTTCGACGAACAAAACTCAGATTATCACTACCCGAAGCCAAAACACAAGTATCCCTCGAGAGGCCTCACCGGTCATCATAACAGACCTGGCTTGCTAGGGAATCTTGCCAAAAAGGCTACCAACAACCACAGAAGGAACCTATAGAGCTAAGACCACGCGTTAACAAACGACACATGCCGGAAATGCGTCAACGTAACGCCAAATGAGAATTAAATATTCGCAGAAAAATCGGGGGCGTTACACCCACTAGCAATGTTGACCAAGTCAACCTAAAAAGTCAACTTGGTCAAACATGTTGCCTAAAGAGAAAAATAAGGGCTAAGCCCATTTCCCTCGGGTTAAGGCCACCAACCTTGGCCCATGACCAGCTCACGTGTCAAAGACCAGCCTACCCCTCCGGATTTGGAGAGAGAGTGCATGCATGGGGGCATTTTGGAGAATTCACCGAAAAAGAGGAAAGAGAAGGTGGAATTAAGAGGAGGAGGCCACTTGGCCTTTGCTCCTTCTGCCCAAAAAACTGCTGTTCGGCCACCCAAGAAACTTTCAGAAGGATTTGGCTGCATGGTGGACACTTGGCACCATGGGTGAAGCATCCAAGGTTGAGCTCGAGCTCACCTTGGAGTTAACTCCACTTATAGCCCACCTCAGCCCAAATCACCACCACCATTAGCTTCAGAGAGAGGAGAGGAGTGGAAATCGACTATCGGATCGAAGCAAATGGGGGAGAAACGAGGATTTGAGCAAACTATCGCCGGAGCAGCTCGGCCATGGCCAACCGCCGCCGCACTCACCGCCAACGCCTGAATAAGGTCCGTTTCACCTCCCCTCTTCCCGTACTAGCATCCTAGATAAATTAGGGGAGATATCAGGATCAATTGAGCCCGATGCCATGTGAGGAAAAGCTGGATTTTCTGAGTTTTTCATGATGCTCGGGATCGCCGGAGAAGATGATTCCGGCGGCCTCACCGTTGGGAAATGCTAGGCACCACCTTAGTGAAGGTCGTGGAGACAACCGCCGACGGTGGCGTAGCCCCAGGTGGCCAGAAACAGCCAGCAAAGGTGGCCCAGGAAGGTTGAATTCCAGCCATCGGCTGGAGGTTGAAGACAACCCGATTCCGTCCAAACTGCTTTAAGATTCGTGCAAATCCCGATTTAAATTAAATTAAATAAAATCATATTGTATAAATATATAACTGTCACACATATTCAGTCATTTTACAGGCCATATTTAGGCCTCTTAGAGACATTTCCAGAACAAGAACCCTCAATGAACAGTGTAGCCTATTGTCTTAACTTTAATATGGCGCCTTAAACATCAAATCTGGTATAGTAGATTTGGCTGTAGGCCTGTTTTCCTAGGACCGATCCTTGACTAAGGCAGAACTTCAAATGCATGCCCATTCCAAACCAGAAGTCCACATGACCCAAAATTTTGGACATGTGCTTGAATAGGGTAGACTTAAGCTTTATCCAAAAATTGGAATTTTTGAGAAACGTTTTCTATAGTATTTGTGAAAATACACAAAAGTAAATTAATGAAATATTTGGAGTAATATGACTCCAAATGGCCCCAAATTTTGGTGGCATGTCCTTGAGTTCATTATAGGCCCATGATAAAAATTTGGGTCATTTTTGACCTCCGTATGATGTGTATTCCCTCTTGCATGTGAAGGGTGAATAAAGGCTTGGGGTGCCTTTAGAAAAAAATCAAAATAATGGGTATTTAGCCAATTTGGAACCGTAAAAGCCTTTGAAAGCTTGACCAGAGGATTATTAGGGTGAAATATATCTTCAACAGAAGTAATGAGATTTTTTGGATCAAAAATACCATTATTTGGAATTTTTGAATATTAGGCCATTTATTGATAGAAAATTTGAAAATAGGGTTAATGATGAGTTAAAATTCTCAAATTTTGTTAAGAACTCAAGAGTGTCATATTTAACCCCTGGAAAATTTTATGGGCCTGTCATATGAATATATCTTGGAATTATGTAGAATTTACAATTTTGCACCTTTATGGAAATTATTTAAAAATGATTGACATTACAGTATAAATATTATGGAAAGCTTCCTGGTGATTTAATTATGTGTTTATGACCTTGTGTAATTTTCTTGGTATTTTTGATGCTTCTATAGATTTAAAATCCAAATTATGGCATTTTTGTAATATTTGTCATTTGATGGTTGATGAACCAAATTACTATCTAGAGCCATGAAATCTTGTATTTGGTATTATTTTAGCAATTTACATCTGCCGTAGTTTTCCTAGAAGTTTTAGAGATATATTTAATGTACTTCATTTGTAAAGTGGCCAATCCATGGATATTAACTTTAAATACAATTAAATGGAAATATAAATGGGAAAATTACAATACTTGGAAACCAGTCATAATTAGGATAGATGATCATCAGGAAAATTTATTAGACCAGGGTGATCACTTAATATAGTACTCATGTATAAAGTGATGTAGGCCACTTAATTAAATGATTTAATTTAGGGTCCTTTATGACTTAGAGAAATAGTGAAAACTCCACATAATCAATATCATACATCATAACATCCTACGATAATTGGTTAGGATCACATTGACCAAGATATCAGAAGTCGTACTTTATGGGTAGTATTAGGTCATGGGTAGTGACTAGCACAGTTAGCCTAAACTACTAGGGTCACAGTGGGATATGATTAACCATGGAGGTGAGAATTGCATTAGAGGAATAATCCCTGGTTGGTCTCTTATAGGTCATTACTGGATCACGAGGAGTGGAGTGCAAACCATAAGGACAGTGGCTAAATCGGAGATCGACGGAAGACCGCCGATTTCCCGGTAATATCTTAAGTCATTAGGATTGTTCAAGAGCAACAACGAGAGCTGGGGGTGAATTATGGGCAGACATCAAATAAAGTAAATATCCTTGAGAAAGAGAGCTTTGGGTTACATCCCATCATAGTTCCTAGTGCCCCCGAGAGCCCTTCATCGGGTATGCCCTGGGCAGTCCTGGGATTAACCCTAAATCACTAAGTATAATAACCCGTAGACAAGAATAGTCTAATAGGTTAGGCATCGTATCATCATGCTCAACCATATAGGGTTGGAGGGATTGTGGTAAATTTCTCACCTGTGTAGGGTTGGAGGGATTCAGGTCGTGTTGGTACTGCGAGCTGGGAGCTCGGGTTGGAATATCTTACATGTGCATAAACCTGTGGCGGGTCATGCGGTACTGGGACAATAGTCACACCGATGGAAGTACAGTGACTCTGACAAGTTGTGTTGGTTAGAGGGGCCAGTGGGTTGATTTACGCTGCGGTCTGGAGGACAATCCCCAAAAATACACACTCGGCCAAAAAGACTGGTGGTAACCAGCAAATAGTACACAGAGACTCTAGAGTGCACCTGGGACATGTACAGAGGCATATGGGAGGTCTAGGCCTGGTAGTATGATACCCGCCTAGTAGTGGAGATGCCCACTCCACTGCTGTCGTAGCCACAAAGGTGGTACCAGAGAGTGATGCTAGCTCCGAAAAGCGGGAACTAAAGGTCTGTGATAACAGAGTTGTTGTGTGTGAATTGCACTTGCATGATTCATAAATTACCTGCATGCATTCATTCATATTAGGTCATACGTTTCATGGATCCTTTTTATATAAATTAGTATGAGTTCTTTTATATGATAAGTTAATTTTGGAAACTCTAACTTATATGTTTGTATGGGCACTCATATAAGTTAGGGTACTTCTGTGATGTATATTAGCAGTAGATTTTTTATACTTTATTTACAGCACTTTACTCGTTTCCAATTTTACTTGCTTTTACACTGTATATGCTTTTACATTTGGACTATATACATAGAACTGCTAATGTAGATTTACTGCTTACATTCATACTTGGTAGCGTAGATTCTTTGTCACCTGCTTCCATTTTGTTACCCCTTGTTGTCCTCCGCTTCGTCCTCCCGCACGGTGCCTAGGAGTTACGAGGCGATGTGCGGAGGAAACGACTCAGTATTTTGACTAATGGTCGGTGACAAAATTATTTTTAGGATCTCGAGGAGATGGAACACCAGCACGACCGGCAGGACGAGGTGACAGGACTTAAGGAGATACTTCCACCACCACCACCTACTACTACTACAACGATACCTCAGGTGGGATGAATTCGAGGAGATAGATTTGCTTCCGCATTTTATTTTGTGAGGAGAGTTGATATTCATGTACAGGGCATAAGCCTTTTTTTATCTTCTTATTATTTCTACTCATTATCGACTGGATGTACTTTCATTTCATTATATGATATGTACTGTGACTGTGAAGTGGTTGTGGTTTATTTCTACCTATATACTTATGTTTCTCATATTGGCCTACAGGTTTATGATCGTGCTAGCCGACAGAAGCGGCGTCTTGCGGTGTCGACTAACCCGTGTGTTAGTGTCACAGTAAGGCAGCGGTTCTGGGCATAATACTAGGGGCCTCCATGGTAAGGGGAGGGGTCTTACACCGGGTAAGAAGCATCAGGGTAAATCTGGAATCCTTCCTTCCCAGATGGAAGTACAAGGATAGGGGCAGAGGTAAGCCGGTCCTTTAACTCCCGAAACGATGACTCGCACCTTTAG
This sequence comes from Platanthera guangdongensis, assembly GCA_039583875.1. Taxonomy (NCBI): domain Eukaryota; kingdom Viridiplantae; phylum Streptophyta; class Magnoliopsida; order Asparagales; family Orchidaceae; genus Platanthera; species Platanthera guangdongensis. Next base: position 60,876,470 of record CM077166.1, on the reverse strand, counting down.
GTCCACACAAATGCTGCTTCCTTCTTCGTCAATGTCATGAGGGGAAGTGCTATCCTCGAAAACCGCTCCATGAACTTGCAGTAATACCCTGTGAGTTCCAAGAAGCTGCGTATATTAGAAGCTGATTTTGGCCTCGGCCAGTCACCCACTGCCTGTACTTTAGCCGGATCTACGACCAACCTGGCTCAACTGACAACGTGTCCCAGAAATGCCACCTCTTGCAGCCAGAACTGGCGCTTGGAAAACTTCGCATACAGCTGGTGCTCCCTCAATCTCTCCAGTACCTATGCCAAATGCTGCATATGCTCCTCCTTCGTCCGAGAATAGATCAAGATATCATCAATAAGTACTATGACGCATCTATCTAGGTAAGGCTCAAAAACACGGTTCATTAGACTCTTGAATGCGGAAGGTGCAATCGTGAGCCCGAAAGGCATCACCGTGAACTCGTACATTCCATAGCGGGAACAAAATGCTGCCTTCAGAATGTCTTACTCCTGAATCCACAACTGATAATACCCTGATCGTAAGTCCAGCTTGGAGAACCAGAAGGCTCCCTGAAGCTGATCAAATAGCTCATTGATCTGGGGCAATGGGTAAGTGTTCCGGATTTTCAGCCGATTCAGCTCTTGATAGTCGATGCAGAGCCGCAACGACCCATCCTTCTTCTTGACAAATAATACTGGTGCTCCCCAGGGTGATGAGCGGGGTCGAACAAAGCCCGACTCCACTAACTCCTGCAGCTGGGTCCTGAACTCCACCAACTCCTTAGGAGCCATCCTGTATGGTGCTCGAGATACGAGCCTCGCTCCTGGCACTAGCTGTATCCGGAAGTCCACATCCCTAGCTGGCAGTAATCCGGGCAATTTCTCCGGGAATACGTCGGGGAAATCCTGAACCACCGGGATGTCAGCAAGGGAAGCTTCTGCTCCCGCCATCTCGAAGCATATAATGTACACCTCCTCTCCCTGATGGTGGTTCTTGACAACCTGTACAGATGATAATAATATATGGGAGATAGGTCTGATACCTTCGACGACGACATAGGAGTCGCCCTGCCTCAGAGTGATCTTTTTCGACGGGCAATCAATTTGGGCATAGTTCCAGTGTAACCACGTCATGCCCAAGATCAAGTCGAAATCTGGCAGTCGCAGGATCGTTGTTGGCGCCTCAAATGTCTTGCCACCAATCTCGGCCTCCAAGTTGCAATGGGTAGAGGTCTATAGCTCTGACCCATCGGGTAGACGCACCCTCATCTCCAAGCCTGGAAATCTTTCCACACCCTCCAGACCTTCTATAAAGGCCTCAAAAACAAACGAGTGGGAGGCACCCGTGTCAAACAAGGTACGAGTGGGTTTGCCGCTGATCATGACTATGCCTGAGTTTGTTTGGGTTTCAATAAACTGTTATTTAAAAAAAATCAGATATTACATAAATGAAACTTTAAATTTACAATAAGCTAAGTACCTGTGATGACCACCTCTGGTTTCCTCAGTTCGGAGATGTCTATTGCATATATTTGCTCCTGTTCTCGCCCTTGGCCGTGATATCCCCGTCCTCGACCTCGACCTCGACCTCGGCCTCGGCCCTGCTGTACTGGAGGGGCCATTAGAGGTGGAGGAGGAGGTGGACGAAACTGATGCGGACACTCCGATCTAATATGCCCACGCTGGTGGCATCCATAACAAACTACAGGCTGGTGGCCACGGTCATCTTGCCTCCTCGCGACATGCACCTGTAGAGGTGGGGGAGCTAACACTGTAGGAGGCCCCTGCTCCTGCCTGAAGTTGGGACGACAACATCCCCCCCCACTTATATCCAATGACTCTGCCTCTCTAGGATCCCCTGCTACTCTCCCCGGGTGATGACCCGTTCAGCAGCCTCTTTCCTCTATTCTGCACCATTAGCTGGTCTGCCTCCAACTTCTTAGACATCTCTATGATCTGTGACGTGGTGCTCTGAGAGATGAATAGTAGGGGCTGCCTCAAGGAATCTCTGAGCCCATGATAGAATCTCTTGGCGTACTTCCTGTCATCCTTGTCATGGATCCCCACAAATCTAGCCATATGGGAGAACTCTCTTTGATACTCGATCACAGATCTGGTCCCCTGCTTGAGGTTCAAAAACCTCTCTTCCAGTGCATCTCTATCTGTAGTGGACACAAAATTCTCCAAAAATGTCTCACTAAACACCTCCCATGAGATGTCCAACAGCTCCCAATCAGCATAAGTGGACTCTCGCACAGACTTCCACCATGTTTTTACATGAGCATCTAATGTAGAGGTGACTAGAGGAACTGCCTGGCTGATCGGGCAGCTGATGCTTGCCAATATCTCATGTATGGCCTCCAGCCATTCCTCAGTCTTCACAACATCCTCTGTCCCTCGGTACATTAGCGGGGACATCTCTTGAAGGCACTCAACCAGCTTGACCCCACATTTGGCTGCGGAGCCGGGACATGCTGGGCTTTGAAGGCTTCCAGGATAGCCATCAAAGTTTGCCCCATCTCTGTCTGTAGAAAGGGAGTAGCAGCCGGAGGGGGAGGAACCACATTCTACGGTGCAGCGACCTGTGGAGGTTGCATAAAGGTAATGTTTAAACAGAACTAGCCTAACTCATTATATTTAATCGACTGTTTTATGTGACTTTTTACACATGGGTACACCACTGCTTCCGCTGCATAGTTTGTCCGCAAACTAATGCTCGAGCAGGGTGGTCTAGTGTTGTGGACTTCTTTCTCATATGATCATTTGTTCAAGTGATACCAGTTTGTAAGACCCCTCCCCTTACCAAGGAGGCTTCCGGTCTTATACTAAGGACTGCCGCCTTACGGTGACTCTAACTCATGGGTTAGATGACACAATAAGAAGCCGATCCTGTCGGCTAGCACGATCATAAAATAAAAATGCAGGACAATATGAGAAATAGAAGTATAGTAGTAATGTAGAAATGAACTACAAACCAGTCCACAGTCACAGTACATATCATATAATGAAATGAAAGTACATCCAGTCCACAATGAGTAGAAATAATAAGAAGAGTAAAAAGGGCTTATGCCCTATACATGAATATCAACTCTCCTCACACAATAAAAATGCGGAAGCAAAACTATCCTCGTACTCGTCCCACCTGAGGAAACTGTGCAGTAGACATAGTAGGTGGTGGTGGTATCAACTCCTCACGTCCTATCACCTCGTCCTGTCGGTCGTGCTGCTGCTTCATCTCCTCGAGCTCCTAAAAATAGTTTGGTCACCGACCATTAGTCAAAAAGACTAAGTCGTTTCCTCCGCACCTCGCCCCGCAACTCCTAGGCACTGTGCGGGAGGACGAAGCGGAGGACAACAAGGGGTAACAAAAAGGGAAGCAGGTGACAAGGAATCTATGCTACCAAGTATGTAAGCAGTAAATCTACACTAGCAGTTCTATGTATATAGTCCAAATGTAGGAGCATGTACAATACAAATGTGAGTAAAACTGGAAATAATTAAAGTGCAGTAAATAAAGTACAAAAATCTACTGCTAATATACATCACAGAAATATCCTAACTTATATGAGTGCCTATACAAACATATAAGTTAGAGTTTCCAAAATTAACTTATCATATAAAAGAGCCCATACTAATTTATATGATAAGGATCCATGAAGCGTATGTCCGAATATGAATGAATGCATGCAGTTATTTATAAGTCATGCAAGTGCAACTCACACACAACGACTCTGTGATCACATACCTTTAGATCCTGCTTTTCAGAGCTAGCATCACTCTATGGTACCACCGTTGTGGCTACGTCAGCAGTGGAGCGGGCATCTCCACTCCTAGACGGGTATACACACTCCTTGGCCTAGACCTCTCATACGCCTCTGTACACGTCCTAGGTGCACTCTAAAGTCTCTGCGTACTATTTGCTGGCTACCCACCAGTCTTTTTGGTCGTGTGTGTGTTTTCGGGGATCGTCCTCTAGACCGCAGCGTAAAACAATCCACTGGCCCATCAAACCATCATAACTTGCCAGAGTCACCGTACTTCCATCAGTGTGACGATTGGCCCAGTACCGCATGACCCGCCACAGGTTTATGCACATGAAAGATATTCCAACCCGAGCTCCCACCTCGTAGGACCAACCCGTCCTGAATCCCTCCAACCCTACACGAGTGAGAATTTTACCACAATCCCTCCAACCCTATATGGGTGAGAATATTACCACAAGCCCTCTAACCCTATATGGGTGAGAATGAGGATACGATGCTTAACCTATTAGACTACTCTTGTCTACGAGTTATTACACTTAGTGATTTAGGGTTAATCCCAGGACTGCCCAGGGTATACCCGGTGAAGGACTCTCAGGGGCACTAGGAACTACGATGGGATGAAGCCCAAAGCTCCCTTTCTCAAGGATATTTACTTTAGTTGATGACTACCCATAATTCACCCTCAGCTCTCATTGTTGCTCTGGAACAATCCTAATGACTTTAGATATTACCGGGAAATCGGCGGTCTTCCGTCGATCTCCGTTTTAGCCACTGTCCATATGGTTTGCAATCCACCCCTCGTGATCCAGTAGTGACCTATAAGAGACCAACCATGGCTTATTCCTCTAATACAATTCTCATCTCAATGGTTAATCATATCCCCCCTGTGGTCCTAGTAGATTAGGCTAACTGTGCTAGTCACTACCCATGACCCAATACCACCCATAAAGTATGACTTCCAATTTCTTGGCCAAAGTGACCCTAAACATTTTTCATGGGATGGTATGATATGTGATATTGATTATGTGGAATTTTCACTATTTACTAAATCATATGACCCTAAATTAAATCCTTTAAATAAGTGGCCTATGTCACTTTATACAAGAAGTACTATATCAAATGATCCCCCTGGTCTAATAAATTTTCGTGATGATCATCTAAGCAAATTATGACTGGTTTCCAAGAATTGTAATTTTCCCATTTCTATTTCCATTTAAAGTTTATTTAGAGATAAATCCATGAATTGGCCAATTTACAAATGAACTACCTTAAATATGTTTCTAAAAATTCCAACAAAATTACTACATATGCAAATTGCTGAAATAATACCAAACAGAAAATTTCATAGCCCTAGACAATAATTTGGTTCACCAAAATGCAAATGTCAAATATAATAAAAATGCCATTTAAGGTATTTTAAATCTATAAAGGCATCCAAAAATATTAAGAAAATTACACAAGGTCACAAGCAAATAATACAATCATTGGGATTTTTTCATAATATTTCTACTGCAATTTTCATCATATTTAAAATAACTTCCATAAATGGCAAAATTGTTAATTCTACCAAATTCCAAAATATATTCATCTAACAAACCCATAAAATTTTCCAGGGGTTAAATATGACTCCCTTGAGTTCTTTACAAAATTTGAGAATTTTAATCATCAATAACCCTATTTTAAAATTTTAATTGTAAAATGGCCTAATAATCAAAAATTCCAAATAATGGGATTTTTGTTTCCAAAAATCCCAACATTTCTATGAGGGGTAAAATCCATCCCTATGAACTCATGTACAGAGTTTTGTACTCATACCATGAGTAATAAGTGGTAAATTCACATTTTGGTAAATATGGTTATATGCACACCAAGCCAAGGTTAACCCTTCACATGCAAGAGGGAATACACATCATGCATAAGTCAAAAGTGACTGAAATTTTTATCATTGGCCTATAATGAACCCAAGGTAATGCCACCAAAATTTGGGGACATTTAGAGTCACATTACTCCAAATATTTCATTAATTTACTTTTGTGTATTTTCACAAATACTATAGGAACATTTCTTCCAAAATTTTTAATATTTTTACAGGGTCTACGTTTTTCCTAATCAAGCACATACCTAAAATTTTGGGTCATGTGGACTACTGGTTTGGCATGGGCATGCATTTGAATTTCTGCCCTTGCCTAGGACCAGTCCTAGTAGATTGGTCCTACAGGGAGCCCTACTTCTCCAAATCTCAAGTTTAGGGTGTAAAATTGAAGGTAAGACTTAAGCCTACAATTTTCATTCTGATGTTTGGATCTAAATTTGCATTTAAGAGGCCTATTTTTAACATGCAACTTCTGTATAAAAGTGTGACATATGGTTTACTATTCATAACAAAATAATCCAATAATCAAATAAAATGAAACGGACGGCATCCGTTGATCGTCCCCGATCAGCAACGGCTGAGATTGAGCCTGGCTGGGTCACCTTGTCTGGCCATTTCCGGCCACCTGGGCCGGCGCCACCGCCGGATATTATTGCCACACCTCCGTTGAGGTGGAGGCTAGCGTTTCCCGACGCTGAGGCGGTCGGAGGTGGCTCCTCTGGCGATCCCGAGCAAGAAGAAAAGCTCGATAATTTGGCTCTATTCTCACATGGCAACGGGCTCAATTGAGCCCGATATCTCTCCTAAATAACCTAGGATCCTAGTACGGGTAGAGGTGAGGTGAAACGAACCGTTAGGGCGGCCTGACGGCGAGTTTGGCGGCGGTGAGCCATGACCGAGCTTGCTCCGGCAACTCCTCCCCATTTTCTCGATTCTCCAGCAATTCCCTTGCTCCAGGACTCGTTCTCCAGTCGTTTCCCCTCTCTGAAGCTGATGGTGTTGCTAGATTGGGCTGAGACTGGGTGTATGTGGAGATATGCCCAAGGGGGAGCTCGAGTTGAACTTTGGTTGTTTCACCCATGGTGGCAAGTGGCCACCATGCTCCAAATCCCTCTGAAATTGCTTAAGGAGGCCTACCAGCAAGCTTAGGCAGCTGAGTAAGTGGCCATGTGGCTATCCTTCCTCTTCATTCTTCTTCTCTCTCTCCTCATTTCTCCAAAGTTCCCTTTCTACCCCTTTACATGTAATCTCTCTCCTGATTTTGGGGGTTAGGGGCAGACTTTGACCACTTGAGCTGGTCATGGGCCAAGGTTGATGGGCTTAACCCAAGGGAAATGGGCTTAGCCCTTATTTTCCTCTTTAGGCCATTTGTTTGACCAAGTTGACTTTTTTAGGTTGACTTGGTCAACATGGAGAGTGGGCAGACCCCACTTGAGGGTCATGGACCCAATGACATCACCCAACATGGGTTGGGCCATGGTGATGCCCCACTTGGACTACTTGGGCCTTTAGGTGTGGATTTGACCAATTTAAGGTTTAGGGTTGACTTGGTCAAATTGTGTCAATGGGTGACCTAATGGCATGCTTTAGGGTTCACTTAGATTGTTCTTAGGGTTAGGGCAATGTGGTGGGGGTCATGGTGTGTCTAGGGTTCCTATTTAGGCTAATTTGAACTAGTTTGACTTGGGCCCTATAGTTGGACCCACATGGCTACACCCTCACCTTTTAGGGTCAAACCTAACTAAAATCCTTGTCACCCACCACATGCCTAACACAATCTAAGTTGAGGGGCCTAATTGAAAATGGGATGTTACAAATCCCAATAAAAAAAACAATAATTTCGTCCCCGAAATTTAAGTTCGGGCCTACGAGGTTCTATTTGCAAGTAATTAAGGAATTTTAAAGATAAAACTAAGGCATACCTGAAGTGAAAAGTTCCGGGTGCCGCTCTAGCAATAGGTCCCTTGGCTCCCAGGTGTGCACCTCCCATCCATGGATGGACCACAACACCTTCACAAGGGGAACCTTCTTCTTTCGCAACACTTGGACCGCTGTATCGTCGATCCGGATTGGCTCCAACCGAACTGATCTATCCCGTGCTATTAGGCCGACTGTAGTAGTGATGTGTTGTTCTGGCCGAAGGAGAGCTCTTCAAAATGAAGAGACATGAAAGACATCGTGCAGGGTCCCCAACTCTAGTGGCAGCTGCAGTCTATAGGCCAAAGGACCGACCCGCCCAGAATCAGGTACGGCCTATATATCATGGACTAAGCTTCTTGTGTCTCCCCGTCCGAGATACACCATGCACATGATTTATATTCAAGAATACCATGTCTCCCACCTGAAATTCCACCTTCAGATGACGCACACCATAGTACTTGTCCTGTCTACTCTAGGCCTCGAACATTCATTCCCTGATCAGTTGAATCTGAGCTTCCGTATCCTCAATGTACTTTGAACCAAGAGTCCTCGTGTCCACATCCTGAACCCAAGACAAAGTCGTCCGACACTTCCTTCCATACAAAGCCTCGTAAGGTACTATCCCAATGCTTGACTGGTGACTGTTATTGTAAGAGAACTCGATTAGGGGCAACAGTATCTCCCATGGCTTCCCTGTATCCAATATGCATAGATGAAGCAGATCCTCCATGGTCCTGATGGTCTGCTCGGTCTAGCTGTCTGTCTGCGGATGGAAGGCGGTGCTAAAACTGAGCCAAAAACCCAAGTAAGCATGCACAACCCTCCACTCCCTTGATATGAACTGATCATCACGGTCCTAGACGATCGTTTTGGGGATGTCATGGTACCTGACGAACTTCCCCACAAACAATCTCACCAAAACAGCAGCTGGGCAGTCCTTCCTGATCGGGATAAATCGAGCCACCTTGGTCAGCCTGTCGATGATGACCCATATGGAATCGTGCCCAGAGTGGGAGCGAGGTAATCCGTGCACGAAATCCATAGATATATCCTCGAATTTCCTCTCTGTCACCAGTAATGTCTGTAGTAATCCCCCCGGGTTCTTGCATTCCGCTTTTACCTGCTGACATGTAACGCAGCGTGTCACATAATTAATGATCTCTCTCTTCATCCCTGGCCAATACATGTGTCGCCGCAAATCTGCTGTCATCTTGGTTATCCCAGGATGCACTGAGTACTGGGCGTGGTGCGCCTCTCTAAGTATATCCTCCCGAATGGCACCGCCTGCGAGTATATAAATGCGCCCACGGAAATGAATGAGATCATCCTGCAGTGTATAATCCTCAAATGTGCCCCCTTCCAGGGCTCTAAATATTGGCTTTAAGGACGCATCTAGCCTCTGTTGCGTCAAGATGCGCTCCCGAAGGTCATTCTCCCCGATCAAGGAGTTCAGATATTCCCGGTAGACTACTGGCTCAGCCTCTAAAACCATGGTGATATGCATATCATCCATCATCTGCATCAATCCCATATACATCACCCAGGTCTCCGATCTAGTAGTGTCGGCTCTCCTGCTCAACGTATCTGCTACAATGTTCGCTTTCCCCTGGTGATAGTGTAATTTGTAATCATAATCGCAGAGAAATTACAGCCATCTCCTCTGCCAAAGGTTCAGATCTTTCTGCGTGTCGACGTATTTGAGATTCTTGTGATCCGAGTAGACATCACAATGAACCACATACAAGTAGTGTCTCCATATCTTCAGTGCAAATACGACCGCCCCGAGCTCCAAGTCATGCATCGGGTATTTCTGTTCATGTTTCTTCAATTGCCTGGAGGCATAAGCAATGAAGTGGTCGTGCTGCATCAAGACGGCACCCATCCCCTGGTAAGAAGCGTTAGTGTAAATCTGGAATCCTTCCTTCCCAGATGGAAGTGCAAGGATAGGGGCAGAGGTAAGCCGATTCTTTAACTCCTGAAACGATGACTCGCACCTTTCGGTCCACATAAATGTTGCTTCCTTCTTCGTCAATGTCGTGTGGGGATGTGTTATCCTCGAAAACACCTCCAAGAACTTGCGGTAAGAGCCGACGAGTCCCAACAAGCTACATATATCAGAAGTTGATTTTGGCCGCGGCCAATTACGCACTGCCTGTACTTTGGCCGGATCTACGGCCAACCCGGCTCCATTGACAACGTGTCCCAGAAATGCTACCTCTTGCAGCCAGAACTGGCACTTGGAAAACATCGCATACATCTGGTGCTCCCTCAATCTCTCCAGTACATGTGCCAAATGCTGCATATGCTCCTCCTTCGTCCGAGAATAGATCAAGATATCATCAATAAATACTATGACGCATCTATCCAGGTAAGAATCGAAAACACGGTTCATCAGACTCATGAATGCGGAAGGTGCATTCGTGAGCCCTAAAGGCATCACCGCAAACACGTACAGTCCATAGTGGGAACTGAATGCTATCTTCGGAATGTCTTCCTCCTGAATCCACAGGTTATAATACCCTAATCGTAAGTCCAGCTTGGAGAACCAGAAGGCTCCCTGAAGCTGATCAAATAGCTCATCGATCAGGGGCAATGGGTAAGTGTTCCGGACTGTCACCCGATTCAGCTCTCGATAGTCGATGCAGAGCCGCAACGACCCATCCTTCTTCTTGACAAATAATACTGATGCTCCCCAGGGTGATGAGCTGGGTCGAACAAAGCCTGACTCAGCTAACTCCTGCAGTTGGTTCCTGAACTCTACAAACTCCTTAGGAGCCATCCTGTATGGTGCTCGAGATACGGGCCTCGCTCCTAGCACTAGCTGTATCCGGAAGTCCACATCCCTAGCTGGCGGTAATCCGGGCAATTTCTCCGAGAATACGTCGGGGAAATCCCGAACCATCGGGATGTCAGCAATGGAAGCTTCTGCTCACGCCATCTCAAAGCATATAATGTACACCTCCTCTCCCTGATTGTGGGCCTTGACAGCCTGTACAAATGATAATAATATATGGGAGATAGGTTTGATACCTTCGACGATGACGTAGGAGTCGTCGTGCCTCAGAGTGATCCTTTTCGACGGGCAATCAATTTGGGCATAGTTCAATGTAACCACGTCATGCCCAAGATCAAGTCGAATTCTAGCAGTCGCAGGATCGTTGCTGGCGCCTCAAATGTCTTTCCACAAATCTCGGCCTCCATGTTGCAATGGGCAGAGGTCCGTAGCTCTGACCCATCGGGTAGACGCACCCTCATCACCAAGCCTGGAAAGTTTCTCCCGGATCGTGGACCTTAACAGTGGTTTTCTCAATAAAGCAAGAAGTAACAACCGATCACATAAGCTCAGCTTTTTATTGATCAGAATAAACTTCTTTAAAGGCGAGATATTACATGGCGAGACATGTTCACCAAAACCCAACACGGGAGTGCAGAGACAGTTACAAAGACAAGAACAAAAAACAAGCCGGCGGACTCAAACAATCAAGCCGCCGAACCTATCTGTGGAGTCGCTCAGTCCGCCACGTCGCCAGACCGCACCCCAGCCGCGCGGATCACCCTTACTACCAATGACTCTAAGCTCTTCACCGGCCGGTCTGCACGCCGGCCGACCGCACAGCTGCGCCACCGAATGGAACAGTCCGCCTATAAGCGACTTCCTTGAACCCCGAACCTAGTCGCCAAAGAGAAGGACCGCCTGGCAGCTATCCGCGACATGCTGTTTACCGCCTGTTGCTTAACCGCAGAGTCCGCACTGTTCCTGACCGCAATCAGAGCCAAGTCCTGGCTTTCAGCGCTATCGCACAACCTGCACAGCCAACGGGTCAACTCTATCCGCCGCGGACACAAAGTCCAGACCGCAGCAACTTACGCGAGCTCAAAAAACTGTTCACTTACTTCGGGTTAGGTCTCTATTGGTTGGTTATTCCCTGATGTGACATGGGTCTATTTATAGGCACGACGATGAGTATGGGCACCGCCCTTCCCGTAGGATCACCGCACAACCCGCAGCAAGAACTTATGTCCGCCAGCCGCGGACACACATGCCAGTTCGCCGCCCTGTGCAGATAGGCCAGTCCGCCCCAGCTTCTCCAGGCTGGACTCCAATATCCAGTCCGCCTTGCCGCCAGAGACCAAGCCAGGACCACCACAGCCGGACTCCACAACAGCCGTATCCGCCATTCTGCGGACAAGGCATCAGCCCGCAAAACCCGAGCCCGCAACCGCGCCATCAAGGCACTGCGGACTCAGCGGATACCCAGCTATCGTCCGCATATCCCAAGTCCATTACCTCAACTCCAAGGCACCTCCGGACTTAGCGGACACGCCAATTCAGTCCGCTAACAGCAGACTCCAGTCCGCATGCACTGCAGACTTCTCAGCCCGCATTCCTGCTGACTGCCTCAGTCCGCATCCCCGAGTCAAAAACCTCATAAGGCTTACCGGACTCAGCGGACTCTGGCTCCAGTCCGCACGCTCCTGCACAAGCAGTTCTTCAGTCCGCATATCCCCAAGCTAGCACACAGGCAACAGCACTTCTACTACGCTTGGCGGACTGAGAAACCAGCCCGCGCTCCACTGCGCGATCTCCCCGGACTGAGCCATCCTGGACTTGGTTCAATTCCCACCAAGTCCAGCCCACTGGCCGCAAGGGCCAGTCCGCACTTACAGGCGGACACTGGATCTAGCCCGCCATCCGGGCGACCTCCAGTTCCTGTCCGCGCTGACGGGCGGTCTCCACGGCTTCCACTTGCCGCTTCACTAGAGCAAGACCAAGGCATCTGCCAAACCGGTCTGCCGAGCTCCAGTCTTCAGTCCGCTTCAAGCCGGACTCCGCGGATAACATTCCTATCCGCCGGTTACTTCCTGGGAGTAAACGCCTGCTGAGCATACACTGGCCTGTCAGACCGCCGCTGCTGTCCGCGCAGTCCGCGCGAACAGACCGCCAGGCCGCCACAGAGCAAACCGCCTGCAACATCCTGCCGACCTAGCAGTCCGCCACCCAGTCCGCGTAGTCCGCGCGGATAGGTTTCCCAAGCCTTCCATTCACCCACTTTCACTTCACAGAATTCAACACTGCCCTTGAAGTGAGAAGTGGTGATAACTCCAGCAGCTCCCGTAACCTTGCACCTGGTCCTTCGATAGCATCTACGAAGAGATGTCCAAGACATAGTCCTCGCCCTGCATATCATGGACCATGAGGGAGCCCTCCAGCATCTCCCAAAAGGAGCCATGCTTCCCTCTGCCTTCTTCAGCTTCAACCTCCACTCATGCATCATAGGAGTATCACCAACTTCCTTGGACCCAGAAGCCCAAGCCTTGTTGCCTCTGAGAGAAGTCACCTCATCAGACTTGGTGTCAACCACCTCCTTGATTCTAGTGGGGTCATCACAGCCAGAAGTCCCTTGCTCGACCTGAGGGCTAACAAGAAACACGGGACCAAGTCCGCCGTGTTCCCTTCACTATATCGAGCTGGTGGCTTACTGATCCTCTTCGATCTCCGAAGAACCTGATCATGGCTAACCACCTCCGCTGCTTTTGAACCAGCTCCGTTCCCGGGCAAACCCGGAATAATGCTCCCTTTGTTCCCTGAACAAGACGCCTCCTTACTGGAACCAAGAGCACCTGGAGCAACGCTCCCCCTGCTACCTGAACCAGAAGACTCCCCTCTTGAACATGAACTGCCTGGAACATCACTCCCCTTGCTTCCTGAAACAGGAAAGCCTCCGCCTTTGAGCCAGAAGGTCCTGGAGCATCGCTCCCCCTTCTTCCCGACTCTGACGCCTTTGCCCCGGAGCTAGAACAACCTGGAGCACCTGGTGACTCAGGCAACTCCACTTCCTTAGCAGCAGCCTCTTCAGCCATCATCTGACCTGCTATTTCTAGCTCCACATAAGAGCTACCCCAATACGGCGTCAACTCATCAAAAACAATGTCTCTCGACACTATGAGTTTCTTCGTCGCAGGATCCATACACCTCCATCTTCTTTTCTGCTCATCATACCCTACAAAGACTAGCTTTGTTTTGAGAGCACCCGAGAGTGAATGTATATAGCAGGTAGATCCAAACACCCGAAGGTGCTTCACTGAGGGCTTCACTCCGAACATTAGCTCATAAGGAGTCTTCATTATGATCGGACTAAGAGGGCATCCGGTTGATGACATGAGTAGCACAGGCTATTCCCTCCGCCCAAGAGCCTTCGGAACGCCTTTACTCCGAAGCCAACACTTGCAGGTCTCCGTTAACCAACGGATCATCCGAGTTGCAACACTACCCTGTTGTGAAGTTTGTCCACAAGAAAGCTCCATCCGGATCCCTTGCTTCCTACAAAAGCGTGAGAACTCTGGTTGAGTCAAACTCACCACCGAAACCTGTCCTCAACACCTTGATCCTCCGGCAAGCTGGCTTCGACAAGCTTCTTGAACTCCACAAACAAGCGTACCATGCTGGACTTCGTCTTCATAAAGTATACCCAAGTATACCAGAATAGTCATCAACCAATATCAGCATGACCTGCTGCCTCCAAGACTGGCCGTGACGGTCGGTCCCACCAGAGCACAATGGACAACCGCCAATGGTGCATTACTCCTGGCTTGTGCTTTGTCGACCATGAAGCGATAGGCTCCACTTTCCTGACATCCCGCACACCCCCGACCATCGCCATAGGATGACAATTAGGCAAGCCTCTTACGAGTTTCTTTCCGCCATTGCTTTCAGCTTGTCCATCCCTACATGCCCCAGTCTTTCATGCCAGATAGCTGCACTATCATTGGCATCCAGCCGATCGATCCAGAACTAGTTGAGTCCCAACTACGTTCTTCTCCTTCCTCCTACCTGAGCAACGTTCGCCGAGAGCAAGGTAACCTTGCACTCCTTCCGAAGATGACCTTGCTGCTTGCATTTATAGCACCGTGGTCCTTCCTTCCTCTTCCTATCACGCCTAGGAGAAACACTCCTTTCTTCCTGATATGAAGTAGAGGGACCATCATCAGCAGCAACCTCCTTCACCTTCTTCCTGAACAACCCATCAAGGGAAGTCCAGACCTCCGCAGCTGACCGACATCCACTGATGTGGTCCAAGAGCTCCGATGAGATCACCTGCTTGAGAATAGACTCCGCTTTCGCATTTGCCTCCTTCCAAGCTCTCATCGCCTCAGCATTGCCAGCAGTATCCTCTTGTCTTCCTGCTCCGCATACAACCTCCCAAAGGTCCTCGCCAAGAGAAAGCTCTTCATACAGGACTTCCACCGTTCACAGTTCGCCTCTGTAAGAAGATCAATACCAAGACAACTTGCATCCTCCACTGCCATGGTTCTACCACTGGTTCCTCGAGAGACGAGCAACTACTTCCATTGAGCACTGCTTGACCACTCCAACAACCTGGCTCTGATACCATGTTAAAATTCAACAAACCGCAGACGCCCCCTTGGATACCCTGCTGAACACTCAACAAACCGAAGGAGGAAAACGCCCACTTATATGTTGAAAGTTTTCCCGGATCGTGGAGTTAACAGTGGTTATCTCAACAAAGCAGTAACAACCAGCAACACATGCAGCACAAGCTTCTTTATTGATCAAGAGCAAACTTCTTTACAAGGCGAGACATACATGGCGAGACATGCTTCACCAAAACCAACACCGGGAGCAGAGACAGTTACAAGACAAGAACAAAAACAAGCCGCGCGGACTCAAACAATCAAGCCGCCGACCTACTGCTGTGGAGTCCGCTCAGTCCGCCAGGTCGCCAGACCGCAACCCAAGCCGCGCGGACTCACCCTTACTCCAATGCTTAGCTCTTCACCGCCGTCTGCACGCCGCCAGACCGCACAAGCTGCGCCACCGAATGGAACAGTCCGCCAATAACCGGCGACTTCCTGAACCCCAAACCAAGTCGCCAAAGAGAAGGACCGCCTGGCCGCTATCCGCGACCTGCTGTTTACCGCCTGTTGCTTTAAACGCAGAGTCCGCACTGTCCCTGACCGCAATCAGAGCCAAGTCCTGCTTTCCAGCGCTATCCGCACAACCTGCACAGCACAACGGGTCAACTCTATCCGCGCGGACACAAAGTCCAGACCGCAGCAACTTACGCGAGCTCAAAAAACTGTTCACTTACTTCGGGTTAGGTCTCTATTGGTTGGTTGTTCCCTGATGTGACATGGGTCCTATTTATAGGCACGACGATGAGTATGGTCACCGCCCTTCCCGATAGGATACCGCCACACCCGCAGCAAGAACTTATGTGTCCGCCAGCCCGCGGACACACATGCAGTTCGCCGCCCTGTGCAGATAGCCAGTCCGCCCCAGCTTCTCCAAGGCCGGACTCCAATATCCAGTCCGCCTTGCCGCCAGAGACCAAGCCAGGACCACCACAGCCGGACTCCACAACAGCCGTATCCGCCATTCTGCGGACAAGGCATCAGCCCGCAAAACCCGAGCCCGCAACCGCGCCATCAAGGCACCTGCCGGACTCAGCGGATACCCAGCTATCGTCCGCATATCCAAGTCCATTACCTCAACTCCAAGGCACCTCGGACTTAGCGGACACGCCAATCCAGTCCGCTAACATCAGACTCCAGTCGCATGCACTGCAGACTTCTCCAGCCCGCATTCCTGCTGACTGCCTCAGTCCGCATCCCCGAGTCCAAAACTCATAAGGCTTAACCGGACTCAGCGGACTCTGGCTCCAGTCCGCACGCTCCTGCACAAGCAGTTCTTCAGTCCGCATATCCCCAAGCTAGCACACAAGGCAACAGCACTTCTACTACGCTTGGCGGACTGAGAAACCAGCCCGCGCTCCACTGCGCGATCTCCCCGGACTGAGCCATCCTGACTTGGTTCAATTCCCACCAAGTCCAGCCCACTGGCCGCAAGGGCCAGTCCGCACTTACAGCGGACACTGGATCTAGCCCGCCATACCGGGCGACCTCCAGTTCCTGTCCGCGCTGACCGGCGGTCTCCACGGCTTCCACTTGCCGCTTCACTAGAGCAAGACAAGGCATCTGCCAAACCGGTCTGCCGAGCTCCAATTCTTCAGTCCGCTTCAGACGGACTCCGCGGATAACATTCTATCCGCCCGGTTACTCCCTGGGAGTAAAACGCCTGCTGAGCATACACTGGCCTGTCAGACCGCCGCTGCTGTCCGCGCAGTCCGCGCGAACAGACCGCCCAGGCCGCCACGAGCAACCGCCTGCAACATCCCTGCCGACCTAGCAGTCCGCCAACAGTCCGCGTAGTCCGGGCGGATAGGTTTCCCAAGCCTTCCATTCACCCACTTTCACTTCACAGAATTCAACGGCTGGCGCCTCAAATGTCTTTCCACAAATCTCGGCCTCCATGTTGCAATGGGCAGAGGTCCGTAGCTCTGACCCATCGGGTAGACGCACCCTCATCACCAAGCCTGGAAATCTTTCCACACCCTCCAGACCTTCTATAAAGGCCTAAGAAACAAACGAGTGGGAGGCACCCATTTCAAATAAGGTATGAGCGGGTTTGCCGCTGATCATGTCTATACCTGAGTTTGTTTGGGTTTAAATAAACTGTTATTTAAAGAAAAATCAGATATTACATAAATGAAACTTTAAATTTACAATAATCTAAGTACTTGTGATGACCTCCTCTGGGTTCCTCAGTTCGGCGAGGTCTAGTGCGTATATTTGCTCCTGTTCTCGCCCTCGGCCGTGATATCCCCGGCCTCGGCCTCGGCCTCTTCCTCGACCCTGCTGTACTAGAGGGGCCGTTGGAGGTGGAGTAGGTGGACGAAACTGATGCGGACACTCCGATCTAATATGCCCAGGCTGGTGGCATCCATAACAAACTACCGGTCGGTGGCCACGGTAATCTTGCCTCCTCGGGTCATGCACCTGTAGAGGTGGGGGAGCTAACACTATAGGAGGCCCCTGTTCCTGCCTGAAGTTGGGACGACAATGTCCCCCACACCTCTTATATCCAATGACTCTACCTCGCTGGGATCCCCTACTACTCTCCTTGGGTGATGACCTGTCCAGCGGCCTCTTTCCTCTATTCTGCACCATCAGCTGGTCTACCTCCAACGTCTTGGCCATCTCTATGATCTGTGACATGGTGCCCTGAGAGATGAATAGTAGGGGCTGCATCAAGGAATCACTGAGCCCATGATAGAATCTCTTGGCGTACTTCTTGTAATCCATGTCATGGATCCCCGCAAATCTAGCCAGATGGGAGAACTCTCTTTGATACTCGATCACAGATCTGGTCCCCTGCTTGAGGTTCAAAAACCTCTTTTCCAGTACATCTCTGTTTGTAGTGGACACATAATGCTCCAAGAATGTCTCACTAAACTCCTCCCATGTGATGTACGACAGCTCCCAATCAGCCTAAGTGGACTCTCGCACGGACTTCCACCATCTTTTTGCATGAGCATCTAATGTAGAGGTGACTAGAGGAACTGTCTGGCTGACCGGTCAGCTGATGCCTGCCAATATCTCCTGTATGGCCTCCAGCCATTCCTCAGTCTTCACAGCATCCTCTATCCCTCGGTACATTGGCGGGGACAGGCTCTTGAAGTCACTCAACCATCTTGACCCCGAATTTGGCTACGGAGCCGGGACCTACTGGGCTTTGAAGGCTTCTAGGATAACCGACAAAGTTTGCCCCATCTCTGTCTGTAGAAAGGGAGTGGCGGCCGAAGGGGGAGGAACCATATTCTGCGGTGCAACGACCTGTGGAGGTTGCATAAAGGTAAGGTTTAAACAGAACTGGCCTAACTCATTGTATTTAATGAACTGTTTTATGTGACTTTTTACACATGGGCACACCATTGCTTCCGCTGCATAGTTTGTCCGCAAACTAATGCTCGAGCGGGGTGGTCCAGTGTTGTGGACTTATTTCTCATATGATCATTTGTTCAAGTGATACCAGTTTGTAAGACCCCTCCCTTTACCAAGGAGTCTCCCGGTCTTATGCCAAGAACCGCCACCTTACGGTGGCTCTAATTCATGGGTTAGACGACACTGCAAGACACCGATCCTGCCGGCTAGTATGATCATAAAATAAAAATGCAGGCCAATATGAGAAACAGAAGTATAGTAGTAATGTAGAAATGAACTACAAACCAGTCCACAGTCACAGTATATATCATATAATGAAATGAAAGTACATCCAGTCCATAATGAGTCGAAATAATAAGAAGAGTAAAAAGGGCTTATGCCCTATAGATGAATATCAACTCTCCTCATACAATAAAAATGCGGAAGCAAAACTATCCTCGTACTCGTCACACCTGAGGAAACTCTACAGTAGATGTAGTAGGTGGTGGTGGTATCAACTCCTCACATCCTGTCACCTCGTCCTGCCGGTCGTGCTGGTGCTCCATCTCCTCGAGCTCCTAAAAATAGTTTGTTCACCGACCATTAGTTAAAAAGACTAAGTCATTTCCTCCTCACCTTGCCCCACAACTCCTAGGCACTGTGCGGGAGGACGAAGCGGGGGACAACAAGGGGTAACAAAAAGGGAAGCAAGTGACAAGGAATCTACGATACCAAGTATGTAAGCAATAAATCTACACTAGCAGTTATATGTATATAGTCCAAATGTAGAAGCATGTACAGTACAAAAGTGAGTAAAACTACAAATAAGTAAAGTGCAGTAAATAAAGTTTAAAAATCTATTGCTAATATACATCACAGAAGTACCCTAACTTATATGAGTGCCCATACAAACATATATGTTAGAGTTTCCAAAATTAACTTATTATATAAAAGAACCCATACTAATTTATATGATAAGGATCCATGAAGCGTATGTCCTAATATGAATGAATGCATGCAGTTATTTATGAGTCATGCAAGTGCAACTCACACATAATGACTCTGTGATTACAGATCTATAGTTCCCGCTTTTCGGAGCTAGCATCACTCTCTGGTACCACCGTTGTGGCTACGGCAGCAGTGGAGCGGGCATCTCCACTCCTAGGTGGGTATACACACTCCTAGGCCTAGATCTCCCATACACCTCTATACACGTCCTAGCTGCACTCTACAGTCTCTATGTACTATTTGTGGGCTACCCACCAGTCTTTTTGGTCGAGTGTGTGTTTTTGGGGATCGTCCTCTAGACCGCAGCGTAAAACAACCCACTAGCCCCTCAAACCATCATAACTCGCCAGAGTCACCATACTTCCATTGGTGTGATGATTGGCCCAGTACCGCATGACCCGCCACAGGTTTATGCACATGTAAGATATTCCAACCCGAGCTCCTAACACGGGTGAGAATATTACCACAAGCCCTCCAACCCTATACGGGTGAGAATGAGGATACGATGCTTAACCTATTAGACTACTCTTGCCTACGCGTTATTATACTTAGTGATTTAGGGTTAATCCCAGGACTGCCCAGGGCATACCCGGTGAAGGGCTCTCAGGGGCACTAGGAACTACGATGGGATGAAGCCCAAATCTCCCTTTCTCAAAGATACTTACTTTTGTTGATGACTACCCATAATTCACCCCTAGCACTCATTGTTGCTCTGGAAAAATCCTAATCACTTAGGATATTACCGGGAAATCGGCGGTCTTCCGTCGATCTCCATTTTATCCACTGTCCTTATGGTTTGCACTCCACCCCTCGTGATCCAGTAGTGACTTATAGGAGAGAAACCAGGGCTTATTCCTCTAATACAACTCTCACCTCAATGGTTAATCATATCCCCCCTGTGGTCCTAGTAGTTTAGGCTAATTGTGCTAGTCACTACCCATGACCCAATACCACCCATAAAGTATGACTTCCAATTTCTTGGCCAAAGTGACCCTAACCATTTTTGATGGGATGGTATGATATGTGATATTGATTATGGGGAGTTTTCACTATTTACTAAATCATATGGCCCTAAATTAAATCCTTTAAATTAGTGGCCTATGTCACTTTATATAAGAAGTACTATATCAAATGATCCCCTGGTCTAATAAATTTTCCTGATGATCATCTAAGCTAATTATGACTGGTTTACAAGAATTGTAATTTTCCAATTTCTATTTCCATTTAAATTTTATTTAAAGTTAAATCCATGAATTTGCCACTTTACAAATGAAGTACCTTAAATATGTTTCTAAAAATTACAGGAAAATTACTACATATGCAAATTGCTGAAATAATACCAAACACAAAATTACATAGCCCTAGACAGTAATTTGTTTCACCAAAACGCAAATGTCAAATATAACAAAAATGCCATTTAAGGGATTTTAAATCTATAAAGGCATCCAAACATATTAAGAAAATTACACAAGGTCACAAGCACATAATAAAATCATTGGCAGTTTTTTAATAATATTTCTGCTGCAATTTCCATCATTTTTAAAATAACTTCCATAAAGGAAAAAATTGTTAATTTTACAAAATTCCAAAATAGAATCATCTAACAAACCCATAACATTTTTAGGGGTTAAATATGACTCAGTTGAGTTCTTTACAAAATTTGAGAATTTTAATCATTAATAACCCTATTTTCAAATTTTAATTATAAAATGGCCTAATAATCAAAAATTCCAAATAATGGGATTTTGCTTCCGAAAATCCCAACATTTCTATGAGTGGTAAAATCCATCCATATGAACTCATGTACAGAGTTTTGTACTCATACCATATGTAATAAAGGGTTAATTCACATTTTGGTAAATATGGTTATATGTACCCCAAGCCTAGGTTAACCCTTCACATGTAAGAGGGAATACACATCATGTATAAGTCAAAAGTGACTGAAATTTTTATCATGGGCCTATAATGAACCCAAGGTGATGCCACCAAAATTTGGGGCCATTTGGAGTCACATTACTCCAAATATTTCATTAATTTACTTTTGTGTATTTTCACAAATACTATAGGAAAATATCTTACAAAAAATCTAATATTTTTACAGGGTCTAAGTTTGACCTAATCAAGCACATACCCAATATTTTGGGTCATGTGGACGTCTAGTTTGGCATGGGCATGCATTTGAATTTCTGCCCTTGCCTAGGACCAGTCCTAGTAGATTGGTCCTACAGGGAGCCCTACTGCTCCAAATCTCAAGTTTAGGGTGTCAAATTGAAGGTAAGACTTAGCCCTACAATTTTCATTGTGATGTCTGGATCTGAATCTGCATTTAAGAGGCCTATTTTTAACAAGCAACTTCTGTATAAAAGTGTGACATATGATTTACTATTCATAACAAAATAATCCATTAATCAAATAAAATGAAACGGATGGCATCCGTTGATCGTCCCCGATCAGCAATGGCTGAGATTGAGCCTGGCTGGGTCACCTTGTCTGGACATTTCCGGCCACCTGGGCCTGCACCACCGCCAGAGATTATTGCCACCACCTCCGTTGAGGTGGGGGCTAGCGTTTCCCGGCGGTGAGGCGGTCGGAGGCGGCTCCTCCGGGAAGAAAAGCCCGATAATTTGGCACTATTCGCACATGGCAACGGGCTCAATTGAGCCTGATATCTCTCCTAAACGATCTAGGATCCTAGTACGGGTAGAGGTGAGGTGAAACGAACCGTTAGGGCGGCTTGACGACGAGTTTGGCAGCGGTGAGCCATGGCCGAGCTTGCTCCGGCAACTCCTCCTCGTTTTCTCGATTCTCCAGCAATTCCCCTGCTCCAGGACTCGTTCTCCAGTAGTTTCCCCTCTCTGAAGCTGATGGTGTGGCTAGATTGGGCTAAGAGTGGGTGTATAGGGAGATAAGCCCAAGGGGGAGCTCGGGTTGAACTTTGGTTGTTTCACCCATGGTGCCAAGTGGCCATCATGCTCCAAATCCCTCTGAAATTTCTTGAGGAGGTCGGCCAACAAGCTTAGGCAGCTGACTAAGTGGCCATGTGGCCATCCTTCCTCTTCATTCTTCTTCTCTCTCTCCTCATTTCTCCAAAGCTCCCTTTCTACCCCTTTGAATGTAATCTCTCTCCTGATTTTGGGGGTTAGGGGCAGACTTTGACCACTTGAGCTGGTCATGGGCCAAGGTTGATGAGCTTAACCCAAGGGAAATGGGCTTAGCCCTTATTTTCCTCTTTAGGCCACATGTTTGACCAAGTTGACTTTTTTAGGTTGACTTGGCCAACATGGAGAGTGGGCTGACCCCACTTGAGGGTCATGGACCCTATGGTATCACCCAACATGGGTTGGGCCATGGTGATGCCCCACTTGTACTACTTGGGCCTTTAGGTGTGGATTTGACCAATTTAATGTTCAGGGTTGACTCGGTCAAATTCGGTCAATGGGTGACCTAATGGCATGCTTTAGGGTTCACTTAGATTGTTCTTAGGGTTAGGGCAATATGGTGGGGGTCATGGTGTGGCTAAGGTTCCTATTTAGGCTAGTTTAACCTAGTTTGACTTGGGCCCTATAGTGGGCCCCACATGGCTACACCCCACCTTTTAGGGTCAAACCTAACTAAAATCCTTATCACCCACCACATGCCTAACACAATCTAAGTTGAGGCGCCTAATTGAAAATGGGATGTTACAAATCCCAATAAACAAAAACATTAATTTCGTCCAGGAAATTTAAGTTCGGGCCTACGGGGTTCTATTTGCAAGTAATTAAGAAATTTTAAAGATAAAACTAAGGCATACCTGAAGTGAAAAGTTCTGGGTGCCGCTCTAGCATCAGGTCCCTTGGCTTCCAGGTGTGCTCCTCCCGTCCATGGTTGGACCACAACACCTTCACAAGGGGAACCTTCTTCTTTCGCAACAATCGGACTGATGTATCATTGATCCGGATTGGCTCCAACCGAACTGATCTATCGGGTGCTATTGGGCCGACTGTAGTAGTGATGTGCTATTCCGGCCAAAGGAGAGATCTTCGCAATGAAGAGACATGAAAGACATCGTGCAGGGTCCCCAACTCTAGTGGCAGATGCAGTATATAGGCCAAAGGACCAACCCGCCCAGAATCAAGTACGAACACATATATCGTGGACTGAGCTTCTTGTGTCTCCGCGTCCGAGAGACACCATGCACATGATGTATCTTCAAGAATACCATGTCTCCCACCTGAAATCCCACCTTCCGATGACGCGCATCATAGTACTTGGCCTGTCTACTCTGGGCCTCCAGCATTCGTTTCCTGATTAGTCGAATCTGAGCTTCCATACCCTCAATGTACTCTGAACCAAGAGTCCTCGTGTCCAAATCCTGAACCCAAGACAGACGCGTCCGACACTTCCTTCCATACAAAGCCTCGTAAGGCGCCATCCCAATGCTTGCCTGGTGACTGTTATTGTAAGAGAACTCGATAAGGGGCAACAGACTCTCCCAGGGCTTCCCTGTATCCAATATGCATAGATGAAGCAGATCCTCCATGGTCCTGATGGTCCGCTCGGTCTGGCCGTCAGTCTGCAGATGGAAGGCTGTGCTAAAAGTGAGCCGAGAACCCAACTAAGCATGCACAACCCTCCACTCCCTTGATGTGAAACGACCATCAGGGTCCGAGACGATCGTTCTGGGGATGCCATGGTACCTGACGAACTGCTCCACAAACAATCTCACCAAAACAGCAGCTGGGCAGTCCTTCCTAATCGGGATAAATCGAGCCACCTTGGTCAGCCTGTCGACGATGACCCATATGGAATCGTGCCCAGAGTGGGAGCGAGGTAATCCGTGCATGAAATACATAGATATATCCTCTAATTTCCACTCTATCACTGGTAATTGCTGTAGTAATCTCCCCGGGCTCTTGCATTCTGCTTTTAACTGCTGACATGTCATGCAGTGTGTCACATAATGAATGATCATTGTCTTCATCCCTGGCCAATACATGTGTCACCGCAAATCAGCTGTCATCTTGGTGATCCTGGGATGCATTGAATACTAAGAGTGGTGCGCCTCTCTAAGTATATCCTCCCAAATGGCACCACCTGCGGGTATATAAATGCGCCCACGAAAATGAATGAGATCATCCTGAAAATGCTGCGTTAAGATGCGCTCCCGAAGATCATTCTCCCCGATCATGGAGTTCAGATATTCCCGGTAGACTGCTGTCTAGGCCTCTGAAACCATGGTGATATGCATATCATCCATCATCTGCATCAATCCTATATACATCACCCGGGGATCCAGTCTAGTAGTGCCGACTCTCCTACTCAATGCATCTGCCACAGTGTTCGCTTTCCCCGGGTGATAGTGCAATTTGTAATCATAATCGCAGAGAAATTCCAGCCAACTCCTCTGCTGAAGATTCAGATCTTTCTGCGTGTTGACGTATTTGAGATTCTTGTCATCCGAGTAGACATCACAATGAACCCCATACAAGTAGTGTCTACATATCTTCAGTGCGAATACGACCGTCCCGAGATCCAGGTTATGCACCGGGTAATTCTGTTCATGTTTCTTCAATTGCCTGGAGGCATAGGCAATAACGTGGTCGTGCTACATCAAAACGGCACCCATCCCCTAGTAAGAAGCATCAGTGTAAATCTGGAATCCTTCCTTCCCAGATGGATGTGCAAGGATAGGGGCAGAGGTAAGCCGGTTCTTTAACTCCTGAAACGATGACTAACACCTTTCGGTCCACACAAATGCTGCTTCCTTCTTCGTCAATGTCGTGAGGGGAAGTGCTATCCTCAAAAACCCCTCCACGAACATGCGGTAATACCCGGCGAGTCCCAAGAAGCTATTTATATTAGAAGCTGATTTTGGTCGCAGCCAATTATGCACTACCTGTACTTTGGCCGGATCTACGGCCAACCCAGCTCCACTGACAACATGTCCCAGAAATGCCACCTCTTGCAGCCAGAAATGGCACTTGGAAAACTTCGCATATAGCTGGTGCTCCCTCAATCTCTCCAGTACCTGTGCCAAATGCTGCATATGCTCCTAATTCATCCGAGAATAGATCAAGATATCATCAATAAATACTATGACGCATCTATCCAGGTAAGGCTCGAAAATACGGTTCATCAGACTCATGAATACGGAAGATCCATTCGTGAGCCCAAAAGGCATAACCGTGAATTCGTACAGTCCATAGCGGGAACTAAATGCTGTCTTCGGAATGTCTTCCTCCTGAATCCGTAGTTGATAATACCCTGATCGTAAGTCCAGCTTGGAGAATCAGAAGGCTCCCTGAAGCTGATCAAATAGCTCATCGATCTGTGGCAATGTGTAAGTGTTCCAGACTGTCAGCCGATTCAGCTCTCGATAGTTGATGCAGAGACGCAACGACCCATCCTTTTTCTTGACAAATATTACTGGTGCTCCCCAGGGTGATGAGCTGGGTCGAACAAAGCCCGACTCCACTAACTCATGCAGCTGGGTCCTGAACTCTACCAACTCCTTAGGAGCCACCCTGTATGGTGATCGTGATATGGGCCACGCTCCTGGCACTAGCTATATTTGGAAGTCCACATCCCTAGATGGAGGTAATCCGGGCAATTACTCTGGGAATACATCGGGGAAATCCCAAACCACTGGGATGTCAGCAAAGGAAGCTTATGCTCATGCCATCTCGAAGCATCGTACACCTCCTCTCCCTGATGGTGGGCCTTGACAGCCTGTACAGATGATAATAATATATGAGAGATAGATTTGATACCTTCTACGATGACGTAGGATTCGCCGTGCCTTAGAGTGATCCTTTTCGACGGGCAATTAATTTGGGCATAGTTCCAGTATAACCACGTCATGCTGAAGATCAAGTCGAAATCTAGCAGTCGTAGGATCGTTGTTGGCGCCTCAAATGTCTTGCCACCAATCTCGGCCTCCATGTTGCAAGGGGCAGAGGTCTGTAGCACTGACCCATCGAGTAGACGCACCCTCATCTCCAAGCCTGGAAATCTTTCCACACCCTCCAGACCTTCTATAAAGGCCTCAAAAACAAACAAGTGGGAGGCACCCGTGTAAAACAAGGTACGAGCGGGTTTGCCGCTGATCATGACTATGCCTGAGTTTGTTTGGGTTTAAATAAACTGTTATTTTAAAAAAAATCAGATATTACATAAATGAAACTTTAAATTTACAATAATCTAAGTACATGTGATGACCTCCTCTGGGTTCCTCGGTTTGGCGAGGTCTAGTGCGTATATTTGCTCCTGTTCTCACCCTCGGCGTTGATATCCCCGGCCTTGGCCTCAACCTCGTCCTCGGCCTCGGCCTCGACCCTGCTGTACTGGAGGGGCCATTGGAGGTGGAGGAGGAGGTTGACGAAACTGATGCGGACACTCCGATCTAATATGCCCAGGCTGGTTGCATCCATAACAAACTACCGGCCGGTGGCCACAGTCATCTTGCCTCCTTGGGCCATGCACCTGTAGAGGTGGGGGAGCTAACACTGTAGGAGGCCCCTACTCCTGCCTGAAGTTGGGACGACAATGTCCCCCATCCCTCTTATATCCAATGACTCTGCCTCGCTGGGATCCCCTGCTACTCTCCCCGGGTGATGACCCGTCCATCAGCCTCTTTCCTCTATTCTACACCATCAGCTGGTCTGCCTCTAGCTTCTTGGCCATCTCTATGATCTGTGATGTGGTGCCCTGAGAGATGAATAGTAGGGGCTGCCTCAAGGAATCTATGAGCCCATGATAGAATCTCTTGCCGTACTTCATGTAATCCATGTCATAGATCCCCGCAAATCTAGCCAGATGGAAGAACTCTCTTTGATACTCGATCACAGATCTAGTCCCCTGCTTGAGGTTCAGAAACCTCTCTTCCAGTTCATCTCTATCTGTAGTGGACACATAATACTCCAAGAATGTCTCACTAAACTCCTCCCATGAGATGTCCGACAGCTCCCAATCCGCATAAGTGGACTCGCACGGACTTCCACCATCTTTTTGCATGAGCATCTAATGTAGAGGTGACTAGAGGAACTGTCTGGCAGACCGGGCAGCTGATGCCTGCCAATATCTCCTGTATGGCCTCCAACAATTCCTCAGTCTTCACAGCATCCTCTATCCCTCGGTACATTGGCGGGGACAGGCTCTTGAAGGAACTCAACCAGCTTGACCCCGGATTTGGCTGCGGATCCGGGACCTGCTAGGCTTTGAAGGCTTCCAGGATAGCCGTCAAAGTTTGCCCCATCTCTGTCTATAGTAAGGGAGTGGCAGCCGGAGGGGGAGGAACCACATTCTGTGGCGCAGCGACCTGTGGAGGTTTCATAAAGGTAAGGTTTAAACAGAACTGGCCTAACTCATTGTATTTAATGTGTTGGATCCCTAGTTGATTTGGGCTAGTTTCACTGACTTAGGATGTGACCCATCATGTATAGGCAGGGTAAAAGTTGTGTCCTAGAGTTTAGGCCAAGTCCTTAGGTTCAACATCAGATGGACCAGCTATCTACATGACCATTAGAGACTTCAGACTTAGAGGATTTCAAGACTAAGTAAAATGAGTTCGACGTTCGTCGAACTCAGATCGACGAAAGGTGCTCTGCGCTCGACGATCGTGAGACAATTCTTGGTGCTGAGCTCGACGATCTTAGTTCTCTGTTCGACGAAGACTCAGTTTCTACATCAAGCTAAAGTCAGGACAACTTCAGAATTTTTCTAATTCTAGCTTCAAGCTTTGGTCGACGAATTAGATTCTGAGCTCGACGAACTTGGATCTCAAGCTCTCAACTTATCAGGTCGACGAAGTCAGCTTCTCAGGTCGAGGAATCAAGGACTCTACTCGACGAATTCTGAACTCAGAGTATTTATGTCGACACTTAGGGCAGGTGTCGACACCAGTCAATCTATGTCGACACCAGAAGATTTGTGTCGACACCAGGATTTCAGTCAACACCAATTCTTGTCGACACCAGAGGATTTGAGTCGACACCAAGATCAATCAGTCGACACCAGCTTATACCGACACTGAATATCAGCAGATGCAGAATATTTGGCTAAGTCCACAATCTATCTCAGCTCGACTAATGAAGATTATCTATTCGACGAATGATGAATCTCAGCTCGACGAATGAAGATTATCTGGTCGACTAATGAAGATTGTCTGGTCGAGAAACTCACTCAAGCTCAGCTCGACGAACTCAAGCTCATCTCGACGAACTCAGACTCAGCTCGACGAATTGCGTTCTTCGTTCGACAAATCCAGACTAGGTCATCTTCAGGTTTCCCATCACGTTTCTTCGCGATGAATCCGGAGTTATTAATGCCAGATCTTCTCGGAATGTTACCATTAGAATGCGCATTGACTATGGACAATTACATGTCATTTTTCCATGGGACAGTTGGGGAAATCATTGATTGTTTCTTCCTTCCAAGTCCGACTGCAATTACTGCTCAACATTCAAATTTTGAATGTTCTCAGTCAGTCAAAAATATATTGACAAGAAAAGAAAGAATCAGCAAGAAATACAGACAATCAGACAGACTCTCAGATTGCATAGAAGAACAATCATACTGAAATCAAAATTACTACTGCAATCAGCCTGACCAGAGAATAGTTTCAAGAAGAAGAAGAACAACCATTCATTATCAAGAGTCTTCTTCCTTTAACTCTACAGGACTACTTAAAAGGACAATAAATTTCAATCTGTCAAAGGAGTTCCTGAAACAAATTCTGGTCCAGGCATTCTAGGTCTTTGAAGACCTATCACCCTGAAGCAGTGCTCCAGCATTCCTGATTAATTCAAGATCTCAGGGGGAGCAAGACCTGCTACAATCAATCCACAAGTCTTCTCAGCTGTTTTGAGAAAGAGAAGACACCATCACTTTATTTCCAATTCCTGTATAGGGTTTTAATTCCCTTCAAAATTATTCTGGTTGTAAGTCTCCCTCCAAAAGACTTGAGGTTTTGGTTTTTGAGCACCTGAACAAAAGCTCATTGGTGTCAGGCACCTGATCAAAAACCTGAGTGGATTCCTACAAGGGTGGTAGAAGAGTGGATGTACCCAGGTTGGGGAACCACTATAAAAATTTCTTGTGTCGTCTGGTTGCCCTTCTTTGTGTTTTGGCTGTGCTCTGTGATTGCTTTGTTTGCTGTGTTTAGTTTTATTTAATTACTGAATTGTTCACCTAGGCTTACAACAAAAGTTGTAAAAATTTGTAGTGAGCACAATACTCTATTCACCCTCCCCCCTCTAGAGTATTACAGATCTAACCGGCACTTTCAATTGGTATTAGAGGCAGGTTGGTTAAAAATACCACACCTTAGTGGTTGCACAGGCTAACACCTGAACCACAAAGATCCTTCTAGTTAGATCTGTTTGTTTGCTTTTGTCATTAGATTTATTTCTTCACAGACATGGCCCAAAACAAAGACTATGCAAGCATCAGACCTCCAATATGCAATCTTAACAAGTTTGCCATCTGGAAGGCAAGAATCAGGTTATACATGAATTCTATTGATGATGATATCTTTTCTGCTATCTTGACAGGTGTACTTCCAGCACCTGCAGCTTCTACCAACACTTCAACCAACATGACTGCAGTGCCCCTCCAGAAAACAATGATGCCTACAAGAAAGCCAAGATGGCAGATGCTAAGGCAATGAATATCTTAGCCCAGACTATGTCAGATGACATATTCTAGAAGGTGGCTGAGTGCACCTCAGCCAAGTCCATTTGGGATTCCCTTAACTAAATGGTAGCTGGCTCTGCAGATGAAAGAAACGACAGAAGATCCAATCTCATATCCCTGTATGAGAACTTTAAAAGGATGAGAATGAATCAGTGGCAGAAATGTACAACAGGCTGAGCACAATCATCAATGAGCTCAAAACCATGGATAAGGACATCACCTTGGCAGAGGTGAATGATAAGATTCTGATGTGTTTCCCTAGCTCTTGGGATTCCAGAATCTGGCCAATTAAAGAAGCCAGAAGCCTCAATGAGATATCAACTGAGTCTCTATTAGGCAAATTGAAATCCTATGAGCAGCAAATCAAATCAAGAGAAACACCAGAATAGAAGGCAACAACTCCAGTTAGAAAGGAGCACATCATAGCCTTCAAAGCATCTGAAGAAAGTGAGACATCAACTTCCAATGAAGAGCTCATGAGCCTCTTTGCCAAAAGGTTCTACAAGATGGCAAGGAAGGATTTCAGAAGGAAATCATCCAGACAGGATGATAAGCCCAAGTATGACAAGACACCAACCAAGGAGGTTGTGTGTTTTGGGTGCAGAAAGCCAGGACATTACATCTCAGAATGTCCAGAAAACCAGAAGAAGGACAAGAGCAGAGAAAAGTATTCCAGGAGAAGATACAGCAGCAAACCATCCTCCAACAAATATAAAAAGAAAGATAAGGGCTTTGTTGCTGAGACTTGGAGTGATACAGAAGAAGAAACATCCTCTTCCAGTTCAAGTGAAGAAGAGGAAGAAGCAAGATCCAAGGAGGTGTTCCTAATGGAAATTGATGCCTCCAGGAGCAATTCTGGATCAGAAGAAGAATCTGAAGATGAAGCTGCCTCAGTCTCAGAGGCAGATCAGGTTATCTCTAGCTTTGACTTTAGTTCTGATTTATTTAAAGCTGAATTCAAATCTATGTGCTTGGACCTAATCAATTTAGAAAAGAAAATAAAAACTCTTAGAGAAAGATTAGGGAATCTTGAATCTATCAACTCAGAAAACATAAAGCTAACAGACCAACTAACCTTAGCTAATGAACAAATAATTAAACTAAAATCTGAATTATGTGAGGCCAAACAACTTGAGCAATCTCTCAATGGGAGAAGCCTCAAGCTAATGGACATTACAAGAACAGTGAATGCCAGTTTAAATGGTAAGCTGGGCTTGGGTGCTTCATCAAGTTTGCCCCCCATAATAAAGAAAATTATTCTTACAATCCCCATCAAGTTTATCTCTGCCAAAGGAAAAGAAAAATTAATAAACAAACCTATGTCAGAAAATAACTCAAAACCCCTAGACAAGAGAAACAGAAAACAGAAAATAGTTAATAAAAACAAAGTTCAGCAGCATTCGTCGAACGCAGATCGACGAAATGTGGCCAGTTCGTCGAACACCGATCGATGAATGCTGAACGCAAACTTCAGGTATAACAATTCGTCTAACTGCGGTCGATGAACTGTGTATGGTTCGTCGAGCAGAGGTCGACGAACTTGGGGCGTAAATAATGACTACTGTCATTCTCTGAGCAGAGATCGACAATCTCAGCCCTATTCATCGAACTCTGGTCGACGAACTTACAACAATTCGTCGAACCCAAAAAGACCAAACCTAAATCATTTCTCTTACAGAAATTTTAAACCAGTTAATAAGACATTTAATCCAATAGCTGATTGGATTATTCCACCTAGGAGATATCACCCCTTAGGGTATAAATCTCAACCTGCATTATAGTTATATCTAGTTTTTATTTTCAACCAAATAAAGGACCCAAGGTAACCTGGGGCAAGAACAATTGAATTTTGTTTTTCCTTGCAGGTATAGGTGAAGAGCTGTCCAAGGGTAAGTCAGACATGGTACTTGGACAGTGGTTGCTCCAAACACATGATAGGCAGCAAGGCAATCTATCCAATTACAAGCCCAAGCTAGGACCAAAGGTGATTTTTGGAGATTCCAATAGTGGTCAATCAGAAGGATATGAGACAGTGAAGATTGGATCAGTGACTTTCAAGAAAGTTACTTATGTAAGAGGACTCAAACATAACCTTATATCCATAAGTCAATTATGTGATGAAGGTTATCAGGTACATTTTAATTCTACTTCCTGTTCTATTATTGATAATAATAACAAAACTGTTTTAATTGGACTTAGACAAGATAACATATACTTAGTAGATTTTATTTCTGCCACAACTGATATCTGCTTACTAAATGTTACTAGTAATCAAAATGAGTTATGACATAAAAGACTAGGATATGTAAACCTTAAGAATATATCTAGGTTATCTGAAGACAACCTTGTTAGAGGCTTACCTTCTGACCCCTACAAGAAGGAAATCCTATGCAGGGCTTGTCAATTAGGCAAGCAAACCAAAACTAGTTTTAAATCCATTAATAAAAGTGATTCACCTAGGATATTGTATTTGCTTCATGTGGATCTATTTGGACCCATTGCAGTACAAAGCCTAGGAGGGAAGTCCTATACTTTAGTGATTGTTGATAACTTCTCTATATTCAGTTGGGTAGCCTTTCTGAGAGCTAAGTCAGATACATTCAAGGTTCTTACAGATTTTCTCAGTACCATACAGATTGAGTTCTCTACTCATGTTGCATTGATAGAAAGTGATCATGGCACAGAGTTTGAGTCTCTTCTTATGCATGAGTTCTGTGAGAAAGAAGGTATCAGGCAGTGCTTCTCAGCTCCTAGAACTCCCAAACAAAATGGGGTTACTGAAAGGAAAAATAGGACACTCATTGAATCTGCAGGTATATTATTAGCAGATGCTTACATGCCTCTATCCTTTTGGGCAGAAGCTTTAAATACTGCTAATTATGTCCTGAATAGAAGTCTTATACATAAGCTGAAAAATAAGACCCCCTATGAATTACTTAAAGGGAAGAAACCTAAAATCACATACTTTAAAGTGTTTGGCTGCATTTGTTACATTCACACTAATAACAAGAGATACATTAGAAAGTTTGAGGCTATGGCTGAAGAATTGATTTTTCTAGGATACTCCCAAGTAAGCAAGGCTTATATGGTTTTTAATAAACCCACCCTTAAAATTGAAGAATCTATTCATGTATCTTTTGATGAAGCTAACATGTCTTATAAGGAGAAAGAGATTTCTACCAATAGGTTCTTGCAAGTTCCACAACTGTGTGAGTCTATGGATGGACTAAACCTTACCCAAGAGGTATCAACCCATCCTCTCCACAGGGTGCTGAAAAAGTGAAGAAGAAATTCAAGAGGAAGTGGCTGAACTTCCCTCAACAGCTAGTAGCATTCCTCAAGAGGAATTAATTACAGAAGCTGTTGCTTAACAAACTCCACCAACTGATCTTGTCATACTTAGAGATCACCCCAGATCTCAAGTGATTGGAGACATTTTAGCAGGTGTACAGACAAGGCATCAACTCAACCAAGACTTGATGCATGCCTATTTTCTCTCTCAAATTGAACCTCTCACCATCCATGAAGCAGAGCAAGATCCCCACTGAATCATTGCAATGCAAGAGGAACTAAATCAGTTTGAGAGACGTAGAGTTTGAGTTTGGTTCCAAGACCCCATAACTACCTAGTTATTGGAACCAAATGGGTCTACAGGAACAAGTTGGATGCTCAAGGCAACATAGTGAGGAACAAGGCTAGGCTTGTTGCTCAAGGCTACATGCAAGAGGAAGGAATTGACTATGACCAAACCTTTGTCCCTGTTGCAAGGTTAGAGGCCAAAGGAATATTTCTTGCCTATGCAGCTCACAAGAGATTCAAGGTCTACCAAATGGATGTCAAGAGTGCATTTTTGAATGGAGTACTTCAAGAAGAGGTTTATGTAGAACAACCTCCAGGTTTTATCTCTCTAACTCAACCTTCTTTTGTTTTTAAATTGCAGAAAGCTCTCTATGGTTTAAAGCAAGCTCCAAGAGCTTGGTATGAGACCTTAGCAACCTTTCTTTTAGAGCATAAATGTACAAGAGGAACCATAGATAAAACACTTTTCACTAGACATCATAAGGACCAAATTTTGTTAGTACAAATATATGTGGATGACATCATCTTTGGGTCTACTGATCCCAAATTGTGCAAGAGGTTTGCTGACCTCATGCATTCTAAATTTGAGATGAGTAACATGGGTGAGCTTTCCTACTTCCTTGATCTCCAAGTGAAGCAGCTCCCAGATGGTATCTTCCTCTCCCAAGCTAAGTATGCTAAAGAGCTTATCAAAAAATTTGGGATGGGTGATGCTTCAGGGATGAAAACCCCTATGGCTACAAATGCTGTTGTGGATTCTGATGCAGCAGGGAAACCTGTAGATCAGAAAAATTATAGGGCAATTACTGGATCCCTATTATACCTAACAGCTAGCAAGCCTGATATAATGTTTGTCACATGCCTTTGTGCTAGGTTCCAAGTGAACCCTAAAGAATCTCACCTTATTTTCCTAAAAAGAATTTTGAGATATATAAAGAGTTGCCCTAATCTAGGACTCTGGTATCCTGTAGAGTTAGAGTTTGAGTTAATTGGATACTCGGATGTTGACTATGCAGGATGTAGAGTGGATAGTAAGAGTACCTCTAGAACTTTCCAGTTCCTAGGTATGAGACTTGTCTCCTGGTTTTGTAAAAAGCAGACATCTGTGTCTACATAAACTGCAGAAGCAGAATACATGGCTGCTGGCAGCTGCTATTCACAGATGTTATGGATACAAAATCAACTCCTAGACTATGGTGTCAACTTAAATAATTCAATATTATTTTGTGATAATACTAGTGCTATTGCTATAACACAGAATCCAGTTCACCATTCTAGGACTAAGTATATTGAAATAAGACATCATTTCATTAGAGATAATGTAGACAAAAAGAAAATTAACTTAATCCATATTCCTACTGATTTATAGAGAGCAGACATTTTCACCAAACCATTGGATGAGAAAACTCATCTATTCTTTATAAATCAACTGAGAATGATTAATGGAGAAGAGTTAACCTTGTTTCTGTCTGCATTCGACGAATTTTCCAGAGTTCGTCGAACGGAGTTCAACAAAGTAGGGAAAGTTTGAGAGATTCTTGTCGAACGGAGATCGACGAATTCTCTGTGTGGAAACAATTTTCGTCGAACGAAGATCGACGAACTTTGCTTCAGAAGACGCTTCGTCGAACGGCGTTCGATGAACGGTTTTCGATTCTTTTGGATGTGATCGACGAATTATTTGTCTATAATTTATTTCGTCGAGCTCAGTTCCAAGGTCATGCTACCAAAATATGGGGGCATTTGGAGTCACATTACTCCAAATATTTCATTAATTTACTTTTGTGTATTTTCACAAATACTATAGGAAAATTTCTTCCAAAATTTTTAATATTTTTACAGGGTCTACGTTTTTCCTAATCAAGCACATACCAAAAATTTTGGGTCATGTGGACTTCTTGTTTGGCATGGGCATGCATTTGAATTTCTGCCCTTGCCTAGGACCAGTCCTAGTAGATTGGTCCTATAGGGAGCCCTACTACTCCAAATCTCAAGTTTACGGTGGCAAATTGAAGGTAAGTCTTAGGCCTACAATTTTCATTTTGATGTCTGGATCAGCAAAGGCAAAGACTGAGCCTAGATGGGTCACCTTGTTTGGCCATTTTGATGGCGGCAACCCCCAACGTGTTAAAATTGAAGACGGCGATGGCGGCAACCCCCAACGTGTTAAAATTTAAAACGGCGATGGCGGCAACCCCCAACGTGTTAAAATTGACGATGACGATGGCGGCAACCCCCAACGTGTTAAAATTGAAGACGGCGATGGCGGCAACCCCCAACGTGTTAACGTTGAGGACGATGATTTCCTACATATTGAAGATGACGACGGTGACCCCAACATGACGGAGACGGTGACCTTGTGGAGCTACATGATATGGAGCTACGTGATGAAGATGAAGACTAACAAATAATATTTAGTTGTTTTTATTTGCATTTATTTTTATCATGTAATGTTTAAACATTTGAGTATTGTTTTATTTTTAATTAGATGGGCTGCAAATAGCCAATGCATGATGTAAAGCCTATATAAGGCTCACCTTGTTTCATTTTACTTAGAGAATGAAAAAATTGAAAACCTAGGATTCAAAATTTGAATCTCCCTCCTCATTCTTCCCCTCTTGCAAAATTCACTTCCTCCTCCTCCTTCTCCTTGGCCGCCGGACAACCCTCCTCCTCCCCTTTTCTTCTTATGCTAGTCTCGACCACCTCTCCTTCTACCTCTCCCCTTGCTCGGCCTCTCCCTTTCTTCCACCTCCTACAACCCGAGCCACCCTTGCCCAAGTCAAAACCCGGACTCCTCTCATCCTCTACCAAAAACCGACCACCCCCCTTAATAGTGGTGAAGATTTCGGCCATGAGCACGGCGGAACCGTGGAAGAATGATCCTTGAAAGTGAACCGAAATCATCTATTCCGGTTGGGTAATGAGATATTCTACCTCTTGTGTGTCTTATCTCTTTAGATTTTTATTTGGTGGAATACCTTTGTATTAATTTGGAATCGTTTTTAGTTCGTGGTTTATCTTTCCGATCGCATGTGTTGTTCTTCCTAGTTGTTTAATTTTCTGAGAGGTTTGGCGAGCCTCGTTTTCGTTTTGTTGGGAGAGATCTACCATTTCTGAACCGAAGCTTTCGGTAGATCCCTTTTGGTACAACCATCGCTCGGTCGGACCCAAGATTGGTCCTTTTAGCTTGAGAGAACATCGACCTCTAGTCGTTTGTTCGATCTTAAATCGGCGTGGCTACCGTATGTTAGCGATAGTTGATAACGTTGTTTGTGGGTGTGCTGCGTTTAGTTATTGTGTGAGCGTAATAGTGGAAATAGAGAGGCGTACGTGTTACTCCCTTTGCCGTTATAACGTCAAAGACCCCCCTACATTAATTTGGTATCAGAGGGAGGTTCACGTCAATTTCTTAATTGGCACCCTCCACCTTTTATTTGCACGTCGACACGTACGCTTCTAGTTCGTTTATTTGAAAATTTAACAATAATAAATTTTTTTCTGGTCTACCAATAGCGGCTTAAATTTCTAATCGGCGTGGCTTGAATGTATAAAAGACCTGCTTGTGCATCCATTGTTTGTTGGGATTAACCTTTGTTCCTCGGTTTTCCGCTGTTTCAACGTGAGAACTGGGTAGTTCCGAAGATATTAATTTGGCGTTTGGGCTATCTTGCTGACCACGTTGAGAAAATTTAACATTGTATCAGAGGGAGGTTCAGTTGCGTGAGCGGAAGTCAGCCAGTGTTGTTACTCAGTGATTGAGTGGTGATCAACCTGTATTGTTGCTCGGAGCTTCTGAAAGGTTGCCAACAGGTGTTGCAATGGAAGGGAGCTTTGCAAGAGGTCTGGGCATTGAACTCTTAACGCCGACTAACTTCAAGAAGTGGAAGTCGTGCATGAAGAGTTATCTTTTTGGTGAGGAGCTATGGGAAGTCGTCGGTGGTGACGACAGGCAGGAAGTCACTGCTGCTTTCGGTACTGCTGAGCAGGTTAGGCTATGGAGAAGAACAAATGCTAAGGCGGAGTTCATTCTTAAGAGAGCCGTGTCTCTGGAACTGTTTGATCACATCGTTGGGTGTGAGTCGGATGCTGATATTTGGACAACCATTGATGAGTTGTTCAATAGGAAGAATGTGGCGCGGCTTCAGTTCCTGGAGAATGAGTCGGCCAGGGCAACTCAGGGAGACCTTTCCATCTCCAAGTACTTCTTAAAGATGAAGAGCTTGTGTGCTGAGCTGTCGGCACTGGATCTTTATGAGCCTATCTCTGAGGCGAAGATGAAAAGGCACATTATCCGTGGCTTGCGTAAGGAGTATGTGGCCTTTGTGACATCTGTTCAAGGGTGGGCTACTCAACCATCTTTGATGGAGCTGGAGAATCTGCTTGCCTCGCAGGAGAGCTTAGCAAGGCAGATGGCTGGAGTGAACCTGAATCAGGAAGGCAGCGAAGCTCTCTTCTCAGGCAAGAAGAAAGGATGGGAAGGGAAGAAGAAGAAGATGGTGCAGGTCATTGGTGAGAAGGAGACTTCAACTTCATATCCGCCGGAGAGGAGCAATGCTCCTAAGGACTGGAAGAAGAACCTGAAGTGCTACCGGTGTCATCAGCGAGGGCACTTCAAGCGGGACTGCAAGGTCAAACTGCAGCCTAGGCATGCTGCGGGAAAGGAGGAAGCTTGCTCGAGAAGTGAAGAAGCAGAATGGGGCGGAGCTTTTATGACGGGCACTTGTGTCCGGGCCTTGTCTGCTGAGGACTCCAACGGCGAGTGGATTGTGGACTCCGGTTATGGTCATCACCTCATCGGAGACAAATCGAAGTTCACCTCCATGCAGGCTTACTCAGGTAATGAAGCTATTATCACTGCTGATAATACTGTTTATGCAGTAGAGAAAGAGGGGGTCGTGTCTTTGGGTAGTGATCAGGGGCCACTCACGTTAAGGACTGTGTATCACGTGCCGGGCATGAAGAAAAACCTCTTCTCGGTGACCAATGTGGTGGACGCTAGGTATCACGTTTTGTTTAGGCCAACAGACGTGAGGTTCCTTCGCAACGTATCAGCGGTGAAGGCTGATGTTGCTCATGTAGTGAGGAGGGTGAAGAACTTGTTTGTTCTTGCCACCAATTCCTATGTTGATAGAATGAGGGCCAATGATAGCGCTGCTATCTGGCATGAGAGGCGGGGGCATGTTGGCATGGACAAGCTGAAGGCGATGGCGAGTAGAAGTCCGGTGAAGGGGTTGCCGAAGTTGTCCTCCTTTGGTGATGTGAATGTTTGCGCGGGCTGTCAATACGGTAAGGCACATCGCCTTCCGTTTGATAAATCACAAACAAGGAGCAAGAAACCATTGGAGTGCATACATGGCAACTTTATGGGACCGACGGTTACTGCCAGCCTTGGTGGAAGCAGATACATGCTTGTCTTGGTTGATGACTACTCAAGATATACTTGGGTGTACTTCTTAAAAGAGAAGTCGGAAGCCTTCCGTTTGTTTCGTAGAGTTCAAGGAGTTGGTAGAAGGCCGGCTTGGCTTGCGGGTTAAGAAGCTTAGAACTGATAACAGGGGTGAATTTGTTTCCTCCAAGTTTTCTAACTTCTGCAGGAAGCACGGGATCCAACGGGAGCTTACTTGTGCTCACACTCCACAACAAAATGGGGTAGCGGAGCGGAAGATTCGTCATCTGACGGAAACCTGCAAATGCTGGCTTCATGCGAAAGATATCCCAAGGTCCTTTTAGGCGGAGGGGATGTCTTGTGCTGCTTACGTCATCAACTGGATGCCACTCAGCCCTATCAACATGAAGACTCCTATTATGCTGTTGAGAAGGAGAAGCCGAGTGTTGGACACCTTAGGGTGTTCGGTTCAACTTGCTACGTGCATGTCCCGGATGCTTCACGGACAAAGCTTTATGCGAAGGCAAGGAAAATTGTCTTTGTTGGCTACGATGAGCGGAAGAAGGGATGGAAATGCATGGACCCTCTGACGAAGAAGTTCGTGGTGTCAAGAGACATTGTCTTTGACGAGCTGACGTCATATGGAGGTGGCTCGGTGGAGCTAACCGGAAGTAGCAAGGTTGATGAAGCACCGTTGGTGGCTGCTGAAGGCTTGGAAGAGGAGCTTGCTGTTTCACCAGCAGCTCCTGTTGCTTCTAACTCCGAGGCTGAGCCTTCTGGATCAGGAAGCAGGGGGAGCACTGTTCAATGCTTGCCCCAGGTAGGAGTGGAGCCTGAAGAAGCAACGGAAGCAGTGAGCAAGGAGTCGTTTCTTCGGAGATCGAAGAGCGTGGTTATGCCACCAGCTCGGTACTGTGATGGGAATGCATTGAGCTTTGTCTCCTGCTTCTTTGCAGGTCCTCTGGATGAGCGAGAGCCTGCAAACTTCAACGAGGCCACTGGAGTGGAGTGGGAAGGTGCCATGAAAGAAGAGATTGATGCTCTGAAGAAGAATGAAACCTGGGACCTTGTGCCCAAGGTTGATGGCATTACTCCGGTTACTTGCAAGTGGGTGTACAAGTTGAAGAAGAAGGCTGATGGGAGCATTGATCAGTTCAAGGCTCGCCTGGTCGCTAGAGGATTCTCACAGCAGTATGGAGAAGACTATGAGGAGACATTCAGTCCAGTTGCGAAGATGACTTCAGTAAGAGTGGTGATCGCCTTGGCTGCTAGCAAGGGATGGAGGTTGTGGCAACTTAATGTGAAGAATGCCTTTCTTTACGAGGAGATTGACAAGGACATCTTCTTGGATCAGCCGCTTGGTTTTGTCTCTGAAAAGCATCCGGACTATGTCTGTAAACTCAGGAAGGCTCTCTATGGGTTGAAGCAAGCTCCTAGAGGGTGGTATGGGAAAATTGCAGAGTACTTTCAATTCTATGGATACCTTGCTTCCAACTCGGATTCAAGCTTGTTCATCAAGAAGAAGGGGCAGCTAAAAGTCTTGGTCCTGCTGTATGTGGATGACATGATCATCATAGGGAATTCGGAGGGGGAAGTAGCAAGGCTCAGGGCAGAGCTTGCTATACGCTTCGAGATGAATGACTTGGGAGAGTTGCATCACTTTCTCGGTCTGGAAGTGGAGAGGAAGGAGTGCGGGGTTCTCATTTGCCAGAAAGGGTATGCTTATCGCTTTGTGAAGCGGTTCGGCATGGGCAAAGGGAAGAAGTGCTCTACTCTACTGGAACCTGGGCTGAAGCTTCGACGAGATGAGGGAAGGGTTCTTCTTGATCCCTTGGTGTTCAGAGCTCTTGTTGGGAGCTTGATTTACCTGACGATTACAAGGCCAGACATTGCTTATGCTGTTGGCCGAGTAAGTCGGTATATGGCTGAACCAAGGCAATCTCATCTAGTGGCGGCAAAGGGTATTCTAAAGTATGTCAAGGCTTCTTCTGACATGGGATTCCTCTATAGAAGGGACGCGGAGTTTGCGTTGCTCGGGTACATGGATGCTGACTATGGCGGTGATTCGGATGATCGGAGGTATACTTCAGGTTATGTGTTCACTTGCGGTTCAGCTAGCATCTCGTGGTGTAGCAAGAAGCAGGACTCGGTGTCAGTTTCAACCACGGAGGCGGAGTATAAGGCTTCGGCCTTGGCTGCTCGGGAAGCCGTTTGGTTGAGGAGGCTTATAGAGGATGTTCATGAAGAAGTGCAAGGGCATACTTTACTCCGGGGTGACAATGAGAGTGCTCTCAAACTGGTTAACAATCCAGCGTGTCACGCCAGGACCAAGCATATTAAGATTGATAACCACTTCATCAGGGAGAAGGTGTTGGAGGGGTCTTTGCTGGTCGGGCATGTTCGGAGTGAAGATAATCTTACTGACATCTTCACGAAGCCACTGTCGAAGGGGCCCTTTGAATGCTTGCGCAGCTTGTTGGGCTTGGTCACCACTTCCCACTTCAAGGGGGAGTGTTGAAAATTGTGAAGTGGAAGTGGTTGACGGGACAGGCCGGGCGGCCTGGGCGGACAACTTTGGCGGACTAGGCGGACTGGGCGGACTGTGATGTGCGGCCTGGTGGAAGGTCTAGTGAAAAGTCGGTTGTTCTTCTGAGCGGTTTGCACGGGTGAAGTCCGCGGACTATGCGGTCTGTTATCTGCGGATAGGATGGCTTTGGTTTAGCCAAGGAGCGGCCTGAGCGGATAGAGAGGCTTGCGGACTGGTGCTTTGCTCAGTGGCCGTGGTGCAAGCTTGTGCTGATAGGCGGTTTGGCTCGTGTCCGCGGGAAGCTTGCGGACTGGTGCGTCTGCGGTGTGGGCTGTTGCGGACTGGGCTTAGAGCTTGGCTGAGGCCTTGTCGAGCTCTAGTGGCACAGCAGGTGCTTTGCTGTGGAGGTGGATTGACGGACTGGTTTTGGAGTCCGGGAGATGGCTGCTGCGAGGGGGCAGGAGTGCGAGGAGCTTGCGGACTACTGGCGGTCTGTGCTTTGGTGTTTGGCGGATGGGTGTTTGCGTCCGCCATGCTCGCATTGGCCTTCGATGGCTTTTGGACTTGGTCACACTTTGTGCCAAGTTAATGGTGTCTGCCGTATCTGCCAAGTCCGCTATGACCGGCAGACTGTTGCTATCTGCCTTTGGTCGTGGACTTGTGGCGGATTGAGGCTTGAGTCTTGCGGACTGCCTCGGGTTGGTGCGGACAACCATTG
Organism: Platanthera guangdongensis; assembly: GCA_039583875.1. Lineage (NCBI taxonomy): Eukaryota > Viridiplantae > Streptophyta > Magnoliopsida > Asparagales > Orchidaceae > Platanthera > Platanthera guangdongensis. The sequence continues at coordinate 60,834,249 of CM077166.1, read as the reverse complement.
AAGGGGGTTGCTGTCCTGCAGTGGTTGGAAGCTTTGCGGGCTGATGCCTTGTCCGCATAGCTTGGGAGGACTGGAGAGGGTTCGCCAATGTTGCTTTGCTCCTGGCAGTTTTTCCTTGGTATCCGGCTAAGTCCTTGCGGACTCGGCGGGCGGTGTTTTGCTATCGCACGGGCTGGGGCGGTGTCTCTATCTCTAGGGTGGTGACCACACTCCTCACCTCGCCTATAAATAGGACCCCCCTGGCAGGTCTACAGTAACTTGAGTGAACAGTAATTTGGGTTGGTCAAGGAGCTGCGGTCTCAGTTTGTCTGTCCGCGCAGATTGTTTCAGTGCTGACGTTTGCTGTGTGCAGGTCGCGCGGATACCTTCAAGGAGCCAGGAGTTTGGCTTTGACATCGGTCAAGTACTTGGAAGTGTGCGGTCTCTGCGGACTCAGCAGGAGGTCGCTCTGCGGCTTGTCAGTTCTGTTTCATCTTTGCCAGATTCAATAACCTGTCCGCCGGCTTCAGGCGGGTAGGGGGTGTTCCTCAGTTCAGCTTCAGCAGGAGACGAATAACAGTGTGTCCGTGCGACCTCGCGGCTTCGGCGGACTCCGTGGCTATTCGGCGGATTGCAGCTTAAGTTCAGGCGATCTCAGCGGACTCGGTGACCTCGGCGACCTCGGGGGTCTCGACGGACTCCGGTGCTGTCCGCCCGGCTTGTTTTTTGGTGCTTTCTGTTTACATCTGTTATACTAGCGAAATCATGTCTCGCTATGTATGCCTCATTGTGTAAAGAAGTGAATGTATAAAAGACTTGCTTGTGCATCAATTGTTTGTTGGGATTAACCTTTGTTCCTCGGTTTTCCGCCGGTTCAACGTGAGAACTGGGTATTTCCGAAGATATTAATTTGGCGTTTGGGCTATCTTGCTGACCACGTTGAGAAAATTTAACATGGTATCAGAGAGAGGTTCAGTTGCGTGAGCGGAAGTCAGCCAGTGTTGTCACTCAGTGATTGAGTGGTGATCAACCTGTGTTGTTGCTCGGAGCTTCTGAAAGGTTGCCAACAGGTGTTGCAATGGAAGGGAGCTTTGCAAGAGGTCGGGGCATTGAACTCTTAACGCCGACTAACTTCAAGAAGTGGAAGTCGTGCATGAAGAGTTATCTTCTTGGCGAGGAGCTGTGGGAAGTCGTCGGTGGTGATGACAGGCAGGAAGTCACTGCTGATTTCGGTACTGCTGAGCAGGTTAGGCTCTGGAGAAGAACAAATGCTAAGGCGGATTTCATTCTGAAGAGTGCCGTGTCTCCGGAACTGTTTGATCACATCGTTGGGTGTGAGTAGGCTGCTGATATTTGGACAACCATTGATGAGTTGTTCAATAGGAAGAATGTGGTGCGGCTTCAGTTCCTGGAGAATGAGTTGGCCAGGGCAACTCTGGGAGACCTTTTCATCTCCAAGTACTTCTTAAAGATGAAGATCTTGTGTGCTGAGCTGTCGGCACTGGATCCTTATGAGCCTATCTCTGAGGCGAAGATGAAAAGGCACATTATCCGTGGCTTGCGGAAGGAGTATGTGGCCTTTGTGACATCTATTCAAGGGTGGGCTCCTCAGCCGTCTTTGCTGGAGCTGGAGAATCTGCTTGCCTCGCAGGAGAGCTTAGCAAGGCAGATGGCTGGAGTGAACCTGAATCAGGAAGGCATCGAAGCTCTCTTCTCAGGCAAGAAGAAAGGATGCGAAGGGAAGAAGAAGAAGAAGGTGAAGGTCGTTGGTGAGAAGGAGACTTCAACTTCATATCCGCCGGAGAGGAGCAATGCTCCTAAGGACTGGAAGAAGAACCTGAAGTGCTACCGGTGTCATCAGCGAGGGCACTTCAAGCGGGACTGCAAGGTCAAACTGCAGCCTGGGCATGCTGCGGGAAAGGAGGAAGCTTGCTCGAGAAGTGAAGAAGCAGAATGGGGCGGAGCTTTTATGACGGGCACTTGTGTCCGGGCCTTGTCTGCTGAGGACTTCAACGACGAGTGGATCGTGGACTCCGGGTGTGGTCATCACCTCACCGGAGACAAATCGAAGTTCACCTCCATGCAGGCTTACTCTGGTAATGAAGCTATTATCACTGTTGATAATACTGTTTATGCAGTAGAGAAAGAGGGGGTCGTGTCTTTGGGTAGTGATCAGGGGCCACTCACGTTAAGGAGTGTGTATCATGTGTCGGGCATGAAGAAAAACCTCTTCTCAGTGACCAATGCGGTGGACACTGGGTATCACGTTATGTTTGGGCCAACAGACATGAGGTTCCTTCGCAACGTATCAGCGGTGAAGGCTGATGTTGCTCATGTAGGGAGGAGGGTGAAGAACTTGTTTGTTCTTGCCACCAATTCCTATGTTGATAGAATGAGGGCCAATGATAGTGCTGCTATCTGGCATGAGAGGCTGGGGCATGTTGGCATGGACAAGCTGAAGGCGATGGCGAGTAGAAGTCTGGTGAAGGGGTTGCCGAAGTTGTCCTCCTTTGGTGATGGGCATGTTTGCGCGGGCTGTCAATACGGTAAGGCACATCGCCTTCCGTTTGATAAATCACAAACAAGGAGCAAGATACCATTGGAGTGCATACATGACGACTTGATGGGACCGACGGTTACTGCCAGCCTTGGTGGAAGCAGATACATGCTTGTCTTGGTTGATGACTACTCAAGATATACTTGGGTGTACTTCTTAAAGGAGAAGTAGGAAGCCTTCCGTTTTTTCGTGGAGTTCAAGGAGTTGGTAGAAGGCCGGCTTGGCTTGCGGGTTAAGAAGCTTAGAACTGATAACGGGGGTGAATTTGTTTACTCCGAGTTTTCTAACTTCTGCATGAAGAAGGGGATCCAACGGGAGCTTACTTGTGCTCACACTCCACAACAAAATGGGGTAGCCGAGAGGAAGATTCGTCATCTGACGGAAACCTACAAATGCTGGCTTCATGCGAAAGATATCCCAAGGTCCTTTTGGGCGTAGGGGATGTCTTGTGCTGCTTACGTCATCAACCGGATGCCACTCAGCCCTATCAACATGAAGACTCCTATTGAGCTGTTGCTGAAGGAGAAGCCGAGTGTTGGACACCTTAGGGTGTTCGGTTCAACTTGCTACGTGCATGTCCCGGATGCTTCACAGACAAAGCTGGATGCGAAGGCAAGGAAACTTGTCTTTGTTGGCTACGATGAGCGGAACAAGGGATGGAAATGCATGGTCCCTCTGACGAAGAAGTTCGTGGTGTCAAGAGACGTTGTCGTTGACGATCTGACGTCATATGGAGGTGGCTCGGTGGAGCTAGCTGGAAGTAGCAAGGTTGATGAAGCACCGGTGGTGGCTGCTGAAGGCTTGGAAGAGGAGCTTGCTGTTTCACCAGCAGCTCCTGTTGCTTCTAACTCCGAGGCTGAGCCTTCTGGCTCAGGAAGCAGGCGGAGCACTGCTCAATGCTTGCCCCAGGTAGGAGTGGAGCCCGAAGAAGCAACGGAAGCAGTGAGCAAGGAGACGTTTCTTCGGAGATCGAAGAGGGTGGTTAAGCCACCGGCTCGGTACTGTGATGGGAATGCAGTGATCTTTGTCTCTTGCTTCTTTGCAGGTCCTCTGGATGAGCGAGAGCCTGAAAACTTCAACGAGGCCACTGGAGTGAAGTAGTGGGAAGGTGTCATGAAAGAAGAGATTGATGCTCTGAAGAAGAATGAAACCTGGGACCTTGTGCCCAAGGTTGATGGCATTACTCCGGTTACTTGCAAGTGGGTGTACAAGTTGAAGAAGAAGGCTGATGGGAGCATTGATCGATTCAAGGCTCGCCTGGTCGCTAGAGAATTCTCACAGCAGTATGGAGAAGACTATGAGGAGACATTCAGTCCAGTTGCGAAGATGACTTCAGTAAGAGTGGTGATCGCCTTGGCTGCTAGCAAGGGATGGAGGTTGTGGCAACTCGATGTGAAGAATGCCTTTCTTTACGGAGAGATTGACAAGGACATCTTCATGGATCAGCTGCTTGGTTTTGTCTCTGAAAAGCATCCGGACTATGTCTACAAACTCAGGAAGGCCCTCTATGGTTTGAAGCAAGCTCCTAGAGCGTGGAATGGGAAGATTGCAGAGTACTTGCAATTCTGTGGATACCTTGCTTCCAACTCGGATTCAAGCTTGTTCGTCAAGAAGAAGGGGGAGCTACAAGTCTTGGTCCTACTGTATGTGGATGACATGATCATCATAGGGAATTCGGAGGGGGAAGTAGCAAGGCTCAGGGCAGAGCTTGCTATACACTTCGAGATGAAAGACTTCGGAGAGTTGCATCACTTTCTCGGTCTGGAAGTGGAGAGGAAGGAGTGCGAGGTTCTCATTTGCCAGAAAGGGTTTGCTGATTGCATTGTGAAGCGGTTCGGCATGGGCGAAGGGAAGAAGTGCTCTACTCCACTAGAACCTGGGCTAAAGCTTCGACGAGATGAGGGAAGGGTTCTTCTTGATCCCTTGGTGTTCAGAGCACTTGTTGGGAGCTTGATTTACCTGACGATTACAAAGCCAGACATTGCTTATGCTGTTTGCCGAGTAAGTCGGTATATGGCTGAACTAAGGCAATCTCATATAGTGGCGACGAATGGTATTCTGAAGTATGTCAAGGCTTCTTCTGACATGGGACTCCTCTATAGAAGGGACACGGAGTTTGCGTTGCTCGGGTACACGGATGCTGACTATGGCGGTGATTCGGATGATCGGAGGTCTACTTCAGGTTATGTGTTCACTTGCGGTTCACCTAGCATCTCGTGGTATAGCAAGAAGCAGGACTCGGTATCAGTTTCAACCACGAAGGCGGAGTATAAGGCTTCGGCCTTGGCTGCTCGGGAAGCCGTTTGGTTGAGGAGGCTTATAGAGGATGTTCATGAAGAAGTGCAAGGGCCTACTTTACTCCGGGGTGATAATGAGAGTGCTCTCAAACTGGTTAACAATCCAGTGTGTCACGCCAGGACCAAGCATATAGAGATTGATCACCAATTCATCATCGAGAAGGTGTTGGAGGGGTCTCTGCTGTTCGGGCATGTTCGGAGTGAAGATAATCTTGCTGACATCTTCACGAAGCCACTGTCGAAGGGGCCCTTTGAACGCTTGCGCAGCTTGTTGGGCTTGGTCACCACTTCCCACTTCAAGGGGGAGTGTTGAAAATTGTGAAGTGGAAGTGGTTGACGGGACAGGCCAGGCAGCCTGGGCGGACATCTTTGGCGGACTAGGCGGACTGGGCAGACTATGATGTGCGGCCTGGTGGAAGGTCTAGTGAAAAGCTGGTTGTTCTTCTGAGCGGTTTGCACGGGTGAAGTCCGCGGACTATGCGGTCTGTTATCTGCGGATAGGACGACTTTGGTTTAGCCAAGGAGCGGCCTAAGCGGATAGAGAGGCTTGCGGACTGGTGCTTTGCTCAGTGGCCGTGGTGCAAGCTTGTGCGGATAGGCGGTTTGGCTCGTGTCCGCGTGAAGCTTGCGGACTGGTGCGTCCGCGGTGTGGGCTGTTGCGGACTGGGCTTAGAGCTTGGCTGAGGCCTTGTCGAGCTCTGGTGGCACAACAGGTGCTTTGCTGTGGAGGTGGATTGGCGGATTGATTTTGGAGTCCGGGAGATGGCTGCTGCGAGGGGGTAGGAGTGCGAGGAGCTTGCGGAGTACTGGCTGTCTGTGCTTTCGTGTTTGGCGGACGGGTGTTTGCGTCCGCCATGCTCGCATTGGCCTTTGATGGCTTTTGGACTTGGTCACACTTTGTGCCAAGTTCATGGTATCTGCCGTATTCGCCAAGTCCGCTGTGACCGGGCGGACTGTTGCTATCTGCCTTTGGTCATGGACTTGTGGCGGATTGAGGCTTGAGTCTTGCGGACTGCCTCGGGTTGGTGCAGACAGCAATTGAAGGGGGTTGCTGTCCTGCAGTGGTTGGAAGCTTTGCGGGCTGATGCCTTGTCCGCATAGCTTGGGCGGACTGGAGAGGGTTCACCAATGTTGCTTTTCTCCTGGCGGTTTTTCCTTGGTATCCGGCTAAGTCCTTGCGGACTCGGCAGACGGTGTTTTACTATCGCGCGGGCTAGGGCGGTGTCTCTATCTCTAGGGCGGTGACCACACTCCTCACCTCGCCTATAAATAGGACCCCCCTGACAGGTCTACAGTAACTTGAGTGAACAGTAAGTTGGGTTGGTCAAGGAGCTGTGGTCTCAGTTTGTCTATCTGCGTGGATTGTTTCAGTGCTGACGTTTGCTGTGTGCAGGTCACGCGGATAACTTCAAGTAGCCAGGAGTTTGGCTTTGACTTCGGTCAAGTACTTGGAAGTGTGCGGTCTCTGCAGACTCAGCAGGAGGTCGCTCTACGGCTTGTCAGTTCTGTTTCATCTTTGCCAGCTTCAATAACCTGTCCGCCGACATCAGGCGGGTAGGGGGTGTTCCTCAGTTCAGCTTCAGCAGGAGACGAATAACGGTGTGTCCGCGCGGCCTCGTGGCTTCAGCGGACTCCGTGGCTATTCGGCGGATTGCAGCTTAAGTTCGGGCTATCTCAGCGGACTCGGCGACCTCGGCAGTCTCGACGGACTCCGGTGCTGTCCGCCCGGCTTATTTTTTGGTGCTTTCTGTTTACAGCTGTTATACTAGCGAAATCATGTCTCGCTATGTATGCCTCATGGTGTAAAGAAGTGAATGTATAAAAGACCTGCTTGTGCATCCATTGTTTGTTGGGATTAACCTTTGTTCCTCGGTTTTCCGCTGGTTCAACGTGAGAACTGGGTAGTTCCGAAGATATTAATTTGGTGTTTGGGCTATCTTGCTGACCACATTGAGAAAATTTAACAACCATTACTGAGTCTGACTTGAGTGAAGTTTCTAGTGAGGTGATAGAGTCACCCTGTGGAGAATATTTCTCTGATCATGAGTTAGGTGATGACGAGCCAGTTGAGTTTTCTGTGAGGGAAAATCTTTTGTTTGATTTTCCGTTTGATTTTGATGGCTTGCACCCGGAGGAATTTACTTGGACGATAAATCTGTATTTTGAGATTGGGCATGACTTAGCCCCTCGTCCGGAATCTATCGATGCTCCCATTCCTGAGATCTGTACTGCTACTGATGTAGTGATTTATGAGTTGGAAGAATGTCCTAGCGAGAGAGTTATATTTTTGGAAGACGACATAGAAGTAGACCCGGATGAGCGTCCCCTGATGCTAACTCCGTTGCGTGAATTTAAATGCGATCTTAACTCTCTCCCGACTTTAGCTTTACCGACTCTCCCTGCTGATATGTTGACCCGACCAGTGGATCCTTTCGGACATGAATTTATTTTGCCTGATTTGAGTCATGTTATTTTACCATCCATGCTGGACCCTCCTTGGGACATGTCTCGTAGTGTGATAATAGATTTCATGTTTGGTCATGATGAATTTCTCATTAATTTGGTATCCACCCGACTTTCTAAAACTAACCAAATCTCTGAGAGTACGTAAATGATGTGGTCATCTTTTGTGCCACCAGATCGCATTCTGTTGGTACCACCGGATCTCGTTGGGTTGGTGCCACCATATGTACTTCCGCTAGTGCCACCCTATTACTTTCCGTTGGCGTCACCATATTTAGTTCCCTTGGTTCCATCTCAAGTAGTTCCGTTATCGCTATTTTACATGTCAAGTCTGCCTGCAATAGTATTTTCCTCTCACGCTTTCATTTTAAATAAGCACAGTAAGGAAGCGCTAGTCACACACATGTATTCTTATCAATATATCGCTAACTTACATAAGAGGTCATATCCCTATAAGGTTTTCAGTTTCCTCTTGGTGCGACTCGTCCCTGAACGGATGCCCACGGGCACTATAGAAACATTGGCGAGTCAGCGAGTTAGAACTTTTCGGATTTTTAATCAATTAGGAGAAACACCATATCTGTTGAAGTTAACCACTGAATGGGGTAATTCCCCTAGTTTAAATGTTTCCAATTTCACGCATTGTGTTTTCCACCTTTTGAAATATCTAACTCTATGTTTGGTGCCACTATATTTTCATTTGGGTGGGGGTTGAGCTTGTTCTTGGATCGTTCTCTCCATTGGTCTCCAACGGAGGTACGTTGACTGTTGATGAAAAAAATTTTCCTCTTTATTTGCCTAATGCTTTTCCCAGTTTCCCCAAGACAATCTTTTTGCTAGACAGGTTCATATTTGGTGTTTTACTCTCCTCTCTAAGCGGTGGCATTCAGCATTATGTGATACGATGTGTGCTCGCCCGGTCTCCTGTGACCCTTGGATTTCGGACTCGGCGATGGTTCTTTTGGATGATGTTCTTCGGCGCCAGCACCGCCATGCCATCTCATCGGTGATGAGTTATTTTGAGCGAGGGAGTATTGATGGCGGCAACCCCCAACGTGTTAAAATTGAAGACGGTGATGGAGGCAACCCCCAACGTGTTAAAATTGAATACGGCGTTGGAGACAACCCCCAACGTGTTAAAATTGAAGATGACGATGGCGGCAACCCCCAACGTGTTAAAATTGAAGACGGCGATGGCGGCAACACCCAACGTGTTAAAGTTGAAGACGGCGATTTCCTACATATTGAAGATGACGACGGCGACCCCAACATGACGGAGACGGTGACCTTGTGGAGCTACATGATATGGAGCTACGTGATGAAGTTGAAGACTACCAAAGAATATTTAGTTGTTTCTATTTGGATTTATTTTTATCATGTAATGTTTAAACATTTGAGTATTGTTTTATTTTTAATTAGGTGGGCTACAAATAGCCAATGCATGATGTAAACCTATATAAGGCTAACCTTGTTTCATTTTACTTAGAGAATGAAAAAATGAAAACCAAGGATTCAAAATTTGAATTCCCCCCCCTCCTCACTCTTCCCCTCTTGGAAAATTCACTTCCTCCTTCTCCTTCTCCTTGGCCGCCAGCCACCCTCCTCCTCCCCTTTTCTTCTTGTGCTAGTCTCGACCATCTCTCCTTCTCCATCTCCCCTTGCTCGGCCTCTCCCTTTCTTCGTCCCCCTACAACCCGAGCCACCCTTTCCCCAAGTCAAAACCCGGCCTCCTCTCATCCCCTACCAAAAACCGGCCACCCCCCTTAATAGTGGTGAAGATTTCGGCCACGAGCACGGCTCCTTCCTTGTGAGATTTCACTCTGTCGTGAAGCGATGAAAGCGGACAAATTTCTATCCATCCGGCGCGGCTCCGGCGGAACCGTGGAAGAACGATCCTTGAAAGTGAACCGGAATCATCTATTCCGGTTGGGTAATGAGATCTTCTACCGCTTGTGTGTCTTATCCCTTTAGATTTTTATTTGGTCGAATACCTTTGTGTTACTTTGGAATCGTTTTTCGTTCGTGGTTTATCTTTCCGATCGCATGTGTTGTTCTTCCTAGTTGTTTAACTTTCCGAGAGGTTTGGCAAGCCTCGCTTTCATTTTGTTGGGAGAGATCTACCATTTCCGAACCGAACCTTTCGGTAGATCCCTTTTGGTACAACCATCGCTCGGTCGGACCCAAGATTGGTCCTTTTAGCTTCAGAGAACATCGGCCTCTAGTCGTTTGTTCAATCTTTAATCGGCGTGGCTACCGTACGTTAGCGATAGTTGATAACGTTGTTCGTGGGTGTGCCGCATTAAGTTAATGTGTGAGTGTAATAGTGGAAATAGAGAGGCGTACGTGTTACTCCCTTTGTCGTTATAGCGTCAAACACCCCCTACATCACATTTTCAGCCACCTGGGCCGGCTCCACCGCCGGATATTATTGCCACCACCTCCGTTGAGGTGGGGGCTAGCGTTTCCCGGCGGTGAGGCGGTCGGAGGCGGCTCCTCCGGCGATCCCGAGTAAGAAGAAAAGCTCGAGAATTTGGCTCTATTCTCACATGGCATCGGGCTCAATTGAGCCCGATATCTCTCCTAAACGATCTAGGATCCTAGTACGGGTAGAGGTGAGGTGAAACAAACCGTTAGGGCAGCTTGGCGGCGAGTTTGGCGGCGGTGAGCCATTGCCAAGCTTGCTCCAGCATCTCCTCCCCGTTTTCTCGATTCTCCAGCAATTTCCTTGCTCTAAGACTCGTTCTCCAGTCATTTCCCCTCTTTGAAGCTGATGTTGTGGCTAGATTGGGCTGAGAGTGGGAGTATGGGGAGATAAGCCCAAGGGGGAGCTCGGGTTGAACTTTGGTTGTTTCACCCATGGCGCCAAGTGGCCACCATGCTCCAAATCCCTCTGAAATTGCTTGAGAAGGCCGGCCAGCAAGCTTAGGAAGCTGAGTAAGTGGCCATGTGGCCATCCTTCCTCTTCATTCTTCTTCTCTCTCTCCTCATTTCTCCAAAGTTCCCTTTCTACCCCTTTGCATGCAATCTCTCTCCTGATTTTGGGCGTTAGGGGCAGACTTTGACCACTTGAGCTTGTCATGGGCCAAGGTTAATGGGCTTAACACAAGGGAAATGGTCTTAGCCCTTATTTTCCTCTTTAGGCCACATGTTTGACCAAGTTGACTTTTTTAGGTTGACTTTGTTAACATGGAGAGTGGGCTGACCCCACTTGAGGGTCATGGACCCTATGGTATCACCAAACATGGGTTGGGCCGTGGTGATGCCCCACTTGGACTACATGGGCCTTTAGTTGTGGATTTGACCAATTTAATGTTTAGGGTTGACTTGGTCAAATTGTGTCAATGGTTGACCTAATGACATGATTTAGGGTTCACTTAGATTGTTCTTAGGGTTAGGGCAATGTGGTGGGGGTCATGGTGTGGCTAGGGTTCCTATTTAGGCTAGTTTGACCTAGTTTGACTTGGGCCCTATAGTGGGCCCCACATGGCTACACCCCACCTTCTAGGGTCAATCCTAACTAAAATTCTTATCACCCACCACATGCCTAACCCAATCTAAGTTGAGGGGCCTAATTTAAAATGGGATGTTATACACGGTGCAAACGGCAGAAGCTGGCGAGAGGTACTGGATAGGCGAGTGGGACCACACGGTCCACTCGCAGGAGGCTAGATGAGTGGTTTTCGCAGAGGGCGAGACGCCCTTCTGGGGCGCGAGTAGGCCCCTAATGGCGAGAGGACCCCATGGCAAAGGATGCCTGTGAGACGGCCAGGAGGGTTCGTCACGCCGCTGGGTGCTTCCCTTCTCGTCATATAGAGAGAGGGCCATTTTGACAATTCTATACCCATGGTGGATTTTACTCTTCTACCCCAGGTAATTTTTACCCTTTTTGCCCTTGGTGGTCTGCATATAACCCTTTAGAACATCGGAGTTTGGCTGTTGGCAGACCCAGCCAAGGTTATTTTGGTAATTTCAGCTCGGTTCAGTTTCGTTATTGGCAGTTCGAACTCAGAAAACTATAAATAGGAACATAAGGGTTCTTCAGAAGCAACTTTTTTCCGGGATTTTAAGAGTTTTCCTGTGCTTTCTGAGGAGCTCCAAGCCCAGCTTTTCGCTTTGGAGGGGAAGCTCTCAGAGATCTTCCGAGTAAGCGGTGGGACCTCCCTGCTGAGGATTTGGGTCGATTTCTAGTCCTTTACCATCAGTCGGGTGCAGAGATTGGGGCTAGTAGGTGTTGGCTACACCCCTGAATTTCGAACTTTTGTCGAAGTCAGTTTTTGGCTTCAACAGTTCTAGTGCGGTGATCGTGGAAGGTAGCTGATACAAGAAAGCTTTGAGTTTAGTCCAATGGCAGGAGGTGAAGGTGAAGGATCTGGTTAAGGAGGTTCCCCATCCTGGGGAGAGGAGGTGACGAGGAAGATGCTAGAGGACTTCGGGCGAGAGGTCTTGCAGACCATAAGCTTGGCCTGCTCGGTAAGGAGCGAGGGGGCAATGCCTCAAGTCCCACTGGAGGCGGTCCCACTCTTGGGCGAGAACGCCCCTAGGCAGCGCCCTGGGAAGGATGTTTCGGCGGAGGTTGGCGAGAGGGGCGTTGCTGCGCGAGAGCTCTTCCCAGGCCAGTGCACTGGGAAGGAGATTCCGGCAGAAGTTGGTGAGAGGAAGACAACTGTGCGAGAGCTCTTCCCTGGGCATGGTCTCGCAGATCGGGCCAGCCAGCCGAGGCCGCGAGATTTTCCCACTCGGCAGGCAGGAGGCAAGAGGCCTTTTAGTGAGCTCAGCATCTCATCCCCGGTGCCAGAGGGGTTCCGGGAGCCCGACATATCCTACTACTCGGGGAAGGATGACCCTGTACAGCACGTGCAGTGGTTTGAAGATGTTGTTTCGATAAGGCGGATGACGGATGCCTTCAAGTGTCGGCTGCTTGCCATCACATTGAAGTAGAAGACACGGCACTGGTTCCACCAGTTGCTGGCAAGTTCAATTTATAGTTTTGAGGATTTGCGTCGAGGGTTCCTGTTGAGGTTCTCGACATCGAAGAAGCGTAAGAAGGAGACGGAGTGCCTGTTTGCGGTGAGGCAGAAGAAAGATGAGACGTTGGGTCATTATGTAGACCAGTTCCAGGAAGATATTCTCCTGGTCTAGGAGGTCCCAGGGTACGCACAGATGCTCGCTTTTACCCTGGGGCTGAGGCTGGGATTCTTCAGCAAGGAGTTAAAGAGAGTGCCCCCTCTCTTTTGAGGAGCTCATGGAGAGGGCGGCAAAGGAGATAGACTTTGAGAGGGCCAATCCGGCGTTTGACAGGAAGCTGCCCATGTTGGCGGAGGATGACGTGAAGGAGCCGGGAGCAGGGAAGCAGAGGGAGCAGAGAGAAAAGAGAAGAAGGGAGGAGCACCGAGGACAGGGGCAGCAGGGACAACATCAAGGACGGGGCGCCCGGGAGCCGAACAACTGGTTAGGTTGGAGGCCTCGGGAGGGTCGCGCCCAAGAGAAAGCAAGAGGCTTTCAGGGAAGAGACAACTTTCACGAGCTAAGGAGGTTTGACCAGCCAACAAGGAGGCAGGAGAAGAGGGGTCACTTCCCCCATCAGCAGGAGGTCTTGGATGTCGGCCGAGGTAGAGGAGGAAGGCGAGAAGCTCGGGGAGGAACTTGAAGAAGAGAAGGTGGAGAAGTAAGAAGGGGCCGGGTGGCATTGCCTTTCTGTGACATCCATCAAGAGGAGGGTCACGCGACGGACACCTGTCCAAAGTTCTTCGAAATGAGAGAAGCCAAGGGGTTGAGGAGGCAGGATCCCCCGGTAAGGATCGAGGAGGTGCAGTAGGAGGAGACAGAAGATAGATGCGAGGACTGGGTGGATGTACAAACCCAGGGAGGGATCGGGGTGATCCACGGAGGAGTTGGGATTGAGACAACTCAGAAGGGGAGCCTCCAGACCATGTTCCAAAGGGGGGTAGCCTCGACCTCTCAGGCTCCCCACCAAAGGAAAAAATTACCTTTTCTTCAACGGACATGCCATATTACGAGGACCCGTTCTGTGACGCCTTTGTGATCCAGATGGCAGTTGAAAACTTCACGGTCTCCAAGATCCTGGTGGACAATGGGAGCTCCATGAATGTGATCTTCATGAAGGCCTTCTATGAGATGCATGTCGATGGCAAGAGGGTTTTAGCTTCAGACGGCTCGTTGTTTGGTTTCTCAGGAGAAAGGAAGGAAGAAAAAGGAGGAGTAGGGCTGCATGTGAAGTTAGGCGGCATGTCACGGAACTGCAGGTTCATGATCGTAGACGCCCTGAGCAGCTATGGCGCCATCAATGGGCGCCCCCGCATCAGCGCCTTTCGCTGCATCCCCTCCTCGTTTCACCAATGCCTCAAGTTCAACAATGGGGGGTGCAGGTTAGGGTCAGGGGGGACCTAAAGGTGGCAAGATAATGCTACGTGACGGAGGTCAACACCATTTCTTGGATGACAGAGGCAGAAAAGCTGGAGAGGGATATGACAGAGCAGGAGGAAGTTGTCATAGATAATGAGTGCCCAGAGGAGGTTGAGGAAGTGAGCCTGGAGGAGGCAGGGGAGGAGATTGAGGAAGAGCAAGGAGGAGGAGGCGTGCATGAAGCCCAAAGGGACGGGGAGTCGGAGCCACAAGGAGGTCAGCAGGTGGAAGGAGAAGGAGTTGAGAGGGAGGCCCAGAGAGGCGGGGAGATTGAGCAGCAGCAGAGTAAGATCCTAGGGGAGGCAATGGAAGTCGAGGAAGCAGGAGGAGAGGAAGAGTATGCGCAGGAGGAGGGGGCAAGAGCAGGCTGGGAGCAGTCGCGGTTGGAGTCGGCTGGATTAGTGGTGGAGATGGAAGTCTTCACCAGTGCCGGCCAGGTGCGGAGGGTCCGGATCTTCGGGGGCTTGAGTCCCGAGGACCAGGAGCGAGTCAGGGCTTGCATCCAGAGCAACGTAGACATATTTGCTTGGAGCGCAGCTGACATGCCGGGCATTGATGCAGACGTGGCCTGCCATCGCCTGAACCTAGATCCCCGGATGCACCCCATTCGCTAGAAGATGAGGACCATCGCAACCAAGCTAGAGGAGCCCATCCGCGAGGAGGTCAAGAAGCTTCTGGAGGCTGGCTTCATCTCGGAGATCCAGTATCCGGGCTGGATCTCAAACGTGGTAATGGTGAAGAAAGGGGGAGGGAAGTGGCGCATGTGTATTGACTTTTCTTTACTAATTAAATCATGCCCCAAGGATTGCTACCCCCTACCTTGATTCGATACACTAGTGGATTCAGCCGTTGGTTTTTCCATTATAAGTTTTTTGGATGCTTTTTCAGGTTACCACCAGATCCGAATGCACCCTCCTCATGTCAACGTCTCCTTCATCACAAGGGAGGGATGTTTCATCTACAATATGATTCCTTTTGGGTTGAAAAATGCAGGGGCAACATCCCAGCGCATGATGGATCGAGTCTTTCAGGGTCAAAGGGGGAGGAACCTGGAGGTCTATGTTGATGATTTGATGGTCAAGACCAAATGTGTGGACTCACATCTTCGGGACCTGGAAGAGACATTCGCCACCCTACGGAAGTGATGAGTCCATTTTTATACCTATTTTCGGACTCATCTGGGTTAGTTTTCATGCGTTTGAACTTCACTTTTAATTCATTATCGTATATATTTCATCTTATCTTTATTTGCATAGGAAGTGCATACTTACGCCCGTGGTTGTGTATTTTTGTACTTTTAATATTTGTACTCCCTTTTTGTGCTCGTTTGGAATGTCTGCACATATCAGTACTGGGTTTCGGGGTCGTGTGCGTGTTCCGAGGACGTTTAGAAGCAGGAATACTGCGCATGATCATCAGATATAGTGCGCACGACCACTGGTCGTGCGCCGATGATCGTGCGCAATGTACCCTGATTTCCAAAATGTGACTGGGGTAATCTTCACGACCACTGGACATAGTGCGCACGACCACCGGTCGTGCGCCACTGATCGTGTGCATTGATTCCTCTTTTCCTGGAGTTATGGCTGGGGCAAAAGCACTACCACTGGACATAGTGCGCACGACCACTAGTCGTGCACCACTGGTCGTGTGCATTAAAATTTCTGCAATCTATAAATTCGCAGGTTCCGCCCTAATTCGAGATCACTCGACATTTCTCCGCCGTTTTCATCTCCGAGGAAGTGTTCCGCCGTTCCCCTTCATCTTCCATCGTAGGGAGGTGCTTCGGGCATGCTTTCACCGCCAAATCCAAGCCGGAGCTTCCCCTCGGCCTCCTCCTTCATCTTTGAGCTTCAAGAAGAGCTTGACCTAGCTTTCTCCATCAAGCTAGGAGAAGTTGTGCCATCCTCCACCGGATCATGACACGAAGAATACGGGCCATTGGAAGGTGGTGACAGCCCTTCTCTACCCTGAATGCAGTTGAGGAACGAGCTTGGACACGGATTGACAACCCGACAATTCTAACCGTGAATCCTCAACAAGACTTCGGATTCGGTCGATTTCACACACTTTTATTCCCTTATTGTTGATGGTTTGGTTGAACTCTTTATATTTGATGAAGTTATGCTTAGTGTAATATACGTTTATGCGTAATCATGTCTATGTGATTGTATGTTTTCCTTATTTATGAGGTGCGCCTATTTGTCCATCCACCATCCATCCGCCCTTGCCGCACTAGCAATTGCTAGTGGCGTGCATAGCGAAGAGGTGCTCACGACCCTCATTCCGCCATTCTCATAACCTGATGAATTGTAAATATACGTATTTTTGTGTACATTAATTTAGTCGTTTTCATTTCTTTTCGTTATTTTTACATGTTTTTGCTTAATAAATTGCTCATTTTTTGTTAATAATTTTGCTGACTTGCTTTATTTTTATATTTTAGAAAATATCAAAAATCTGCCAAAAATTGCAAAGTCACGCCCGTGACATATTGGTCACGCCCGTGACCAGGGCGTGACACGTCAAATTCCATTGAAATCAGCAAATTTTCGAGAAGAAAAGCTTGACACGCCCGGGGTCACGCCCGTGTCACACGACGCGGGGCGTGACCCAAACCCGTGTCCACCCGCTCGACGTTTTCAGCTCGATGTTCGCCGACCTCCTCGACATGCCTAGAGTCACGCCCGTGACCTAGGGCGTGACACCTCTTCCCGCTCGACGATTTTCAACTCGACATTTTCCGCTCGACGTTTGTCGAGTGTCGACACCAACCGACACGCCCAGCGTCACGCCTGTGACATGGGGCGTGACCTCTGCACCTGGCCGACAAGACCCGCGCGACGACTTTCGGCGCGACCCACGCCCAAATCCACCTCCTTGACACGTCCACCGTCACGCCCGTGACCTGGTGCGTGACCACTGCGAGACCGACACGTGTCCACCCTAAAGTCCACTTTCCCGTCAAATCGCCGGCCGCCATCATGAATAGTGTCGACACGCCCCCTGACACGCCCGTGTCAGAGGCCGTGTACTTGTAAAATTTCTGTCTATAAATTCAGAGCTTTTGCTTGAGTTCTTGTTCCCCTTTTGGTTCCATTTTGTATAGGGTTGTGTTGATGAAATGCTTCCAAGGGTTATGTAAGGGATATTTCTCCCCCTCTCCTTAGTTTTATTTTCGTATCTTTGTAACCCGTACTTTTATTTAATAAAATGTGTTTTATTTTCTTCTCTCAATATGACTTTGGAATGGATTAATGCAAATCTCCCCTATGCAATCTTATCTTTCTTTCTTGTTTTAACTTAACTTTATTTTTCTTCTTTTAAATAGGTGTGTGAGTGTATGAGTGTAAGTTTTACTTTGTTGTTTTCTTTATTTTACTTAGTTTTCATTTCGATTAAGTTTTCATAGCTTTTTATTTGCATTCCTATAAACCCGTAAAAACGTTTTTAAAAGTGTTTTTCATTTTTCTTCAAGCTAGATTTTCAATTTTATGTCGCAAAACGTTTCTTCGTTTTTACTATATTTGCACTTTTTTAGCATTTTTACGGAGTTATGGGAATGATAATATAGTCGTTTTAATTTTTCGTGCACTTCGATTTTTCGTTTAAACTTTTGCTCCTTTTATTTTTCTGTCTTGATTTTAATCATTTCTACCGCATTTTAGCGGTAGAAATGTATTCATTTTTATTTTTCGAGCACTTGCATTTTCATTTTTGTTTGCAAAACTTTTTCGCTCGTTTAATTTTTATTTTCACTTTTTATGCATTTCTACCGCATTCTACCGGTAGAAATGCAGTTATTTTAATTTTTCGGTAACTTAGTTTTTTACAATTTTTTATGTATGCGCATTTATTTCCGCCTACTCGTTAAGAGTTAAATGACGCTTGCTTATTTTGCTTTCTGTAGAGTGCGTGAGTTTGTAATTTTCTTTATTTCCGCCTACTCATTCGAGTTAAATGGCAGGTCTTTATTTTCCCTACTCATTTGAGCAGGATTTGTGTGTGTGTGTGTTTTCATTTATGTCGAGAGAGTGTGCGTGTGTGTTTTACTTTATGTCGAGTGTGTGCGTGTGTTGCATTTATTTAGTCCTACTCGTTTGAGTAGGACACACTTTCTTTCTCCCGCCCACGCGCTTGCGCCGGGACTCGCAATTTACAGTTTTCTTCAGTCCTACTCGTTTGAGTAGGACTTGCAATTTTCAACTTTCCTTTATCGCTTTCATTTACTGTTTTCCTTTACTACTTTATTTTCTGCTTTTCCCGCAAGACGTCCCCATTCCGATGAGTGGCTAACCGTTCTTAGCCCTCGGTATCGAAGAGCATTGAGACAGATAAAATAGCTTAAAATAACTAAAGGTCTAATTTTTCGAATTAATTAAAAGTACTTAAGGTTTGCCCGGGGTTAACGACGCGTAGGACCACATATCGATGTGTGGGCCCTATTTCCGTAGTCCATATGGTAGCTAGCCGAGAGGCCGTGCATATGGACCGATCACCCCTTGGCAAAGAGAGTTCCGCACTAACCCTCGAGAGAGGGGGCGCGCCAACTCTACCGGATTGGGTTCCCCACCCAATAGCGGGGTTCTTAGCGTAATGCGGGCATTAAGAGGAATCCTTCGTCGGACGAGAGCCCGGTCGAATAGTCTTAATGTTCAGGTGAGCGATAGCCCTATAGCTAGGTGAGCTCATTTTAGTGGAACCTCCACGGCCAAGTCTCCGCCTTAATTAATTAAAAATTTAGGATCTCTTTTTATTTAAAGTCTATTTTAGTTCAATTGTTTTTTCGGTGCCATCGAGCTAAGCTCTTCATCGGCACCACCTTCAAGCTTTCTTTTTATTCTTTCATTTTATGTTTTGTGTCTTTTTATTATATATATAAAATATAACCCGACAAGTTAATTATCGGTAAAATAATAGTCCCCTGCAGGGAAGAGTAGAAATAATCGAACCGACCCCGAGAATAATACGACCTCGATATTCCACCTGGAATATCCTGTACTACTCACGATAGGTTCACTTGCCTCCTTTCGTTAAAACTCGATCACACCCGTTTTATATCCAAAATAAATAAATACGCGTGCCCCATTTTCTAAATAAAACCACTTCCGCTCTACTTAAATAAAACCGCCCGGGGCGCCGCGCTTCATAAATAATTTTTGGAGTTTTAACCATCAAGATTTTGGCGCCATTGCCGGGGATCGAACCCGGGTCACCCGCGTGATAGGAGGGAATACTCACCCGCGTAACCATCAAGTTTTTGGCACCGTTGCCGGGGAGTTTTTGGTGTCATTATTTTAAACCTGGAAATCTATTAATTTTACCTATATCTATATATAACAAAAATTAAAAATGACCAACAAAAATATAAAAATAATAATAATAATAATAAATATATAAAAAAAATATTACAAAATTATAAAAAAAAATACTTGAAAAACTTATAAAACTAAAAATTTGAAAAAAAACTATAAAACAAAAAAAAGAACTAAACTCAAAAAAAAACTAAAAGCCCAAAAAATGAAAAAAAAACTTAACAAAAAAAATTTTATTTTCATTATTTTTATGAAAAAAAAACAAAAAAACTATAAAACAAACAAAACTTCAAAAAATTCGAAAAAATGAAAAACTTAACAAAAAAAAATAAAACAAAAAAAACATATATTTTCATTATTTTAATGAAAACAAAAAAAATAAAAAACCTACCTACAAAATCAACTACAAAATACTAAAATCTACTTAAAAACACCAAAAAAATATAATAATTTGATATTAATAAATGTATATATGTTTTATTTAACTTCTTTTATTTTAATTTGTTTTATTTTCATTTCATTTTGCTTCGGCACGCTTCCATTATTGTGCGCGCTAGGGGATCACATTTTTCTCACGCAATGGTCGCTAAGGTCTTAGCTACCTTCCGAGTCACCCACGCACTATTCCTTCTACCGCCCGCAATCTTTTCGCCGAATTTATCTTTTTAGCTTTTCTGATATCTTTTTATTCCTTCTTTCTTTTCTCTAACTATTGCAGGGTATCAACCCGGGCCTCCCGGACACGTCTTTAGGGAAGCTTTTACCTTCTCTTTTTCTTTTTGTACTTATTATATTTTGTATATTATCTGTTCCGCATACTTAGATTGCAACATTGGGGACAATGTTGGGTTTAAGTATGTGGGTGTTTTCGTATTTCTTTATTTCTGCACTTTAAAAAACGCATAAAAATAAAAAAACATTACGAAAAATAAAACATAAAATTTTTTTCCTTGTTTTTATTATCATAAAACTTCAAAACAAATCATAAAACTCAAAAAAAAAAATTCACAAAAAAAAACAAAATCATTTTACTTTGTAAATAGTTTTTGTAAAAATCTTCCCCCCTTCTTCTTATTTATAAAAACTCGGATTTTGCCTCCCCATGACGTTCGACTCATCGAACCAACCACCCAAAGAAGTGTCTGTTCGCGGGCTGCATTCGAGTTTTTACTTTGTACTTTTTTTTGTAAAAATCTCTCTTTCCCCACTATCTTCTTTGTAAATAGCACTTCTTTCTTTCCTAATTCTTGTAAATAACTTATCATAAAAAAAAATCAAACAAAAAAATTATTAAAACCAAAAAAAGAAAATAACTCTAAAAATCCTAAAAAGATAATAATTAAAACACAAAAAAATGATAAAATCCCTAAAAAATCGAAAAAATCTGTTTTGTTAAATTATGTAACAAAATAAATCGAATATACCATTTCTTAATCATTTTTGCTTTCCAAAAATCTTGTTTCGAATTAATTTATATGCGAATTTTAATTATTCTTTGTTTACTATTCGTTTATTAATTAAAGTTCGATAGATTTAACTGTCTGGGGTTAAGATTTAAAGAATTTTTTGTTTTTCCTTATAATAGAGAACTTGTTTTTCACCACCACTTCTAGTTTTATAAATAGAAGCTCATTTTTTATGTTATAAAATAACATTCATGGATTTCAATTATTTCTATTTCATGCTTTTAGAAACATTGGAACATTCATTTTAAAAAGATTGCTCTCAAAACTTTTTTATTAAAATCTAGTTGTTTTTTTGAAAAAAAATAATAAACCCACTTCCATTTTTTTCGTGTCTTACTTGACATGTTTACCCCTATCCCTTAAAAGATCTTATGTCAATGAGAATAAGATTTCATTCCGTAAACATAGGCACCCAATATTTAAAAAGATTATATGTTATGGAGTAAGAGGATAAAATTCATTACTCCTACACATATACATTGGGTTATTTATTATTTATGAAGAAAGAAAAAAATTGATTATGTGTTAGGAAAATAAGATTTCATTTTCCTAACTATTAAAAAAAAAATTGGAGGTTCGAGAAAAAAAATTGCCTCACCTCAATATTTAAGCCTTCTTCATAAACCACCAAACCACTTATCCTATTTAAATGATTCTAGAATTAATTTAAATTTTTTTGAGAGCATAATTTTTAAATTGCATTATTTCCTTTAACTTTTTTTAAGCTAAAGTTTTTTATGTAAATCCAATCCATCTTCATTAAACTAACAAAAATAAATTTTTGCTTTCTATTTTATTTTATCTAGAAGTCTTTTTGAAACTCTTCCTCTATTCATAACATTTCATAAATTAGGATTTAATTCTTTAACCCCGGATGTTTATTTTGATCTTACTTTTAATTAATTCAAGCGGTAGCTAAACTTAGTATTTCTTTATTTCCTTATAAGTTCATCTCCAACTTTTGCTCTAGAATAGCAAAAGCTTAAGTATGGGGGTATTTGATGAATTGTAAATATACGTATTTTTGTGTTCATTAATTTAGTCATTTTCATTTCTTTCGTCATTTTTGCATGTTTTTGCTTAATAAATTGCTCATTTTTTGTAAATAATTTTGCTGACTTGCTTTATTTTTATATTTCAGAAAATATCAAAAATCTGCCAAAAATTGCAAAGTCATGCCCGTGATATATTGGTCACGCCCGTGACCAGGGCATGACACGTCAAATTCCAGTGAAATCAGCAAATTTTCGAGAAGAAAAGCTTGACACGCCCGGGGTCACGCCCGTGTCACACGATGCGGGGCGTGACCAAAACCCGTGTCCACCCGCTCGACGTTTTCAGCTCGATGTTCGTCGACCTCCTCGACACGCCTAGTGTCACGCCCATGACCTAGGGCGTGACACCTCTTCCCGCTCGACGATTTTCAACTCGACATTTTCCGCTCGACGTTTGTCGAGTGTCGACACCAACCGACACGCCCAGCGTCACGCCCGTGACTTGGGGCGTGACCTCTGCACCTGGCCGACAAGACCCGTGCGACGACTTTCGGCGCGACCCGCGCCTAGATCCACCTCCTTGACACGCCCACCATCACGCCCGTGACATGGGGCGTGACCACTGCGAGACCGACACGTTTCCAGCTCGAAGTCCACTTTCCCGTCAAATTGCCGGCCGCCATCATGAATAGTGTCGACACGCCCCCTGACACGCCCGTGTCAGAGGGCGTGTACTTGTAAAATTTCTATCTAATCGGTAGTTTGCATGAACTTGGTGAGAACATCTTCCAATGTAGGCTTCCTTGGTTCCGGTTGTTGTTGTTGTCCAAACATGGGTTGCTTCCATTGATTGCTTTGTTCTCCCCAAGAGAAATTGGGGTGGTTCCTCCATCCAGGATTGTATGTAGAACTATATGGTTTGTTTGCTTGATTGAAAGGAGGTCTAATATTGTTACCCATATAGTCAACACGCTCTTGTACTGAAGGTTCACAACTACGCATTCCACTATATGAAGGGTCCCATTGTTGAGGTGCCATGGAGGGTGATGCTAAGGCAAGGTTGTCCATCTTTTGGTGAAGCATCTCCACTTGAATGGCTAAGGCGGTGACAGCATAAACTTCATAAATTGCTGCAGGCTTGCTAGGCTTTTGTCTTATGGTAGTCCATTGATAGTTGTTCATCGCCATGTCTTCTATCAACTGCTGAGCCGCTTCAGGTGTCTTGTTATTCAAAGTGCCTCCACTAGCTGCATCAATCATCTGTTTAATGGCCGGATTGAGACCATTGTAGAAGGTCTGAATCTGAAGCCATGAAGGTAGAGCATGGTGAGGACATCTCCTCAAAAGGTCCTTGAATCGTTCCCATGTGCCGTACAACGATTCAGATTCTAATTGCATGAACGTAGAGATGTCATTCCTTAGCTTTGCAGTCTTTTCCGGTGGGAAATACTTCATCAAAAACTTCTCAACCATCATATCCCACGTAGTAATCGACCCTTTAGGTAATGAGTTCAACCACTGCTTCGCCTTATGCCTTAACGAGAATGGAAAAAATCGCAATCGAATGGCATCATTGGAAACACCATTAATCTTAAATGTATCACATTTCTCCAGGAATCCAGCCAAGTGGGTGTTAGGATCTTCATCTTGCAGCCCATCATATTGGACATACTGTTGAACCATCTGTATGACATTAGGCTTCAATTCGAAGTTATTGGTGATTATTGGCGGTCTAACGATGCTTGACCCAGTTCCTTGGAGGTTAGGTCTAGCAAAGTCAGACATAGTTTGCTCATTATGGTTGGCCATGGTATCCAAATTTTCCGGATGATTCTCTCCTTGGTTAACTATTTCTTCTTCTACTAGTTCGTTTGAAATATCTGTGGTATTAACTCACACGTCCCTTTGTTTGGTGTTATGGATAATTCGCTCTGGGTCAGGATGAAATGGCGCTAGACCAAAATTTCTGCCCTTGGTCATAGACTAACCGACTACAAAATAGAGATTAAGCGATATAATTATTCCATAACTAATTTACAATTATATATTAATAAACAAAAATTGGTAGGTTAATAAAGTTTAGGCTTTCAAAATAATGAAATCGATTCCCCGGCAACGGCGCCAAAAACTTGATGATTTCCTTTGCTAACAAGTAATAACTCGATGCGGATTCATTCTACACTCTAGTATAAACTATGTAGATGGGCATAAGCTAGATTGAATTAACTTTCAGGCAAGTGCACCTATCAATCATCGTATAGGAGAAATCTACATCTCGTATCGTATTCCACAGGGCCATTTCAAATACTCATACTCACCCTCACTCTATTATCGTACCAACAATTAAAATTGATTTTAGATCTAAATTAACCTAACTATGACTATTTGGATAATTAAACATAGGGGAATTCAAGATGATAAAAAGCCGAAAGTTTATGAGCAATTACATGAAATACTCATTTATTAACTCAATTTTACGTAATCATGAAATAATTAGACTATCAAATTTGTTGTAATGGAAAGGGCAAACATCTATCAAATTCTCTCTCGAGCAATTCAAGATCTAAACATAAGTTAGTAAACTTTCTCTCGAACAATTTACAATACTCAAGTTTGCATTAGTGGAAACACCCTATCTAATACATACATTCATGAAATCTTATCTCTAAAATACCATGAATCCATTTATTCGTATTCAAAGTATCCAAACAACATATCTCTCGATCATGAAATTTGAATTACAAAAAGATTTAACACCAAAATATGAACTTGTAACTATCATCACAAACTTCCAATTTCTCAATCTAGAGATTTGCAATTCATGTAAAACAAATAAGCAATTCATAATTAGGAGAAATCTCTTTGGTTGCAAGCCTACATACGAACAAATAACCACAAATTCGATGAAAACAAGACGATACATGATTAATAAATTGTTCCAAATTAAAGTTCATGCAAAATAAAAGATAACTAAAGTTGAATCACCAAGAGATAAAGAAGATTAAAAGGGATTAATGAAAGATTAAATGCATACAAAATAACCCTTCAAATCCTCCTTCTCTTGGATGCTCCCCTTCGTGCTCCAGAAGTTCTGCCCAATGAAAACTGATCCCAAAAGTCCCCTCTCATTTTTCTACAGGAATTTTATAGTCTCCTAGAAAACAAATTCAAACACGGGTACCAACACGGCCATGTGTCAGGCCGTGTTGACGGTTCTAGAGCAGTTCCACACGAACAGACGTGTCTGGTAGTGGGCCGTGTCAGATGACACCGGCACTGACACGGCCGTGTTGTTCTTCATGTTCTCCAGAAACGGGTTGGTCGGCCGTCGTGTTCAAATTTGACATGGCTAGGCGCATGGGCGTGTGCCTACCCGTGTGAGTCTATTTTCTTCAGTTCCAGGGCACATTAGACACGACTATTGACATGGCCGTGTGTCTACCTGTGTGCGCCAAATTTTTGTCCTGTCATCAGCCATGTTGACTCCGTGAACTCTTCTATTTGCTCCAAGACTTTTAGTTCCATTGGTTTGCATTACCTGGATTAGAAAAATGAAAGGATAAATATATAGCTTAATACAATGAGTAACCAAAAATCCTAACTGTGCTCTCCTATTCATGGTAAGATAATTTCTCAACTAATCTTGCGAAATTACTACACAAAGAGGTAGAAAATAATGTACATGATTACAATTATGATAGTAAAAAGCCTATCATAATCGCACCCATCATCGCTCAACACGCACTTCCGCAGCCGACTCACATGGAAAACATCGTACACTCCGGGAAAATTTGCCGGTAGGTCCAGCCTATAAGCTGAAACATCAATCCGCTCAACAATTCGGAAGTGTCCCACATATCTCGGGTCAAACTTATGATTCTTACCAAATCGCTTCACACCAGACATCGGGGAAACTTTTAGGAAAAACATATCCTCGACGGCAAATTCCAAATTGGTCCTGCGCTGATTGGCATACTTTTCATAGCACACCTGGGCTACCCGAAGCTTCTCTCAGATGAGCCTAACTGAAATTTCCATCTCTTCAAGGGCTTCTGGACTTGCGACGGTCTCTCACCAACCTCAGCTAAAAATAAAGGAGTCCTGCAATGTCTCCCATATAAAGCTTCAAATGGAGACATTTGCAAGCTCTCCTGATAGCTATTATTGTAGGCAAACTCCATTAGCCTCAGACGCTCATCCCATGCTCCACCGTGGTCCAAAATGTAACATCTAATCATGTCCTCCATGATCTGATTTACTTTTTCCATTTGTCCATACGTTTGCGAATGGTAGGCGGTAGAATACCTCAAGTCGGTACCCAACCCCTCTTGCAAGCTCTTCCAGAAATGGGACGTGGACCTGGAGTCTCGGTCAGATACAATACTGACAGATACTCCATGCAACCTGATGACCTCGTCCAAATACAATTCAACTATTTTCTTCATGGAGTAGTCAATCTTGAACGACACGAAGTGAGCACTCTTCATCAGTCTATCTACGATTACCCAAACTGAGTCATGCCCTATGGAAGATCTCGACAATCCATTAATAAAGTCCATCGAGATACTCTCCCATTTCCAACTCGGGATCTCCAAAGATGTTAACTTACCTCGAGGACTTCCATGATCGGCCTTAACTCGCTTACAGGTGAAACATTCAGATACAAACCTTGCTACATCCCCCTTCATACCCATCCACCAAGCAATCTATTTTAGATCCTGGTACATCTTGGTCAAACCGGGTGGTAGACCATATTAGAACCATGTGCCTCCTTGCACAACTGATACCTAATATCCTTAACAACGGGAATGCAACGCCTACCATGGTATCTCAGGGTTCCCATATCATCAATAGAAAACTCTAGAAACTCACCCTTCGCAGCTCTACTATAATGATGTAACAGATCTGGATCCTCCTTTTGATGCAATCTAGTAAGCGTAATCCACGACGGTTCTAACACTTCTAATTCACTAGTCGAGCTGCCACTTCCCACTAAAATTCCCATCAGTAGAAATTCTTCCTCCAGTGAATCCATCAAAAGGTTAAAAATTTTAGCTATCTTCCTGCTCAGGGCGTCGGCTACCATGTTAGCTTTGACTGGGTGCTACTAGATCTCAACATCATAGTCTGCCACATACTCCAGCCATCTACACTGGCTCAAATTCAGTTCCTTCTATGTGAAGACGTTTTTCAAACTTTTATGATCAGTATAAATCTTGTATATAGCACCATGAAATAGATGTATCCACAACTTGAGGGCATAGATCACTGCTGCAAATTCCATGTCATGCATAGGGTAATTCCGTTCATGAACCTTTAGCTACCTAGACCCATACACAATTACCTTTCCCTCCTGCATCAACATGTATCCGATCCCAACATGTGATGCGTCCACATACATAGCATACTCCAGTCCTTCAGTAGGCAGGGTCAAAACTGGTGCAGTGCATAATCTCCTCTTCAGATCCTGGAATGCCTCTTCACACTTATCACTCCAAATAAAGTCTACATGCTTCTGCGTCAACTTTGTCAAAGGCGCATATAATGTAGAGAATACCTCCACAAACCTTCTATAGTAGCCTGCCAGCCTAAGAAAACTTCTTATTTCCTTGAGAGTGGTAGGCCTACTCCAATCCATCACTACAGCTATTTTCTCCGGATCAACCATTCTCCCATCTTTATTCACCACATGGCCCAAGAAGGAGACTTGAGGTTGACAAACTCGCACTTGCTCAACTTAGCATACAACTTATGCTCTCTCAAAGTTGACAAAACCAATCGCAAGTACTGCGCATGCTCTTCTGCATTGCGGGTGTAGACTAGAACATCATCTATGAACACGATGACAAAATGATCCAGGAAGTCCTTGAATACTCTATTCATCAAATCCATGAATGTTGCGGGTGCATTAGTCAATCCAAAAGACATTACCAAGAACTCGAAATGTCCATGTCGTGAACGAAAAGCAGTTCTTGGAATGTCTGCCTCACGAATCCTCAACTGATAATAACCCAAACACAGGTCAATCTTGGAAAATACAGAGCTACCACGTAACTGGTCAAACAGATCATCGATTCTTAGCATGGGATATCTGTTCTTGATGGTCACTTTATTCAAACCTCTATAATTTATACACAGCCTCATTGATCCATCTTTCTTCTTTACAAACAGAATGGGAGCACCCCACGATGACAAACTTGGCCTAATGAAACCATTATGCAACATCTTCGGATCTTAAAATGCACCCAAGACAAGGGAGTCCTGCACCTTCTTCCGTAAAGTGCTTCATGGGGCGCCATGCCGATGCTCGCCTGATGGCTATTATTATAGGAGAATTCCACTAGCAGCAAGAGCCTTTCCCATGGCTGTCCTCTGTCGAGCACACATAACCTCAATAAATCTTCCAGTGTTCTGATGGTCCGCTCAGACTGCCCGTCCGTCTGAGGGTGAAACGCTGTGCTCAAGGTTAGGCGCGAGCCCAAATACGCCTGCACCGCTTTCCACTCCTTGGAAGTAAACCGACCATCCCGATCTGAAATAATTGTCTTAGGCACGCCATGATACCGTACGAACTGCTCCACAAAGAGGCATACCAAAAAGTCCACGTGTGCTTTCTTCTTCGGGCCGATCTGCTCCAGGATCCTGTAGGGCCCCATGTATCTCGGGCTGAGCTTCTTCCTCTGCCCGTGAACTCGAGAGACTCCGTGCATCGCTCGTATCTTCAAGAACACTCTGTCTCCTACCTGAAAGTCCACCGGTCGATGCTGCGCGTCATAATATTTGGCATGTCTACTCTGCGCCTCCAACATCCGGTCCCGTATCAGTCTCACTTGGGCCTCGGTGTCCTCCACAAATTCCGAGCCCAGGACCTTTGGGTCCTCATCCTGTATCCATGATAGGGGAGTCCTGCACCTCCATCCATATAAAGACTCGTAGGGGGCCATACCTATACTGGCCTGATGACTGTTGTTGTATGAGAACTCTACCAGTGGCAGCATCTTCTCCCATGGCTCTCCTCGGTCTAGAATGCAAAGATGTAGCAGGTCTTCTAATGTCCGATTTGTGCGCTCTGTCTGCCCGTCCGTCTGAGGGTGGAAGGCTGTGCTAAAGGTTAGTCGGGTGCCCAAGTATGCCTGAACTGACCGCCACTCCCTGGATGTAAATCGCCCATCACGATCTAACACTATTGACCTGGGCACGCCATGGTAATGAATGAACTGCTCCACAAACTTCTGCACCAGAACTCCCACTGAATCGTCCTTCCTAATCTGTATAAATCGAGCAACCTTCGTCAACTGATCAACGATAACCCAGATCGAGTCATTCCCTGTCCGAGACCGGGGAAGCCCATGTATGAAGTCCATGGCTACGTCATCAAACTTCCACTCCGGCACTGGTAGTGGCTGCAATAATCCTGCGGGGCTCCTGCACTCCGCCTTCCCTAGCTGACATGTCTCACAATGGGTCATGAAGTTAGTGACATCTGAAAGGGGAAACTAGATCAGATATACTGTAGAGGGGGGGGGGTGAATAGAGTATATGGTGCTTTTTAAAACACAAAGAAAAACTTTTGCAAAGCTTTACAACAATTGTTGTAATGAGTGTAAGCAGGGAAGCAGAAATAAAACTAAGCTATGCAGAAATTAAGCACAATAAAATCTAGGCCAGAAACAAAAAGAAAACATGCAGAACCAGATGACACAAGGAAATATAGTGGTTCCCCAACTTGGGTACATCCACTCTTCTACCACCCTAGGTAGGAATCCACTGCAGGATGAGTTGATCAGGTGTCCTGGGCACCAATGAGCTTTTGATAAGGTGCTCAAAAACTAAATCAGATTTTTTGATCAGGTGTCTTGCCACCAATGAGCTTTTGACAAGGTGCTCAAAAACTAGATTCAAACTTTTGAAGGGAGTTTGAAAAACCCTTTACAGAGAGGGGGTTGAGAGAGTTATGGCAGTCTTCTCTTTCTCAATCAACTGAGAAGTCTAAGTGGATTGATTTCAAAGCTCCCCCTGAGTCCTTGATCTTCAGGAAGATGAGCTTTGCTGAGGGTGATAGGCCTTCAAAAATAGATCTCCAGCAGAAGATGATTTCAGCAAGCTGAAATGTTGATTGTCTGGAGTCTTGAAATGATGTTGGCCTTGAACACTTGAGAGCTGAAGAGATCTGAAGAATGTTTGAAAGCTTGATCTCTTGATGAGTGTTCTTCTGAATTCTTGTTGACAGAATATTTTTCAGAGTCTCTGTATATTGAGAGGTGTGTCCTGTTCTTGTCAATCTCTATTTTTTGTTCTTGTCTATTTCTTGTCTTTATTCAATAACATTCTCTTTTATTCTCTGAGTCTGAATAGAATATTACTCTGTCAAAGATAGCCGTTGGTCTGCATTGATTACAGCCTTAATTGCATAATATGTTCTGAAGGAAAGTCCACTGATTTGTTCCTTGAAAAATCCCTTGAAACTTGCTCCAGAAGTAAATGAAAGTGGCTGGCAGATCTTCTGAATTAAATGCAGAATAACTTCTATCTGATTTGAATTTGAATTCTGAAAGATAACTGAAATCGTCGAACTGAGCTCTGCTATCGTCGAGCTGAGCTCAGCGAATTGGAAAAAGCAAGCAGCAAAGAAATCGTCGATCTGAGCTCAAAGATCGTCGAACTGAGCTCAGAGATAAGGATCCAGTGCAGAGTCAAAATCGTCGGCCTGAGCTCAGCGATCGTCGAATGGAGTTCGACGATATTGAGAAGTTGAGCTCAGCGATCGTCGACCAGAGCTCGACGATATTATGAAGTTTGAGCTCAGCGATCGTCGAATGGAGCTCGACGATCTGTCAATAGTTGAGCTAGACGATCGTCGACCGGAGTTCGACGAAACGTCGTGCTGAGCTCGACGATTTGGACTTAGTCTCCAGAAAAACTTGGGTCTTCAGAGCAGCTCCCAATCCTAGCCTTCTAACCCTTAGACTCAATACTAATTGACCTATAATCTATACAGAAGGTCAAAACATAAATTCCTAGAGACATAGTGATCCTGACCCAAAATAGTAATAGGGTGTTCCAACAATCTCCCCCTATTTGGGTTAGGAAAACTATTTACAGACATAGGAAAAACAAACAACATCATACAGTCACAAAAACATAAAGACAGCAGTAGCTAGACATCACAGAACCATCACAGAGATATATATAAACATGATATCCAGAGGGCAGTCAGAAAAACCAAGAGTTATTACCTTACAGAGTTATTCCTTTTCTTTGCCTTTTACCATTTTAATTTCTCTGTTAGGATCTAAAGCTTGTTGTTTGGATCTGGTATCATCAGCTGCACCCAAATAAATTTGCTTTGATGTCCTGGGAACCACTGCAGCTGGATGCAATTCCATGTACCTGTCTGCATCAAAAAATTTGCTGGAAGCATATCTCTCTAATTCCTTCTGTCTTTGTTCTGACATTGTGGAGATGTTGGAAGTGTCTAGGCCTTTTTCTTTGGCTTTCTTGATTTGATCTAAAGCAGCCAGCTCTTTCATTCTAGCAGTCCAAGCCATAGGATTCTTCTCAGGGTCCTCAAATGGAACAGGTGGCTCATACCTGTTGGAAGAAGTATCTTGAGGAGTCCTGGCAGTCACAGTATCTTTGAGCTTATAGGGGAAAGGAGCAGAAGATGTGTCAGAAGGAACATGTCCTCCCCTAGAGTAAGGATGCTGCCTGGAATGTCCTTTGGAGTAAACCTGAGTCTCTCTTTGGTTTCCCCTATATCCTCCCCTTCTAGAGTAAGAGCCCCTAGACTGGCTTTCCCTTTGATAAGTTCTAGCATGAGGTTGGTAGGGAGCCTGGCTTCTAGCAGGGCCTGAACTTGCAGAGCTGCCACCTGCACCTGCATCAGGTGGAGGTGGTGGAGGAGGATGAGGGTGTTTGAACTGAGTGGGACCTTTTTCATACTTCCTCTTCTTTTTCATAGCCTTTAACTGGTTCTTAGAGAATTGCATCCAATGCTCAGAGATTGGGCAATTGTGCAGAATATAGTAGGGAACATCATTGTCATCTCTGACTTTGGCAGGAGGAACTCTCTTCAAGGCCTTACTTCTTGCTTTCCTTTTCTTTGCAATGGTGGCAGATGAATCATCAGAAGCAGTGTTATAATCCTCAGATTCAGAACTCTGTGCATCATATAAAGCATCAATCTTTTTCATCAGATCTTCTTTTAGCTGAACAGCAGCTGATGGGGCAGAAGCAGAAGGGGCAGCAGATATAACAATAGGTGCAACAACATATGGAGCAACAGAAACAACTTCAGAAACAGCACTAGTAGCTTCAGGAGAGATAGCAGCAGCAGATAAAACAACAGGTACAGGAGCACTAGCAGAAACAGTGATTACTTCAGGAATGAGGGCAGCAGCAGCTTCAGAAACAACAACTTCAGCAGGCTCAAAATCAACAGCCTCTGTCATCAGAAAATCCTGGGGAATGAGCTCATCAGCAGCAGTTGGAACAATGTCTTCTTCAGCAGCAAGAATAATTTCAGAGGCAGATACAGCCTTGTCTTCAGCAGCAGCAGCAGCAGTAACATCATCAGAAGCAGCAGTTACTGAATGAATAAAAGCAGAAATTATACTGGGGTCACAGCATGAGAAGGGCACCAGAGCCCTGGACAGATCTTCAGAGGGCTGGACAGCATTGGGCTCTGGGAGGCAGCAGTGGTATGCAGTATCAAATGTAGATAGCAAAGACCTTAGGTCTATTGCTAGGACTGGAGTAGCAGAGGCAACAGTTGCAGGAGCAGCAGCAGTAGCAGAAGCAGACACAGAAACAACATCAGTAGCAGCAGAAGCAGCAGCAACAGCAGCATGAAGGCTGGCTTCATAGGGCATCTCCCCCTGCCTGGATACAGAGACAGCTGTATCAAGGCACACTGCTGGGGGTGCTGCTTGAGGAGTAAGGAAGGAGGAAAGCCTGGCAGAGAGAGCTGCCACTGACTGTTGTAGAGGAGCTAAAGAGGCCTCCATGAGAAGAGAGAGCCTGGGTGCAAGGAGCTCATACAACTGGTCAGCCAGGGCTGGCAGATCTACATGCTCAATGGCAGGAGCAGAGGTAGAGGGAATTGGGATGGCGAAGGATGCTGGAGGAGGAGGGCTGAAGGGTGGAATGAATGGCTCAGGAGAGGGGATGGTGGAGATGGAGGATAATGGGATGGATATGGATGGAGTGAATGTGGGTTGAGCAATAATGTGGTGGAGAAGGTCTTGGAAAGATGTGGAAGAGGATGGTAAGTCTGGAGGAGAGGAGGGGGAATCATCCATGTAGGATTCATCCAGAAGTGTGAAGGATGGAAGGGATGGGGATGAGGTGACATCTGGTGGGGGATAAGAGAATAGGGGATGGAAGTGGTCTGCTGGTGGAGATGAGATGGTTGCTGGAGATGGTATTGATGTTGGAGATGGGCTGGAAATTGTAATGGTGGAGGTAGCTGGAGTGGTGGATGGAATGGGCAGGGTTGGGCTTGGAGGAGGAGGAGAAGCAGCACTAGCAGCAGGCAGGTCCTCTGCAGGGGCAGAGACCTGGGGTGGAGTGACTCTTAGAGTCCTGGTGCCTGAAGGGGCAGATGCTGATGAAGAGGGCCTGCTGGGCTTGATGATTTGCCCGTCCCATTTCCCAAATAGGGCACAGGTGAGTCTCTTGGAGGCATTGATGTGCACTCCAGAGGAGACTAGCAGAGCAGGGCACTTAGCCTGGAGGAAGACTCCCAGAATTCTTCCAAAATTCACAAATGTTTTGTTTATCTTTTTCTTCAGCAGATCAAAAAAGACTTATCCCCAGTTCAGGCTTTTCCTATCCACCAGAGCTCCCATGAGGCAGAGCTGATATCTGGAGA
Organism: Platanthera guangdongensis; assembly: GCA_039583875.1. Taxonomy (NCBI): domain Eukaryota; kingdom Viridiplantae; phylum Streptophyta; class Magnoliopsida; order Asparagales; family Orchidaceae; genus Platanthera; species Platanthera guangdongensis. Next base: position 60,800,882 of record CM077166.1, on the reverse strand, counting down.
TGGTGTCATGGGCAGAATGTTTGGCCAACAGAACCTTGCCTACAATATCTGCCAGAAACCTGTATTCCACTGACAGGTTCCTCTTAAACAGCTTGCTAGGGTTCCCCTCAGGATGGCCCATCCTGGCAAGAATATCAGAGAATTCTTCTCCAGAGAGTTCAGCAGAGTCTTCACCATTTCTTAATCCAAAAACCTCTATGAGGACTGTTGGGGTCAGAGGTACCTGGGTGCCACCAATAGAGCCAACAATGGTGTTGTTGTCAAGGTTGTGTGCAGTATATACCCATTCTTTGATTTCATCAGAGGCAAGTTTGATTCTGGTTGTCATGAGGGCAGAAAGTTGCTGATCTTTGAATAAATTGAGGATGTCCTGGAAGACTTGATCGGTGGTGTTGAAGGAGTCTAGATCAATGTCAAAACCTGCATCAAATTTTATGGCGGCTAGCACAGCAACTGAAACAGCCATTGTACCTGCAAAAACTTAACAAACAAAACGACCAAGGTAGAACTGTTTGGAGGGAAGAAAATTCTTGCAGAGAAATTGAAAGAGCAAGAGAGAACGACGGCGAAAAATGAGTTTTATATTAGGGTTCGACGCAGAAATGGAAAGATCGTTGAACTCAGTTCGACGATCGAGGTTTCTAAAGGAATCTGAAGAGACTCCAAAATCGTCGATCTCCGTTCGACGATCTGGAAAGGCGTCGAGCTCCGTTCGACGATCGTTCAGTGAACAGAATCGTCGAGCGCCGTTCGACGATCGTTGACCAGAAGAGATAGTCCATACTATCAAAAGAACGCTGAACTCAGTTCGACGATTCAGGAAATCGTCGAACTCCGTTCGACGATCTTTGGGAAAATCGTCGAGCGCAGTTCAGAGATCAGAGAAATTTAGTCACTAAGGAAAATCAGAAATTTTGCCTAGTCTTGGTCAATTTTTAGCTTTCAAAATCTTGGATATTATTTAAGACTTCCTCCATCTAACATTCCTAACTGATTTAGGAAGAAAGTATGTTTCTTTTCATCCAAAGGCTTGGTGAAAATATCTCCCCTTTGTAAATCAGTTGGGATATATTGCAGTTCAATTTTATTCTTTTCAACATTGTCCCTTAAGAAGTGATGCCTAATCTCTATGTGTTTTGTCCTACTATGGAGGACTGGATTTTGAGCTATGGAGATAGCACTTGTATTGTCACAAAAGATTTTTGACTTCTCTAGGTTGTAACCATAGTCTAGGAGTTGATTTTGAATCCACAATATTTGTGAACAACAACTGCCTGCAGCCATATATTCAGCTTCAGCAGTTGAAGTTGACACAGATGTTTGTTTCTTGCAAAACCAAGAGACAAGTCTATCACCAAGGAACTGACAAGTTCCACTGGTGCTTTTCCTGTCAATTCTGCATCCAGCATAATCAGCATCAGAGAATCCAGTTAACTCAAATGCTGAATCTTTTGGATACCAGAGACCTAGATTTGGACAACTTTTAACATACCTAAGAATCCTCTTTACTAATGTGAGGTGTGACTCTCTAGGGCTAACTTGGAATCTAGCACATATACATGTAGCAAACATTATATCTGGTCTGCTAGCTGTAAGATACAGTAAAGAGCCAATCATTGCTCTATATGTTGTCTGATCAACAGGTTTCCCATGTTCATCAGCATCCAATACAGCATTGGTAGGCATGGGTGTTTTCATACAAGATGCCTCAGACATGCCAAATTTCTTAACCAGCTCATGAGCATATTTGGTTTGAGAAATAAAGATGCCTTCAGCATGTTGTTTGACTTGCAATCCTAGGAAGAAGGATAGCTCACCCATGCTACTCATCTCAAATTTAGAATGCATTAGGTTAGAAAACCTTCTACACAATTTTGAGTCAGTAGAACCAAAAATGATATCGTCTACATAGATTTGTACTAGTAGGGTATGGGACTTATGGGTTCTAATAAAAAGGGTTTGGTCTACTCTACCCCTTATAAAACCATTTTCCAAGAGAAAGCATGCTAGGGTCTCATACCATGCTCTAGGAGCTTGCTTGAGACCATATAATGCTTTATTTAATCTGAAAACAAAATCAGGATGAGTTGGAGAGATAAAACCTGGAGGTTGTCTGACATAGACTTCCTCTTTGATGTCTCCATTTAAGAAGGCACTCTTGACATCCATCTGATAAACCTTGAAGCCTTTGTGAGCTGCATAAGCTAGAAAAATTCTGATGGCTTCCAATCTTGCAACAGGTGCAAAAGTCTGGTCGTAGTCAATTCCTTCTTCTTGAGAATATCCTTGGGCAACTAGCCTTGCCTTGTTCCTTATTATTACTCCTTGATCATCCAGTTTGTTTCTGAAAACCCATTTTGTTCCAACAATGGAATGATCCTTAGGCTTGGGCACTAGTTCCCATACTTTGTTCCTCTCAAATTGATGCAACTCCTCTTGCATGACAATGATCCAGTGTGGATCTTGCTCTGCATCTTGAATGGACTGAGGTTCAATTTGAGAAAGGAAGCAGGTGTGCAACAGGTTTTGGTTGACCTGATTTCTGGTTTGCACACCAGCTGAGATTTCTCCAATTATTTGGGTAATTGGATGGTCTCTTGATGTTACTAAATCAACAGGGGGTGTTGATTGTTCACCAACCTGTGTTGTTGTTTCCTCTTGTGGTACAACAACTGGCTCTTCAGGTTGTGCTTCAATATGTTGAGCATTGCTTTCATCTTCACTGCTTTCATCTTCTTGAGCAACCTGTAGCTTGTTCATATCTTCAACTAGAGAGTGTTCCTGCAAAGGTTCTATGGTAGAAGAAATCTTCTCCTTGAAAGACATGTTAGTTTCATCAAAAGAAACATGAACAGATACCTCAATTTTCAGTGATGATTTATTATAAACCCTATAGGCCTTGCTGATCATGGAGTATCCCAGAAACACTCCTTCATCAGCTTTGGCTTGAAATTTTGCTAGATGTTTCTTATCATTATTGTGAATATAGCAAATGCAACCAAAAATTTTGAAATAGTCAACTTTAGGTTTCTTCCCTTTGAGTAATTCATAGGGAGTCTTTCCCTTCAGTTTATGTATCAGACTTCTGTTCAGCACATAGTTGGAGGTGTTCACTGCCTCTGCCCAGAAGGATAGAGGTAGATGAGCATCTGACAACAATGTAGTGGCAGATTCAATAAGGGTTCTATTTTTCCTTTCAGCTACCCCATTTTGTTGAGGAGTTCTAGGAGCTGAGAAAGTTTGCCTGATCCCTTCACTCTGGCAGAACTCTTGCATAAGAAGAGAATCAAACTCTGTCCCATGATCACTTCTGATCAGGGCAATGTGAGTATTGAACTCAATCTTTATACATTTGAGAAACTCTGTCAGACACTTAAAGTTATCAGACTTCTTCCTTAGAAAGAACACCCAAGTGAATCTAGAGAAGTCATCTACAATCACTAAAGTGTAGGATTTCCCTCCTAGGCTTTGTACTGTGATGGGTCCAAATAGGTCCATGTGTAACAGATACAATATCCTAGGTGAATCACTCTTATTAAGTGACTTAAAACTGTTCTTAGTTTGCTTGCCTAATTGACAAGCCTTGCAGAGTCCTTCCTTCTTGTAGGGGCCAGAAGGTAGTCCTCTAACAAGGTTGTCCTTGGAGAGCCTAGCAATAGTTCTAAGGTTTAGGTGTCCTAATCTCTTATGCCATAAAACATTTGGTCTATAAACTGAATTGAATAAACAGATATCTATAGTAGTTGAAAGAAAGTCTACTAAGTAGATGTTACCTTTCCTTTTACCTGTCAACACAGTTGTGTTGTCCTCTGACTTGATTTTGCATGAAGTTTTGCTGAAGGTCACCTGGTAGCCTTCATCACATAGCTGACTGATGCTGATTAGATTATGCTTCAGTCCTTCCACATATGCTACCTTCTTGAAGGTTACAGAACCAATCTGGACTGCTCCATATCCTTTAGTTTGTCCAAAGTTGGAATCACCAAAGATAACTTTGGGTCCAAGCTTGGCTCTAAAGGAATTTAGGTTGTCCTTGTTCCCTGTCATGTGCTTGGAGCACCCACTATCCAAATACCATTGCTGGTTAGATGTTGGATAGGTCTTCACCTGCACATAAAGCAATTCACTTGTTTTTGACCCAGTTTACCTTGGGCCTAGGTTGATAACCTTTAAATTCAGAAATGAAAGACATCCCTGGCTGACTCTTATATCCTTCAGGATGATATCTCCTTGGAGGTATAATCCATTCAGTATAAGGGTTAAAGGTTTGGGATGAAGAACCCTTAGGATTCAATTTTGACTTGCCTTTGAAAAAATTTCCAGAGCTCTGACCTCTGTTCGACGATCTTGGAGCTGCGTTCGACGATCGTGGGTCCGATCGTCGAGCTCCATTCGACGGTCGACTACCGCTGAGGTCAGGTATATGGGATCGTCGAGCAGCGTTCGACGATCTTGGCTGAGATCGTCGATCAGCGTTCGACGATTTGTCCTGAGATCGTCGAGCTGCGTTCGGCGATCGTCGATCTTCATTCGGCGATCGTCGATCTCCGTTCGACGATTTGTACTGGACTTTAGTTTTCTGAGGCAGATCAGAATTTTTCCTGGCAACCTCTACAACTCCCTTTCCCTTGTCAGAAATGAACTTGATAGGGGTTGTTAGAACAATAGGTTGGCTGGATGAGGCACCCAAGCCCAGTGTACTGTTGAATCTTGAGTTCACTGTGCTTGTGATGTCCATCAGCTTGATGCTTCTCCCATTGAGAGATTCTTCAAGCTTCTTGGCCTCAGAGAGCTCACACTTCAGTGAAGCTATCTGTTCCCTATAGTTCTCCAACTCCTGAGAGAGTTTGAGGTTTTCTGATTTTAAAGCATTTTGTTCAGATAATTGATTTCTGAGAGAGATGATCTCTTTCTCAGACTTTAGGAGGTCTAAACATAGTGCTTTAAATTCAAGTTTGAAATCTTCTGAAGTGAAATCAAAAGAGCTGATTACCTGATCTTCTTCAGGTTGTGTCTCTGAGTCTGACTCTGACTCCTCTTCCTCTGAGTTGTGTTGTGAGGCATTGATTGCCATCATGCAGAACTCCTTTTTCTCTGCGTCATCCTCATCATCACTTGAGCTGGAAGAGGCCTCTGACTCCTCTTCAGTCTCACTCCAGGATTCAGCAACAAATCCTTTCCTTGTGTGCTTATTTCTGCTGGAGGAAGGTTTGCTATTTCCATTCCTTTTGGAGTCCTTCTCCTTTCTTCTTTCTTTTCTGTCCCTTCTGTCCTTGTTCTTGTTTTCTGGACAGTCAGGAACCATATGCCCTGGTTTCCTGCAACCAAAGCAAATAATGTCTTTGCTATTGCCAATGGACTTGTCATACCTTGGCTTATCCTGCTCCTTGTATGATCTTCTTCTGAAGTCCTTTCTGGCCATCTTATAGAATCTTTTGGCCAACAAGCTGAGAAGTTCATCATTGGCTGCTCCTTTTTCTTCAGGCAGATCCTCAGTTGCCTTGAATGCTATAGTCTTCTCCTTTCTTGTGGCTGGTGAAGCAGCCTTCTGTTCTTCTTCTCTGTTCTTGATCAGTAGCTCATAAGATTTGAGCTTACCCAACAAGGCTTCAGTGGTGATCTCATTCAGGCTTCTGGCATCTTTAATTGGCCAGATTCTTGAATCCCAAGTGCTGGGGAAGCACATTAGGATCTTGTCATTAAGTTCTGTTAGTGAGATCTCTTTGTCTAATGTCCTCAGTTCACTGACAATTAGACTCAGTCTGTTGTACATGTCTCCCACTGTCTCAGTTTCTCCCTTCTTGAAGTTCTCATATTGGGAGATGAGATGGGATCTTCTGTCCTTTCTCTCATCAGCTGAGCCAGAGACAATTTCTGAAAGCCTGTCCCAAATCTCCTTGGCTGAATTGCATTCAGCTACCTTTTGAAAAATGTCATCTGACATTGTCTGAGATAGAATGTTCATTGCCTTGGCATCAGCTACTTTCCACTTTTTGATGTCAGCATCTGTTCCTGATGGAGGTGGAACATCATTTGTGCTTGTGCTCTCTGGAGGTCTTGGACACACTGTCAAGACAGAATTAAAAATATCTTCGTCAATAGAATTCATGTAAAGTCTAATCCTTGCTTTCCAAAGTGCAAATTTTGATAGATTGCACACTGGAGGTCTGGTGCTAGCATAATCTTTGTTCTGGGCCATGATTTGTGCAAGCTAAATCTAATAATAAAATATAAAAAGAAGGATCTAGTTTGGGATCTTGGGGTTCAGGTGTTAGCCTGTACAACCAAACAGATATGGTATGATTAACCAACCTCGCTTTGATACCAATTGAAAGGGGAAACTAGATCAGATATACTCTAGAGGGGGGGTGAATAGAGTATATGGTGCTTTTTAAAACACAAAGAAAAACTTTTGCAAAGCTTTACAACAATTGTTGTAATGAGTGTAAGCAGGGAAGCAGAAATAAAACTAAGCTATGCAGAAATTAAGCACAAGAAAATCTAGGCCAGAAACAAAAAGAAAACATGCAGAACCAGATGACACAAGGAAATATAGTGGTTCCCCAACTTGGGTACATCCACTCTTCTACCACCCTAGGTAGGAATCCACTGCAGGATGAGTTGATCAGGTGTCCTGGGCACCAATGAGCTTTTGATAAGGTGCTCAAAAACCAAATCAGATTTTTTGATCAGGTGTCATGCCACCAATGAGCTTTTGACAAGGTGCTCAAAAACCAGATTCAAACTTTTGAAGGGAGTTTGAAAAACCCTTTACAGAGAGGGGGTTGAGAGAGTTATGGACAGTCTTCTCTTTCTCAATCAACTGAGAAGACTAAGTGGATTGATTTCAAAGCTCCCCCTGAGTCCTTGATCTTCAGGAAGATGAGCTTTGCTGAGGGTGATAGGCCTTCAAAAATAGATCTCCAGCAGAAGATGATTTCAGCAAGCTGAAATGTTGATTGTCTGGAGTCTTGAAATGATGTTGGCCTTGAACACTTGAGAGCTGAAGAGATCTGAAGAATGTTTGAAAGCTTGATCTCTTGATGAGTGTTCTTCTGAATTCTTGTTGACAGAATATTTTTCAGAGTCTCTGTATATTGAGAGGTGTGTCCTGTTCTTGTCAATCTCTATTTTTTGTTCTTGTCTATTTCTTGTCTTTATTCAAAAACATTCTCTTTTATTCTCTGAGTCTGAATAGAATATTACTCTGTCAAAGATAGCCGTTGGTCTGCATTGATTACAGCCTTAATTGCATAATATGTTCTGAAGGAAAGTCCACTGATTTGTTCCTTGAAAAATCCCTTGAAACTTGCTCCAGAAGTAAATGAAAGTGGCTGGCAGATCTTCTGAATTAAATGCAGAATAACTTCTATCTGATTTGAATTTGAATTCTGAAAGATAACTGAAATCGTCGAACTGAGCTCTGCTATCGTCGAGCTGAGCTCAGCGAATTGGAAAAAGCAAGCAACAAAGAAATCGTCGATCTGAGCTCAAAGATCGTCGAACTGAGCTCAGAGATAAGGATCCAGTGCAGAGTCAAAATCGTCGGCCTGAGCTCAGCGATCGTCGAATGGAGTTCGACGATATTGAGAAGTTGAGCTCAGCGATCGTCGACCAGAGCTCGACGATATTATGAAGTTTGAGCTCAGCGATCGTCGAATGGAGCTCGACGATCTGTCAATAGTTGAGCTAGACGATCGTCGACCGGAGTTCGACGAAACGTCGTGCTGAGCTCGACGATTTGGACTTAGTCTCCAGAAAAACTTGGGTCTTCAGAGCAGCTCCCAATCCTAGCCTTCTAACCCTTAGACTCAATACTAATTGACCTATAATCTATACAGAAGGTCAAAACATAAATTCCTAGAGACATAGTGATCCTGACCCAAAATAGTAATAGGGTGTTCCAACAACATCCTTCTTCATGCCTGGCCAGAACATAGTCTTCTTCAAATCATCCGTCATCTTTGTGATCCTCGGGTGCACAGAATACCGGCTGCAGTGCGCCTCCATCATAATGTCCTCCCGGATCTGACCTACCTCCGGTATATACACCCGTCCTTTGAAGCACACCAGGCCTTCCCTCAGTGTGTAGTCTCATGTAGTGCCTGCATCTATGGCCTGGAAGATGGGCTCTAACTTGGCATCCTGCCTCTGTCCCTCTCTGACTCAGTCCCTGATGTCATCTGTGATGCCCATCGTGGCCAAGTACTCCTCATAGAGCTCAGGGTCGTCATACGACACCAGAGTAATGTGCATGTCCTCTAGTCTCTATAGTAGCTCCATAGACATCAGTTGAGTCTCTGCTCCCCCTGTGGAGGCTCTCCTACTCAGTACATCCGCTACCACGTTCGCCTTCCCCGGGTGGTAGTGCATCTCGTACTGGTAGTCAAATAGAAACTCCACCCACCGCCTCTGCCTGATGTTCAGTTCCTTCTGCGTGTCCACGTACTTAAGGTTCTTATGATCTGAGTATATATCACAGTGGACTCCGTAGAGGTAGTGTCGTCATATCTTCAATACGAACACAACTGCTCCCATCTCCAGGTCGTGCACTTGATAGTTCTTCTCATGAGTCTTCAGCTGGCTGGAGGCATATGTTATGACGTGTCCGTTCTGCATCAGCACCGCTCCCATCCCCTGATATGATGCGTCGGTATACACTTGTAATCCTTCCTTCCCAGATGGAAGGGCCAGAATAGGGGCTGAGATGAGTGGGTTCTTCAACTCTTGGAAGGCTACCTCACACTGTGGCGTCCAAATAAAGGGCATGTCCTTCTTCGTCAACGAAGTGAGTGGAAAGGCAATCCGAGAAAACCCCTCCACAAATTTCCAGTAATAACCGGCAAGACCCAGGAAACTCCGCACGTCTGTGGCCATCTTTAGTGGTGGCCAATCCCTGACTGCCTGGATATCGTCTATGAATACTATGACAAACACATCCAAATAAGTCTCGAAGACCCGGTTCAAGAGGCTCATAAACCCTGATGGAGCATTCGTGAGCACGAAGGGCATCACATTGAACTCATATAGTCCATATCTGCTACTGAAGGTCGTCTTCGGAATATCCTCCTCCTGGATCCGCAGCTGGTAGTAGCCTGACCTCAAGTCCAGCTTCGAGAAGTAATGGGCTCCCTCCAGCTGATCGTACAACTCATCTATCCTTGGGAGCGGATAGGTATTTTTGACGGTCAGCCTGTTTAGTGCTCGATAGTCAATGCACAGGCGAAGAGTGCCATCCTTCTTCTTCACGAATAGGACCAGAGCTCCCCATGGCGAGGAACTCGGTCTGACGAATCCTGCTTCCACCAATTCCTGCAACTGTGTCCGAAATTCTGCTAGCTCCCTTGGGGCCATCCGATAAGGGGCCTTAGATACCGGCTTAGCCCCTGGAGCTAACTGAATCTGAAAGTCCTTCTCCCTCTACGGAGGCAGTCCTGGCAGCTTCTCTGGAAATACATTGGCGTAGTCACAGACCACCGGAATGCTAACAATCAGGTCCTTCTCCTCAGTCATCTAGAACAACACCTGATATACCTAGTCTCCCTACATGTGGGCCTTGACGGCCTGAATAGATGAAAGGAGGTGGCGGTAAACCGGAGTAGTACCTTTGAATGTCGCATAAGTGTCGCCGTGTCTCAGCACGACCCTCCTGGCTGGGCAGTCAATCTGGGCATGGTTCCATACAAGCCATGTCATGCCCAAGACAAGGTCGAAGTCCGGCATTCTCAGGATCGTCGCCGGGGCCTCGAGTGTTAACCCGTCTATAGTAACCGTCAGGAGGCACTTCTCTGTGGACTAGATCTCCATACCATTGGGGAGACGCACCCTCCTGGCATCTCTCGTATAATATCGAATATGGCCCAGATCCTTGATGAAATCCTCCGACACAAAGTTGTGTGATGCCTCCGTGTCGAACAAGGTACGGGCAGGTTTGTCGCTCGCCATCAATATTCATAAATTAGTTAAAGGAAAAATAGCTTAGGTGATGAGTAGTTATTTATAAACATTTTAGTATACATTTTAGTTTAATTTCTAAATATAATTTGTAAAAGTTTATGTAAATTATTGAATAAATGGTTTGTTTTTTTAAATAAATATTTTTATAAATTAAATAATCTATTATAACAAATATACGTTGTTTAGATATAAGTTAAATAAAATATATAATTGTTCTATTTATATACTATTTATATATAAAATAAAAATAAAAGGAGATTATAACTATTATTATAAATATTAAATATAATAGTAAAGTTATGATAATAATATAAATATTTATACTACTTTCATATAGTATATAATATATATAATAATAATAATAGAAAAAGTTAATATAATTTCTATAAATTAATTACACTGTCCTTATAAATTATAATATAATATGTTAAGTATAGTATTATTAATATTTAGTAATATTATATAAGTAATATTATGTATATTATCTTTTAAATAAAATTTTATTACCAATGTAAAATATTATTAAAACAATATTTTTAATTATCTTGTAAATAATATAATTATATTTTAAAATAATATAAGATTGTAAAAATTATAGTATAATAAAATCTGTATTTTATATATTATAAATATATTATATGCAGGTTTCAAACAGCAAAGATCAATTGGCCTAGTGGAGTGGTGTCTAGTTGTTCTCTCTGGTTGCTTGGGAGCGAGACCAGGCAAGCACTCTTTTTGAATGGATTTAGTCCAGCCCGCCAACTCGCCAGGACCCGCAACCCGCCAGCCCGCAACCTGCTACCCAGACCCGCAACCTGCTACTCAGACCCGCCAACCCGCCAGGACCATTCTTATCCAGCCAGCCAAGTCAGCTCCATCCATATCCAAACCGCCACGTGTCAAGCTGTCCAATAGCCAGCTGTCCTATAAGCAGATTTTCAGCTTTTGCAACAACTGTTTGGCAGCTTTTTCATAAGCTGTTTGACAACTTTTCCAAAAGTGCTTTTCCAAAAGCATTTATTTTTTTCCTATAAATAGAGGGGCAGGGCTGAGTAGAATTATTCGAACACTAGCAGCTTCCTTAAGAACTGTTAGGACTCCCCAGCTCTCTGACAAGGAACTGGTAGTAGCTTTCAAGTATTCAAAAGTTCTGTAAGTTGTAATATTTTAGCTTTCTTTTCAGCTTTTTAAAGTTGTAATAATTTTTGGACTTTATAAAATAGACTCTTTCAAATTCAATTCTGAGTGTTTTACTGTTTTATTTTCAGTTTTACTCACCTTTATTTTTTTCATACTATCCCGAATGAAAGGCGAAGCTCTGCTTATGTCCTGGATTAAGATAGCGTGAAACTGCTTTCAAAATTATTTTCAAAACCTTATTATTTCATACTATCCCGAATGAAGGGCGAGGCGAAAGCCTATGACCTGGATTAAGATAGTGTGAAAGCTCTGCAAAATTTTAGATTTTACTACCCTATCCCGAATGAAAGGCGAAGCGAAAGATTAATTCCTGGATTAAGATAGATAGGTAGATATTATTTTCTGCACTTTATACCGCCCCCATCCTAAGAAGAGGCTAAGAACCCTTAGCACTTGGTCAAGATGAGCTCTGGGCTGGATATTATTTTCAACTATTTCAACTCTACTTTCTAGTTATCCTAACTAGGGTTTTCTGTTAATTGATGATATACCAGGTGAAGAGACACTACTTTTACGTTAACCCGTTTTAAACGCAAGCCTCCCCGGTCGTACTTTCGAGTCAGTGATGCTACCAAAGGGACCCTCTCGTTAAGTTAGGTAATTAAGGAATAAAGTTGTTCTTTAATAGGTGGAATAATATTCTCTCACAGTAATTCTGAAATCGAGGACTACCTTCTAAGTCCCTATCTTAATAAAATCACATATATATAATTTTTTTTCTTTTGTTTTTTTTATATACACTCCACTCCGTTCGTTCGATAAAATAATAGTCCGTTCTAAAAAGTAGAATAATTAACACCGATCCCAGGAAAAATACGATCTTGATATTTTCTACAAAATAATATACTCCTATGCGATAGGTACTCTTGCCTTAATCCACAGGATATAAGTAAGTAAAAGAAAAGGATAGACTTATATACGTAAAAGATTATATAAAACCAAAGCTATCTTCTTTAAAACAAACTTTACTTATCAAGCTTTTTGGCGCCGTTGCCGGGGACTAGTTTATATGTGTTAATATTTGAAAATAAAAGAACGCTATTAATTTTATCTTTTCTTTTTCTTGTTACTTAAAAACCTTAGTTTTTATAAAAATAAAACAAACATAACATTCTCTGAATTTAAAACTTTGTTTTTATAAAACCTAACTTTTTATTAACAAGTTTATTAACCACTAACAAATTCTAAAAAAAAACTAACCTACTAGTTTAACGTATTTTATATAAAACTTTTCTTCTTAAAAAAAAACTAGTTTATAATAAAAACTGCTTTTTATTATAAAACCACTTTTTATAGAAAACCTGTTTTATATAAAAAACCTGTTTTTAGTTATTTTCCGTTTTAAGTCTTTTCGTGTGTTTGTATTTGTGTGTTTAGATATATTTTAAAAACTAGTTTATATAAAACCTATGTTTATATAAAACCTGCTTTTTAAGTTTTTTTTTGTTTTTCTCAAAAAGTCTTTTTTAGTGTATGACCCGCAGAACTCCATCTGATTTAACTCTTGAACTTGATCCTGAAATCGATCGCACCTTTCGCAGGCACCTCCGATCTCTGAATCAAGAGCTTGTATTAAATATGGAAGAGTCTTTAGGCACCGCACACGTACAAGAAATGGCAGCAGAACAACAACAAATGCCAGAGGTGGTCCCCCAAAGGACCATGTCTTATTATGCACGACCCAATTTAGATGACACCGGGTCTAGTATCGTTCGTCCAACAATTGCTAATAATAACTTCGAGATTAAATCGAGTATAATCCAAATGATTCAAAATTCCGTTCAATTCGATGGATTGCCCGACGAAGATCCAAACACACACTTGTCCAACTTCTTAGAAATATGCGACACATTTAAGATAAATGGCGTCACTGATGATGCCATCCGTCTTCGCTTATTTCCTTTTTCGCTACGAACGAAAGCCAAATAGTGGCTAGGTTCTCTCCCCAGAGGATCTATTACCACTTGGGCTGAAATGACCGAAAAATTCCTTATAAAATATTTTCCACCTGCAAAAACTGCATGTCTGCGTGCAGATATTTCTTCCTTTGTACAAGGCGAGTCCGAGTCTCTGTATGAGACTTGGGAACGTTTTAAGGAATATCTATGTCGGTGTCCACATCACGCACTGCCAACTTGGCTCCAGGTACAAATATTTTATAATGGTTTGAATATTCAAACCAGGCAAGCCATTGATGCTGCTGCTGGGGGCACGCTCAATAACAAAACCCCCGAGGCCGCTCAAACCCTCTTTGAGGAGATGGCCATGAACGCGTACCAGTGGAACGTGCCAAGGTCACGCCCTAAACAAGCTGGGATTTATGAGCTCGACACTTCTTCTACTTTAGCCCTCCAAGTAGAAAATTTAACGAAACAATTGGCAGGAATATCTGCTTCCTCCGCCTCTACATCTTGGAATCCGCCTAATTCAACTAATAATAATGAAGAAGTCGACTATATGGGGAACTCATATAGACCTTCCTATAATCCAAATAATAATAATAATAATTCTTATAATCCAGGATATAGGAACCATCCTAATTTTTCATGGAGCAACCCCAATAATGCTCAACGCCCTCCGACTGCAAATCCAAGTGGATTTGCACCGCAACCCCCACAACCACAAATACCACCACCACAACCGCACCAATTTAGGCCAACCCCGATAGAAGACATATTTACGAAATATGTCAGTATTAATGAGTCCAATATCCGGAAGCTGACCGGATCAATTAAAAACTTAGAAACACAAATTGGACAAATTTCAAAAATGCTATCGGAACGCCAACCTGGTAATTTGCCAGGAAATACGGAACCAAATCCGCGGGATACTGGCCATTCCAGTAACCCATCAAGTTGACAAGCCGTTAAACTACGAAGTGGCAGGGAGCTACCACCACCCGTTAGGGTAGAAAAAGAAGTTAAGGTTAGCCTTCCTACACCACTTCCCGTTACGTCTCTGCCTCCTCAACCCCCGCGAATTTCTTCCCCACATGTTGTTTTACCTTATCCATCTAAATTAAAAGAAAAACGAGAAGATGAACAATATAAAAACTTTCTAAAAATGCTAAAACAAATTCAAATCAATGTACCTTTCTGCGAGGCAATTGCACAGATGCCTAAATACGCAAAATATTTAAAAGCGTTACTTTCAAATAAAAAGAAACTCAAAGATATTTCGAGAGTTTTCCTTAACGCCGAATGTTCAGCCGTTTTATTACATAAATTACCACCAAAATTAAACGATCCGGGACGATTTTCCATCCCGTGTCTCTTCGGTAATCTATTAATAAAAGATGCGTTAGCAGATTTAGGTGCTAGCATAAATTTAATGCCATACTCGCTCTTTCAAAAACTAGGATTAGGTAACCCCAGCCCAACAAAAATGAGCATCCAGTTAGCAGATCGTTCTATTAAATATCCAATAGGGATAGTAGAGGATGTTCTGGTCAAAATAGACAAGTTTATCTTCCCGGTAGACTTTGTTATACTTGACATAGAGGAAGACGCCGATGTTCCCATAATTCTCGGTCGTCCTTTTCTCGCAACCTCTCGCGCGATAATAGACGTAAGTAACGGTAGACTTCTCTTACGAGTAGGAGATGACGAGGTTACTATCGATATAGATCCCTCTATGAAAAATTCTTTAATAAATGACGATTCCTGCTATCTTGCGGAAGCCTCTTTTGAGGAAAATGGTTTTCCCTATTCTGATTTACTTTCAATAACTGTAGAAGAATCAGACTTGGCAGACTTACCCCATTCACAAGAAATGCCTACCGATGACCCTTTAGAACCTTTTATATCCTTAACTTCTACAACTCTAAAAACCCCAACTTCATATGAAAAACCACCAACCCTCGAGCTGAAACACTTCCCGCACATTTAAAATACGTTTTCCTTGAAGCCGAATCTAAACTCCCTGTTATCATTTCTGCCGAATTAAATGATAAAAAAACATCTGAATTAATAGAAGTGTTAAAACAACATCGTCATGCATTAGCATGGCAAATTTCTGATATCCAAGGACTCAACCCATCGTTTTGTACGCATAAAATATTTTTGGAAGATAACCCTCGTAAATCTATCCAGCCCCAACGACGTTTAAATACTAATATGTAGGATGTCGTAAAAGCTGAAGTAATGAAATTATTAGACGCAGGAATTATTTATCCAATCTCAGATAGCACATGGGTTAGTCCCGTACAAGTCGTCCCTAAGAAGGGCGGTATAACGGTAGTGCCAAACGCTAATAATGAACTAATTCCAACACGTACTGTTACGGGTTGGAGGATGTGCATCGACTATCGAAAATTAAATGATGCCACCCGTAAAGATCACTTTCCACTACCGTTTATAGATCAAATATTAGAGCGACTCTCGGGTCACTCATATTATTGTTTTCTCGATGGTTATTCAGGGTATTTACAAATTCCTATAGCCCCTGAAGACCAAGAGAAAACTACGTTCACTTGCCCCTTTGGTACTTTCGCCTATAGGCGAATGCCGTTTGGACTTTGTAATGCGCCAGCTACATTTCAAAGATGTATGCTAGCTATTTTTGGCAAGTTAGTAGAGGACGTTATGGAAGTATTTATGGATGATTTCTTCGTATTTGGAGACTCATTCCATACGTGTTTAGATAACCTCGCTCGTGTTCTTCAACGCTGTGAAGACACGAATTTAGTGTTGAACTGGGAGAAATGCCACTTTATGGTCCGCGAAGGTTTAGTTCTCGGTCATAAAATTTCTTCCCAGGGAATCGAGGTCGATAAGGCCAAAATAGAAATAATTGAAAAACTTCCTCCTCCAACAAATGTAAAATCTATTCGAAGCTTCTTAGGCCATGCAGGTTTCTATAGACGGTTTATTCAAAATTTCTCAAAAATAACAAAACCGTTAACTCATTTATTAGAAAAAGAAGCCCCATTTATATTCGATAGTGAATGCTTAGTAGCATTCAATATTATTAAAGTCAAACTTATCAACTCTCCTATTTTAGTAGCCCCAGACTGGTCCTTTCCTTTTGAGATCATGTGTGATGCGAGTGATTATGCGGTAGGAGCTGTCTTAGGACAACGAGTAGACAAATATTTTCATCCTATCTATTATGCAAGTAAAACTCTCACATCCACACAAACCAATTACACGACCACGGAAAAGGAACTACTGGCAATTTTATTTGCATTTGATAAGTTTAGATCTTATATAACGCTATCGAAAGTTATAGTTTTTACGGATCATTCTGCTTTAAAATATTTACTAAGGCAGATGCAAAACCCCGTTTATTACGTTGGATTCTCTTATTACAAGAATTTGATTTAGAGATCCGAGATAAGAAAGGCGCAGAGAATTTGGCAGCCGATCATCTTTCTCGACTAGAGAATGTTGCAACAGATATACTCGTGGAAGCCGACATCGAAGATAAATTCCCTGAAGAAAGTCTCCTCGCATTCGAAAAGGTAACAAACTCTTCTACTCCCTGGTTCGCAGACTTGGCTAACTATTTAGTAGCCCGAGTCCTTCCAAAAGCTTTTTCACTTCAAGAAAAGAGGAAATTCTTTTCTGACTTGAAAAACTACTTTTGGGAAGACCCGTATTTATTCCGAGTCTATGCCGACCAAGTAATTAGAAGATGTATTTCGAACGAGGAAGGACTAAAAGTATTACGGCACTGCCATGAAGGACCAATCGATGGACATTATCAATCCAACCGGACTGCACGTAAAGCCCTTGAAGCAGGATTCTTTTGGCCTACTTTATTCAAGGACGCTCAAAAATTGGTAAGCGTTTGCAACCGCTGCCAACGGTCAGGTAACATTTCCCGTCGGGACGAAATGCCCCAAAACTTTTACTTGGAACGTGAAATTTTTGATCTATGGGGCATAGATTTTGTAGGCCCTTTACCTCCTTCTTTTAAAAATCGTTATATCTTAGTAGCGGTCGATTACGTTTCACGATGGGCTGAAGCGCAAGCTTTTCCCACCGCTGACGCGAGAGTCATCGTTAAATTTCTAAAAACCTTATTTTCACGTTTTGGCACGCCTAGGGCTATAGTTAGCGATCGAGGTACTCATTTTTGTAACACCCAGATGGCTAAAGTGTTAGCCAAATATGGAGTTACTCATAAACTCGCTACCGCTTATCACCCCCAAACAAGCGGCCAAGTGGAGGTAGTCAATAGAGAATTAAAGCGCATATTAGAAAAGACTGTAGATACCAATCGAAAAGATTGGTCCCTCAAATTAGATGATGCACTTTGGGCCTACCGTACAACATTCAAAACTGCGATCGGTTGTACACCTTATCGTTTAGTATATGGAAAGGCATGTCACCTACCTGTAGAATTAGAACATCGCGCATACTGGGCGCTAAAATTCCTTAACTTAGATACAATCTTAGCCGCCAAACAACGTAAATTTCAACTCAATGAACTTGAGGAATGGCGTGCAAACGCCTATGAAAATAATAAATTTTATAAAGAGCGATCTAAGTTTTATCATGATAGGAAAATTAAATTTCCAAAATCTTTTTCACCAGGTGATCTTGTCCTACTATATAACTCACGTCTTAAATTATTTCCAGGAAAATTAAAATCCCGATGGACCGGGCCCTATACTGTTAAACAAATCTGGCCATATGGGACCGTTCTTATTTCTAACCCTGAACTAGGAACTTTCAAAGTAAACGGGCACCGTTTAAAACTATATTTTACTGGGGACCCTTTTAAAAAAGAACCTGAAACTCTAACACTACTCCATAACCTCGAAATATAAATCACTTGTATATTTCCATCTTTTATGTTTTTGTATATTCTGTACATATTTTTCACTTCATACCTATGCCTAACATAAGTATGGGGGTGCTTTTAGCTGCAATTTTGTATCACTTTTATCTTATATCTTTCCTTTTAAAATAAAAACATTGTTTATTTTATTACTCATCCAAAACAAGTCAAAATTTTCAAAACCATACTTTGTAAATATATTCCAAAAATCTGAGTTGATAAAAATGCAACTTATTCAATTTTCAAATTTACTACTCCTTCTCATAACTAGATAGATATAAATATCCGGAATAAACTTGTTAAACATACCTTGTAAAATTTCATTACAATCGGAGTTAGTTTTTTAGCAAGCCTGCTTTAATATATCAAAAGAAATACATATATATACAATAGAAGCTATCATATTATGTTCACCAAACAATTTTAGAATGTAATTATCATTACTTCAATCTTGATAAAATATAGAAAATATCAAGCTATTACCATTGCTCTCAAAATCTTTTATCAAAATTATTTTTACAACCCCTACCTACTATTTCGCTTGGCATGTTTCTTTACGCACGCAAGCATCCAGGAGTATGTGCTCCTAGAAAAGAAAAGATCTTATGTCCATGGGAATAAAAAAAATTCCGTAAACATAGGCATCCAATAAATGTTAAAAGATCATATGAAATGGAGTATGTGCTCCTAAACATATGTATTGGATTAATTCAAAGTTCAATTTTGCAAAGTTTTTTTTGCTATTTTGGAAAATATTTTCCTGAAATAGTTGTAACAATGCATGAATATGAAAAAAAGGTGAGAGGATAAAATTCATCACCTCCTACATGGGCAAAACCACCAAGTTGATATCCCATAAAACCACTACAAAATTGAATTAATTTTGCTTAAAATTTTGAGAGAGCATAATTAATAGGTTGTAATTTTTCAACATATCTCATACAAGATATAGTAGTCATAAAGCCACTCTATCCTTGTTATATCTGATTTTAATATGTGCTTACTATTTATTTTCAAGAACTTTTTATGGCTATAAATTCTAACTCTGGTATCAATGATATATATATACGAAAGCATTTAACTCTTTATTCACCGTATGTTTATACCTGTTTTATCTTGAAGTATTAAATTGATAATAAATAGAAAATTTCATAACTTGTAAATATACTCAACTCTACATTTGCTCTGGAATAGCAAAAATTAAGTATGTGGGTATTTGATGAGTAGTTATTTATAAACATTTTAGTATACATTTTAGTTTAATTTCTAAATATAATTTGTAAAAGTTTATGTAAATTATTGAATAAATGGTTTGTTTTTTTAAATAAATATTTTTATAAATTAAATAATCTATTATAACAAATATACGTTGTTTAGATATAAGTTAAATAAAATATATAATTGTTCTATTTATATACTATTTATATATAAAATAAAAATAAAAGGAGATTATAACTATTATTATAAATATTAAATATAATAGTAAAGTTATGATAATAATATAAATATTTATACTACTTTCATATAGTATATAATACATATAATAATAATAATAGAAAAAGTTAATATAATTTCTATAAATTAATTACACTGTCCTTATAAATTATAATATAATATGTTAAGTATAGTATTATTAATATTTAGTAATATTATATAAGTAATATTATGTATATTATCTTTTAAATAAAATTTTATTACCAATGTAAAATATTATTAAAACAATATTTTAATTATCTTGTAAATAATATAATTATATTTTAAAATAATATAAGATTGTAAAAATTATAGTATAATAAAATCTGTATTTTATATATTATAAATATATTATATGCAGGTTTCAAACAGCAAAGATCAATTGGCCTAGTGGAGTGGTGTCTAGTTGTTCTCTCTGGTTGCTTGGGAGCGAGACCAGGCAAGCGCTCTTTTTGAATGGATTTAGTCCAGCCCGCCAACTCGCCAGGACCCGCAACCCGCCAGCCCGCAACCTGCTACCTGGACCCGCAACCTGCTACTCGGACCCGCCAACCCGCCAGGACCATTCTTATCCAGCCAGCCAAGTCAGCTCCATCCATATCCAAACCGCCACGTGTCAAGCTGTCCAATAGACAGCTATCCTATAAGCAGATTTTCAGCTTTTGCAACAGCTGTTTGGCAGCTTTTTCATAAGCTGTTTGACAACTTTTCCAAAAGTGCTTTTCCAAAAGCATTTATTTTTTTCCTATAAATAGAGGGGCAGGGCTGAGTAGAATTATTCGAACACTAGCAGCTTCCTTAAGAACTGTTAGGACTCCCCAGCTCTCTGACAAGGAACTGGTAGTAGCTTTCAAGTATTCAAAAGTTCTGTAAGTTGTAATATTTTAGCTTTCTTTTCAGCTTTTTAAAGTTGTAATAATTTTTGGACTTTATAAAATAGACTCTTTCAAATTCAATTCTGAGTGTTTTACTGTTTTATTTTCAGTTTTACTCACCTTTATTTTTTTCATACTATCCCGAATGAAAGGCCAAGCTCTGCTTATGTCCTGGATTAAGATAGCGTGAAACTGCTTTCAAAATTATTTTCAAAACCTTATTATTTCATACTATCCCGAATGAAGGGCGAGGCGAAAGCCTATGACCTGGATTAAGATAGTGCGAAAGCTCTGCAAAATTTTAGATTTTACTACCCTATCCCGAATGAAAGGCGAAGCGAAAGCTTAAGTCTTGGATTAAGATAGATAGGTAGATATTATTTTCTGCACTTTATACCGCCCCCATCCTGAGAAGAGGCTAAGAACCCTTAGCACTTGGTCAAGATGAGCTCTGGGCTGGATATTATTTTCAACTATTTCAACTCTACTTTCTAGTTATCCTAACTAGGGTTTTCTGTTAATTGATCATATACTAGGTGAAGAGACACTACGTTTACATTAACCCGTTTTAAACGCAAGCCTCCCCGATCGTACTTTCGAGTCAGTGATGCTACCAATGGGACCCTCTCGTTAAGTTAGGTAATTAAGGAATAAAGTTGTTCTTTAATAGGTGGAATAATATTCTCTCACAGTAATTCTGAAATCGAGGACTACCTTCTAAGTCCCTATCTTAATAAAATCACGTATATATAATTTTTTTTCTTTTGTTTTTTTTATATACACTCCACTCCGTTCGTTCGATAAAATAATAGTCCGTTCTAAAAAGTAGAATAATTAACACCGATCCCAGGAAAAATACGATCTTGATATTTTCTACAAAATAATATACTCCTATGCGATAGGTACTCTTGCCTTAATCCACAGGATATAAGTAAGTAAAAGAAAAAGATAGACTTATATACGTAAAAGATTATATAAAACCAAAGCTATCTTCTTTAAAACAAACGTTACTTATCATTAGGTCTAAAGTTTTCTAACCTAGGTTGTGTAATTATTCTACATGAATACTATAAATTACTCTCATACCTGCAATAACCCTGTTCGGGTTCCGGGGCTGCGCTAATTCCAGAGCGTAAACCTGCTCCCCATCCTGCCTGTGTTCACCGCACTAAAATCTGCGCTTGCGACCACGTCCACGACCTCCCATCTGGTGAGCCGGTGGGCCACCCTGTGCAGCAGGTGTCGCCCCATTCCTCATTGGGAAATTACTCCCAATGTGCCCTGTATGATGGCAGTGATAGCACAGCTATGGTGGGGGTGGTCCCTGCCCTATCCTGGGAACCTCCCTCATCTGTAGCGTCTGCGGCGCCAGCAATGCCTGCTCCCTTAGTTCCTGCCTTTCCTCCTAGCGGGGTTGATCCCCGTTCCTTCTCTCTCCCATGACTCGGCCCCTCTGGGGTCCCTTCTCCATCCTAGCTCTTCATCATCCCCATTTCTCTTCCTGCCCCGGACTGCAAGCTGGTCCGCCTCCAGCTTCTTGGCCATCTCCAAGATCCTGGCCATGGTACCATCAGACATGAATAAGAGGGCCCGCCTCAGGTCATTACGGAGGCCCAGGTAGAACCTCTTGGCGTAACCCACGTCATCCAGCTTGTAAGAATCCGCAAACCGGGCCAAATGAGTAAACTACCGGTGATATTCCAGAACTGTCCTGTTCCCTTGCTTCAACTGCAAGAATCTATCCTCCAATTCATCCATTGTGGACTGCGACACAAAATGCTCCAGTAGTGCCGCCCTAAACTCCTCCCACGTAATATCCACGATCTCCACTCCAGCATAAGTGGTGTCCATCACCAAATTCCACCACCTCTTCACATACGACTCCAGACAAGAATACACAAATGATACTGCCAGGTCCATCGGGCACTGTATTCCCACCAACATCTCGTACATAATGTATAGCCACTCCTCCGTGCGCACTACCGTCTCTGTCCCCAAGTAGGATGGTGGGGCAAGGCCCCGGAATGCAATCAACCAGTTCGCTCTGGGGTTTGGCTAAGGAGTCGGAGCCTGCTGTGCCCTAAAGGCCTCCAAGATGGCCGTCAAAGTTTGTCCCAGCTCCGTCTGCTGCAACGGGGTCGGAGCCGGCGGGGGTGGAATCACATTCGGGGCTGGAGGTGTCCCCTGCGGTAGGGGAGGATTCGTCGCACCCTACAAAAGATGGTCTTGAGTTTAGTAAATTGACCTAAAACTCTTTGTTACTGGTGAGCATTGCACGCGATTCATCCCATGGGCACACCATTGCTTCCGCTGCTAGTTTGTCCTCAAACTAAGCTCGCGCGGGGTGTCCCATGTTTTGTGGACTACATTCTGTCGGATCGAAGTTTCCTCTTATACCACTTGTAAGACCCCATTTTTTTTGCAACAACCACCGGGGTCTTAGGCCCAGAAGCGCCGCTTTGCGGTGACACCTTCGCACCCGGGAAGGTCATCACTACAAAACGCCGATCCTGCAGGCCAAATCGATCACCATCGACAGAATGTATAATGAATGAAAGTGTAAGCATCCAAGTCCATAATAGTATAAAGGAGGAAACCACATGACAAATAAATAGTCCACACCAGAAAGTGAATATGGGCTTAAGCCCGGTACATGAAAACCTCACTACAAACCACTCATAAAAGTAAAATTACTAATACTTGACTCCACTCACAGATTCGGATGCCTGTCCACCCGAGCTACACTGGCCCATCTCCATCTGCACCGTACCCTGCTGGTGTTGCGTCTCCTGCGGCTGTTCCCTGTCTCCCATCCGGAGCACCTAAAATATGGTTGTCAAACGACTGTCAGTCAAACTAGACTCAGTCAACAATCCCCCACCCCTCTAACCGTGGCTCCTAGGTACCGGGCGGAAAGGAGTGAAAAGGAGGACCAAAAGTAGGGCGTAATCAAGCAGGTGACATCTACCCTAAGGAATAAAGTAATAAGGTATAGCAGGGGTATCTTAATAATTAAACATGAGTAAATAAGTATGTAACAAAAGTAAACAGTAAGGAGTTGCAAGTAAGTAAAAGCAGTAAGAAGAGTAAGTAAGAGCAATGAGAAATATAACTGTTGATTTATAGGGATTACCCCTATAGACCAAGGGGTTGTTTTGCGGGGCCTATCGTATAAAACGTTCCATACCATTTTATACGATAGGTGTCAGGGGTTAAATGCACTGAATATGCTATGACATACAAGTATGTTATGGTATGCACATGCAAGTGCAACTCACACACACGACTCTATGCGCACAGACCTTTAGTTCCCCTTTTTGGAGTTAGCTAAACTCTCAGGAGCCTCTCGTCGTGGCCAACGAAGACAGTGGGTTGGGCCTCTCCACTCCTAGACTGGTAATCACACTATCTCGTCTAGCCCCTCACGTACATTTCCGTACTATTCCTAGCAAACCAGCTAGTCTTTCGATTCAACGTACCGACGATGGTGTGATCGATCGTCCAATACCGAGGACCCACCACCGTTATGCACATGCAACCATGATAGTTTGTATCTAATTATAGTTCCGAGCCTCCATCTCTTTAGACTACCGAGCCTACTAGTTCACCATGTTCCCGAGCCCACGTCTCCCTGGACTAATCAAGACTCCTTTTTTTTTCAAGTCCCTGAGCATCTAGCTCCCCGAACTTCCAAATCAATACCGAGTCCATTTAACTCTACCAGTAAGCTCGTAGGCCACGTGCCTACGCTATCCTTTCTCTACTAATTCAACTCCCTACGTGTACAGGTGTGAGTGTAAGGTGAAACTATTATTAGGGTTACTCTTGCCAAAATTATTCCTAAGGTTTACGTTAGCCCAGGACTGCCCAAGGTATTCCCCGTGAAGGGTTCTTAAAGGCACTAGGAACTGTGATAGGATTACCCCCAAAGCTCCCTTTCGCAAGGCACTTAATATTATTGATTTCTACCCTTAATCAGATCTCTCATTTATTTACCCAAACCAGCAACCTACTAATGATTCAACTCTTCAAATTCATTACCCACTCTAGTTCAGTTTCCGCAGTTACTATATGCAAACCACCCTATACTATATGAGATGTATAAAGGAGGTACTCCAGATTTTCTTCCAAATCTCCTATAAAATTTATCAGTGGTATATCATAACAAGTTTAGAGTAAAATCAGATAATCATAATTTTTCTGATTAATTTGATATTTATTGAATTTTCCCAAATGTTTGGCCATGGACAATTTTGAACATGAACTATATGATCTACTCAAGTAATGGCCACCCAAAAATTTTGAACACTAAAAAACAGAGATATATGATTAGATATTAATTTCAATAATTTTTCAGAAAATATGTGACCTCTAATTAGTTTATCCAAAAAAATTCCCTTAATCATATGTAAAGAAGGAAGTACCAAAACTACTCATCAGAAAATTATGTAAAAATTACAGAATCGTAATATGGTTCAGAAAAGATCATCGTACAAAAATCATAATTTTTGAGGATTGCTAGACTCCAAAATAAATTAAAATAATTTTTCATGGGAAACAATACTTAATGAAGCAACCCTTATAAATAGTCTTCCAAAAATCCCATAAATATTCACAGAGCTTTTAAAATAATAAGGAGTCCTTCGGCTAATGTTCATCAATTTCCAGCAAGTAGTTACTTCATAATAAATTTCTAAGTAAATAATACAAATTGCTAAATTGTTAATGAAGTATCCAAAATAATAATCCTAAATTCATAACAAAATCTCTAGAGCTTGTACTTACTTTAAACACTACTCTACCCAAATTTCAAGTGATTTTAAAGTGATTTGATAGCCTAATACTCCAAATTAGGTTTGGTGCCCTAAGCTAGGGTTAGGGTTTTGAGGGGGTTCAAGACTTCCAAATTCCCTAAAAGTTTAACAAGAGGACTATACTAAACCTATGATCCTCTCCACCAATTTTCAAGCCATTCCAAGGTCATTTGACCCCGTGACGTTCAAACCCTAAAATCCCCATCAAGGGACCCTACCTAGGGTTCTAGGATTACCCTGCTCTTAACCACCTCAAATTCCATTGGAGGGTGTTACATGCCATATAAAGTCAGTGGCCAAAATATCAGCCTCGGTTGAGGTGATTTGACCACTCAAACCCAAAGGGGGTGTTTTGACCTAATTAACCCTATAAGGGTCAACTTACGGTTGGATAAAACCTATTCAAAACATCTCCAAAGGAGATGAAATTTTTACCACAGCCCTAACATGCTCTCTAAGACCACCCACCCAACTTTGGGGGGATTTTGAGGTGTTTATCACACCTAATTAATTTATACTTGGTTTATTAAATTTTTCTAAAAACTATAGGAAACGTTTTTCCAAAAATTCTGATTTTTGGATATGTCCTAGATATAGTTAAGAATAACCCCTCCCCCAAATTTCAGATTATTTGGATGTTTGGTTTGGAGTGGGCACTAACTCAAATGTCTGATCATGCCTATGTATAGGTTGCACAAAAATGAGTTTTGTGGTCTAACCAGGGCTCCAAATTGAGTGAAATCAATTTTAAATTACACGAGACATCAAGGTCTACATTGTTCACGTTGAACACTTTTACAGTAGAGGCCTCTAAGTATTTTTAAACATTAAAACCATCTACTGTTAATAATTTCCAGGAAATCAATTAATATTATTAAAATACTTGATCAAAACAGACGGCATCCGCTCATCCTCAACCTCCATCCAAGGGCCAAGATTGGCCCGACCTAGAGCCTCTTCCAGCCAACTTTCTGGACACCCCAACCACCTCACTGGCCGGCCACCACCACCTCTATTGACGTGGTGGCTAGCGTTTGGCGGCGACCATACCGCCGGAGGCGGCGGTTTCCGGCGAACTCTCACCACCATTTTTCATGGAATTTTAAGGAAATATTCTCTCCGATCTGGCTCATTTGAGCCTGACTTCTCAACCTAAACAAGTCTTGATCTAGCACGCATAGAGAGGAGAAGGATTGGACCATGTCGCCGGCCTGAAGTCGGGAAGATCGCCGGGAAGCCATTTCTGAAAGTTGCGTCGCTCGGCTTCTGCAACTGCAAGGTGGGGAGGCTCGGTTTCTTCGGGTAAGGATTGGGAAAGCCTCCTCTCAACTCACTAGTGGTGTTTAAAGCCTCAGATTGGGAGAGGAGGGGTTGGAGCATTAATGTCCTTCAAAGCCATTAATGGCTAGGCTCGGCCATGTAGGAGGGGGGGGGGGGGGGGGGTGAATCGGGTCTGATGGCCAGGGGAAACAGCTGGAAACTTCTCCCCTTCCCTGGGGAATTGAATTCAGCCATTAAATATGGCTTTTGGCAAACCGTTTCCTTCCCTCTCATTCCTCATTTCTCTCTCCTCCTCACGGCGATTCTGCCCAGAACCGCCATGTCACGCCTGGTGACACGGCTTTGACACAGGCGTGTATCATCCGACATGGGCATGTCGGGTGGGTGTGTTCCCTTCTGTTCGATGAAATGAGATCGACGATCGTCGAGCTGAGCTCGACGAAATGAGCTCGACGATCGTCCGGCTGACGGCACGCCTGGCGACACGGGCGTGTCGGGGGCGTGTTCCCCCGTTCTACGAAATGAACTCGACGATCGTCGATCTGAGCTCGACGATCATCGGGCGACGACACACCTGGCGACACGGGTGTTTCTGGGCTGACACGGGCGTGTCAGACACGAAAGAGTTTTTTTCACGGAATTTGTGTGGCTATTTATTTCTTCCTAGAGGATCTAACGGTTCAGATCTCCCCTTGCTGATATAAGGCTGAGCTATAGGCAGACCAAGGTGATTTTCACCTTGGCCTTCTTCACTTGGTTCCTTGGGCTTCCTAGGGTTTTGACATGACCAAAACCACTCTTGGGGGTCTAGTCGGAAATGGGATGTTACAAGTGGTGTGCCAATATGAGGGATCACATGTAAATTGTCCCCTTCTTGTTAGGTATTGAGTCGATTATCTGGTAATGGAGTTTGTTTTGCAGACCCCAGCTCAGCCCACTCCACAAGGCGGAGCTCAGCAGACTCCGGACGTTGTACCACCTCCCCCGGTCCCAACTCCATTCCTACAGTCGGAGATGGGACAAACTCTGGCTGCCATCTTGGAAGCTTTTAGGGCCTAACAGGTTCCGGCTCCGTAGCCAAACCCGGGGGCCAACTGGCTGAGCATTATCCGAGGACTTGCTCCCCCATCCTACTTGGGGACTGAGTCGGCCGTCCAGACAGAGGAGTGGCTGGATATTATGTATGAGATGCTGACCGGGATACAGTGCCCTTGGGAGGAGAGGGTGCCCTTATTGATCTCCGGCCTGGAGTCGCATGCAAAGAGATGGTGGAAGACCTCGCTAGACATGACATTTGCGTACAGGGAAGTAGCAGAGATTTCTTGGGAGGAGTTCAGTGGCGCGCTGTTGGAACACTTTGTTCCACAGTCGGCCAGGGACGAGCTGGAGGATAGGTTTTTGTAGTTGAGACAGGGGAACAAGACGGTGGTGGAGTACCACCGAGAGTTCAACCATCTGGCCCGGTTTGCAGACTTTTACCAGTTAGACTAGGCAGGATATACCAAAAGGTTCTACAAGGGTCTGTGAGAGGAGCTGAGGGAGACTCTACTGTTTGTATCTGATGGGCCCATCTCCCGGATACTAGAGATGGCAAAAAGGATAGAGGTTGATTGGCAAGCTACACGGGGCCGTAAATGGCCAACGGAGGATCAGGGTCGAGGAGCAAGGAGCAATCAGAGACAAGCCCGTATCACGGACGGGAGGAGGATCGAGGACCAGCCTCGTTAGGAGGCAAGACAGGAGACAAGGGATCCAGTGGTGGTGGCTCCACCACCTCTTCAGACACGGGAGGGACAGAGACCCGGGGGAATGACATATCCCCTGCCGGAATGCTTCAATTGCCATCAGGTGGGGCACATCAGGAGGAAATGCCCCATGAGGGGGGCACCGCCACCAGCACCACCGGCTGCCCAGCCAGCGTAATATTTTGGAGGCCGAGGTCGTGGCCGAGGACGTCGATACTAGGGAGGGGATCGTAGACAAGAAAGGGAGCAGGTGTATGCTTTGGACCTAGCGCAGCCTCGGAACCTAGAGAAAGTCATAGCAGGTACAACAAGAAGTTTAATTGTTTAAATAGAATCCCCCTTTCTCAGTTGTCAAATTTATAGAACTGCATTAGGTAGAATAAATAGGAAAGAAAACCCGTTATAGAATACTAAGACAGTTAACCGTCCCAGGTATAGTCTTCATCAGTGGCAAGCCCGCCTATACACTGTTCGACATGGGTGCGTCGCACTCGTTCGTGTCGGTGGCCTTCCTGGAAGGGTTGGAAGGAGTGGAGCGGTTCACAGGCCTGATGACGAGTGTGAGTCTACCCGACAGATCAGAGCTAATCACCTCTGCCCACTGCAACATGGAGGCGGAGATTGGCGGGATGTCTTTCGAAGTGTCGGCAACGATCCTAAGGATGCCAGTCTTCGAGCTAATCTTGGGCATGACATGGTTGCACTGGAACCATGCCCAGATTGATTGCCAAGCAAAGAGGGTCACCGTGAGGTACGGGGACTCCGTCATTATCATCGAATGTATAAGATCTGCCTCTCGTATACTCTTATCTTCAGTACAGGCCGTTAAGTCCCATCTGCAGGGAGAGGAGGTTTATCAGTTTCTATTTGAGATGGAGGAGGCCAAGGGGTCTGTGGCAGTCATTCCGGTGGTACGAGAGTTTGCTGACGTTTTTCCAGAGAAACTATCAGGAATACCTCCGCACCGAGAGCAGGACTTCCAGATACATCTTGTGTCGGGGGCCAAGCCAGCATCTAGGGCCCCTTACTGGATGGCCCCGAAAGAGTTGACAGAGTTCTGAAGTCAGTTGCAGGAACTAGTAGAGGTAGGGTTTATCCGGCCAAGCTATTCGCCGTTGGTAGCCCCGGTGCTATTTGTCAAGAAGAAGGACGGAAGTCTCCTCTTGTGTATTGATTATCGAGCGCTGAACAGACTGACGGTCCGGAACACATACCCGCTGCAATGGATTGACGAGTTGTTCGATCAACTGGAGGGAGCGCATTTCTTCTCGAAACTTGACTTGAGGTCAGGTTATTACCAGCTACGGATTCGAGAGGAGTACATCCCAAAGACCTCCTTCAGTAGTAGATACAGACTGTTCGAGTTTACAGTGATGCCATTCGGGCTCACTAATGCGCTGTCAGCATTTACAAGCCTCATGAACAGGGTATTCGTGGAGTATTTGGATGTATTCATCATCGTATTTATTGACGACATCCTCATCTACTCAAGGACGGAGGAAGAGCATACACGATACCTGACTTTGACTCTACAGAGGCTACGGGAACACCAACTGTATGTAAAGTTCAGCAAATGCCAGTTTTGGCTAAAGGAGGTGGCCTTCTTAGGTCATATGATCAGCGGTGCTGGGTTGGCAGTAGACCCGGCCAAGATTCGGGCAGTTCATAATTCTCCACCGTTGAAGACAGCTACGGATGTACGGAGCTTCCTGGGACTTGCCGGATATTATCGAAAGTTTGTCGAAGGATTCTCCCGGATTGCACTCCCTCTTACATCCCTGACAAAGAAGGAATCCCAGTTCATTTGGATGCCACAGTACGAGGCGGCCTTTGCGGAGTTGAAAGGTCGGCTTACCTCGGCTCCCATTCTCGCTCTTCCGTTGGGAAGGGAGGGATTACAGGTGTACACATACGCCTCCTACCAGGGGATGGGTGTCGTTCTGATGTAGAACAGGCACGTAATAGCCTACGCCTCCCGACAGCTGAAGATACATGAGGAGAACTATCCAGTGCATGATCTGGAGATGGGTGCAGTGATCTTTGCTCTAAAGATTTTGCGACACAACCTTTATGGGGTTCACTGTGACATCTTCTCCGATCACAAGAATTTGAGATATGTGGACACACAAAAGGAACTCAACATCAGATAGAGACGTTGGGTAGAGTTCCTATCAGATTACCAGTACACCATGCACTAGCATCCCGGCAAGGAGAACGTGGTGTCAGATGCTCTGAGCCGGATAGGAGATACCTCAGGGAAGGGACCACAGCTGATGTCCATGGAGCTGGTCCGATCTTTCAGAGATATGCAAATATCCGTAGTATCCGAGAATGATCCAGAGTTGTACATGGAGTATCTAGCATCGATGGTTGCCATAGATGATATTCGGGACCGCATCCAGGACGGACAGAAGACAGATGCATGGGCAGAGCCGATATTCCAAGCCTTGAAGGAGGGTTCGACGGGAGATTATTCACTGAGAAATGGATTGTTATATTTCAGAGGCAGGGTCTATATACCAGCAGGAGGTCAGATTCGGGAGGACATCATGGCGAAAACACATTGTAGCAGATATTCTATACACCCGGGGATCACCAAGATGACGACAGACTTGAAGAAGACGATGTTCTGGCCGGGGATGAAGAAGGACATTACATACTTTGTGACACATTGTGAGGCTTTCCAGCTAGTGAAGGCGGAGTGCAGAAACCCCGCGGGATTGCTACAACCACTTATGGTGCCGGAGTGGAAATTTGAGGACAACGCGATGGACTTCATTCATGGCCTTCCCCAATCATGGACGGGAAATGATTCGATTTGGGTCATCATCGATCGGCCGACGAAGGTGGCCAGATTCATTCTAATCAGGAAAGATGACTCGGTTGGGGTACTGGTGCGGAGATTCGTAAAGCAGGTCATTCGTTACCACGGAGTGCCCAGGACGATCGTGTCAGATCGGGATGGTCGGTTCACATCCAGGGAGTGGAGATCCGTGCAGGCTGACCTTATCCGCGGAGTCCGGCATGAAGCGGACTGATGAACTGGAGCTCGGCAGACCAGTTTGGCAGTTGCCTTGGTCTTGCTCTAGTGAAGCGGCAAGTGGAAGCCGTGGAGACCGCCGGTCAGTGTGGACAGAAGATGGAGGTCGCCCGGTATGGCGGGCTAGATCCAGTGTCCGCCAGTAAGTGCGGACTGGCCCTTGTGGCCAGTGGACTGGAATTGGTGGGTACTGAACCAAGTCCAGGTTGGCTCAGTCCCGGGAGATCGCATAGTGGAGCGCGGGCTGCTTTCTCAGTCCACCAAGCCTAGTAGAAGTGATGTTGCCTTGATTGCTAGCTTGGGGGTATGCAGACTGGAGGATTGCCTGTGCAAGAGCGTGCGGACTGGAGCTGGAGTCCGCTGAAGTTCGGTTTAGCCTTATGATGACGTTATGAACTCAAGAATGCGGACTGGAGCTTGCTGTGTAAGTAGACTGGATCGGCGTGTCCGCTGAGTCCGGCGGTGCCTTGGATTTTGAGGCAATGGACTCGGGATGTGCGGACGGAAGCCGAGTGTCCGCTGAGTCCGGCAGGTGCCTTGATGGTGAGGCTGCGGGCTCGAGTTATGCGGACTGGTGCTGTGTCCGCAGATTGGCGGACATAGTTGTTGTGGAGTCCGGCTGTGGTGGTCCTGGCTTGGCCTTTGGCGGCAAGGCGGGCTGGATATTGGAGTCTGGCTTTGGAGAAGCTGGGGCGGACTGGCTATCTGCACAGGAGCGACGAACTAGAGTGTGTGTACGCGGGCTGGCGGACACACTTGTTCTTGCTGCGGGATGTGGCGGTGATCCTATCGGCTAGGGCGGTGACCATACTCATCATCGTGCCTATAAATAGGACCCATGTCACATCAGGAACCGAAAAAAACCTGAACCGCAGTAAGTGAACAGTAATTGAGCTCGCGTAAGTTGCTACGGTCTGGACTTTGGTGTCCGCGCGGTTTGAAAGTTGACTCGGTTGTGCTGTGCAGGTTGTGCGGATAGCGCTGGAAAGCCAGGACTTGGCTCTGATTGCGGTCAGGGATAGTGCGAACTCTGCGGTTAAGCAACAGGCGGTAAACAACAGGTCGCGGATAGCTACCAGGAGGTCTCCTCCTTAGCAACTTGGTTCGGGGTTCAGGAAGTCGCCTGCTTCAGGCGGACTGTTCCATTCGGTGACGCAGCTTGTGCAGTCTGGTGGCTAGGCGACCTTGTGGTCAGGCGGCCTGCAGATCGGCGGTGAAGAGCTAAGCATTGGAATAAGGGGTAGTCCGCGCGGCTTAGGTTGCGGTCTGGATACCTGGCGGACTGAGCGGACTCCACAGCAGTAGACCGGCGGCTTGTTGGTTGAGTCCGCGCGGCTTGTTTTTGTTTCTTGTCTTTGTAACTGTCTCTACTCTCCTGGTTTGGGTTTTGGTGAAGCATGTCTCGCCATGTTTATCTCGCCTTATATAGAAGTTTGCTCTTGATCAATAAAGAAGCTTGTGCTGCATGTGTTGCTTGTTGTTACTGCTTTGTTGAGATAATCCCTGCTAACTCCACGATCCGGGAAAACTTTCAACAATATAAGTGGGGTGTTCTCCTCCGATTTGTTGAGTTTCAACGGGGTATCCGAGGAGTCCTCTGCGGTTTTGTTGAATTTTAACATGGTATTAGAGCCAGGTTGTTGGAGTGGTCAAGCAGTGCTCAATGGAAGTAGTTGCTCTTCTGTAGAGGAAACCAGTGGTAGAACCATGGCAGTGGAGGATGCAAGTTGTCTTGAAATTGATCTTCTTACAAAGACGAACTTTGAAAGGTGGAAGTCTTGTATGAAGAGCTTTCTTCTTGGCAAGGACCTTTGGGAGGTTGTATGAGGAGCAGGAAGACAAGAGGCTACTGCTGGCAATGTTGAGGCGATGAGAGCTTGGAAGGAGACAAATGCGAAAGCGGAGTCTATTCTCAAGCAGGTGATCTCATCGGAGCTCTTGGACCACATCAGTGGATGTCGGTCGGCTGCGGAGGTCTGGACTTCCCTTGATGGGTTGTTCAGGAAGGAGGTGAAGGTTGCTGCGGAAGATTGTCCTTCTACTTCTTATCAGGAAGAAAGGAGTGGTTCTCCTAGGTGTGATAGGAAGAGGAAGGAGGGACCAAGGTGCTATAAATGCAAGCAGCATGGTCATCTCCGGAAAGAGTGCAAGGTTGTCTTGCTCTCGGCGAACGTCGCTCAAGTTGGGAGGAAGGAGAAGAACATTGTTGGGTTCTCAACAAGTTCTGAAGCTGATCAGATGAAGACCAATGATAGTGCCGCTATCTGGCATGAAAGACTGGGGCATGTAGGGATGGACAAGCTGAAAGCAATGGAGGAAAGAAGACTCGTAAGAGGCTTGCCTAGATTGTCATCCTATGGCGATGGTCGGGGGTGTGCGGGATGTCAGGAAAGTGGAGCCTATCGCTTCATGGTTGATAAAGCACAATCCAGATGTAAAGCACCATTGGCAGTTGTCCATTGTGATCTGGTGGGACCGACCGTCACGTCCAGTCTTGGAGGTAGCAGGTTCATGCTGATATTAGTTGATGACTATTCAAGGCATACTTGGGTATACTTCATGAAGAAGAAGTCCAACATGGTGCACTTGTTTGTGGAGTTCAAGAAGCTTGTGGAAGGCCAGCTTGGCCGGAGGATCAAGGTGTTGAGGACAAGCGTCGGTGGTGAGTTTGGCACAACCGAGTTCTCACACTTTTGCAGGAAGCAAGGAATCCGGAAGGAGCTTTCTTGTGGACATACTTCACAATAAGGTAGTATTGTAGTTCGAATGATCCGTTGGTTAACGGAGACCTGCAAGTGTTGGCTTCAGAGTAAAGGCATTCCGAAGGCTCTTTGGGCGGAAGGGATGGCCTGTGCTGCTCATGTCATCAACCGGATGCCTCTTAGTCCGATCATAGTGAAGACTCCTTATGAGCTAATGTTCGGAGTGAAGCCCTCAGTGAAGCACTTTCGGGTGTTTGGATCTACTTGCTACATACACTCTCTGGGTGCTCTCAAGACAAAGCTAGTCTTTGTTGGGTATGATGAGTAGAGAAGAAGATGGAGGTGTATGTATCCTGCGACGAAGAAACTCATAGTGTCGAGAGACATTGTATTCGATGAGTCGATGCTGTTTTGGGGTAGCTCTCATGTGGAGCTAGAGATAAGCAGGTCAGATGGTGGGCTGAAGGAGGCTGCTGCTAAGGAAGTGGAGTTGCCTGAGTCACCAGGAGCTCCAGGCTGTTCTAGCTCCGGGGCAAAGGCGTCAGAGTCGGGAAGAAGGGGGAGCGATGCTCCAGGAACTTCTGGCTCGAAGGCGGAGGTTTCCGGTTCAGGAAGCAGGGGGAGCGATGTTCCAGGTAGTTCTTATTCAAGAGGGGGGCCTTCTGGTTTAGGTAGCAAGGGGAGCATTGCTCCAGGTGCTTCTGGTTCCAGTAAGGAGGCGTCTTGTTCAGGAAGCAAGGGGAGCATTGTTCCAGGTTTGCCCGGGAATGGAGCTGGTTCAGGAGCAGCGGAGGTGGTTAGCCATGATCAGGTTCTTCAGAGATCGAAGAGGATCAGTAAGCCACCAGCTTGATATAGCGAAGGGAACACGACGGACTTGGTCCCACATTTCTTTGCTAGCCCTCAGGTCGAGCAAGGTTCTTCCGGCTGTGATGACCCCACTAGAATCAAGGAGGTGGTTGACACCAAGGCTAAAGAGGTGATTTCTCTCAGAGGTGCCAGGGCTTGGGCCTTTGTGCCCAAGGTAGTCGGTGATACTCATGTGATGCATGAGTGGAGGTTGAAGCTCAGGAAGGTAGAGGGAAGCATGACACCATTTGGGAGATGCTGGAGGGCTCCCTCATGGTCCATGATATGCGAGGCGAGGACTATGTCTTGGACATTTCTTCGTAGATGCTATCGGAGGGACCAGGTGCAAGGTTACGCGAGCTGCTGGAGTTATTCACCACTTCTCACATCAAGGGGGAGTGTTGAAAATTGTGAAGTGAAAGTGGGTGAATGGAGAACTGGGAAAACCTACCTGCGCGGACTACGCGGACAGGTGTGCCGGACTGCGAAGTTGGCAAGGATGTTGCAGGCGGTTTGCTCTGTAGCGGCCTGGGTAGGCTGTTCGCGCAGACTACGCGGACAATAGTTGCGGTCAGCCAGGACGGCTCGTGCTCAGCTGGTAGTTGTATCCCAGGAAGTAACCAGGTGGATGGAAACCTTATCCGCGGAGTGCGACATGAAGCGGACTGATGAACTGGAGCTCGGCAGACCGGTTTGGCAGTTGCCTTGGTCTTGCTCTAGTGAAGCGGCAAGTGGAAGCCGCGGAGACCACCGGTCAGCTCGTACAGAAGCTGGAGGTCGCCCGGTATGGCGGGCTAGATCCAGTGTCTGCCAGTATGTGCGGACTGGCCCTTGTGGCCAGTGGACTGTACTTGGTGGGTACTGAACCAAGTCTAGGTTGGCTCAGTCCGGGGAGATCGTGCAGTGGAGCGCGGGCTGCTTTCTCAGTCCGCCATGCCTAGTAGAAGTGTTGTTGCCTTGATTGCTAGCTTGAGGGTATGCGGACTGGAGGATTGCGTGTGCAAGAGCGTGCGGAATGGAGCTGGAGTCCGCTGAAGTTCGGTTTAGCCTTATGATGAGGTTATGAACTCAGGAATGCGGAGTGGAGTTTGCTGTGTAAGCAGACTGGATCGGCATGTCTGCTGAGTCCGACGGTGCCTTGGAGATTGAGGCAATGGACTCAGGATGTGCGGACGGAAGCCGAGTGTCCGCTGAGTCCGGCAGGTGCCTTGATGGTGAGGCTGCGGGCTCGGGTTATGCGGACTGGTGTTGTGTCCGCGGATTGGCGGACATAGTTGTTGTGGAGTCTGGCTGTGGTGGTCCTGGCTTGGCCTTTTGCAGCAAGCCGGCTGGATATTGGAGTCCGGCCTTGGAGAAGCTGGGGCGAACTGGCTATCTGCACAGGAGCGGCGAACTGGAGTGTGTGTCCGCGGGCTGGCGGACACACTTGTTCTTGCTGCGGGATGTGGCGGTGATCCTATCGGCTATGGCGGTGACCATACTCATCATCGTGCCTATAAATAGGACCCATGTCACAGTAGGAACCGAAAAAAACCTGAACCAATGTAAGTGAACAGTAATTGAGCTCACGTAAGTTGCTGCGGTCTGGACTTTGGTGTCCGCGCAGTTTGAGAGTTGACCCGGTTGTGCAGTGCAGGTTGTGCGGATAGCGCTGGAAAGCCAGGACTTGGCTCTGATTGTGGTCAGGGACAGTGCAGACTCTGCGGTTAAGCAACAGGCGGTAAATAGCAGGTCGCGGATAGCGACCAGGCGGTCTCCTCCTTGGCAACTTGGTTCGAGGTTCAGGAAGTCAACTGCTTCAGGCGGACTGTTCCATTTGGTGACGCAGCTTGTGCGGTCTAGCGGCTAGACGACCTTGCGGTCAGGCTGCCTGCAGATCGGTGGTGAAGAGCTAAGCATTGGAATAAGGGGTAGTCTGCGCGGCTTAGGTTGCGATCTGGAGACCTGGCGGACTGAGCGGACTCCACAGCAGTAGACCGGTGGCTTGTTAGTTTAGTCCGCGCGGCTTGTTTTTGTTTCTTGTCTTTGTAAGTGTCTCTGCTCTCCTTGTTTTTGTTTTGGTGAAGCATGTCTCGCCATGTTTATCTCGCCCTGTAAAGAATTTTGCTCTTGATCAATAAAGAAGCTTGTGCTGCATGTGTTGCTGGTTGTTACTGCTTTGTTGAGATAATCCCTGCTAACTCCACGATCCGGGAAAACTTTCAACAATATAAGTGGGGTGTTCTCCTCCAGTTTGTTGAGTTTCAACAGGGTATCCGAGGAGGCCTCTGTGGTTTTGTTGAATTTTAACTCCAGGTAGACCCGCTGCGCAGGCTCTCATCTAGCTGACAGGTCTGAAGGCGCGCCTGTGGGGGATAGTTTTGGTTTAAGGAAACTTCATCGGCACCCCGAGCTTGGCTCGGCCCCAGGTAGACCCGCTGCCCGGGCTCTCATCTAGCTGGCATGTCCGAATGCTAGCCTGTGGGGGATAGGTTTGGTGTGAGGAAACTTCATCGGCACCCCGAGCTCGGCTTGACCCCAGGTAGACCCGCTGCGCAGGTTCTCATCTAGCTGGCAGGTCCGAAGGCTCGCCTAGGGGGGATAGGTTTGCTCTGAGAAAACTTCATCGGCACCCCGAGCTCGGCCCGGCCCCAGGTAGACACGCTGCACAGGGAGACGCGTTGTGCCCCTCCGAGCTCTCACTTAAACTCCCGCGAGAGCTCTCGCCTGAGCCCTCCCAGGATGTCTCGCTAACCGTGACAGGGGATTTCGGGACATCCTAAGGCGGGGAATCGGGCGCTCCTAGGGGCTTCGGGACGGGCTCGAAGAGCCAAGGGACGAGCTGGCGAGCGGTGATGGACTTGCCTCTCCCGTCCAAGCAACTTACGTCTCACAGCGTCTCCAGGGTCAGCTTGACTATCACTTGAGAATTGGCCTGAAGGAGGTTGTCGATGTAGTAGACTGGATAGTCACGGCTCCTCAACCTTTCGTCTAGTGGAGGAGGAGGGGGAACAGTCGCCTCCATGCGCCGGAGCTGGTCCCTCAGCAGGACGTTCTCATATCGCATCTGGGATAGCACCGCGCGAAGCGCCACGGCCTGAGCGGAATCCTTTGTAGCGAGAGGTTAGCATGAAAGGAAAACAGATGAAATCTGTAGTGGCGAGAGCGAATGCCGCGAAAGGTCTCGCTTACCTTTTCTGCCAGGCGCAAGGATACCAGTTGCTTAGCATCTTCCAGATCTTTCTTCAAGGCAGCCGCCTGAGCCACCGCCTCCTCCCTTTCCTTGAACATATCTTGGAAGTTGCGGTTAATTAGCAATCTGAGACTGAGTTAGGAGTGAGAGTGGAAAACATACCTGCAGTTCTCGGGGAGTCAGGCAGAGGAGCGACCTCCGAGACCCGCAGTTGATTCTCAGGAGGACAAGATGATGATTCCAAGGGCTCCTGCGGGGGCCTGACGTCGTCAGGGGCCGTTTCCTTCGAGAAGTATCACGTCAGCTGCAAATCCTCCAGCGCAAACAGGTAGTGGTTTCAAGGATTAGCGAGTCGAGAGACATACCTTCTGTGGAGAGGGATCATCCACACGGCTTGGTGTCGGGGTAGGCGAGCTCCTATTCTCGTGAGACAGGTCTCACTGGACCACCTTTACCCTCTTCTTCCCTTTCTTTTTCTTCTTTAGCTGAGAGGGCTCAGCGGTTGACGACTTTCTCGCCATCCAGGGGGCCACCAAGGCGCAGTTGGCCTTGGCTCGCACATGGGCCGCATCGATACGGTCTTGAAGGTCCTGCGGGAGCGGTTTGTCAACACGCTTGGAATGCATCGTCGATGGAAGCGAGAACTCAGACAAGGAGCGACAATTCGGGGGTAGATTTATGGCCGTCTATCAGCACATATATATATAGCCACGGTACGTCCCACCAAAAGATTCTCTGATGTTGAAACGTGCTCAGCAAATATTTACAGGTTGGACGTGTCTTTTCGAGCGCAGAGCTAGCTCAAAAAGAGCAGGGATTGTGTACAACCCCATATTCGTTGAGTCGGTCCCGGAGACACCAACGGTCAGGATTAGGCTAGCCAGAGGAGCTCCCGCCCTGAAGAAGATCCCGCCCATGAGTGGGCGGGAATGCTTGCGCTTGCGCCAAGCTCCTGCCTTGGAGGAGCTCTCGCCTATAAGAAGGCGAGACCGCTTGCACCAAGCTCTGGACTGGAAGGCTCTCGGCTCAGAGTTCTCACTAGGTGGGGCCCAGGGCCCGGGGTAAAATGACCTAATTACCCTCAGGTAAAATTACCCCTATACCCTCAGGATAAACTGCAGGATTTGGCTATTGGTAGGTCAATTAAAGGTATTTCAGTAATCTCAGGTCAGCAAAAGGCTATAAATAGACCCATAAGGGCTCCTTGGAAGGCAAGCTTTCATTATCTTCCAATCTCCAGTGCTTTTTGAGGAGCTCCTAGCCCAGCTTTTGGCTTTGGAGGGGAATCTCTCAGAGATCTTTCGGGTATGAGGTGGGACCTCCCTGCTGAGGCTTTGGGACAGTCTTAGGTCCTTTGCAACTAGTTGAGGGTCGAGGCTCGAGAGAAGTAGGTGTTGGTTGCACCCCAGTTTTGAACTCCCGTTGACGTCAATTTTGGCTTCAGCACTCTTCTTATTTTGTTGTTGATGGTGTAGTTTGACATCTTTATACTTGATGAATGTTGGGTACATTAGAAAATGTGCACCATATTTGGAGAAGCCTTACTTAGCTCAATGATATTCATCAAGGTGTATTTGATGTTGTTTTGAGTTTATATGTGCAGGTTAAGAATATGCAGGAAAAGTTTCTAAGTCCATGATTCCACACCAGAAGAAGCTGTGTCGACATTTGTGAAGACTTATGTCAACACTTGAGAAAAGCTGTGTCGACACCTGGAGTCAATTGTGTCAACACTTGGAAAAGCTGTGTCGACATCAGAAGAATTTGTGTCGACACACAGAAAGTTCAGTCGACATCAACTGTGTTGACACACAGGACTTGTGTCAACACACACACCAGAATTTCTTCGAAGTTAATTGTGTCAAGACAAGAAGTGACTGTGTCGACACACAGGACTTGTGTCGACACATACTTATAGAAGCTATGTCGAGAAGCAGCGTCGACACCATGAGAGTTGTGTCAACACCACCAAGTATTGTGTCGACACTTAGTCTACTTGTGTCAACACATGGGAAGTTCAGACTAGACACTTTGCTGATAGAGAGAAAGTTTCAAGAAGTGACTGGAGACTTGACAGCTGCCATAACCAACAAGTCTACTGCAACTGTAAGATCTGTCAGAAGTTTGTTAACAATCGGATCAGCGGGTAACCTTGGATGAAGTCTATATAAAGACAGATTCTATCAACTGAGGAAGAGGAAGTACACAAAAACACAATTACAACCGAAGATCCAACATACACAAGAAAATCCAGTCAGAGATTTCAAGTGGATCTAAGTGAAGAATTTCAAAATATCTTCAGATGAATTTGTAGAGAGAGAGCTCCAACAATTCAAGTGAAGAAAGAGACTATCATCAATTAGTCTCTTAAGAGCAGATCCTGAACTAATCTGCCAAGAAGAATTAAGATTAATTTCTAGATTTTCAGAAGGAAGCTGATTTAATATCAACTTCAATAAATTCAACCTTACTGTGTTCAGATTCAAGATGCTTTGAAGAAAGCCAAAGACAGGTTGATTTCTGAGTAATCAGAATCATCAAGAACTGATCAAGAAAACTTTCTACCCATTCTCTCTCAACTTGGGTTAAAGATAAAACTTATTTTATATCATTTTTTTCTATAAGATCATTATTGATCTGAGTTGTAAGCCTAATTTATAAAGGCTGAGGTAGGGCTGAGTGCCTGAGGTAGGAGATTTACATCTCTGAGTTGTAGGCCTTGGGAGGGCTGAGGTAGGGCTGTGTGCCTGAGGTAGGAGATTTAATTATCTGAGTTGTAGGCCTGGATGAAGGCTGAGGTAGGGCTTAATTGCCTGAGTTGTAGGAGTGTGGACTCACTCTGAGTTGTAGGAACCTTGACTGGGTTCTGAGCTGTAAGATCTTTAGATCTGAGAAGGAAGGAAGAAGTTAGGCCGAATCTAGCACACTGCTAGATAGGTGAAGGGGGAAAGTGGATGTACCCATCATTTGGCGAACCATTATAAATCTGTGTGCCATCTGTGATTGTGTGTGATATTGTGATTTCTGTGATGTGGTAGCTGTAGAACTGTTTGATTCTATTTGATTAACTGAATTAATATTCTGCCTTAGAGTAAAAAAGAATTGAACCTATTCACCCCCCCCCATCTAGGTGTTTAGATTATCTTGAAACCAATTCTTTCAAGTGGTATTAAAGCGAGGTTGCTCAAAGATAGACTTAACAGTCTGAGTAAGATCTGTGAGGCAGAATAAATTAGAAAAGATGGGTTCAAGCGAAAATCATAAGGAACTTGGTTCCATGAAGTTGCCCATATGCAGGAAAGAAATCTTTGGAATATGAAAAGAAAGGGTCAGATTGTTTATGAAAGCATCTGATCCAAGAATATATATAACTGTTAAAGAAGGGCCTTATATTCCAGTGAAAGTCTCAGTTCTTGATGCTAATTAGAGGACACCAAAAGACTTTTTAGAAATGACTAAGGATGAGATTATCTTGTCTACTATGGACAAGAGAGCTCAGAATATTATAGTGAGTGCCATAGATGATTCAACATTCCAAAATATGATTCACTGTAAAACCTCCAAGGAGATGTGGGACACATTGATAGTCTACATGGAGGGATCAGAAGAAGTTAGGCAAGATAGAAAGTCAATGCTTAATCAGGAATATGAGAGCTTCAGACAAAGCAAATCAGACAGCATCACTGAATGTTACAAGAAGTTCTTCAGATTTATGAATGAACTAATGTCATATGGAAGGTTCTTTAGTATATATAAGTTGAATGATAAATTCCTTAGATCTTTGACAAAGGATTGGGACACCAAGATCTGTGCCATCAGGGAAGTGGCCAGACTTGCAGAAATCTCTCCTCCAACACTATTTGGCAAATTGCTTTCTTATGAAATGCAACTCATGGCCAGAATGGAGGAACATAAAAGTACTAAAGTTGACCATAGAGAAAATTCAGTGGCCTTCAATGCAGAAGCCACAAGAAAGGACAGGAGGATGTCTCCATCTCCTCCTAAGAAAGCTGCATAAGTGATCTCTGAAAGTTCTAATACTCACACCTCAGACAACAATCATTCTGATGAGGACTTTGCTGTCTTCACATGGCAGTTTCAGAGATTTTTGAAGAAGAAGCAGTGGAGAACTAAGCCATCCTCCTCTCAGTACAAGTATGAATATTATCAGAAAAGAAAGTCATCTAGAAAGGACAAGAGTAGGTCAAAACCTAGAAAATCAACAACTATAAAGATTGTGTGCTATTGCTGCAACAGACCTGGACATGTAGTAGCTGATTGTCCAGACAAAAGAAAGGAATCTGTAGATAAAAAGAAGTCTCAGTATAAGAACAAGAAGGAGAAATCCTTTGTAGCAAAGAAAGAGAAAAGTTGGAGAGATCCATCATCTTCAGATTCTGAATCTGATGCTGAAGCATATATTGGTCTGTTTGCAACAGAAGAAGAGACTGTGTTCTTGCAATTGCTGGACTCAATAAATGGAACTGAAGATCATCAGTGCAAAGGGCTGATGGCCCTGACTGATGAAGATCATTACCAGGATCAGCCTAGTCCCAGTAAGGTAAAAAGCTTATCTGAATACTCTGATTATTACACTGGCTCAGAATCAGAAGCATCTGCATCAAGAGAAGTGGATGGATCTGAATCTGAAGGAGATATTCATCAACTTATAGATGAATATGGTGATTTGCTGCAGGTATTTAAGAGATGCAAAAACTTGACTAAAATTCAGGCTAAGGAAATTGCAGCTCTTAAGTTGGCTACATCTGATTCAGAAAAGCTGCCGGATCAGAAGTTGAATGAGATTGCCAAGCTGAAAAACATAACTATTATTCAGATGGGAACAATCAAATTCAAGAGTGATCAAATCAAAAGTCTGGAAGTCAGAATTCAGAAGGAAAAGGATCTAGTGGCTAGTTTCTCTAAGCCAAAATCTGTCCTACCCTTAATTGATGACTTCGTGTCTCAAAAGGGTAAGGCAGGATTGGGTTATAATGGAAATAATAAGGCAGCTAATTCCAAAAGAAAAAGGAAATCCCCAGTTAAGCCACTTTCCTTCAATCCTCCCATTGCTCTTAGAAAAGTGCAACAGCCTACCAATAGATATGATCATGATATCATACATGGTCATGGTGAGCGTGATATTCTGAATGACAAGTGGTATCCAGCACTCAAGAAAAAAAACACTTTACCTACTGTATTAAGAACAACTAACAGCATAGCTATTAAAACTGTACCAACAAAGAGGTATAATAGATATGAGTGCTGGTGTTGTGGCAAGGTGGGACACTTTATCATTGACTGTTGGCACAACACTAGTGTCAGGATGAATGACAGCTTACCTGGAAGAAGGGCTGCTACAAATTATGCTTAATTTCAGTCTAACCTGAACCAAGGACCCAATAACAATTGGGGTTCTAAGGTTAAGTAATTATTTGTTGCTGATAAGTCCAAGTGGTCATGCCCCTTTATGGTACTTGGACAGTGGATGTTCCAGACATATGACTAGAATAAGAGGATTGCTGAAGGACTACTCACCCATATTAAATGGACCTAAAATAATCTTTGGTGGTTTTGAAAAAAGAGTCATCAAAAGGTTTGGTAACATTTCTAATAGCTCAATTACTATCACTCAAGTGGCTTATATTAAGGGTTTGAAATGTAAATTGATAATCATAAGTCAATTGAGTGATCTTAGATATGATATTTCATTCATTAAGAATGGTTGTCATATTAAAAGGTCAAGTGATCAGAAGATCATGTTGACTGGTTATAGGAAAGGAAATGTGTATTGCCTAAACTTTGTGAGTGAGAATAAAGATTCTCCTATTTGTTTGGTAGCTGATTAGAAAGCTTCACATTATGTCAAATGGCACAAGAGGCTAGCTCATCTAAACGACAAGACTATTGGTCAACTCTTTAATAAAGAGTTAGTGAGGAATGGTCCTCAAATTAACTGCATTAAGGATGCAATATGCTCAGCTTATCAAAAAGGCAAGCAGACCAGATCCTCCTTTCATAGCCTAGAAACCAAAGACTCAGTGAGGTGTTTATACCTCTTGCATATGGATTTATTTAGTCCAATACCATTTCAGAGTCTAGGTAGGAAAGTCTACACATTTGTGGTTGTAGATGACTATTCTAGATTTTCAAGGGTTTTCTTTCTGAGGCAGAAATCTAAAACCCTAACTATTTTCTACAACTTTGTTAAGCAAATTCAGAATGAACTGAACAATTCAGTGGTCAAAATCAGAAGTGACCATGAAACTGAATTT
This sequence comes from Platanthera guangdongensis, assembly GCA_039583875.1. Lineage (NCBI taxonomy): Eukaryota > Viridiplantae > Streptophyta > Magnoliopsida > Asparagales > Orchidaceae > Platanthera > Platanthera guangdongensis. The sequence continues at coordinate 60,756,713 of CM077166.1, read as the reverse complement.
CATTTTGAAAATATGACAATGTTATGTGAAGAATTTGGGATTCATCAAGAATTCTCCTCACCTAGCACACCTTAGCAAAATGGAATTGCTGAAAGAAAGAATAGGACTCTTATTGAGGCTGGTAGAACTCTATTGAGTGACACTTCTCTCCCAGAATATTTCTGGGCTGAGGCAGTAAACACTGCATGTCATGTGCTCAATAGGGCTTCCATCACTAAGATCCACAAAAAGACACCCTATGAGGTCATGAAAGGCAGAAAACCAAACTTATCCTATTTTAGGATCTTTGGTTGCAAGTGCTATGTGCTTAACAATGGCAAGTCTTACCTGACAAAGTTTGCTGCCAAATCCCAAGATGGGATATTTGTTGGGTACAACAACAATAGTAAGGCATATAGAGTCTATAACTTGACTACACAAGTTGTAGAAGAGTCTGTTCATGTTATATTTGATGAATCAAGACTTGTTAACAGTGAGTTGCTTAGTAGTTCTTGTTGCTCTACAGGTATAAAAGAGAAGATGTACATGCTGACTATCAAAGAAGATCAAAATGCAAGGCAGGAAGACAAAAATGATGGTTGCTGTCCAAGGGGAATACAAGACTCACAAGATGCTGATGAAGACCATGAAGTACAATAGAATGAAGAAAATGGAGAAAGTCAAACTGTAGACAGACTTCCTCCAGCAGTTAGACATTTAAAGGATCATCCTGTACACCAAATTATTAGTGATCTTAGACAAGGGGTTCAAACTAGAAGCAGGAGCTTGAACACTGTACTATGCTCAAGCTTCTTGTCTCAACAAGAACCTAAAAGATTTGAAGAAGCTATACAAGGCCCACATTGGATTGATGCTCTGCAGGAGGTGTTGAATCAATTCAGGAGATGCAAGTTCTGGAAGTTAGTTCCTAAACCAAAAGACCACAGTATCATAGAGACTAAGTGGATCTACAGGAACAAGCTAGATGAGAGTGGGATCATAATTAAGAATAAGGCAAGGCTTGTTACCAAAGGATACAGGCAGGAAGAGGGCATAGACATTAATTAAACATTTGCCCTTGTGGCAAGGTTGGAAGAAATAAGGCTATTCCTAGCCTATGCAGCGTATCAGGGTTTCAAAGTGATCCAAATGGATGTTAAGTCAGTATTCCTGAATGGAGACTTAAAGGAGGAAGTCTATGTAGAACAGCCATCAGGTTTTATTGATACACTCTATCCTAATTATGTGTATAGGCTTAGGTAAGCCCTATATAGTTTTAAACAAGCCCCAAGTGCTTGGTATGAAACCTTGTTTACTTTCCTCATTGAGAACAAATTCTCAAGGGGGAAAATAGACAAAACTCTATTCCTTACGGAATCCAAAGGGAAGATAATCTTAGTCCAGATATATGTTGATGACATAATATTTGGTTCTACTGAAAACAACCTTTGTAGGAAGTTTGCTAAACTTATGCAAGGGAAGTTTGAGATGAGCAGCATGGGAGAACTTAAGTTCTTCTTGGGACTCCAAGTAAGATAGACTGATGATGGCCTGTCCATATCCCAGTCTAAGTTCACCCAGGAGTTAATTAAGATATATGGTATGGAGTCATCCACTACCATGATAACTCCAATGGGGACAAGTATGCCTATAAGCAAAGATGATGCAGGAAAACATGTAGATGATTCTTTGTATAGAGGGATAGTTTGCTCCCTCCTTTATCTGACTGCTAGTAGACCTGACATCATGTATGCTACATGTGTCTATGCTAGGTACCAATCCTGCCCAAAAGAACCTCATTATACTACTGTTAAGATGATTTTGAGATATCTTATGGGCACACCTAATATAGGCCTTTGGTACCCTAAGAATAGAGATTTTCTACGGACTGGATATTCAGATGCAGACTTTGCAGGATGCAAAGAAGATAGGACAAGCACAACTGGCACCTGATAATTTCTAGGAGGGAGATTGGTGTCATGGATCTATAAGAAGCATACTAGTGTGGCAATCTCCACAGCTGAGTCTGAGTATGTAGCTGCAGGGAGCTGCTATGCACAGCTATTGTGGATACAACATCAGCTTAAATATTATGGTATCCAGGTAAGTAGAACCTCATTATTCTGTGATTCTACAAGTACTATTTCTATTGCTAATAATCCTGTTTCTCATAGTAGAACAAAGCATATAGAAATAAGAAATCATTTTCTTAGGGATCATGTAGAAAAAGAGGATATATGTTTAGAATTTGTCAATACAAGTTTTCAAATTGTTGATATGTTCACTATGCCATTGGATGAAACTAAATTCAATAATTTTAAAATTGAATTAGGTATGCTAAACATATAATAGATTGACAAATTTGTCTAAGTAATTTTGTGTCGCCACAAAAAGAGGTCTATGTCGACACAGAGAAGTTGTGTCGACACATATAGAAAATTGGTGTTGACACTTCACAAGAGTTGTGTCGACACATCTAGAAGTTGTCTCGACACATCCAGAAGTTGTGTCGACACTTAGAATTAGAGTCGACGCAGAATTTCTATTGAACTAATAAGTATGTCTGTGTCAACACATCATCAATTGGTGTCGACACATAGGAGTCAACACTTTTGTCGAGACATTAGAAGTCTGTGCCGACACCATTTCTACAGCGTCGACACACTAAGTAAATTTTGACGCGCCTTTTGACCTTCTATGTTTAGACACATATAAATTGGTCAAGAACAAACCCTGTCGACACGCTCTCTAGATTTTTGAGACTAGATTCTTATGTCGACAAACTCTCTCTTCTCCATTCAAGATTTCTCACCATCCCAATGGTGCCGAAACTTGACGAAAACGTGAATGAGGGATATGAACTGGTACGGAATGCCTTTGACGATGCTGAACCAGCGATTAAAGCTGTGATAGCTCTAATTGCATAAAATAGCTTGGAGTATTTGGCATCAGAACCTACAAAGATATGGAAGAAGGAAATCCTTGAGTTCTATAGAGCTGCAACTCAGGATTCAACTGGACTAAAGATTAGGTCTTCAGTCCAGGGTAATAAAATCAAAATCACCATGAAGAGTATATGAAAAACACTTCATCTGCCATAAAATCAAGAAGACGAAGAAGTTACCTCTTCCAAGACCAGGGAAGCACTCCAGTGGTGTGGATTAGATCCCACAATGAAAATTTGATCATCCATGTATAGAAAATGAATGAATGTACAAGGAAAATTCCTTTCTGAAGTGGTTGACAAAGTAATCTTATGAAAACGAGGTGGACATGATAGGGTCTCAGCCTACATGTTCTGTCTCATGACCAAGATCATCTATAAAATCAACACCAATTGTTCTGCAATCATATATGAGAAGATTAGAGAAAGCATCAAGAAACCGAATCTGGGAAGGATATTAAGTTTATACTTGGCTGGAGAAATTCCAGAAGTGATGCAATAGGCTGCTGGATCCAAGATCAATCACATGAGGAGAATGGATCTAAGGATCATCTCTAGATGCGATAGAGTACTGATAAAGGACATGGATGATGAAGAGAGGCCAGAAAATACTGAGAAATCACCTGCTCAAGACATTATACATGATGATCAGACACAGGGGGAGCCTCATCTTGAGGAAGAGCCAACACACTTAGAAAGTGAAATGGTTAATCAAACTATTCTTGAGGTAATCCAAGAAGTTAATCAAATAATTTTCAATAATGAGTATGAAACACTAACTGTGACCTTGATTGATGTTGACCAGACCACTCAACTCCACAATCAAGCACATGATATTATCATGGAGGATACATCTACAGCTGTTGATGCTCCAGAGTTAGTGGTGCCTCAACTCCAAACTCAAAAAGAGTTTACTCTTGAAGAGTTGTTCCCTAAAATAGAGATAGCAAGAACTGAGGGGGAGCAAGCCAGGACTGAGGGGGAGCAAGCCAGGACTGAGGGCGAGCAAGCCAGTACTGAGGGGGAGCAAGCTGAAATTGAGGGGGAGCAAACTAGGACATAAAAGGAACTGCCTCCTAATCCTCAGGAAAGAGTTGATATAGCAAGTACCTCAGCTTCTAAAGATGAAGCAGAATCTCAAGAAAAGAAGAGAAAGCTGATGGTTTTCAGAAGAAGAAGCCAAAGCTATAAAAGGGCATTGCAAACTGCTTCGCAACCAGTTCCTGCACATGATTATAGCTCCTTACTAATATCTTTGCAAGTAAAATTAGATCAACAAAGATTAGCCATGGAGAAATATATGGATGAAACTCATAAAGATTTGCAATTCTCCTTGGCTCAAGATATAAAATCAATTAGATTTGAGATAAACCAGAATAAAAAGGAGATGACAGATTGCTTCCATAATGGAGGTAATGCTGTAGTTTTTCTGGCAAAATGGCAACAAGAGGCAAGGATATAAATTGATGATATAGTGGTCAAGCAAGGCTATGTCCTAGAAAATTAACTAAGGATGAATGATAATCTTACTGAATCACATAATGTGATTGTTACAGAATTAAATAATACTGCAACTGCACTGACTAAGGCAAGGGCCAAAGAGAAATCAGAGTTTGATAAGAAACTTCAAGAGAATTTAGCCACTTTCCAATCTGCACTTCAAGCCTCTCAGAAGATTATATCTACTCAGCTTCAAAAGTTTAAAGCCTATTATACAGAGGGAACAAATTATCTGGTTAATCAAATAAGGTTCCAAAAGAATGATCTCAGGGATCATATTGAAAGAGAAGTCATAATGGGGGAGAGGTTGCTAGTCAATGCCAGCTCAGAGCATGCCAAATGGATAACTAATGCTGTTAGAGCAACTCTGGGATATCCACCCCTATGTGATGATGACAATACAGCTGAATCAGGAATTCAAGTTGCAGGAAATGAAGGGGGTCAGTAGGCAGTAGCTCAAATCATATATCCCCCTTCTAACTTTGAGGAAATTCAACACCTGGTTCACCAGATGTATAGCCCTCCAGAGGCTTCTAAGAATGTTATAATAGAGAAAGTAGAAATGTCAGAGGCAGCACTGAATAAAGAGCAAGAAGCTCAACTTTCAAAGAAAAGATTTAGAGAGTAGGCTGAACTGAAGCCTGATTTTGAAAGATGGAGTCAAACCTCCAGAAATATTATACTCACTGTCTGGCATACTGTCAAATACAAAATGCATGATAGAGGCAAGTGGTATTCTGAAGTTGAATGGAATAAATATCTGCAAAGACAAGGCTGGGAGAATACCTGCTATAGCAGTAGAACCTAGTAAATATTTTCCAAAGCCTTTTCATTATTTTGAAAGGCAAAAGATAATGGCTGAAGAACAGAAAAGGAAGGATCTGAAAGGAAAGAAACCTGCTGATGATGTTGAACCTACTGTGCAGGCTCAGATCAAACCAGGAAAAGGCATAGTCATCAAGGAGCCTGATCAGGCTTAGAATAGATTAACTAGATTTTACAACAATGTAATCTTTAGTTCTTAAAAAAATCTATGTAAACTAATTGTTGACAAACGTTTGATAGTTTAAACAAAATAATGTTTCATGCTCACTGTGTTTGCATCATTCTGTAATGACATATTATACATGTTTTGTTTATATGTTACCCTGTCATGTAATGTTTATATACATCATAATGTGTGTTTATTATAAATGGTGTATATTATTGACTAAGGGTTATGACTTCTCAAATAGGGGGAGATTGTTGGGTACATTGGAAAATGTGTACCAGATTTGGAGAATCCTCACTTAACTCAATGATATTCATCAAGGTGTATCTGATGTTGTTTTGAGTTTATATGTGCAGGTTAAGAATATGCAGGAAAAGTTTCAAAGTCCATGAGTCGACACCAGAAGAAGCTGTGTCGACATTTGTGAAGACTTGTGTCAACACTTGAGAAAAGCTGTGTCGACACCTAAAGTCAATTGTGTCGACACTTGAAAAAGCTGTGTCGACACCAGAAGAAATTTTATCGACACACAAAAAGTTCAGTCGACATCAACTGTGTCGACACACAGGACTTGTGTCGACACACACACCAGAATTTCTTCTAAGTTAATTGTGTCAAGACAATAAGTGAATGTGTCGACACACAGGACTTGTGTAGACACATTCTTATAGAAGCTATGTCGAGAAGCAGTGTCGACACCTGAGAGCTTTGTCAACACCACCAAGGATTATGTCGACACTTAGTCTACTTGTGTCGACACATGGGAAGTTCAGACTCGACACTTTGCTGATAGAGACAAAGTTTTAAGAAGTGACTGGAGACTTGACAGCTACCATAACCAACAAGTCTATTGCAACTGTCAGATCTATCAGAAGTTGGTTAGCAACCGGATCAGCCGGTAACCTTGGATGAAGTCTATATAAAGATATACTCTATCAACTGAGGAAGAGGAAGTACACAAAACACAATTACAACAGAAGATCCAACATACACAAGAAAATCCAGTGAGAGATTTCAAGTGGATCTAAGTGAAGAATTTCAAAATATCTTCAGAATAATTTGTAGAGAGAGAGCTCCAACAATTCAAGTGAAGAAAGAGACTATCATCAATTAGTCTCTTAAGAGCAAATCCTGAACTAATCTGCAAAGAAGAATTCAGATTAATTTCTGGATTTTAAGAAGGAAGCTGATTGAAGATCAACTTCAAGAAATTCAACCTTACTGTGTTCAGATTCAAGATGCTTCGATGAAAGCCAAAGACAGGTTGATATCTGAGTAATCAGATTCATCAAGAACTGATCAAGAAAACTTTCTACCCATTCTCTCTCAACTTGGGTGAAAGATAAAACTTATTTTATATCATTTTTTTTGTAAGATCATTATTGATCTGAGTTGTAAGCCTAATTTATAAACGTTGAGGTAGGGCTGAGTGCCTGAGGTAGGAGATTTATATCTCTGAGTTGTAAGCCTTGGGAAGGCTGAGGTAGGGCTGTGTTCCTGAGGTAGGAGATTTAATTCTCTATGTTGTAGGACTGGATGAAGATTGAGGTAGGGCTTAATTACCTGAGTTGTAGGAGTGTGGCCTCACTCTGAGTTGTAGGAACCTTGAATGGGTTCTGAGCTGTAAGATCTGTGGATCTGAGAAGGAAGGAAGAAGTTATGCCGAATCTAGTACACTGCTAGATAGGCGAAGGGGGCAAGTGGATGTACCCATCATTTAGGGAACCACAATAAATCTATGTGCCATCTGTGATTGTGTGTGATATTGTGATTTCTGTGACGTGGTAGCTGTAGAACTATTTGATTCTATTTGATTAACTGAATTAATATTATACCTTAGAGTAAAAAGGAATTGAACCTATTCACCCCCCTAGGATTTTAGGTTATCTTGAAACCAATTCTTTCAATGAAGTATGTTTAATGTAATACACGTTTGTATACAATCATGTCTATGTGATTTTGTATTTACGTTATTTGCTTGAGGTGCGCCATTTCCATCCGCCACCACACTCGTTCTGCCGCTCTAGTAATTGCTAGAGGCGTGCGTAGCGAAGAGGTTTTCTCGACCCTCATTTCACCATTCTCACCACCTCATCTGCAAGCCTACATGTCTATCCGTCTTGCGATTTGGTGCATAGCGGCCTGTGTAGTCTTCCATCCCGCCGGGCAAAGCATCACATAGTGGCATTGCGTAGGAGTAGTTGTTAGTGTTTTTAGTTTCTTTTTCTGCAACTATCAAAACCCCCCTTAGTTAGCTCCAACCTAAGGACTTCAATCTCAAGTCCTCCTCGAAATTAACTCCACCTTACTCTGTTCCTTGAAGAGATCGATAATTGGTGAAATTCACCAATTTTATATTACTTGTGCGACCGGTACACTTGCCGTCCAACGCATCAAGTTTTTGGTGCCGTTGTCGGGGAACACAGTCGTGTCAGTTTTTGCAGAGGGAGATAGGAGATAGAAGCCCTTTTCCATTTGTACATTGCATGTTTCTTCTTTGATTTAGTTTTTAGAATTCTTTACTTATTTTTCTTTGTTCTTTTTCTAGTTTACATTTTTCTACAACAGGCATTCCTTTTCTTTTATCTACTAGTGTGTAGTTAATTTTTGCTAAGAATATTTTTGTGGGTAAATTCTCTCTTGTTGCACCATGTTATCTTATATGAATATCTGTTGCAGATGGTTTGGGGATTATAGGCATGGTAGTGATGAGTGCACCACTGAAGATAGTGAGCATGATTCTCGGGGTTTAGTGTATGGAGCACCGTCCTCTTATGGTACTTCATACACCATACCCAAGTCTTATGGTCTCTTCTCTTCTACGCCTTCACTTTTTCTTATTCCTCTCTAGTCCCACTAGGACGGATGAGTAATGGAAAATAGTGTTTGTGTTGTCATAGCACCGAACACGTGTTGTAATATTGCGTAGAATTTCTACGCCGGTTGGAGGAGGATGATGAACCGGGTAACTGGCTCATTCCATCCACCTCTCAGTTGGCTGCCCCTTCTGATTCTGATGATATATTCGCAGTACCACCTTATCTATGGGGGATTGCTGTGGATATACTATCAGACTTTCTGCTGATCGGTGCAGCGAAATTGCGGTGCCATCTCTCCCTATGCATTCTTCCCCTCTTTTGGATTCACCACCGGAGGAACCCGTGCATGTTTTCTCTTATGTTGTTGTTCCTCCGCTTTCTTTTCACGAATTAGCTATCCAAATTTTTAGTGAGTCAGCTGATGCGTCAATATTTGTTGGTGATTCGGTGCCTGAGGTTGCGCCAAAGTGGGATTAGGATTTTACTCTCTCCGACGGAGAATGTGGATCTTCGGAACACTATGATGCACCCCGATGGGATGAGGAGTATCCTCTTTCTGATCCGGATGTTTGCACCTCCTTATTGGATGAGGCGGTCCATCTTACCACCGCGGACCTCGAGTTTTCTGATTCAGCCCGATATGACTCATATGACACCGACTGTGATATATGCTTGGATCCTGCTGGGAGTGAGACCGGGACCACTCTCCCAATTTTTGATTATTTTAGTTCTTCGTATCTTTTATTTCTTGATTCCCTTTCTGTATCTGAGCCTGTGTGGGTTGAGTCTTCGAAGGTACTTCAGGAGGAATTGGAGCTTCCAAATATTGCTCCATTTATTGCTCTCTCCTCCTGTCATCTCCCAATAGACGATACCATGCTAGGCGAGGACTTATTTTGTATTGACATGAACGAGGACCAGTGCTCCTCCTCTTCTTACTTCCTATTTTCTCTACCTGTGTTGGGAAGGTATTATTATTTAGGTAGAGGGGTAACTGTTTTATCTCCGTATAGGTACTGGTTACCGCAATGGATAATGGAACAGTTACATGTGCATTTTTTATTTCATCGGCCCATTAGCTAGAAATGTATAGAAATCGAAAAAGGCGTGGTGGGAGGACATTAACCCCAGTAGTTATCTTACATTTTCTGAATTTTATTTTCCATGTCTAACTTAGTTTAGTATTTCTTTGTATTTTGTATATTTTTCTTTTGTTTTTGCGAAACTCACCCCTACAGGCATTCATGACAAATCGTATTGGCGGGGTTGTGATTCTTCGTATGGCGGAGCTGCTTTTGTTTTTCACACGTCTTCTGGTATGCTCCCTGGCTGAGCATTGGGTAACCTCTTCCCTTGCCTCTATTTGATTTAAGTTTCTATATCATATGCTGTGTAGCTTAGTTTATGTTTGTGGGAGAGCCAGTATATGTTACCTTTTGCACACGCACATTACATGTACATACTAGAAGTTTTTATTGTTTTATTTTGATTAGTTCATTGCATCGCACACCACTGCACCCACATGAGCGTGTGCTTAGCTGTTAGCGTGCTGCGAGTTAAACTCATTTATTTTGTATGATTTGGGAAAATTATTGTGCTCACATAGGATTGTGAGACGGAGTACAATGTTGACCCTGTTGTACTCCTCGTCGAGTGCTCTCGTCTCATGTAGAAGTTGGAGTAGATTTAATTTTTCTGTATGCTTGTAGTTTTACATTTTTCTAATTGCATAAATACTATTTATTCTTCTCAAAAATTTGGTGAATCCGGTGTGAATCTGATGGTAGATTAGGGATGTGTGAAGACAGCTGTAAAATTCATATTGCTCGAGTCGGGAGGAAGGAAAGTCTTTCTCATTGGCTAAAAACTTGCCCCAAGCTATTCTTGAAGCATGGGTATAGGTTAGTCATGCATGAGTGTGATGTAGGCCATCATTTTGGCCCGGTTAAGCTTTGTACCATTCCTAACATCTAATCTTCGCTAGCCCCGTTGTGCCTACCCCTTCTTTTATTTCAGCTCCACCATTATTTCACCAAAGCCTCATAGCCGATCCTAGTCGCACACCCAAGTCGAGCTTTAGTATTTTACATTTTCATTTTGGGGTGTTGATGTGGTGATATTCATTGTTAATATGTGGATGTGCTTCAAAGTTTTATTTGCTGAAGTTGCTAAAAAAAGGTGATTTGAAAAAAATGTATAAAAATGAATTGTAAGAATAAGTGAAAAGAAAAAGTATAATTGAAAATTCTTTTTGAGATGAGATTGTATTTTGAGTAGGCGGTGCACCCACCCATATTTTAAAAATTAAGTCTAGGGGTGTGGTGTACCCGCAAGTATTGGGGGTAGCGTTGTATTCTTTTTTTATGCTAGCTCATTTGGGTTAGGTGTGTAGCACTCTTATTTATCTTTGTTTACCTCACTGAAACCCAAGCCCCATCTCTTCACCCAGAGTCCTACTGATTCGTGTGTGAACCTAACCAGTGCCATGGAGAGATGATGGAGATGTCGTCCCCCCAATTGCTAATGATGGCGGCATGCTAGCGGAAGATCCTCCTTCGTCGCCTTCAAAATACTTGCGTCGTCATGGTGATTGTGTGGAGCGACGCTACGACCTCCGCCCTCGGCACAAAACCGCTTCATATTAATTAGTTGATTACTATCAATTTAATATGGATAAATTTATTTTGTTATTTTCTTAAGCTTGTTTAATTATTTCCTTATGGTTTAAACTTTAGAGTGCATGTTTATTTTTATGGGCTGCATGTAGCCTAGCCATTGTTGTAAGCATATATAAGGTATAGGATATTTCATTATGAAGGCAATTTGGAATGTGATTTGAAACCCCAAAGCTTTCCCCCTTAATTCCTTCTCCTCTCTCTTCCTCTTAGATTCTGCCGCCCAAGCCTCTCCTCCCTCCCAAGCCGCCAACTTCCCCCTTATTCACCCTCACAACTTGGCCACCTGTCCTCCACCGTTCCAAGCCTCCACCCCTCACAAGCCCCCTCTCGGCCACCACCATGTCCACTCTAGCCGCCGCCAACTCCCTTCCTCCACCAACCTCAAAGCCGACCCCCTCCCCTCCCCCTTTCAAGTCTACATCCAACCACCACGAGCGGGACGCAACGACGGCGGAAGAACTTTTCTCCATCCGGCGTAACTCCGACGAAGACGTGTACGAGCGTTCCAAGTTAGATTGTCGGAATCATCCATTCCAACTTGGGTAATGAAACGTCTACTCCCGTGTGATTTCCGTCTTGGATATTCTTGTGGAGGCCAATTGTTACGTTGGATTTCGAAGCTCGGAAATAGATTGTGGTTTATTTTCAATTGAATTGTGTTCATCTTAATTGATTTATTTTCGAAAGGTTTGGCGAACTTCATAGCTTTTTGTTGGGAGAGTTCTACCGTTTTCCGGATCGTAATTTTTGGTAGATCTCTTTTGGTACAACCCGCTCGGTCGGATCTAATATTGATCCTTTTAGCCGGAATGGATATTGGCCTATAGCCTCTATTAGGTCCCTAAACGGTTAGGCTACCCGTGCGTTAGCATAATCGTGATAAAATTGCTTGGAGTGTGCGCTGCGGGAACTTCTGTGCGCGTGTCGATTTTAAATCATTGAGAGGTGAACGCACCAGTCCGTAGGTCTCCCGGCGACGACGGTTAGGCCTGCATCAATTTGGTATCAAAGGGAGGTTCCAGTCAATTCCCTAATTGGCACCCTCCCCCTGTTGTTTGCACGCACTTATCTTGCACGTTTATCTACCAAAATTACAAAAAAAATTCCTGGTCTGCCAATAGCGGCCTTATTTTTGTATTTCTGCTAAACAATTTTCAAAATTTTTTTTAATAATCTACGCAATATTTTCTTCCAGAAAATCACAAAAAAATATTTTCAACCTTAGTTATTTTAGCGGGAACAATCCCCTCTGCGCGTCACCTTCGCTGGACAAATCTTCTTTTATTTACATGCGCACTAGATTAGGCACGAAGTATTATCCGTTTTCTTCGAATATGGAGGACGAACGGGATGCGGGTCACAGTCTTACAGCACTTGAGGAACTCCGCCAGGATTTCACAGAGCAAATGACGGCTATTAGGGAGACACTGCACGAGATGAGATTCCACCTTGGGAATCCCCATAATCAACCCGCAAACCAACGAGCAGAAGGAAATAATAACCACAATAATGAAGACGCTCCGCGGGCACCATAGGAGTTTGATCTTACTAGGGCCGTCCACGTCAAACCCCCATCCTACGATGGGTTGGGAGAACCCCAAGTTTTCCAAGACTGGGTTATGGAGATAGAGTGCTACTTCGAGTGGTACAATCTGAACGACGCGGATAAGGTGCGCGTGGCGAGGATGAAATTGTTGGGTAGAGCGAAAATATTTTGGATAAATGAGGAGCGGCGTCTGAGAGTCGAGAATGGAGAGTTACCCGTTGTTTGGGCGGACATGAAGGCTTTGCTGACAGAACAGTACGTCCCCACATATCATCGAACACAAATGTTTGATGATTTGGCTACCCTTAAGCAAGGGAATAGGTCGGTTTCGGAGTATATGAGTCTGCTTAAGGACATGATGGTTAGGTGTGGAGTGAAAGAGATGCCCGATATCACCGTCTGTAGGTTTCGTAAGGGGTTGAACCTCGACATCCAGGGAAAATTGCTTCGATATGGCCACACCGACTTGCAAGTCACGTTTAACGCTGCATTAGATATTGAGAAGCACAACTCACATAAGCATAAGTCTCGCTCATTCCAGAAGGGAAAGTCCATCTTAGGACCACCTCCCACTTCCACCTATAAGGACACAGGGAAGATCCGGTCCATCGACTCGACCTCCATAGTCGTGACCGCCAGGAATAGTAGAAATCCGACGGGTGAGAGAGTCCCAGTAGGACGAGTCAACAAAAAGATTTCGCTTGCGGGATTCAAGGTCACTACAGTAGTGAGTGCCCTACTAAGCCCAAACTTTAGCCCTGTTAGATTCCACCAGTGAGTCTGATGACCTTATCTATGAGGCGGGAGACGATAGCGAGTCGGAAGGAGTGCCTAGTGATATGGAGGACGAGCATAATATGATGGTCATGCGGTGTATTCTGGCGAGTCCGCGGGCGTTAGATGACTGTAATAGGACAAATATATTTTCGTTGCATTTTAAGAGTGGAGAGAAATTGTGTATGTTGATCATAAATAGTGGTAGTTGTATGAACGTCGTTTCTGAAGTGGCGGTGACCCAAATGTCTTTAGTTAATGAGCCGCACCCTCATCCTTATAAGGTGGCATGGGTAGATAAGTCATCCTTCCTGGTATCGAAGCGTTGTTTGGTACCCCTTACCATCAAGGCTTATTCGGAGAAGATTTGGTGTGTCGTCTTCCCTATGGATGCTTGTCACGTCTTATTAGGCCAACCCTGCCTTTATGATCATGATGTTACCCATTTTGGCCAAGCCAACACCTACAAATTTATATTTAATGGCAAGACCATAATTTTAAAACCCACTCCGCCTAAGGATCCCTTAGTTCCCTGTAAGGATACAGTTGTACCGGTCGAAAAGAAGTCGTTAAGTTTGATTGGCAGGAAGGAATGGGCTCATAACCCCTTTATGGATGGCGTCATATATGCTTTAGTTTGTTTGCAGGCTAAGGAAGATGCGACGTCTTTTGAGAATTTACCACCGGCGTTGAGAAAGCTCCTAGATGACTTTAAGGATGTGTACCTGGACGAGCTACCGTCCGAGTTACCCCACATGGGGGACATCCAACACACGATAGATTTCATCCAGGGTTCCTCTTTTCCCAACCTTCCTCACTACCGGTTAAACCGCTCCACAAACTTAGAATTACAAACCCAAATTTTCGATTTAGTGCAAAAGGGATTCATTCGTCATAGCACGAGCCCATGTGCCGTACCCGCCTTGCTTGCTCCCAAGAAATACGGCTCTTGGAGGATGTGTGTGGATAGTAGGGCCATTAATAAATTTATTGTTAAGTATCATTTTCCCATCCCTTGCTTGGACGATTTGTTGGACATGTTAGCGGGTTCCACGATTTTCTCGAAATTGGACCTTAGAATTGGATACCATCAGATCCGAATTACGGAAGGGGATGAGTGGAAGACGGACTTTAAGTCAAAGGAGGGCCTCTACAAGTGGTTAGTGATGCCGTTTGGGCTTTCCAATGCCCCAAGCACATTTTCTAGTATGATGACTCACGTCTTCCAACCGTATATGGGCAAATTCATAGTAGTGTATTTTGATGATATTTTAGTTTTTAGCACATCTACGAACGACCACGAGGCACATTTGAAGATTATCCTTACCACTTTGAGGACAGAGAAATTATTCGTTAATATTAAGAAGTGTACGTTTCATATGTCATCTGTCGAGTTTCTTGGATATACAGTGAGTTCGGAGGGCATACATTCCAAGAAGGTACAAGCTATTAAGGAGTGGCCAGAGCCCGCCAATATTCGAGATGTTAGGAGATTTCATGGTCTATCTACGTTTTATCACCGATTCATAAGAGATTTTAGCAGCATAATGGCCCCCATTACTGAGTGCATGAAAAAGGGTGAATTTTCTTGGACGGTTTCAGCCGCTAAAGTGTTTAACACCATTAAATCATGTATGTCGGAAGCTCCCCTACCGCGATTGCCGGATTTTAATAAACTCTTCAAGTTATCATGTGATGCGTCTGGTGTGTGAATTGGTGGTGTATTGAGTCAGGAAGGCCACCCTATGGGGTATTTCAGTGAGAAACTCGCAGGGATTAAATTGAATTATTTTAATTACGATCGAGAGTTTTACGCAGTCATTTGGTGCCTCCAATATTGGTGGCACTACTTACTCCCTAAGGAATTTGTAATTTTATCCGACCATGAAGCGTTGAGGTTTATTAACTCTCAAACGAAGATTAGCCCTAGACATGCCAAATGGGTCTCCTATCTTCAGGAGTACACATTCATCATCAAACACCTTAAAGGTTCTCTCAACCGCATAGCCGACGCTCTTAGTCATGTCTCTTTATTATTGTCTACACTAGAAGTTAAGGTATCGGCTTCGATAGAATTAAAGATGTGTATGTCCACTGTCCGGATTTTAAGGATATTTATTTAGCCACTCAAGACAACTCGCCTACGACCATTACGTCTTATTATATTCATGATGACTATTTATTCAACCAGTCGAAGTTATGTATTCCGCGTTCCTCCCTACGTCACTCTATTGTTTGGGAGTTGCATAGTGGTGGGTTAGGTGGACATTTTGGCCGTGACAAAATGATCACATTAGTAGAAGACAAGTTTTATTGGCCCGGTGTTAAGTCAATGGTTAACAAGATCGTGGGTAGTTATCGAGCGTGCCAATTGGCCAAGGGAAACAAAACCCATGCGGGACTTTATACCCCTCTTCCTATTCCATCCATACCCTGGGAAGATGTTAGTATGGATTTTATTCTAGGCCTACCTGTCACGTTTAGACGCCATGACTCTATATTGTTCGTCGTCGATCGCTTCTCCAAAATGACGTACTTTATTGCGTGTAATAAAACCAACGATGCGTCACATGTTGCACAATTATATTTTAAGGAGGTAGTTGGCCATAGAGGCGTTCCAAAATCTATAGTTACCGACAGGGATGTGAAGTTTACTAGTTATTTTTGGAAGACCTTGTGGAGGATTATGGGCAACAAACTTCTGTTCTCTTCAGCCTACCATCCGCAGACGGATGGGCAAACAGAAGTGGTAAACAGAAGTTTGGGTATTTTACTCTGATGCCTTGTGGGAGACCACAAGGGTACATGGGACCTTCTCCTTCCTCATGCCCAGTTAGCATATAATAATTCCAAAAGTCGGTCCACTGGCTTGTCTCCGAATGAGATCGTGCACGGATATAAAGCACTGGTGCCACTCGACTTGATTCCTTTACCGCCGTCTTTTAAATCAAGTCAATTTGCACTAGAGTTTTCCTCTCATATTCATAATCTTCATAAGCACATAAAGGACACGCTAACCATACAATACGCGTCTTATCAAGGTCATGCTAACGTACATAAGAGAGCTTCTCACTTAAAAGTTGGCGATCTAGTCATGGTGCGTCTCATCCCTGAACGGTTACCTACGGTCACCATAAAAAGTTAGCGGATAGGCTAGCGGGACCTTATCAGATTTTAAGGAAATTCGGAGACAATGCATTTATTTTGGAATTACCAACAGATTGGGTTATTTCCCCTATTTCTAATGTTTCAGATTTAACGTCATATGTTGCTCTGCCGTAAGAACTACCTTCCTGTCCGTTTAGCTCCACTACAGATTCTAATGGGTTTGGGGCTGAGGTTGTTACTGGATCGCTCCATCCATCGGTCTCCAACGGAGGTACGTTGAATGTTGAAGAAAATGCTTTTCCTCCTCTGTTGCCTAATGCTTTTCCCAGATTCCCCCGGACACACTTTTTGCCAGACAGGATTCTACAGGATGAAGTGCTTCCCTCTCCAGATGGCGATGTGCACCGCTACTTGATTCGATGCAGCGGTCGTCCCACCTCCGATGACTCTTGGCTCCCAGAATAGGAGGTGGATCTATTGGATGACGCTCTTCTTCGACGGTACCTTCAAGACAACTCATCGGTGATGACTCCTTTCGAGCGGGGGAGGATTGATGGAGACGACGTCCCCCAAATTGCTAATGATGGCGGCATGCTAGTGGAAGATCCTCCTTCATCACCTTCAAAAGACTTGTGTCATCATGGTGATCGTGTGGAGCGACGCTACTACCTCCGCCCTCGGCGCAAGACTGTTTCATAATAATTAGTTGATTACTATAAATTTTATCTGGATAAATTTGTTTTGTTATTTGCTTAAGCTTGTTTAATTTTTTCCTTGTGGTTTAAAATTTAGAGTGCCTGTTTATTTTTATGGTCTGCATGTAGCCTAGCCATTGTTGGAAGCCTATATAAGGCCTAGGATATTTCATTATGAAGGCAATTTGGAATGTGATTTGAAAACCTAAAGCTTTCCCCCTTAATTCCTTCTCCTCTCTCTTCCTCTTAGATTCGGCCGCCTAAGCCTCCCCTCCCTCCTAAGCCGTCAACTCCCCCCTTCTTCCCCCTCACAACTCGGCCAGCAGCCCTCCACCGTTCCAAGCCGCTACCCCTCGCAAGCCCCCTCTCGGCCACCACCATCGTCCACTCTAGCCGTCGCCAACTCCCTTCCTCCACCAACCTCAAAGCCGACCCCCTCGCCTCCCCCTTTCAAGTCTACATCCGACCACCACGAGCTGGACGCGACGACGACGGAAGAACTTTTCTCCATCCGGCATAACTCCGACGGAGCCGTGGATGAGCGTTCCAAGTGAGATAGTCGGAATCATCCATTCCGACTTGGGTAACGAAACTTCTACTCCCGTGTGATTTCCCTCTTGGATATTCTTGTGGCGGCCAATTGTTGCGTTGGATTTCGAAGCTTGGAAATAGATCGTGGTTTATTTTCAATTGAATTGTGTTCATCTTAATTGATTTATTTTCGAAAGGTTTGGCGAACCTCGTAGCTTTTTGTTGGGAGAGATCTACCATTTTTCGGATCGTAATTTTTGGTAGATCTCTTTTGGTACAACCCGCTCGGTCGGATATAATATTGATCCTTTTAGCCGGAATGGATATTGGCCTATAGCCTCTATTCGGTCCATAAATGGTTTGGCTACCCGTGCGTTAGCATAATCATGATAAAATTGCTTGGAGTGTGCGCTGCGGGAACTTATGTGCGAGTGTCGATTTTAAATCATCGAGACGCGAACGCACTAGTCCGTAGGTCTCCCGGCGACGACGCTTAGGCCTGCATCAAGAGAGTGCGAATGGGTAAGCATATGGTCACCTACATTGGTGCATTCCTTTGGAGGTTATTCCAAACCCCGATCTTAGGCAATGCTCGCCTAGCGATTAGTCTATTTCCTCATACGTGTGACCGGATGATTCACCGTGATTCCATTTTTTAGTAATAATAAAATGTTGATACACATTGTGAAAAGTGTAAACTATTTTGCATACTTAGAAATTTCCTCAATTTATATTTTTACGCGTACGAGCATGCGACTTCGCATGGTACTCCATATCACAATTTCTATGTTAGCTAAATCATTTTTCCTATCTGCATAGATTTTGTTTGCTCGGGACACGCAATCAGGTAAGTCTGGGGGTGTGATGAGTTTGATTTATATAGAGTTTTTCGGACCCATCTCGGCTAGTTTTCACGCACTTGCACTTCACTTTTAGTATGTTATCGTTGATATTTCATTTATACAGTTTTACAAGCTAAGTGCATTATTTTGGCCCAAGGTTGTGCAATTGCGCATTCTGTTGTTGGGGGTAAGCACATTTTGCTCCCCAGGGGCTCTTTCAGTTGCTTTTTGTTGAATTTCTGCTTTTCTGGAGGGTCCTGCTTGCTTTTATTTGTTTGTATGCAGGTGGGGCGTTTTCCCAAAGGATGGAATTCAGGTTTGAGGAAACGCACGGTCGTGCATTTTCTTAGCACACGGTTATTTGCGATCGTGCGTTTTGTTATGTAGGAGAAACGTCGAGTGGAACTGTGACAAATTTCGTCGAGTTGAGTTCGACGTTTATAAACGCACGGTTAACTCACGGTTTTGGCCAAACCGTGCGCGAAGGAAAAACACAGTTTTCCTGTACCTTTTATTTTGGCACCATTTTATGGTTAATCGTGCGATTTGTTCATGCACTGGCGGTTGCGCCCGTGCATGAGTAAAACACACTATTCCCCTATAGTATCTTGTTTTTCTGCGCTCTGGGTTTACCCGTGCGATTTCCTTCACACACGGGCAAAAATGCCCGTGCGCGAGTAAAACGCATGGGTCAACGCTTCTTCATCCGCAAGCTTGGGCTGGAAGTTAATAACGCACGGTTAGCGCACGGTCGTGCGCCAATCCATGCGTGCCTATTTTTCTGTCCTTCATCTATTTAAAGCACAGATTTACCTCCATTTAGAACAGATTTTTCTACCCCGCCGTTTTCTGCCTCCGAGGAAGGGTTCCGCGATTTCCCTTCATCTTCCACCTTATGGAGGTGCTCCGGGCAGGCTTTCAACGCCATATTCAAGCCAGAGCTTCCTCTCGGCCTCCTCCTTCGTCCTTGTGCTTCAAGAAGAGTTTGATCTAGCTTTCTCCATCAAGCTTGGAGAAGTTTGTGCCATCCTCCACCGGATTGTGACACGAAGAAGATGGGTCCATTTGGAGTTAGTGACAACCTCCTCTACCACGGATGCAGTTGAGGTCCGAGCTAGGATGCAGATTGACAACCCAGCGATTCCTTCCGTGAATACTCCGCAAGACTTCGGATTTGGTCGATTTCGCACACTCTCTTCTTGTTTTGTTGTTGATAGTGTAGTTTGATATCTTTGTACTTGATGAAATATGTTTAATGTATTATATGTTTATATACAATCATGTCTATGTGGTTTTGTATTTACGTTATTTTCTTGAGGTGTGACATTTCCATCTGCCACCACATCCGTTCTGCCGCACTAGCAATTGCTAGAGGCGTGCGTAGCGAAGAGGTGCTCTCGACCCTCATTCCGCCGCTCTCAGCACCTCATCTGCAAGCCTACCCGTCCATCCGCCTAGCGATTCGGTGCATATTGGCCCGTGTAGTTTTCCATCCTGCCCGGCGAAGCATCACATAGCGGTGTTGCATATGAGTAGTTGTTAGTGTTTTTCTTTTCTTTTTCCGCAACTATCCAAACCCCCCTTAGTTAAATCCAACTTAATGACTTTAATCTCAAGTACTCCTCAAAATTAACTCCACCTTACTGTGTTCCGTGAAGAGATCGATACTTGGAGAAATTCACCCATTTTATATTACTTGTGCGACTGATAAACTTGTCGTCCAACACATCAGGCACTAGGCTCGAGACTGCAGCTCTTAACAAGCGAGCTCCAGGATACGAGTCAGCATGCTTTGGGGAGTGCTACCTCCCCCTATTTGAAGGCTCGGGGGCCTACCCAAAAGGGCAGGGCTGAAGTTACCGGCTGCCCGGAGTACAAGAGAACCGGGCAGAGATGAGGGGAAATAAATAAACAACAAAGGGGAAAGGAGGGAAACTGCATGGCCTGGAGGATTCCTCTTGGCGAGCTGAGCGTCTGGGCCCTGGGACTTGGCGTTGAGCAGGTCCGATACTGACGACGACCTGAAATGGAGACCGCACGGCTTCTCTGACAACCAGCCGACTTGCTGTTTGCAGTAGCTAGAAAACACAGGCGGCCTAGTCTTGAAAGCCCTAAGAACTACTCATGGATTCTTGGTTAACATAATCCCCGCACATTTTTAAGTTTCTGAAAAACTTCAAAAATGTAGAATTAAGTCGGAGACCGTGACTGCCTTTAATGTATGTGCATCTATAAAATGTCGGGAACACTATCATTCTTCAAGATCTATGCCAAGTCACGGGTCGATACTCGCCACTAGCGGTCAGAATTTTCCAAGCCGACACTGCTTTTCACATGATGGACGTCATGTCCTTGATGTTAGCCTGGGAGAAGAAATCGGCTGAGAAGAAAAAGAGCAGGAGCCGAAAATTGGAAAGCTCTGATCAACAGCCTGTGGAGAAGACTGAGAAGCCGATTACTCCAGCAGCTTCTAGTTCTGGAAAGAGGCATATTGAGACCGACGTTGAAGCTTCGCAGGCCGCAACCAAACTTGAAGCGACTTGTAAGACTAATACACCACAAACCAGGACTACCAAATCCTTTTGAGATAACTTACTCACCATCAGGTGAACCCCTCTTAAAAATAGCCGAGACATAGGAGAAAAGTGTTGAATCTGACAAGTCGGGCGAATTACGGACCATGACTAACGTAGTCGTTGTTGACGACAACGAGACGAAGAAGTCATGGGAGGCTGTGCGGTCTTCGATAGAGAAGAGCAAGCGGGCAGAAATTATAGTCGGCACCTTGAAGCGGTAGAGGAAAAAGAATGAGACCCTCGAGGAAATAATGAAGAGGAAGGCGCTGAAGATGCGGGCTGGAAACCGGAATATTTCCGTAAAGACCGGAGCGGCTAGCCTCCAGCATAGGCCGCGGGATAAAGAAGTGCCCGAGATTCCGTCGACACAATCCTCCAAGTAGAATGAGCCAGAGAACATATCCGCGGTTAGCAAGACCCTGAGTGACATCTTTAAGGCTATGGAGACGTTACAGCAGCAAGACAAGCTTTTGTAACCCTGGCGGCTTCTGAAGAGACCGTCTCCCCCAATGTCGAAGTCACTGGGGAGAAGCCTGGTGAGCCGGCTTATGCGGTTTCTGAAGGAGCCGAAAAATCTAAACTCAGAGAGAAGATTGAGGATATGAGGAAACTAATCGCCGGGAAATAGGTGGCAACCGAATTTCCTCTTCTGTAAGGTAAACATGGAGAAGTTAAGCGAACTATAAATTTCTACAAGTTGCGGTCACGGAAGAAGGGGGTGGACACAATTTTAAATCCGTCGGCCAGCTTTTTCCTGAATACGGCTCAACTGAAAAGTAGACCTATGGAGATCGAGCGGCTATGGAAAGAAAAGCTAAAGCAGATAGATCTCGAACGATTCAGGCGGATAGTGTTTAGATCTCATACCACGACTATTGAAGGAGATATAAACCAAACCGGTGGTCTTATCCTACTGATATTCTTGTAAAAAGGTCGCAATTATCTGCTGAATTTGTCTGTGATTTATCCACTGCAGGTGAACCAGAAGCGGCGATGAAGCCTGGCGATCTGACATCCCTCCTTCCTACGCTACCGCCGCCTCCGCCAAGTGTCCACGACAAAAGGATGGCCGAATTCCAGAAGGAAGTCGACGCCTTATTGGCGAGGGTGAGGGAGCACAACGATGCCCTTTGGATTAACGAGGACGAACAACGGGCTGTGCAGAAGGCTGCTGAGAGGAGAATCCAAGAGTTGCAGGCCACCTTGGAGCAAGAGACAACAAAGTGGGGGTCTACGTTAGAGGCAGCTGAGATGAAGATACTAGAGAGGCCGGCCGCCTTGGAGCAGGAGAGGATAGAGAAACTGGACATGCAAGCATTACTGTTGATGGTCGGATGGCTTGAGAGGGAGAGAGGAGAAATTCGGTGCCTTGACGAGGGATATGACATAGGTTCGTCAGCGGAGGCCGACGGAGACCAGTGGCCTGTAGCCATGACTTCTGGAAAGTTTCCGCAAACAGGCCGCCCGACTTCTGAAGAGACTTCAAATCCACTAGAGATCGCGGCGGCTGGGCAGGCCGCAGACTCTTACAGGCTAGTGGGTCGGTCTCTACAGATGATTCCATTTATCCGTGTGGAGCGTGACACCTCGCGGGTTCACCGGTCTCTGCACTTATTCCGTCACCTTGTTAGCCAGTTGTATGCTGTGATTGTTCAGACCGGTGATCAAGTCGCCCGGATAGGCTAACAGGGACCAGAGGGCGACAAGCAAGATTGAGCGATTTGATTGGACTAAGTCGCGTGAATAGACTGAACGTGATGTAATATAATTTTATTTGCGGACGCTTGACAATTTGGTTGGTGTAAACAACTGTTGTACATTTATTTTATCCTTCTACAAATTGTTTGCGGTTTCTGCGGTTTATAATTTATGGCTGCCACAAATTTATTTTTTCCCGAAATGTTCCAAGTACAGGAACTTAGCCGCGCGGTCTGGCGAATAGATCGTCGGCATAACAGTATGATTCCCACTTATGTTCTGCCATGAAAATTTTCCAAGTGCACGAACCTGGCCGCGCAGACTGTCAAGTTGTACTGCGGTTTGACTGTGGTGCTTGTTTGTATTGCTTGCAGGTTGAGGTCATGTGGTTTGATATATAACCGTGATTTGACATTGATTACTGTTCCTTCCCAGGGTTTCTATAATTAGAGGCGATTTTGAAGACTTCTGCAAAAGAAATTAAGATGCGGGCTAAGTCGAAGTCGATGCGGTCTGATAAGTAGAGTGCGGTTAGGAGTGATGCGGCTTCTGCTTTTCATTCTGCAGACCACAAAGAGTGCCGGATCAGCCAAGCCGAGCTGGACAACTTTATGGAGAAATATATGCAGGGTAGCCCGCTACTCGCGCGGCTTCCGCTGCTGCATGATAGGATTAATTCCACAAATGCCTACCAGATCACCATTCCCATAGACCACTTTGACTGCGGCTTCGGCTTCCCTATCTTGATGGAAGTCGTAGCGAACTACGATCATTACGGTGTCATTCCCGGACAGCTGCCACTGAATTCCATATCTGCCATATTTAGTTTCATATCTTATCTGAGGTCGGAGAGAGTCCGCTTCTCGATAAAGCTGTTCTGGGAATGCTTTTCCGTCCGGTCTATTCCATACTCCGGGACAAAAATATTTTGTGTGCATCCGTACTTCGGCTGCCTGGGGCTGAAGGTCGTCAACTTGGCGAACAAGATCCCGAGCTGGTCGGGGAGATATCTTATCTTCGAAGGAAATATTTGACCTCTGCCGGTCAAACTGCAAGTCCATTATGAAGCCGCCTTCGGCAGCAACAGGCTGGAAGGCTTGGAGAAGGAAATATATAACTTCTTCAAGGGCAAGCGGCTTGACGTGAACCACTACATCCCGCTGCTCCCATCCTTTGATGGCGTTCAAGCGGAAGATAGTAAGTATTAACCCAACCAAACAGTTTCGTTAGTCGCGCGGCTTATGCACTGATTTCTAGCTTTGGTTGTGCAGCTGTTGTGGCGGTACCGCTGAACAAACCACTGATGCCTGGTGGTTTTACACTTACTTAAAGGGAGAAGCGCGCTAAATGGGTCCGGCCGCAACAGACTGACGAAGATGAGGAATCTGCCTCCTCCAACGAGTTCACGCTACAAGGAATGGTCATCGGCCTGAAGGATATCCGCGACAATCTGACCATACTGTGGAGTCCGGATGGCGACTCCGTGAAAGTTTCCACCGCCTTCCCTTTCTGGGGGAGGAATAAAGTTAGCCGCCATGCCACCGCATTTGGCGCGGCCCGATACGGAAACAAAAACTTGAAAGCTCTGCGCAGGGTTCCTCAAGGCGACTTGTCGCGGCTAGCCGCACAGGTCCAGGCGGGAAGCTTCGTGATAAGCCAATTCATGGGCCTGGCCTAGAAGCCATTAGTAAAAGACAAAAGCGAATTGGTGCGGCAACTAGAGGAGAAAGAAGAAGAAATTAAGCGAGTAAATGAGAAGGAAACGGTAAGTTATCACCTGATATTCTTGCGGTTATAATTGTGAAACCGCTCCGTCTAACCCTTTTCTTCTCTTGCAGGAGATGTACGCTCCTGCAAACCCGGTCTTCCAGGATAATGTCTTCCCGCAAGTTGTCCAGGGGATTGACGGAGCGCTTAACCGCCTTCGAGACCTGTGGGCTTCGCGGCCGCATTACCTACTTCACTTCCGCCGACCTATACCCCACCATGAAGAATAGGGTGGCTGCTGTGTATCGAGCGGTCAAAGGTAAAGGTAAGGTCGGCTAAGGTGACAGAAAAGATGAGGAGGAAGATGGCATGGGAGATGACAGCCAGAAAAGCCAGAGTGAAGGTGCCTCCACTGAGATAGGCGGTCAAGCATCGAAGACAACACAGACTGATCTTGCGTGGTATAGTGGCTCAAGCGGCTCTTCAGCCAGCAGCTGTAATGCCCCAAAACTCGAAAGAGGGATGGGTGGCGTTTTGAGCCAAGTTTGGGACTTGGTAGTGGTCACACGTCCTGTGACACAGGCGTGTCTTAGGGCCGTGTCATGCTCGGGTTCGACGATCTGGCCGTGTGGTCGACGAAAATGCAGTCGATGATGGTCGAGACAGCGGACACGGCCTGAGACACGGGCGTGTCAAAGGTCATGTCCTGCTCGGGTAGTTAGCCGAGCTGTGTCGAGGGAGGACCACGGCCTGGAGCCCAGACATGTTTGGGGTATGACACAGGCATATTAAATTTGACACGAGCGTGTCGAGTACCCATGTTCTCCTTGGGTTGTGTTTTCTCCTGTGTCTATGAAGGAACACGCCCCGCAACACGGGCGTGTACTGAATGACACGGGCATGTTAGGTGTCACATGGGCGTGTCGAGAGCCCGTGTCCCTGTCTGGACGTGACAGTTTCGACATCGATTGAGGCACACGACCTTGGACATGTGCGTGTGACAAGCCGTGTTCAGCCCAGGAATATGATTTTAAGAGAGAATCGTAGTCGTCCGTTTCCTTCTTTTGGGATCTAAGGGCTCAGGCTGGTCCATGTTAGGTTAGGTCCTGGAATAAGGCTTGGAAATCCTCATTTCTTTTGAGATATCTCTTTCTAAAAGTCTTAGAGAGAGGGGAGAGCAAGGAAGAAGGATGAGTAGAGTTCCGGCCGCCAGTAAAGCTTCGGAGCCCCAAATCGCAAGCCAAGTTCGAATATATGGAGGCGAGGCCGTTGCGATGCTTTTCATCCATATAGATCTTCATGGAGCCAAAGAGAAATGCTAGGGTAACGATTCTCATCTTGGACATGTGAAGTACTCTTTCCTTTTGCATAGGAAGCCCGCTCTCACGAGTATGTGGTGAGTGTGAGGTGTTCCTTCGGGTAGACATGAATAGTCCCCGTTGTTTTGCATGTAGAGTCCGCAATCGAGAAAAGTACATAGGCATGGTGTGTGAAGCCTACCTGGACAAGTTGGTCTGGATCGGTGATGTTGCATTGCATGATTGGCCGGAGAAGAATCCGCGCTGATGGTTGTTTTTTGGGTTTTCTACACGGTAGATTGCAACAGGGAACCTCAGGGACTAACTCTCAGGTGCACCCGAAAAACTGGGAAGAAGCGTGATACTGCCATCTTTGTGGCCTAGGAGCCAACTTGCATATAACTGGGTTATGTGAAGTGTGTGACAGATTGGGACTCGGGGAAGCTTGACCCGCTCATATGGCTTAAATTGACGTTGCGGTGTGAGCAACGGGTCAGGCGGAACCTTACCCGCTCTGTGTCGTTCGGTTAGAGAGACCTAAGGAACATGGTTCTCGTCATTGGCATAGATGGAGGGACTTGGGCAAAGGCCTGAAAGACCATAATGCTCACGAGAATTGTTGTTCAAGTGGCGGTGGTGAGACCGCGGATTTTGACCGGGTTAACCGACAATGTCCCCTGAGAGCACGGGGTGTGTGGCCGTGCGAGCCTACGCCTGTGATGATGTATAATTTCACTACTGTTAAGCTGTGCTAATAAAGTGCAGGTAAGGAGCATCGCCGCCCCAAGTT
Organism: Platanthera guangdongensis; assembly: GCA_039583875.1. Lineage (NCBI taxonomy): Eukaryota > Viridiplantae > Streptophyta > Magnoliopsida > Asparagales > Orchidaceae > Platanthera > Platanthera guangdongensis. The sequence goes on along the minus strand of CM077166.1, from coordinate 60,730,237 downwards.
TAGGGGCGAGGTCATTATAAATTGGTCAGCTTTAGCTGACCGTTGCTTTTGTTTGCCACCGCTTCTGTTGATTGTTGCTTGCAGGTACTACAGAGCCTAATGGTAAATAGGGGGCAAAAGCCCTTGTTGCTGAGCCGGCCCTCGAAGGCCTTTATACGAATGTTTACTTTTATTCTTATGCGTGTCCGACCTGCGTGCCGAGGTTTGGAAGACACTATTTATTTGAGTAAACACTTGTAAGGCCATAAGGCCAAGGTACTTTGTGTATTTTGTACATTTATTCCTTTTGGGTTATTGTAGTGGACATTCATGCTGTGGCTGGGTTCTTAATTTGCAACTTTTCAATTTTTTCCGCTAGAATGTACTATGTGTAGGATGTTGGTTATTGGAAGGATGGTTTCATTGCGAAACCCTTCGGTCTGTCTGTGGTATATGCCATCAAGCCCGGCCAGACCTACTGTTATATGCTATGCGACAGATAAGGTGTGTTATAATTTGGTATCAGACTACTGGTTTTGGTCAACTTAAATGAATTCGTGGATGAATTCTTTTAAGGGGTGGTGAGCACATGTGTGTGCGCCATCGTTATAACATAAAGAGAACCCATGAATATCCACTTAGGAATAAAAATACACATGTTTGAGGAACCTGCGTGTTCCTATAATTGCTTTTTGCAATATTGTTTGGTCTCTTAATATTGTTTTGTACGACTATAGGTGACCAGGAGTGGTGCAGAGCCGTCAGAATGTCTGGTTTCTGAGGCAAGTAGTGCACTGAATGATGTGTCTGTAACACCTCCCTCATCTGAAATCATAAGATTGGTGGCTGAAGTGGTGTTCGCTATGATAAATACGCAGCCTGCAAGGCAAATGCAGCAGCCTACCCCTGCGGTAGAGCAGGTACCGCTTCAAGCTGCTGAACCGAGAAAGGTGGAGCAACTAGTGGCGGAGCCTCTGGTGCATAGGAGAGCAACTGAAAGGCAGCTCAAGCATGTTATGGGCTTCAATCCTCCGGTGTTCTCGGGGACGGGAACCCCATCCCAAACTGAGGTTTGGCTCTCCCGAGAAAGAGAGTATTGATAGCTACTGAAATGGAAGAGTGGCAGATGACAACCATAACTACATTCCTATTGGACAGAGATGTAAGGCTGTGGTGGGAAGGTTTAGAGCTACATCACCTGAGGGGAAGGGAACTCACGGACCTCTTGATGGAAGAATTTTCGAGACTCTTCTTGGCAAGGTACCTTCCTTTGGCTCAGAGGATCACGATGGAGAATGAATTGTAGAAGTTGACGTAAGGAGAGAGTAGTGTGGACGAGTATCTCCACGAATTTACACTATTGGGTCGGGACGCTCGCTCTACATTCGTTGATGAGGAGCGTAAGACAAACTGGTTTTATGAGGGTCTGAGGGATGACCTAAGGCTACTGCTCTAGGGGCGTATGATGCAGGGCTTCTTGACCCTGGTCAATACGGCCCGGTCGTTGGAAAAGGGTCTGAGGAATATGCAAGCGAAGAGAGACTCTCGTGCTAAGAAGACAGAGTTCAACGTGCCGACTAACTCAAAGTCTGGGTATCGTAAGTTCCATAAGAAGGATAGGACTTCAGGTCCAGCCCCTTCTTCCGGTGCTTCGGGGGAAACTACAAGCCGAACCCCGGGTTCATGCTATAACTATGGAAAGCCAGGATACATTGCCCGAGACTGTTGGAGCGGATGCCCAAAGTCTGAGAGGAAGCCGGGAGAAACCTATGAGGAGAAGGGCATCGCGGTGGAGTCAACCGCATCTCACTATGATCCAGCTCAACCTTGAGTCTATAACCTTGGCCAGCAAGAGGCCATAAAGCAAGAAGATGTGGTGACAAGTACGTTTTAAATTTATAGCAAGTTAGATTTTTAAAATACTTGCTACCTTACACGTGTTACCTCACTACTGCTTCTATTGGCTTTGTTTTGATTTGTGATAATCCGGCGAGTGCACTCTTTGATATGAGAGCTTCACACTCCTTTTTGTCCGAAAGATTTATATCACATATCAGAGTACCTTCTTCGATGTCAAAGGACAAACTGAATGTGTTGTTTTTGAATGTGTGTTCGATGCATGCAGATAGTGTCTATGACGTAAAGATTCGTATTGGGAGTCAGGAGTTCGATTTGCAAGCGTTGTTACTGCCGCTAGTGGAGTTCGACGTGATATTTGGTATGGATTGGCTCTCGGAGCAGCAAGCATAAATTGATTGCAATCGCAAGGAGGTCAAGTTGGGAACTGGTCGTGAGATGACATTTGTGGGCTTGAAAGGTTCGAGCAAGACTTTGATGTCTTCTCTTCAGGTTGTTAAGGCGTTTCATGGTGGTGCAGAGCTGTTGTTCATGCTAGTGGAGGCTTCGAAGCATAAGCCTGCTTTGGACAGCATCCTAGTGGTATCTGAATACCCTGATGTGTTCCCTGGTGATCTCCCTGGAGCCCCACCTCAGCGGGAGATAGACTTCACTATTTAGCAAGTGCTAGGTACGAAACCTGTGTCACGCTCTCCGTATCGGTTAGTGCCTAAGGATATGGCGGAACTGAATGTTCAACATCAAGAGCTTTTGGAACAGGGTTATATGGGTCCAAGTTCGTCGCCTTAGAGCGCACCGGTCCTTTTTGTTAAGAAGAAGGACGGAAGTTTGTGGCTCTATATCGATTATCGAGAGCTGAACAAGTTAACGGAGAAGAACAAGTACCCGATCCCAAGGATTGATGATCTGTTCGATCAGTTAGTCGGGTCATCAGTGTACTCAAAATTGGACGTTAATTCCGGGTATTATCAACTGAGGATAAGAGAAAGTGATATCCCCAAGATAGCTTTTAGTACGAGATACGGGCATTATGAGTTTACGGTCCTGCCGTGTGGGCTGACTAATGCGCCGTCAGTGTTCATGGATCTGATGAACAGAACTTTCAGAGAGTACCTGGACCACTTTGTGATCGTCTTCATCGACGATATATTGGTGTACTCACAGAGTGAGGAGGATCACTTTAAGCATCTACATTTGGTGTTGGAGATGCGGAGGAGGAATCAACTGTATGCCAAGTTCTCCAAATGCGAGTATTGGTTGTCCTTAGTAGCGTTCTTTGGTCACATAGTTAGTGGAGAGGTAATTGCGGTGGATCCGACGAAGATTGTTACAATATGAGAGTGGCCTGTGCTTTATATGGTAGCGAAACTCCAGAGTTTTCTGCGGCTTGCCGGCTATTACAGGAGCTTCATGGAGAACTTCTCACGGATAGCGTTACCCCTCACGACTCTGATGAGGATAGAGCAGAAGTTGTTTGGATGCCATAGTGCGCACAAGATTTCGAAGAGCTGAAGAGTCGGTTGACCATGAGGCCTGTTATAAGTTCGCTGAGTGGGACCGAAGGCTTTGAGATCTACAGCGATGCTTCAGGCAGTGGATTGGATTGTGTTCTATTGCAGCATGGAAGTGTGATAGCTTATGGCTCACATCAGCTGAAAGTACATGGGAGGAATTATATGGTCCATGCCTGGAGTTAGCGGCCGTGATATTTGCCCTGTAGCTGTGGAGGCATTACCTATACGGGGTGAAGGTCGATATCTATACCGACCACAAGAGCCTGAAGTACTTGTTGGATCAGAAGGATCTAAACATGCGACAACGGAGATGGATGGAGTTCCTGGGGGTCTACACATTCAAGATTCATTATGTGCCTGGCAAAGGCAATGCAGTTGCGGATGCGTTGAGTCGTAGGGTCCCATCTCAGGACAACTGGCTGTCGATTCATGACGAGCATTTGGTTCGGGAGTTGGAGGCATTGGAGATCTCTTGTGCTGACAAGCAGACTAGTGCCGAGCCGCAATTGAACTGGACAGAAGTTCAGTGTGACCTGGCTGATCGGATTTGTCAGGCTCTGGATTTGGATGGCCACATGAAGCAAATCATTGTTGAAGCATTGGATGGGTCAAATTCCCAATTTAATATTGCAGATTGATTGTTATGGAAGGACAGTCGTCTGTGCGTCTCAAATGAGGGCAAACTGCGGGTGGAATTGATGTACGAGGCTCATCATACTAAGTACTCGATTCACCCGGGGAGCACGAAGATGTACTTTGATATGAAGAAATTGTTCTGCTGGTCAGGACTTAAGAATGATATGACACTCTATGTTGTGAAGTGTCAAACATGCGCCTTAGTGAATGTGGAGTGCTAGAAGACTAGAGGATTCTTGAAGTCCTTGCCTGCCGGGAATGGAAGTTCGACGATATTAAAATGGACTTTGCGCATGGGTTGTCAAGGTCGCAGAAGGGAAACGACGCCATCTAGGTGATCGTAGATCATTTGATGAAAGTGTCGCACTTCATTCCGCATAGGAAGGATGATTTTGTGGAGAAATTGGCAAAACTGTATGTGGATAACATTGTGCGGCTTCACGGTGTGCCCCGCAGCATCGTGAGTGACCGAGATGGGTGGTTCACGTCCAATGATTGTAGGTTGGTGCAACAGATGCTGGGAAAAAAGCTGAGTTTCGGCACGGCCTTTCATCTGTAGACAGATGGTCAGACCGAGAGAGTCAATAGGATGATGGTAGACATGCTTTGTATGTGTGTCTTGGATTTCGGGAAGTAGTGGGAAGATCACATATACTTGGTGGAATTCGCTTATAACAACAGCTACAAGGCGAGCATTCAAATGACAACATTCGAGGCCCTTTATGGTAGAAAATATCACACGCCGTTGTCGTGGTTGGAAACGGGTGAGTCGAAGCTATACAAGCAGCAAGAAGTGGAATATGCAACCTCGTTGGTACGAATCGTTCGAGAAAGATTGCTAATCGCTCAGGACCGGCAAGCTAAGTACTATAATGCCAAGCATAGGAACATGGAGTTCGCTGTTGGCAACTGGGTGTACTTGAAGATTAAGCCGTTCAAGGGTGTCTCGCAGGTACGACGCTTGAATAAGTTAATCCTGAGGTACCTTGGACCGTTTGATGTTCTGGAGCGGATTGGCGAAGCTGTATATCGATTAAAGCTATCAATGGAACTAAGTGGTCTGCACGGCGTATTCAACATATCGGTGCTGCAAAAGGTGGTGCAAGAGCCTTCGGAAGTGATTGCGCTCGATCAAGTACCAGTCGGTAAGTGGTTAACGACGAAGGTCAAGCCCGTTCGCATTGAGGACTTTGAAGTCAAGCAATTGCGTAACAAATACATCAGAATGGTCAAGGTCCGTTGGCACAACTACTGTCGGGAGGAGCTCTCGTAGGAGCGAAAGCAGACAATGCTTGAGGAGTACCCAGAGTTATTCCACTCAGGTACCGTTTACATTTTGTAAATCATTTCCTTGCTGTAATTTCGGGACAAAATTCTTTTAAGAGGGAGAGAGCTGTAATGCCCCGAAACTCGAAAGATGGATGGGTGGCGTTTTGAGCCAAGTTTGGGAATCGGTATGGGTCATTCGGCATGGGACACGGGAGTGTCCCAAAGCCGTGTCATGCTCCGGTTTGACGATCTGGACGTGAGTTTGACGAAAATGCAGTCGACGATCATTGAGATAGCGAACACGGCCTGAGACACTGGCATGTCACAAGTCGTGTCCTGCTCGAGAAGTTAGCCGAGGTGAGTTGGGGGAAGAAGACGGCCTGGAGCCCAGGCGTGTTTGGGTTTGACACGGGCGTGTCAAATGTGACACGGGCATGTCAAGTACCCATGTTATCCTCGGGTTGTGTTTGGTCTTGTGTAGATGAAGGAACATGCCCCGTAACACGGGCGTGTACTGAATGACACGGGCATGTCAGGTGTGACACGGGCGTGTCCAGAGCCCGTGTCCTGGTCTGGAAGCGACAGTTTCGGCATCGATTGAGGCACATGGCCTTGGACACGGGCATGTTACAAGCCGTGTTTGGCCCAAGAATCTGATTTTAAGTGCGAATAGTGGCCGTCCGTTTCCTTCTTTTGGGATCTAAGGACTCAGGCTAGTCCATGCTAGGTTAAGGCCGGAAATAGGTCTTTGAAATCCTCATTTCTTTTGATATTTATCTTTCTAAAAGTCTTAGAGAGAGGGGAGAGCAAGGAAGAAGGAGGAGGAGAGTTCCGATCGCCAGTGGATCTTTGGAGCCAAATCGCATGCCGAGTTCGGATCTACGGAGGCGAGGCCGTTACGGTGCTTTTCATCTGTCTAGATCTTCATGGCGCCAAAGAGAAATGCTAGGATAACGATTCTCATCTTGGAAATGTGAAGTCCTCTTTTCTTTTGCATAGGAAGCCCGCTCTCACTAGTATGCGGTGAGTGTGAGGTGTTCCTTCGGGTAGACATGAATAGTCCCATTGTTTTGCATGTAGAATCCATAATCGAGAAATGTACATAGGCATGGTGTGTGAATCCTTCCCGGAGAAGTTGGTCTGGATAGGTAATGTTGCATTGCATGAATGGCCGGAGAAGACTCCACGCCGGTGGTTGTTTTTCGGGTTTTCTACGTGGTAGATTGCAAAAGGAAACCTCGGGAACTAACTCCGAGGTGCACCCAAAAAATTGGGCAGAAGCGGGATACTGCCATCATGATGTCCTGAGAGACAACTTGCACATAACTGGGTTATGTGAAGTGTGTGATCGGATTGGGACTCGGGGAAGCTTGACCCGTGCATATGGCTTAAATTGACGTTGCGGTGTGAGCAACAGGTCAGCCAGAACAGTACCCACTCTGTGACGTCCGGTTAGAGAGTCCTAACATACGTGGTACTCGCCGTTGGCATAGATGGAGGGTCTGGGGAAAAGACGGAAAGACCATAATGCTCACGAGAATTGTCGTTCAAGGGGCGGTGGTGAGACCGCGGATTTTGACCGGGTTCACCGAGAATGTGCACTGAGAGCACATGGTGTGTGGCTGTGCGAGCATATGCCTGTAATGATGTGTAATTTCACTACTGTTAAGCTATGCTAATAAAGTGCAGGGAAGGAGCATCTCCGCCCCGAGTTTAGGGGCCGGGTCGTTATAATTTGGTCAGCTTTAGCTGTCCGTTGCTTTTGTTTGCCACCGCTTCAGTGGAATGTTGCTTGCAGTTACTGCGGAGCCTAGTGGCAAATAGCGGGCAAAAGCCCTTGTTGCTGAGTCGGCCCTAGAAGGCCTTTATATGAATGTTTACCTTGATTCTCATATGAGACCGTCCTGCGTGCCGAGGTTTGGAAGACACTATTTATTTGAGTAAACACTTGTAAGGCCATGAGGCCAAGGTACTTTGTGTATTTTATATGTTCATTCCTTTTGGGTTATTGTAGTGGACATTCATGCTGTGGCTAGGTTCTTAATTTGAAACTTTTAAATTGCTTCCGCTAGAATGTAATCTGTGTAGGACGTTGGTTATTGGAAGGATGGTTTCAATGTGTAACCCTTCGGTCTGTCTGTAGTATATAGCGTCGGGCCCCGACCGGACCTACTGCAATATGTTTTGCGACAGATAGGGGGTGTTACAGCAGCAGCGGTTACTCGCAATCTCAACTCGACGTTGACGGTTGCAGTGAATCACGTTCTCTTGCGGCAAGAAGCTTAAGTCGGGCGATTAGCAAACTTTGAATTTGAACTTATATTATTTTTTTAATCTTTTGGAAACTGAAGGTCTATTTTTGTTAACCGCGCGGTTTGATGTTTGTAACAATTTTTGAAAATGAAATGAAAGAACACTTTACCTTTGATGTGTAGCCTATTTTATTTCTATCATTTTTCTTACTTGTATTAGTCCGACCGGTCTCAACATTGTTTCTAATTTAACAGATAATTATTAAGTATGCCGGTTTGAGGTCATACTGAAGACCAAAAATTCTGAGTTCTGCGACTTCAATTAATTAATCCACAGGGAAGAGAAAAATTCTTGCGGCTTACATGAAAATATACATTGATCATTAAGCCGCGTGGCTAAGTACTTTAACCGCTGAAAAGCCTTAACAAAAACAACTGATGGTTGCAGCTAGGCTGAAATCTGATGCAGTCCGCGCTTCCGATATAAGAGTTATACTTAAGGATAGAGACGAATAACCTGCGGCTTCTAATATAAGCATTCAAGACGATGAACAGAGATACTTCTGCATGTCTAGCAGGCAGATAGGTCGTCTGGTGGTAGAGGCCAAATTCATACTAACATTAAAGCGGCAAGTCGTAGGTTAATTAGAAGGAATACCATAACACGGCAGACTCAGATCAAGAATTGATTGTTTGAATTAAGTCAGTCGGATTCCTGAGTGTATGAATAATAAACCATCAGACATGCATCTATAAGCCGAGTAAGATAAGCCGGAATGAGTAATCGCGCGGTCTTTGTACTGAATTGCATAAATCGGCACAGGCCGCTTCTTAAAACCGCAAGAAGGCGGATAATCTTACGCTAACCTGCAAAGAACGGGTGGAGATATGAGCTTATATGTCAATGTGAGCAGGTGCATGAGGCATTGCTTTCCACACAAAGATCATATAAGCAGGATTAAAGTTCTTAATATCCACGACCGATGTCAAGCGGGACAAGTACGTAATGTCTGCGACTAATGTCGAACAGGATAAGTACATAAAATCTGCGACTTATGTCGAGCGAGATAAGTACGTAATATCTGCGACTGATATCGAGCGGGACAAGTATGTAATATCTGCGACTAATGTCAATCGGGATTGCCACTACACATCTGCAACTGATGTCAAGCGGGATGTGGAGGGCTTAAGAATTTAAAGGTATCTTTGCATTCATATGTGTGTATGTCAGTATTAAAAGCAAAGCTTAGAGATAAGATTCAGATGGAAAGTAAATGCTTGTTTGTAGTTTAGGATGTAGCAAAAGGATATATGCTTGGAGCTTGACCGAAACACATTACAGCCAATTGTCGGGGCTCTTGCTCCATTATTCCAATTTTAAACACTCTTATTATTGAGAAAATCAAGTATTTACTTGCACCATTGAGGTTGCTAGAGAAGAATGAACTAGAGAGTCATTGAATGACATAATCTTGCAATTTCCCAGCTATTGCAAATTGATCTGCAAACTTCTGAAGGGCCATGCAATCTTCTGCTAGATGGCCTATATCTTTATGATGTTTGCAAAAAGTTCCTCATGCCGATATTTGATCGTAGATTTAATGCATCGAGGATTTTTGAACTCTGGCATTTCTTGAAAAACTGTCAGGAGGTCTTCCATAGGGATTTCAAATTTGACTTAACTATCTAGAATTTTTTTCATGCTTTAGAGTTTTAGGATCAAAAGATGCGATAGGATGTGCTTTTGTAAACTCAGATGACTCATTCTGCTGAAGAGGCTTTGCAAGCCAATTCTGATGGAGACAAGGAGACTTGTAACTTTTGAATTGTGAAATATTTTGCGAGGAACTAGGATGTTGATAACAAGAAGTCCCCTGTGGTTATTTAGCCTTCTGATTCAAAAATGAGATGTAGTCTTTGTTCGCTTCTTCGCCTTTTATGAACTTATTAACAATATCAATTAGATCTCCTGAAAGTGTTCAGTTGTCAACCTAAATCACCTATAGCGGGTAAATAGGTGAGTTGTGCGTCTTTTTGCGGAATAAAAAATTAGCGATCTATGCACAGAAAATAATCAAGCAATTACAGAGGACACAGAGATTTATAGTGGTTCCCCAACCTTTGGTACATCCACTTTCCACTCACCGATCTAGCAAAGAAATAGACTCGGCTACTCCACTATCTCAGATTAAAACCAATCCTACGCCTCGGAACAAAGTTCCTACAACTCGATCCACAAAACAGATCTACACTTGGAAGATGAAAAACTACCTACAACTCGGAGAACAACGCACCTACACTCGGAGAATAATCTCCTACAAGAATAGATTGAAAAAATGAAATACAAACAATAATATTTCTCAGATCTGGAGATTTCGGCCCAGGTCTTCTTCCTTGAAATTTGCGGCGCAGTCAGAAACTTTGAAGAAGACACGCCACGACAGGATCCTGATGTGAAAATTCTTGACTCACACATTCAGAGTGAAGATGAAGAAATTGAATAACAATATCGATCTGCAAGTCAACTAATCTGAATCTTCTTGAACGAAAGCCCTGGGCGATTTGCACGAAGAGGAGGTGCGGCGGCTTCCGTTTAGGAAAGAGAAAAATCTGATTCACAATTCTTAGAGTATTTGTTTTCAGTGCTTGTTAGGATTAGTCGAAACGACAAGACCTTATATAACATCTCCCTAACGGTCATAATTAGAATTAATGACGACCATGTGGACCAATCAAGTCAAGTCATTTAAAAATCTCGTCAGTTAGGGCTTAGCCAAAATTTCTTGAAAGTTGACTGAATTACTCGAGTGAAAAGAGAAGTACTCGAGTACTGAGATGAGTTCTCGAGAAGACAACAACAGACTACTCAAGATGAAGTTATTCAGGAAATTCAGAACAAAATCTATAATCACTCGAGTGGAATAAATATTACTCGAGTGCTAGAAAGGTTACTCTAGAGGTGGAGATGAACTACTCGAGAAAAAGACTTAGAGAAAATTCTGGGAGTTTAAAACTGATTACTCGAGTACTGGAACTAGACTTCTCGAGAAGTAGATAGACTTCTCGTGTACAAGAACTTTACTACTCGAGTAGGGTAGATTCAACACGAGAACAATACTTATGTATCTCGAGACAAAGGGCTCATCTACTCGAGTGGTTAACTTGACTACTCGAGTATTATACTTAGAATATTTCTGAGAGGAAATTCTGTCATCTCGAGAAAGAGAAGAAGTCTACTCGAGTAATGGACTTGGCCACTCGAGAACTAGATTCAATATCTCGAGTAGCATTTCCTTTACTCGAATTCCAGACTAGACTTACTCGAGTATATCTAAAGGTTCAACTCGAGTACTTAGAATTCTACTCGCGTGAAATACTTAGAAAAATTCTAGTTCATGAGGATTTTCCTTTCTTCAATGGAATCAGCATCATGTCTTTCACCAACAATGCTAATGCTGAAAAAAGAAGTGTATCCCAATATAGAGGCTACACATGAGTCAACACCATGGATCACACAATGAGGGATTACATTGTATGGTTCTCTATTTGGTGATCCATTGTAGACTGACATTGGTCTACACTTGACAATTTAATCCTGCAAACACATAACTCAAACAATACATCAAATATAACTTAATTCATCTTAGTTCAAGGGTGACTTCACCAAATCTATGTTATTGTGGATACAATACCCAACAATCTCCCCCTATTTGTAGAAGTGAGAACGCTCTACACTAAGGTGAATTATATAAACAAATAAAGAGCTAGATATACAGGAGAGATAACAAAGTAACATGCACAGGGATTATAAGCCAAGAGTAGATTAACAAAATTAAGGATGTATATAAATAGAATTGTCCAAAAATCATTTCGACACAATTCCCATCCACACTTTTATAACTTTCTTCATTCTTAAGCTTGATGTTGTTGTTGTTGTTGTTTCAGTCTGTCCTTCTTTTCCTATTTCCGCCTTTGATAGCTGGATGATATTGGATAGTATTTGGGAGGTTTTGGAGGTGCGGCAAGATTGTTCCTTCCATTCTCTCTATCATAGCGTATTCTCTTGGTCATAGATTTCTCATACAAGTCCCACTCTTGGGAGCTGTAATGATCATGTCTATTCTCATTGAAGTCTAAGACTAACTTGAGAGTATCAAGGATAAGTGACTTTGAGTTAGGACTCCAGATGTATGCAAATTCAGGAGCTTTCCTTTTCTCTACCTCTGGAATTGGAATGGATCTACTGGCAGAAGCTCCATCACCATACTTCCTCTTCTTTGGGATGTGAATCTCGGGAGGAGCTTGAAGAAATATATCTGATGGATCAGATTCCCAAACCTGAGAATAAGTTTCTGGAGGAGGAGCTTCAGAGCCTTCAGGTCTTGGAGAAAAGATAGGCTGAGGAACTGGAGCTGGAGCTAGAGGAGCTAGGGGATTCAGATGATGAGGAATTATATTTGGATCTGCTTGAAAATCATGGAAGATCTGGTTGTGCATCCACATAGTTGTATCATAGGTATAAAATTTTACACTGTGGATCTGATTCTGCACATCATCATGAATTTCCTTTAGCTTTGCTTCCCAGAGAGTTGCTTGGCAGCATCTGAAGTTTCTAAGTATCCTCTGACTAATGTCTTCCCCTTTCTGAATTCTACAGTGAGTTCATCTATGACAGCTTCTTTGAAGTACCCACTTCATCACAGATTTTGAAGGTGTGCTCTTGGGCCAGCTTTTCTAACTGAATCTGATTATTAGCAAGAGTAATAGATTGTTCCATCACTTTACCAACACTGGTAAAGGTGTGATCCAATGCTTTTCCACCTATCTTGAATAACTGTCTGAGCTCATCAGTATTGTGCTGAATTTCTGCAAAATCTCTGCTCATCTCTTTTTCAAGAGCAGAAACTTTCTCTTGAACTACCTTCAAGGAGTCATCAAAATATTTTCTTTGGTCGAGCAGCATCTGTTCTATCTTACTAAGAATATCAATAGTAGCAGGAGTTGGAGTAGCTGTATAAGGAACTGGAGGAGGAGGAGCAGACCATGGAGGAATCTCTTCAATGATTATTGATCTCTTAGCTCTGGTTGTGTGAATTAGAGCATCTCCTTCTTCATCAATAAAGGTGGGAAGAGGGAAATCCAAGCTCTTTAGAGGAGCTTCAACTAGTTCTAGGGTTTGCTCTTTCTCATCAGAAATTAGTATTGTCTCATCTGGCTCTTTGTCAGTAGCAGGAGATTCTGGAGATTGATTAGGTGAGGGTGATGGTACTCGAGTGGGATCCTTGGTTGGTTCTGTAGGTTGTTCTTTCTGGAGGGGAGGAAGAGGCTCTTCAGTGCTGAGTTCTTCAATCATCTGTTTAATGGCTTCTTCTGTAGAGAGAATGGTTTCTTGTACTTGAGCATCTGATGGTGTCTCTTCTGGAGTGGTTGGAGGGAGAGAAGCAGCAGCAGGTGGAGTTGATTTCCTTTCTACTGGAACAGAAGGAGCAGGCTCCCCATCAGCAGATGAGCCAAATGTGCTAGCAACATGTTGTTGCGAGGGATATGGGGTCCTATCCTCTACAGTTGGATGTACATGAGCTTTAGTAGTCTGGGCAGGATTTAGCAACTTCAGTTCAAATCTCTGAATAGAAGAGATGGATACTTTCTTCATGTGGTGTAGTGTTGTTCTTTTGGAGAAATCAAAAACTTCAGGGTTGATCTTATGCAGCATCAAAGAGATGATCATGGCATAGTTAGGAGCCTTGATGCTCTCCCTTATCTTATCAAGAATCATCATTCAAAACTGAAATCTTTTTCTGCATATAATTGCAGTCATAATATCAAACATATCAAAGGAAATGTCTGTGATGGAACTTGTCTTACAGAGGAGTATCTTGCCAATAATGTCCACAAGGAATTTGCTCTCAGGATTGAGGTCTGGTCGACGAATGGAAAGCACTTCTGGTGAAAGTTCACAGAACATACAGGCTCTATCTAAATCTTCATGTGTGAGAGGATCTTCATCATCAAACATGGGTAGCCGAAGAAGTGTTGAGACAGAGGTCTTGGTAATGAGTTGTAAATATACCTATTTTTATATACATTAAATAAGTCGTTTTACTTTATTTTTGTCAGTTTTATTTATTTTTCTTTAATAAATTGCTCTTATTTTGTAAATATCATGCGATCTTAAAATTATTTTGTTTCCTAAAATTTTTAGGAAAAATGTCAAAATTAGCAAGTACACGCCCGTGTACTTTAGGTCACGGCCGTGACCAGGGCGTGATACTCCATTTTCCCGCGAAATCAACGCATTTGAAAAAGAAAAGTGTGACACGCCCTTTCACAAGGCCGTGTCAAATGTGACACGGACGTGACCTAACCTGTGTCACCGCGCTCGACATTTTGTGCTCGACGTTCATCAACCCGACTGGGACACGCCCGTGTCTAATAATCTGACACGCCCGTGTCATTCCCGATCTACGATCAAGGCTTCCAGCTCGACGAAACCGCGCTGAACGTTCATCGACCCAACCCGACCCGCCCATGTCAAGATGCCACACGAGCGTGTACTCCTCCACCTGGGCGATAAGACCCGCACGATGACTTTCTAACACGAGCCGCGCCTAAATCCACCACCTCGACATGCCCAGCGTCACGCCCGTGACCTAGGGAGTGACCTTCACATTTTTAGCCCTGTTCTGTAAGAGCTCTTGTTCTTTTTCCTTGAACCATTTTGCTTAAGGGGCCGACTGTTAGATGTATTTCCAAATGCTTTGTAAGGGATTTTCTCCCCCTCTCTTTATTTTCATTTTAGCTTTGTAATAGTCTTTTAGTATCAATAAAATTTATAGTTTTTCTCCGGTTATATGGTTTTCGAATGCATCTATGTGCCCATCTCTTTTACAATCTTATTTTTTCTTTTGTTTTAACTTTATTTTTCGTCTATTTTTTGTACGTGTGTGTGTTTATGAGATTAATTTGCAAGTTTTTATCCTTAGTTATTTGTACTTAGTTTTGGTTAGACTACGTTCTGATAGCTTTCTATTTCATTCCTATAGATCCGTAAAACTATTTTCAGAGTGGTTTTCATTTTTTCTAATTTAGATTTTTCTTTTTATGTCGTAAAACTTTTCGTTCTTTTTACATTATTTTCACTTTTTACGTACTTTTACGGAGTTATAAGAATGAAAATATAGTCTTTTTAAGTTTTCGTGCATTTCAATTTTCATTTTAAACTTTTGCTCTTTTAATTTTTTTGTCCTCTTTTTATTCATTTCTACCGCATTCTAGCGGTAGAAATGTATTCGTTTTAATTTTTCGAGAACTTCCATTTTGTGTTTATTTGCAAAAACGTTTGCTCCGTTAATTTTTATTTTCACTTTTTATGCATTTCTACCGCATTCTAGCAGTATAAATGTAGTTCTTTTAATTTTTCAGTAACTTAGTTTTTTGCATTTTTGTATGCGTGTGTGTGTGTGTGTGTCTGAGATAGATTTTACAGCTTTCTTTCAATTCAAGTAGAGTGTGTGCGTGTGTTGCATTTATTTCCGCCTACTCGTTAGGAGTTAAATGGAGTGCTTTTATTTTCCACCTACTCATTTGAGTAGGATTTGTGTGTGTGAGTATTTACTTTCTGTAGAGTGAGTGCGTGTGCGTATTTATTTCCGCCTACTCGTTAGGAGTTAAATGGCAGGTCTTTATTTTCCGCCTACTCGTTATGAGTTCAATGGCATGTCTTTATTTCTCCTAATCATTTGAGTAGGACTTGTTTACGTGCGTTTTAATTTTAAGTAGAGTGTGTGCGTGAGTTTTCATTTCAGTAGAGTGTGTACGCGGATGCATTTATTTTCTCCTACTCGTTTGAGTAGGACTTGTTTTATTTTGTCTCGCCCACTTATTTGAGCCGGGACTTGTCTTTTACTGCTTTCATTTCAGTCCTACTCGTTTGAGTAGGACTCGCACTTTACTGCTTTATTTTTCTGCTTTATTTCCTTCTTTATTTTCAGCTTTCATTTTATTGTTTTTTCTCGCAAGCCGTCCCCATTCCGATGAGTGGCTAACCGTTCTTAGCCATCAGTATCGAAGAGCATTGGGACAAATAAAATAGCTTTAAATAATTAAAGTTCCTGTTTTTCTTATTAATTAAAATCACTTAAGGTTTGCCTAGGGTTTACGAAGCGTAGACCCACATAATCGATGTGTGGGCTCTATTTCCGTAGTCCATATGCTAGCTAGCCGAGAGGTCATGCGTATGGACCAATCGCCCCTTGGTAAAGAGAGTTCCGCACTAACCCTCGGGAGAGGAGGCATGCAAACTCTACCGGATTGGGTTCCGCACACAATAGCGGAGTTCTTAGCGTAATGCATGTGTTAAGAGGAATCCTTCGTCAGACTAACGTTCGGTCGAATAGTCTTAGCGTTCAGGTGAGCGATATCCCTATAGCTAGGTGAGCTCATTTTAGTGGAACCTCTAGGGCCAAGTCTCCGCCTTAATTAATCTGAAACTTAGGATCTCTTTTTATTAATAGCTTATTTTAGTTCAAATTTTATTCGATGCGGTCGCGCTAAGCTCATCATCAGCTCTACCTTTTTTTATGCTTTTGTTTTCTGGCTTTCGTTTTGCTTTTTTATATAAAAATATAACACGACAAGTTAATTATCGGTAAAATAATAGTCCCCTCCAGGGAAGAGTAGAAATAATCAACCCGACCCCGAGAACAGTATGACCTCGATATTCCACAACGGAATATCCTGTACTACTCACGATAGCTGCACTTGCCTCCTTTCATTAAAACTCGATTTCAAATGTTTTACATCTAAATAATAAATCCACGCGCCCCGTTTTCTAAATAAAACCAAACCCGCTTTTCTAAATAAAATGCCCGGGGCATCGCGAGCTCGTAATAATTTTGGAGTTTTAACTCATCAAGTTTTTGGCGCCGTTGCCGGGGAGTATTCATGTCGTTATTTCGAACTCTGCAATACTATTAATTTTACCTATTATATATATATACAAAAAAATGGGCAACAAAAATTAAATTTATAATAAGTATTATTACTAAAACTTAAAAAATAAAAAAAAAACTACTTAAAAAACAACCAAAAAACTTTAAAAAATTGTGTTATTATTATCTATAAAAACATATAAATAAAATGACGTTTTTTCTAATAACAAAAACAAAAAAACGAACTAACTAACTAAAAAATCGAAAAAGAAAACTCAAAAATCTTAAAAAATTAAAAACTAAAAAAATCCAACAATCTAAAAAACTTAAAAACTTAACATCCAAAAATCAAAAAAATATATAAAAACTAAAAAACTCGAAAACCTAAAACACTAAAAAACCACAAAAACCCAATAAATTCCCCTCCTAAAAAACCCACAAAAATTTACCGTATATATGTTTTGTTTTAACTTATTTCGTTTCAAAACCCCAAAAAACATTTTACCAAAAAAATACTAAATATTGGACATAAATAAAATTTTTCTATTATTAAAATATTATATATTTATTTTGTCACTTCGGCGCACTTCACATTATTATACGTGCTAGGGGTTCGCATATCTGTAACGCTCTTATTGCTAAGAAGTTAGCTTACGAGTCACACACACTTGCCCCCCTACCGCCCTCAACCTTTTGGCCGACTTTCTCTTTTTCGTTTTTCAGTTCTCTTTCTCCTATCTCTTATTCATAATGCAAGGTTTCGCTTTCATAACGGGCCTCCCCGAACACATTTTCAGGGAAGCTTTCTTAACTCCTGTTTTTCTTTTTATTTTTGTACATAACTGTTTGGTCTTTATTTCTTATTCCTCATACTTAGTACAACATTGGGGACAATGTTGGACCTAAGTATGGGGGTGTGTTTCATGTTTTTTGTTCTTTTATTTTCTGCTCTTTTATTTTCTACACCCAAATCAAAAATACCAAAAAATTAAAAAAAATTAAAAACTTCAAAATTTTTTTTTTCATGTTTTTACAATCAAAAACTAAAAAAAAATTTATAACAAAAAAATCCCAAAAAGTTTTACTTTGTAATTATTTTTTGTAAATATTCTCTTTCCTCTTCTTTTTCCTTCGTTTCTTTATAAATAACACCTCTTTCTTTTTTTCCCTCATTCTTGTAAATAACTTTAAAAAAAATCAAAAAATTTTGAAAATCCAAAAAAGAGAATAACTCTAAAAATCCAAAAAAAGACATTAATCAAAACACACAAAAAGATAAAAAACCCTAAAATCAAAAAAATCCTTTATTATGAAACAAATAAAATCGAATATGTCATATCTTAACCATTTTTTCTTTCCAAAAATCTAGTTTCGAGTTAATTTATATGCAAATTTTATTTATTCTTTATTTACTATTCGTTTATTTATTAAAGTTTGATAGATTTAAGTGTTTGGGGTTTAGCTTAAATGAATTTTTATGTTTTTTCCTTATAATAGAGAACCTGTTTTTCACCACCACTTCTAATTTTTATAAATAGAAGCTCATATTTTATGGTAAAAAATAACAATCATGGATTTCAATTATTTCTACTTTTTGCTTTTAGAAACATTGGAACGTTCATTTTAAAAAGATTGCACTCAAAATATTTTTATTAAAATCTAGTTTTTTTTGAAAAAATATAAACCCACCTCCATTTTTTTCATGTCTTACTTGGCATGATTACCCCTATTTTATCACTTAAAAGATCTTATGTCAATGGGAATAAGATTTCATTTCGTAAACATAGGCACCCAATAATTTAAAAAGATTATATGTAATAGAGTAAGAGGATAAAATTCATTGCTCCTACACATATACATTGGATTAATTTTATTATTATGAAGTTGAAAAAGAAAAACTCATATTAGGAAAATAATATTTCATTCTCCTAATAATCCAAAAAGAAAAAAATTGAGGTTCGAGAAAAAATTACATCACCTCAAAATCTTAGCCCTCTTTATAACCCTCCAAACCACTTATCTTATTTCAATGATTCTAGAATTAATTTAAATTTTTTTTGAGAGCATAATTTTTAAATTGCATTATTTCTTTTAACTTTTTTTAAGCTAAAGTTTTTTATATAATTTCAATCTATTCTTGTTAAACTACCAAAAAAATAATTTTTTGCTCTCTATTTTATTTTATCTAGAAGTCTTTTTGAAACTCTTCCTTTATTTATAACATTTTCAGAGTGGTTTTCATTTTTTCTAATTTAGCTTTTTCTTTTTATGTCGTAAAACTTTTCGTTCTTTTTACTTTATTTTGACTTTTTACGTAATTTTACAGAGTTATAAAAATGAAAATATAGTCGTTTTAGTTTTTCATGCATTTCAATTTTCATTTTAAACTTTGGCTCTTTTAATTTTTCTGTCCTCTTTTTTTTCATTTCTACCACATTCTAGCATAGAAATGTATTCGTTTTAATTTTTCGAGAACTTCCATTTTGTGTTTATTTTCAAACTTTTTCTCCGTTAAATTTTTTTTCACTTTTTATGTATTTCTATCACATTCTAGCGGTAGAAATGTAGTTCTTTTAATTTTTCAATAACTTAGTTTTTTGCATTTTTGTACATGTGCGTGTGTGTATGAGATAGATTTTACAGCTTTCTTTCAATTTATGTAGAGTGTGTGCGTATGTTGCATTTATTTTCGCCTACTCGTTAAGAGTTAAATAGCGTGCTTTTTTTTCCACCTACTCATTTTAGTATGATTTGTGTATTTGAGTATTTACTTTTTGTAGAGTGAGTACATGTGCGTATTTATTTCCGCCTACTCGTTAGGAGTTAAATGGCAGGTATTTATTTTCCGCCTACTTACTAGAAGTTAAATGGTAGGTCTTTATTTCTCCTAATCATTTGAGTAGGACTTGTGTACGTGCGTTTTAATTATAAGTAGAGTGTGTACGTGAGTTTTCATTTCAATAGAGTGCATGCGTGGATGCATTTATTTTCTCCTACTCGTTTGAGTATGATTTGTTTTATTTTGTCTCGCCCACTCATTTCAGCCGGGACTTGTCTTTTACTGCTTTCATTTCAGTCCTACTCGTTTGAGTAGGACTCGCACTTTACTGCTTTATTTTTCTGTTTTATTTCCTACTTTATTTTCAGCTTTCATTTTATTGCTTTTTCTCGCAAGCCGTCCCCATTCCGATGAGTGGCTAATCATTCTTAGCCCTCAGTATCGAAGAGCATTGGGACAGATAAAATAGCTTTAAATAATTAAAGGTCATGTTTTTCTTATTAATTAAAATTACTTAAGGTTTGTCTAGGGTTTACGAAGCATAGCCCCACATAATCGATGTGTGGGCTCTATTACCGTAGGCCATTTGCCAGCTAGCCGATAGCTCGTGCATATGGACAGATCGCCCCTTGGTAAAGAGAGTTCCGCACTAATTCTCGAGAGAGGACGCGCACTAACCCTCGAGAGAGGAGGCCCGCAAACTCTACCGGATTGGGTTCCCTACCCAATAGCGGGGTTCTTAGCGTAATCCGGGAGTTAAGAGGAATCCTTCATTGTACTAACGTTCAGTAGAATAGTCTTAGTGTTCAGGTGAGTGATGTCCCTATAGGTAGGTGAGCTCATTTTAGTGGAACCTCCACGGCCAAGTCTCTGCCTTAATTAATCTGAAACTTAGGATCTATTTTTATTAAAAGTTTATTTTAGTTCAAAGTTTATTCGATGCGGTCGCGCTAAGCTCGTCATCGGCTCCACCTTTTTTTATGCTTTTATTTTCTGGCTTTTGTTTTGATTTTATATATAAAAATATAACCCGAAATGTTAATTATTTGTCAAATAATAGTCCCCTCCAGGGAAGAGTAGAAATAATCAACCCGACCCCGAGAACAACACGACCTCGAAATTCCACATTGGAATATCCTGTACTACTCACGATAGGTGCACTTGCCTCCTTTCATTAAAACTCGATTTCAAATATTTTATATCTAAATAATAAATCCGCGCGCCCCGTTTTCTAAATAAAACAAAACCCGCTTTTCTAAATAAACCGCCCGGGGCGCCGTGAGCTCGTAATAATTTTGGAGTTTTAACTCATCACTTGGCAAGCTTTATCTTGATTCCATTGACCTTAGACTTAAGGACCTTACCATTTCTTCTTACTTTGATATTCTGAAAGAATTCTTCAACTTCTGGAAATAGGATTTTGCACGGGTGCTGCAGAACGAATGTCAAGATGGCGGTGTCGAGAAGAATGTGGAGATTTCTGAAATCTTTTGATAATTCGGCAATACCGGCGGTGACAAGTTCACTACCAATCCCAATCTTTGAAGGCGGTGCCATGGTCGAGATACTTGTGAGAAATTCTCTACGGGGAAGAAGACGGTGGCGTGCTCTACGACAATGGCGGAAGGTGAAAAGACTTTCTCTTTCTCGAGTGAGAGGGTTTTGTATTCGTGTAGAAAATGAAATCCAGATTTTCTATTTATATAACCCTAATTATCGATGATTAAGAAAGAAATTAATCTAACATACCTTTGAAAATGGCGGTATAAGCTTCAGGTTGTGAATAAAGAAATTTGGACAAAAGTTGAGATAATGTATTCCTGTTTCTCGAGTGGACCGGCAGTACTCGAGTGAGAGAATAATGTACTCGAGTTATGTCTTCAAGCTTCTCGAGAGGAAACTCATTAATCGAGTGGTAGCACTCGAGTGACTTGCTGAGTTCTCGAGTGGTCTGAAGTAGTACTCAAATGGTAATCAACTTACTCGAGTCATTAAGTTAGAACTTGTGAAATTTTGATATTTGACAAATATGTTGATCTCTGAGCTTAGTTGTGAGTCCTCCTTCTCTAATCTTCTTTGTTGAGCATTCCAAGTTCTTTTTTGAAGAACGAGAACTTAGTCTCGTCCAGCGGCTTCATGAATATGTCCGCAATCTGCCTGTTAGTCGGGACATATTGTAGATCTATGTTACCATGCTCCACATGCTCCAAGATGAAGTGGTATCGCAGCTCTATGTTCTTTATCCGGCTGTGAGAGACTGGGTTGTTGTCTATTACAATCGCGCTGGAAGAGTTGAAAAACAAAGGAATGTTTTGAAACTTGAGATTGTAATCTTCCAACTAATTATTTATCCATAGCAACTTTGCACAACAACTGCCTGCAAAGATATACTCTGACTTGGCTGTTGAGATTGCGACACAGTTCTGCTTCTTACTACTTCAGGAAATGAGCATTCTTCCTAGGAACTGGCAAGTCCCGAAAGTGCTCTTCCTGTAATCTTTGCTACATGTAAAATCTGCATCTGAAAAACCAATTAGCTCGCTATCATTACTTCTTGGGTACCATAAGCCAAGATTTAGTGTACCTTTAAGGTATCTCAAAATCTGCTTTGCAACAGCGTAGTGAGATTCCTTAGAGTTCACTTGAAATATAGCACATACACATGTTGAGAACATTATGTTTGGTCTACTAGAAGTAAGTTAGAGCAAGGATCAAATTATGCTTCTGTACTTGGTTTCATCAAAATGTTTCCCTTTCTCATCCATGTCCAGAGACACAGCTGAACCCATTGGATTCCTCATAGAGGTTGCATTATCCATTTCAAATTTCTTAATTAGCTCTTTTGTGAACTTTGTCCGCGAGATGAAAATTCTATCTTCAGATTGTTTCACATGAAGCCCTAAGAAATACTTCAGCTCTCCCATACTGCTCATTTCAAACTTCCCTTGCATAAGTTTAGAAAACCTCTTACAGTGGCTGTCGTCAGTAGAGCCAAAAATAATGTCATCGACATAGATTTGCACTAGCAAAATCTTGTCTTTTATTTCCCTAAGAAAAAATGTCTTATCTATCTTTCCCCTTGTGAACTTGTTCTCAAGATGAAAGCTAGACATCATCTCATACTAAGCTCGAGGAGCTTGTTTCAAACCATATAATGATTTAGATAACAGATAAACATAATCAGGAAAGTTAGAGTTAAAAAAACCTGGAGGTTGTTCCACATATACCTCTTCCTTTATGTCACCATTCAGGAAGGCAGACATCACGTCAATATGATAGACATCAAAGCCCTTTAGAGTAGCATATGCTAGGAACATCCTGATTGCCTCATGCCTTGCCACTGGAGCATACGTCTGGTCAAAGTCGATTCATTCTTCTTGGTGATATCCTTTGGCGACGAGTATGGTATTGTTATTTATGATTGTTCCATCCTCGTCGATCTTGTTCCTGTAAACCGACTTTGTCCTGATGACATTCTTACCTTTGGGTCTTGGAACAAGTTTCCAGACTTGACAACACTTGAAATGATTTAGTTCTTCTTACATTGCCATTATCCATGACATGTCTGAGTTTGCTTCTTCAAACTTCTTTGGTTCAACATGTGCGAGAAAACTTAAATATAAATTCTCATTAGTTGTACCACTACGAGTTATGACACCATCCCGGGATCTCCTATCATTTGGTCCATTGGGTGATCCTTCGGATGTCTGAGCTCTAGAGTCCTTGCATCTGGAGTGTCTTCAATCACCGAAGTGACTTCATCAACTTGGATGATTTCTTCATCTTGATCATCAACCTCTACAATCGGGGTTGGAGTGGTGATCTTGATTAACTTTTCACCATTTTCTTCAGTCGGCTCCCCAAGTTAAGTTCATTCAACTTCGTACCTGCATCTTCAATGAACACACTAGAAGAGTTGCCTTACAGCAAGCTCATCTCATCAAATACAACATTAGTGGATTATTCTACAACAATGGTTTTTCTATTAAATATAATGTATGCCTTACTATGGCTATTATACCCCACAAAAATAACTTCAAAACTCTGTTCAGAAAATTTGGTAGTGTGATACTTGTCATTGTTAAGGACGTAGCACTTATAGCCAAAAATTCTAAAATACAAAATAGTAAGTTTCCTGCCCTTTAGAAGTTCGTAAGGTGTCTTATTATGGTTCTTGTTTATGAGTACTCGATTTTGCATGTGGCATGCAGTGTTGACGACTTTAGCATAGAAGTATTATAGTAATGATGCAACACCCAACATGGTACTACAGGCCTTTATGAGTGTTCTATTCCTTCTCTCAGCCACTCCATTCTATTGAGTAGTACGAGGAAAGGAAAACTCATGAAAGATACCCAAGCTTTCGCAGAATTATGTCATGGCCCCAGACTTGAAGTTTGTTCTATTGTCACTTCTAATTTTGACTACGGAGCAGTCATATTCATTCTGGACCTGCCTGAAAAATTTAATAAAGATGTCAAAGGTATCTAACTTATGTTTTAGAAAGAACATGAAAGATATGGTACCTAAACACCTAGAGGGGGGGGGGGTGAATAGGTGACCTAATCCTTTTCTAACTTTGTTGGCAGCCAAACAGTTATATTGCAGATATCTGACTACTTTTGCACAGCAAACAGCAATAACAAAACATACACAGCCAATCCACAGCACAATCACAGCACAGCACACAATGTTTTATAGTGGTTCCCCAAGATATGGGTACATCCACTTTCCCCCTTCGCCTATCTAGCAGTGTACTAGATTCGGCCAAACTTCTCCACTGTCTCAGAACCCAAATTGGTTCCTACCTCAGGCCCAAAGCCTTACTACTCAGCTTTATCCCAAAGCCTACACTCAGCCACAAGGCCTACACTCAGCCAACCAAGGCCTACACTCAGCCAACAAGGCCTACACTCAGAGATCTCTATCTCCTACACTCAGGCTAACAAGCCCTACCCTCAGCCTTTATAAATATAGGCTTACAATCACTCAGATCCAATGGATCCTACAAGTTAAAAATGTAATACAAATAATAACTCTACAACTCAGAATTAAAGGAGGGGAGTTGAGAGATTCTTGATGAGTTCTTGGAAGAACTCAGCTGGATTCACCCTGACTTAGCTTTCTTCAAAGCTTCTTGAGTAGAACTGAATAAGACTGAATCCTCTGCAGTTGTTCCTTGACCTCTGCCACTTAAGATCCATACTGAATCTGAATCCTTCTTCTCAGCCTAGTTCCAAAGGCTGATTTCTTGGATGGAGCCCTCTCTCTCCAACTTCTTAGATCTGCACTTGAACTGCTAGATCTTCTTGTGTTGATTCTCTTTGTACCACTTTAATAATTACTTCAACAACTCTAAACCACTTTCAACAATTTTGAACAACAGTTTCTGTAAACTGTAGGTGCCTATTTATAGGCTTTCTTCATGGTAACCGGCTGGACCGGTTCATAACTGACTTCTGACATCTCTGACAGTTGCTGTAGACCGGCTGGAACGGCAGCTGTCAAGTCATCCAGTCACTTCTTGAAAATCTCTAACTATCTGTAAGTGTTGAGACTTTCTGTCTTTAAGTGTCGACACTTATAGTCCAAGTGTCGACACATGTTGTGTAAGTGTCGACACAAGTCTACAAGGTGTCGACACAACTCCTTGTATGTCTCGACACAGATTCTTCTGCATGTGTCGACACTGAAATTGAGTGTCGACACAAGTACTTGTTCTTCTAGCTTTTGCTGAATTCTTCTATGTGTCGACACATCTCCTTTGTGTCGACACATCTTCTTGTGTTGAATCTGTCAAGTGTCGACACTGCTTCTTGGTGTCGACACATAGTCTTCTATGTTGAATCTTGCTGAGTGTCGACACAGCTCCTTGTGTCGACACACCTTCTTGTTGTTGAGACTTCAGCTGAGTGTCGACACATTCCCATAGTGTCGACACTTGTACTTAGAATAATTTGTTGTTCTTTCTGTTCTTTGCTAAGTGTCGACACAGCTCCATGTGTCGACACTTTCTTCCAGTGTTGAGTCTTCGGCTGTGTGTTGACAAATTGTTCTGGATGTCGACACATACTTCAAATGTTGACTCTTCTGTTGAGTGTCGACACATTGTGTTGAGTGTCGACACATGCTTTAAGTGCTGACTCTTCTGCTTAGTGTCGACACATTGTGTTGAGTGTCGACACTTGTACTTAGACTCTGCAGACTTTTACTGAGTGTCGACACAGCTCCAAGTGTCGACACTTTTTGGTGTAGACACAGCTTCACTGGGTGTCGATACAGCTCCTTGTGTCGACACTTTCTGTCTGCACTTTTCTTCACTGAGTGTCGACACAGCTCCAAGTGTCGACACTTTCTGTCTGGTGTCGACTCTGCATCCCAGGTGTTGACACAATGACTCCAAGTGTCGACACTGCTTGTCTGGGTGTCGACACAAGCTTTCTTAAGTGTCGACACTTTCCCTCTGGGTGTCGACACATGGACTTAGAAACTTTTTGCTTCAGTCCAGTGATTTCTTAACCTGCACAAGTAACTCAAACATACATAAAATATATTATGATGTATATCATTGAGTTGGGTGAGGCTTCTTCAAATCAGGTACATTTGACCAATGTACCCAACAATCTCCCCCTATTTGGAGAAGTCATAACCCTTAGTCAATGATATACACCATCCATAATTAAAATTACAAAATGATGTACAGCAGATTATAAACAGCAGGGTAAATATAAACATGTAATATTTCACACATGTATACACATTCAACATTGCAGAACAAACAAGAAATAGACATATTCTCAGAACAATCATGAAATATATTTATCATATATTGTTCTAACATTTTTCTAATACATCTTCAATGGTTTACAAAAATGTATTTCATTCAAAAGATTACAACAATCTTCAAGTCAATTCCTAATCTATTTCTGGTCTGGTTCTTTGATAACAATGCCTTTGCTAGATTGGACTTGAGCTTTGACAGTGGCTTCAGCAGTTGCAGCATCAGTAGGCTTCTTGCCTTCTAAGTCCTTCTTCTTCAGCTCTTCTGCTTTGATTTTTTGCCTCTCAAAATAATGATATGGCTTAGGGAAGTACTTGCTAGGATCCACTGCAGTAGGAGGTAGCTTTCCCATCTTAGCCTTCCTTCTATATTGAACAATGGCCTCCTGTCTTATTTCATGTTTCCTCCATTCTGCTTCAGAGAACCACTTGTTCCTTTCATGAGCATTGTCCTTGGCAGCTTTCCAGGCAGTTAAAATTATATTTCTAGAGGTAGGGCTCCACTGTTCAAAATCTGGCCTTTGTTCTGCTTGTTCCCTAAACCTCTTCTTTGACAACCTTGCCTCTTCTTCTTTCTCTAATGCCTCTTGCATAGCTACAGAAATAGGCTGAACCACTTTATCCAGAATAACATTAGGCTTCCCTTCAGTTGGGCTATACATTGTCTGGACATCTGCTTGAATCATTTCAAAATCTGGAGGTGGATAAATGACTTGAGCTACCTCTGGTTGCTCACCTCCAAGATATGCAGTTTGAATCCCTGATTCAGCAACATTATCATCATCACAGAGTGGAGGATAGCCCAGTGTAGCTCTGATGGAGTTGGATATCCATTTGGCATGGTCAGAGCTAGCTTTGACTAATACTCTCTCCCCCTTTATGACTTCTCTGGCCATATGGTCTCTGACATCATCCTTTTGAAATCATATTTAACTATCCAAATACCTGATTCCCTCTTTAAAGAATGGTTTCAGCTTTGTAAGTTGTTCAGAGAGGACTTTCTGGGAATCTTTAATTGCAGTTTTGACAGCAGTAATCTCAGCTTGAAATACTTTATCAAAGTCAGCCTTAACTGCAGCAGCAGATGTAGAAGGTTCAGCAGTCTTATTCTTCAATTCTGTGACTATAGCATTTTGTGAAGCAGTCAAGTTGTCATTCATCCTTAACTGATTTTCCAGTACATACCCTTGCTTCAATGCTATATCATCTACCTGTGCTTTGATCTTCTCCTGATGTGTTGCCAGATAGACTACTGCATTCCCACCCTTGTGAAAGCAGTCAGTCATTTCCTTTTTGTTAAGGTTCATCTCAAACCTTATTGACTTTATATCTTGGGCCAGATCAAATTGTAATTCTTTGCGCCCTTCATCTACATAAGCTTCTATTGCTTTTCTTTGTTCATCCATTTTAATCTGCAGTGCAGTCAGTAAGGCACTATAATCAACTGTTGGAGCATGTTGAATTATTGGCTGTGGGGCTATAGATTGCAAGGCTTTCTTATAACTCTGACTTCTCCTCTTGAAGACATAGAGTTTCTTTTTCTTAGCCTTTGCAGCCTCATCTTCTTTAGATTTTGAAGTGCTGGCTATTTCAACCCTTTCCTTAGGGCTTGGAGGTTTGTCAGCTTGCACATCAAGTGCCTTCTCAGTTTCTGGCCTTAAAGGCTCTTCCAGAACTGTCATTTGCTCCCCCTCAGTAGCAGCACTCTTATCTTCAGCAGCAGCATCCTTGTCCATATCAAAATCTTCTTGATCTAGATTTAGAAACAAATCTTCCATTGTATATTCAGGTGGAGACTGTGCAGGAGAAGTTCTTGGTTCTTCCACCACTTGAGAAGTATCACCTTGAACTACAACAGATGTGTCTTCTAAAACAACATCTGGAACTTGAGTATTCAGCTGAGTTTGCTGAAGATCATCAGACAAATTAGCATCTTCTATAAGATATTCTAATGTTTTGAGGTCAGTGAGTACCTCTTGGATAATGATGGTGGCTTGCTAACTGTCCAGTGTAGATGGTTCCTCTACAACTGGTAGCTCCCCCTGGCTGTGATCCCTATGGATGGGGCTAGCTTGAGGCAGCTCCCCCTGGATCTCAGCTACATCTTGAGCAGCAGGGGTCTTCTCTGCAGCCACTTCCTCTTGATCATCTGGAGTGAAAACAACTTGTTCTTCACTATCAGAACTGCTGGAGGACTCTTGTGCCACAGTAGCAGTTTTTCTCTTCTTCTTTGGAGGAATCTCCTTCTCAGCAACTGTCTTTTCTGGAATTGGTATTTCCTTGGACAACACCCTGTCCCATCTGGAAAATATCCGTTGATCCATCTTCCTCATGTGGTTGATCTTGCTTCCAGCAGCATTGCTCAGTACCTCTGGTATTGTACCAGCTAGGTAGAGACTTATAATTCTGCCCAGATTGGGGTTCTTCAAGCTCTCCTTGATCTTGTCAAAAACCACTATTGACCAGTCTGTTTTCAGAGTGAATATGATTCTAGTCATAATTCCAAACATAGAGGCAGACACCCTGTCATGCCATCCAGGCTTACTGAGAATAACCTTGCCCACAATCTCAGACATGAATTTTCCTTGACTGTTCATGCCTTTCCTGTTAAAGACAGATCCTATCTTCATCTTTGGATCAAGTCCACACCAGGTAAGGGCTTCCCTGGTCTTGGATGCAGTTACTTCTTCTTCATCTTGTGTTTTAGGTAGCTGGAGTACCTTCCTCAGACTTTTTGGTGAAATCTTGACTTTAGATCCATGAACTCTGGATTTGATTCTATATCCAGAGTCATCTACAGCAGCTCCATTAAGGAATTCAAGAACTTCCTTCTTCCAAATCTTTGTTGGTTCTGAAACCAAGAATTCTAGTCCAGAATTGGCGACTAGGGTTACCACCGACTGGATTTCTTGATCAGCTTCATCGAACGTGCCGCGCACAAGCTCATAGCCTTCGTTAACGTTCTCCTCAAGCTTAGGAGCCATTAGGGTTTGGAGAATTAGTCTTTAGAAAAGAGAGATGTCGACACAGTAGTTTTGGTCTCGAAACTTTGAAAGCGTGTCGACAAACAAAGACAGAACCCTATTTATACCTGTCTAATTTTGAAGATGACCAGGCGGGACAGCTATCTTAGGATGTGTCGACACTGGCAATAAGTGTCGACACTGACTTATAATGTCTTGACACACATGTGTCGACACAAATTTAGTCAACAGATTTTATGTGTCGACACTTGGTTATGTGTCGACACAACATAACTCGACACATTGTCGAGACTTTACTTAGAAAAATTCTGAGTAAAACTTAAGTGTCGACACCATATTGGTTGTGTCGACACCTACTTGACATGTGTCGACACTATCATTCTGAAGTGTCGACACCACATTCCTAGATGTGTCGACACCTTTCTCCTGAAGTGTCGACACCACTATTCTGTGTCGACATAGACTTGTCTATGTGTCGACACCTTTTTACTTAGCCAATTTTCTATTTTGTAAACTTAGTCTAAGTTTATCATTCCTTGTTCAATTTTGAATCTATTGAACTTAGCTTATTCTAGTGGCTTAGTAAACATATCAGCTACTTGTTCATCTGTTTTAACATATTCTAATAAAATATCTTCTCTTTCTACATGCTCCCTAAGAAAATGATATTTAATCTCAATATGTTTTGTCCTACTATGGGATACAGGGTTATTAGCTATTGAAATAGCACTAGTAGAATCACAGAAAAGTGGAGTTCTACTTACCTGAAATCCATAGTCCTCTAGCTGATGTTGAATCCACAGAAGTTGAGCACAACACCTTCCTGCAGCCACATACTCTGACTCAGCTGTGGAGATAGCCACACTGGTTTGCTTTTTGCTGCTCCATGAAATTAGTCTTCCCCCTAGGAATTGACAGGTTCCAATAGTGCTCTTTCTATCCTCTTTGCATCCTGCAAAGTCTGCATCTGAATAACCTGTTAGATCAAAGTCTCCATTCCTAGGGTACCAGAGGCCTAGATAAGGAGTGCCCTTTAGATATCTCAAAATTCTCTTGACTGCAGTCAAGTGAGACTCTTTAGGGCAGGCTTGATACCTTACACAAACACATGTAGCATACATGATGTCTGGTCTACTAGCAGTCAAGTATAATAGGGAGCCAACTATCCCTCTATACAAGGTTTCATCTACAGGTTTCCCTGTATCATCCTTGCTAAGAGACATACTTGACCCCATAGGAGTCTTCATGGTACTGGATGAATCCATACCATACTTCCTTATGAGTTCTAGGGTGAACTTTGACTGACAAATGGACAAACCACTCTCAGTCTGTTTAACATGGAGACCCAAGAAAAACTTCAGCTCTCCCATACTACTCATCTCAAACTGACCTTGCATAAGTTTTGCAAACTTTTTGCAAAGGCTGCTTTCAGTAGACCCAAATATAATGTCATCTACATATATTTAGACTAGTATGACTTTGCCTCTAGATTCCCTAAGGAATAGAGTCTTATCTATTTTCCCCCTTGAGAATTTGTTCTCAATGAGGAAACTAGATAGGGTTTCATACCAAGCCCTAGGGGCTTGCTTTAACCCATATAAAGCTTTCCTAAGCCTATAGACATAATGAGGTAGAGTTGGATCAACAAAACCTGCAGGCTGCTCCACATAGACTTCTTCTTTCAAATTACCATTTAGGAATGCTGACTTGACATCCATTTGGTATACCTTGAATCTTTGATAGGTTGCATAGGCCAAGAACATTCTTATGGCTTCTAGTCTGGATACTGGAGCAAAGGTTTGATCAAATTCAATACCTTCTTCTTGCCTATATCCTTTAGCAACCAGTCTAGCCTTATTCTTAATGATGACTCCTTGTTCATCCATCTTATTCCTGTAGATCCACTTAACTCCTATTACATTGTGGTCTTTAGGTTTAGGAACCAATTCCCAGACCTTGCACCTCTTGAACTGATTAAGCTCTTCTTGCATTGCTTCAGTCCATTGTGGATCCATTATTGCTTCTTCAAATCTTTTAGGTTCAACTTGAGACAAAAAGCTGGAATAGATTGCAGCATTCATGTTTCTACTCCTGGTTTGTACTCCTTGTCTTGGATCTCCAATAATCAGCTCTACTGGATGATCTCTAAGATGCCTGTGGGCTGGAGGCATCCTCACTTCAGGTTGAACCACTTCAGCATCAGCATCATGCTGTATACCTTGGATTTCTTCAGCAACTAGCACATGTAGTTCTCCCCCTGCACAGCAGCTACTCTCCTCTCCTTGCTGTCTTGCAGCAGGCACTTCTTCTATAGTCAGCTTGTCCATTGTCTTTGTCAAACCTGTGGGGCTGCATACATTGCTAGACAACTCATTATTAATAAGTTTAGTCTCATCAAAAACTACATGCACTGATTCTTCTACAACTTGTGTAGTCAAGTTGTAGACTCTATAAGCCTTACTATTATTGCTGTACCCAACAAAAATTCCCTCTTGGGACTTGCCAGCAAACTTAGTTAAGTAAGACTTCCCATTGTTAAGTATGAAGCATTTGCAACCAAAGATCCTAAAGTAGGATAGGTTTGGTTTCCTGCCTTTCACATCTTCATAGAGGGTCTTGTTTAGCCCTTTAGTGATGGTAGCCCTATTTATAACATGGCATGCAGTGTTAACTGCTTTAGCCCAGAAATACTCAGGCAGTGATGTATCACTTAGTAGGGTTCTACCAGCCTCTATCAAGGTTCTATTCTTCCTCTCAGCAATGCCATTTTGCTGAGGTGTTCTAGGTGAAGAGAATTCTTGAAATATCCCAAAGTCTTCACACAGTTTTGTCATGCTATCAGACTGAAACTCAGTACCATGATCACTTCTAATTTTGACCACAGTACTATTTAGTTCATTCTGAATTTGCTTGACAAAGCTGTAGAAGACACTAGGTGTTTCAGATTTCTGTCTTAAGAAGAACACCCAGGAAAACCTTGAGTAGTCATCTACAACTACAAGGGTATAGACCTTCCTACCTAAGCTGTGAACTGGCATTGGACCAAAGAGATCCAAATGCAAGAGGTACAAACACCTCACAGCATCTTTGTTATCTATGCTTCTAAAGGTGGATTTAGTCTGCTTGCCCTTTTGACAAGCTGAGCAAATGCCATCTTTAACACACTTAACTTGAGGACCATTCCTCACTAACTCTTTACTAAAGAGTTTGCTAATTGTCTTGTAGTTAAGATGGGCTAGCCTCTTGTGCCATTTGACACAATGATAGACTGTCTCATCAGCTACAAGACAAACTGGAGAACCATTGTTCTCAATCATAATGTCTAGGCAGTAGACATTCCTCTTCCTATAACCTGTCAAAATGATCTCTTGATCACTTGACCTCTTGATATGACAACCATTTTTAACAAATGAGATGTCATACCCTACATCACTTAATTGACTTATACTTATTAGGTTGTGTTTCAACCCTTTAACATAAGCCACTTGAGTAATGGTAACTAAGTTTGAAGAAATGTTACCAAACCCTTTGATGATTCCTTTTTCAGAACCACCAAAGGTCACTTTAGGACCATTTTTGATTGGAATGTAGTCCTTCAGTAGTCCCCTAGTTCCAGTCATATGTCTGGAACATCCACTGTCCAAGTACCATGTAGGGGTATGGCCACTGGGACTCACCTGCAAAACAAATTAATGAACCTTAGAACCCAAAGTATTCTTGGGTCCTTGGTGATTGTTAGTTTGCAATTTGACAAACCTACCTACTGGCTTTCCAACAGGTAGTTTGGAACTCACTTTGGCACTCACATTGTGCCAACAGTCTACTGCAAAATGGCCAACTTTGCCATAGCACCAACATTCAAATTTATTGTACCTTTGCTTAGGTACTGCCTTGGCTGTCTTGACTACAGCAGGCTTGTTGAATGTTGGGGCTTTGCCCTTGGACTTATACTTGGACTGTTCAGTCCCTGCAGGTCTAACAAAGCCCAGTCCAGCTTTACCCTTGTGATGAACAAATTCATCAATTATGGGTAACACTGACTTAGGTTTAGAAAACCTAGCAACCAAGTCCTTCTCCTTCTGAAGATTGTTCTCCAGACACTTAATTTGATCATTCTTAAAAGTGATAGTTCCCATCTGAATCACTATTATGTGTTTCAGCCTGGCTATCTCATTCAGTTTTTGATCAAATTGCTTCTCAAAATCTGTTGCAGCAGCTTTAAGATCAGCAATTTCCTTTGCCTGATTTTTGGCTAGGGTCTTGCTTTTCTTGTAGGCTTGCAACAGTACCTTATATTCATCTATAAGCTGATGAATATCTTCCTCAGACTCAGATATATTCTCATCACTTGATGAAGAAGAATCTGATTCTGAACTAGAACAAGAAACTGAATTTAAACTTGAACTTTGTACCTGACTGGGTCCCGGCTGCTCCAGGATTTTGGCACTTTCTGTCAAAGACATTAGCCCTTGGCAATGACTGTCTTCTTGTTCATAAATTGACTCCAAGATCTGCATGAATTCTTCCTCTTCTTCTTCAGCAAACAGCCCTATGTAGGCTTCAGCCTCAGACTCAGTTTCTGAAGAAGAGATATCTGATAGACTCTTCTCCTTCTTAGCAACAAAAGACTTTTCTTTCTTCCCTTTGAAGTGAGTCGTTTTCCTGTCACCAGATTCCTTTCTCTTCTCTGGACAATCTGCAATAACATGGCCCTGTCTATTGCAGCAATAGCAAACAATCTTTGAACCAGTTGCCTTGCTTGATTTTGTCCTTTTCTTGTCATTCTTTGAAGACCTCTTTTTCTGATAAGAGTCTTCCTTTCCTTGTGATGTAGAAGGCCTTGACCTCCACTGTTTCTTTTTCAAAAACTTCTGAAAGTGTCTAGTGAAAGCAGCAAAGTCTTCATCACTTTCACTGCTCTTAGACTTTGTGCTGACAGACTCATCAGACTCTGATTCAACTACCTCTGGAGGTGGAGTTGAAGACTTATTCCTGCACTTTCTGGGAACTTCTATCTTGAAAGCAACAGTTCTTTCTTTGTGCTCAGTCCTTGTTGATTTCTCCTCCTCTTTTCTCACTGTTAACTGCATTTCATAAGACAATAGCTTGCCAAACAGTGTGGGAGGAGGAATTTCCCCCAACTTAGCCATTTCTCTTATGGCACAGATCTTGGTGTCCCAATCTTTGGTTAGGGACCTTAAGAACTTGTCATTTAGTTCATAGTTACTGAACTCTCTTCCATAAGACATGAGTTCATTAACTATTCTGTAAAATTTCTTATAGCACTCAGTGATGCTATCACCCTTTCCTTGCCTAAAGCTTTCATACTCCTGATTTAGCAAGGACTTCCTATCTTGCCTAACTTCTTCAGAACCTTCCATATAGACAATGAGAGTATCCCACATCTCTTTTGCTATTTTACAGGGAATTAAGTTCTGAAAAGTTGCATCATCAATGGCACTCACTATTATGTTCTGTGCCCTCTTGTCCATGGTGGCCAGGACAATTTCATCCTTAGTCATCTCAGAGAAATCCTTTGGAGTTCTCTGGTTTGCATCCAATACTGAAATCTTCATTGGCACATAAGGCCCTTCCTTAACTGTGATGTAGATTCTAGGGTCAGAGGCTTCCATAAATAGCCTTACCCTTTCTTTCCTAGATCCCAAAGATCTCCTTTCTGCATATGGGTAATTTCATGGAACCCAATTCCTTGTGATTCTCATAAGAACCCATGTTTCTTGATTTTCATGATTTTCTTGAAACTGTGTAATGCCTTACACTGCATCTGCCAAACATGATCTCCTCAGACTGTTAGTCCTTGTTTTGAGGAACCTCCCTCTGATACCACTTGAAAGATATGGTACCTAAACACCTAGAGGGGGGGGGGTGAATAGGTGACCTAATCCTTTTCTAACTTTGTTGGCAGCCAAACAGTTATATTGCAGATATCTGACTACTTTTGCACAGCAAACAGCAATAACAAAACATACACAGCCAATCCACAGCACAATCACAGCACAGCACACAATGTTTTATAGTGGTTCCCCAAGATATGGGTTCATCCACTTTCCCCTTCGCCTATCTAGCAGTGTACTAGATTCGGCCAAACTTCTCCACTGTCTCAGAACCCAAATTGGTTCCTACCTCAGGCCCAAAGCCTTACAACTCAGCTTTATCCCAAAGCCTACACTCAGCCACAAGGCCTACACTCAGCCAACCAAGGCCTACACTCAGCCAACAAGGCCTACACTCAGAGATCTCTATCTCCTACACTCAGGCTAACAAGCCCTACCCTCAGCCTTTATAAATATAGGCTTACAATCACTCAGATCCAATGGATCCTACAAGTTAAAAATGTAATACAAATAATAACTCTACAACTCAGAATTAAAGGAGGGGAGTTGAGAGATTCTTAATGAGTTCTTGGAAGAACTCAGCTGTATTCACCCTGACTTAGCTTTCTTCAAAGCTTCTTGAGTAGAACTGAATAAGACTGAATCCTCTGCAGTTGTTCCTTGACCTCTGCCACTTAAGATCCAGACTGAATCTGAATCCTTCTTCTCAGCCTAGTTCCAAAGGCTGATTTCTTGGATGGAGCCCTCTCTCTCCAACTTCTTAGATCTGCACTTGAACTACTAGATCTTCTTGTGTTGATTCTCTTTGTACCACTTTAATAATTACTTCAACAACTCTAAACCACTTTCAACAATTTTGAACAACAGTTTCTGTAAACTGTAGGTGCCTATTTATAGGCTTTCTTCATGGTAATCGGCTGGACCGGTTCATAACTGACTTCTGACATCTCTGACAGTTGCTGTAGACCGGCTGGAACGTCAGCTGTCAAGTCATCCAGTCACTTCTTGAAAATCTCTAACTGTCTGTAAGTGTTGAGACTTTCTGTCTTTAAGTGTCGACACTTATAGTCCAAGTGTCGACACATGTTGTGTAAGTGTCGATACAAGTCTACAAGGTGTCGACACAACTCCTTGTATGTCTCGACACAGATTCTTCTGCATGTGTCGACACTGAAATTGAGTGTCGACACAAGTACTTGTTCTTCTAGCTTTTGCTGAATTCTTCTATGTGTCGACACATCTCCTTTGTGTCGACACATCTTCTTGTGTTGAATCTGTCAAGTCTCGACACTGCTTCTTGGTGTCGACACATAGTCTTCTATGTTGAATCTTGCTGAGTGTCGACACAGCTCCTTGTGTCGACACACCTTCTTGTTGTTGAGACTTCAGCTGAGTGTCGACATATTCCCATAGTGTCGACACTTGTACTTAGAATAATTTGTTGTTCTTTCTGTTCTTTGCTAAGTGTCGACACAGCTCCATGTGTCGACACTTTCTTCCAGTGTTGAGTCTTCGGTTGTGTGTCGACACATTGTTCTGGGTGTCGACACATACTTCAAATGTTGACTCTTCTGTTGAGTGTCGACACATTGTGTTGAGTGTCGACACATGCTTCAAGTGCTGACTCTTCTGCTTAGTGTCGACACATTGTGTTGAGTGTCGACACTTGTACTTAGACTCTGCAGACTTTTGCTGAGTGTCGACACAGCTCCAAGTGTCGACACTTTCTGGTGTAGACACAGCTTCACTCGGTGTCGACACAGCTCCTTGTGTCGACACTTTCTGTCTGCACTTTTCTTCACTGAGTGTCGACATAGCTCCAAGTGTAGACACTTTCTGTCTGGTGTCGACTCTGCATCCCAGGTGTCGACACAATGACTCCAAGTGTCGACACTGCTTGTCTGGGTGTCGACACAAGCTTTCTTAAGTGTCGACACTTTCCCTCTGGGTGTCGACACATGGACTTAGAAACTTTTTGCTTCAGTCCAGTGATTTCTTAACCTGCACAAGTAACTCAAACATACATCAAATACATTATGATGTATATCATTGAGTTGGGTGAGGCTTCTTCAAATCAGGTACATTTGACCAATGTACCCAACAGAACACCCACGCAAAGTGCAAGTAATCGTCAACAATAACCAATGTATAATTCTTACCTCCCAAACTTCTAACTTGTAGTGGACCGAACAAGTCCATATAAAGTAGATGTAAACCTCTATTAGAATCTATGTCAATAACGTTTTTAAAGGTAGGCCTTATTTGCTTGCCTTTCACACATGCATGACAAGGTCTATATTTAGCGTACTTGACATTTGGGGCATCACGTACTAAATTAAGTGAAAATAATTTATTAATAGTTTTGAAATTAATATGTACTAGTCTCTTGTGCCATTGGTCACCAAGAGATGCACTATATTTAGCCAAAAACCACACAGGTGTAGAAGTGTCTATACAAATAAAATTCGAACAAAATATATTTCTGCTTCGAGTGCCTGATAGAATCGTTTTCATATTGTCAACCGATTTTATCATGCACTTGTAGATAATACATTTTGTAGCCTAATCTATTATCGTATTTTCTAGTTAATAATGTGCAAATCATGTCTTGCATGGTTATTTTTGATCTTTATTATGTAAATATTATTGCCACTAACCTTTTCTTGTGCTTTTGTAGGTTTCAAGAAAATTGGCCAAAATTAGACTGTCACGCCCCCCTGTCACGCCCTCCCTGGGCGTGACACAGGGCGTGTCAGCTCATTCCGAGGATGGTTGATGATCAGACAAAAATCAAGAAAAAAATCCCCTATCACGCCCCCCGACACGCCCCCCAGGGCGTGTCGCCGGGCATGACACGGGGCTTGTCACCCACTGACAAAAACCAGCCGGCGCATTAAATGGACTTCCCATCGCCACACGTCAACAGTACTGTCACGGCCCCCTACACGGCCGTGACCAGGGGCGTGACCTGCGATTTTCGGTGTTTGATGGCTTTCCGACCAGTGATTGAAGATTGACGCGCCTGTCACGACCGTAGTCAAGGGCGTGATCATGGGCGTGACCACCGACGTACACATCAATTCAGCAATTCTATCAATTCTCTGCACCCGAAGTTTTTGACGTGTCTGTCACGCCCCCAGTCACGGGCGTGACATGGGGCATGACCAACCCGTGGAAATGTTCTATAAATTTAGATGCCCCTCTTCCATTTCATCAAGTTTGGGCTATGAGGGGTAGGTGTTGCCCCTTTGTTTCTTGTTCTTTTTCATGCTTTATCTCTCTCTCTCTCATTCTAGTTTAGTTTAAATCAAGTTTAGTTAAGATTTTGTGTTAGCCTTTGTAATGCTTTAGTTGCTAATTGTTGGGCCAAAATAGGATTTACTTTCCATGCACATGTAATTTTCTTTCCAAGTGTAGCTCTCTTTAATCTTAATAAAAGTGTTGTTTTCTCTTCTCTTTAGCATTTTGTGTCTTTATGCTTTACTACTCATCCCCCCTCTTCCACCTCACCATGATTAACTAATCCTCCTTATACTCGATCTTGATTATCCGAGGTTCGAGTGATTAGGTGATGCTTTGAATCTTACCTTTTCTTTTTAGGGTTTAGCCTTGAATTACTCTTGATTTATCCCGAGTTGGAGGTATATCATCGATATATACTCTCCTCCTTTGCTTTCATTCCTGTCTAGCCGAGAGGCCGATGGTTTGAATTGAGCACTCAAGAGTAATGGGAGTTGTACGCACCCCTCGAGAGAGGCAGACGTCCAAATCTCCCGAAATGGAGTAAAATCCAATAGTGGGGTTCACCGCGTAAAGCGAGTTTTAGGCCTCCGATTTAGGCGAAAGTGGGTCGGACCATCCTAAACTCAGTTGGGCATAACCTTTGAGAGAAGCGTGTTCATGTTTATGGAACCTCCATGGTAAATGACTTTTACCCTATTAAGCTTAGGTTTATTTATCATATTTTTAATCAACTCTTGTCGAGGTGATTCTCGATCGAGTACTTCTCTTTCTCATCGTTCCAACCATTTTAGTGTAATCATTTCTTTTATGCTCTTTCTTATTACAAGTAGTTCTCTTTCTTTGCAAGTAGTTTTCTTTTAAACACTAAGTCTTCCGTCGATAGAATAATAGACTTCGTGTGAGTAAGCTTACTCAACCGTTCCCAGATTTAAATACGACACTTGTGTCCCCTTACTACACTTCGATAGGTATACTTGCCTAGTTGGATTGTTAGTTCGCCTGCTCGCTTTTCGTAAGTGTTGGCCGGGCCATCAAGTTTTTGGTGCCATTGCCGGGGAGCAACGCTCGTTGATAAATTGAAAACACGAATTTATTAGTTTTATCATTTCTCTTTCTCATCCCCCTTCTAAAATTAAAAAAAAAACAAAAAATTTTACTTTACCGCTCTTAATAGAAACTCACTTCACAATGTTTCTACGCCACCTAAATCTCTTGAAAAGGGCAAAGTGGTTTTAAGTGCCGCTATCTTTTCTAGTACCTTTCGAACCCTTCACCGGGTAGTCCTTGGGAAGTTCGAGAGCTAAGGTACATAAAAAAAATCTATTTCAAAAAAACATTTGTTAGCTCTCTTTTTCTAGTTTATTTTTATTTCTCTTTCTTCTCTTCTCTTCTTTTAGTGTATGACCCGCGGGAGTCCGTCGGTTATTTTGGACATAGACCATGAAATTGAGCATACTTTTGGAGAAGTTCGCGATTTCAAGGTCCTACTATCCAAATACCGGTTGAGGATTCCGAGTCATTTTACACTTTAAGAATGGAAGAACCCAACATGGAGGAAGTCGTGCAAAGTCCTATGTCTTATTATACACGTCCGCATTTTGAGGGTACTGAATCTATCATAGTTTGCCATGCGATAACAAATAACAATTTCAAACTGAAGCCCAACATAATTCAAATGGTGCAGCAGTATGTGCAATTTGACGGACTTCAAGATGAAGATCTGAACGCACATATTGCAAGCTTTCTTAAGATTTGTGACACATTCAAGATAAATGGTGTCACAAATGATGCTATTAGGCTAAGATTATTTCCTTTCTCTCTTAGTACTAAGGCTAAGCAGTGGATTAACACTCTACCTAAAAATAGCATCACAACCTAGACACAATTAACTGAAAAATTTTTGGGGATGTATTTTCCGCCTGCTAAAACTACAAAACTTAGGAACGACATTTCCGCCTTTGGACAAATAGACTCTGAAACCCTTTATGAAACTTGGGAAAGATTTAAAGAATTATTAGGACGATGCCCACATCACGCTATACCTGTATGGTTGCAGGTGAAAACGTTTTATAATGGGCAAAATCAAAGCACGAAGCAAATGATAGACGCAGCTTATGGCTGTACTTTAAACCATAAGACCCCGGAAGCGGCTCTTGAGCTTTTTGAGGACATGGCCATGAACACTTACTAGTGGAATGTACCAACGTCCCATCGGAACAAGCCTGCAGGTATCTATGAAGTGGACAACATCTCCCAGCTCGCGCTGCATGTTGAAATATTAAGCAAAAAATTACGGAGATGACTGCTGCCTGCGCCCCTCAGGTATGGGAACCTGCAACTCCTCCCCCCGAACATTTGGATTATGTTAATAATATTCCTAGAATTGCTTTTAATAATTTTTCTGCTGCGAATTTTCATCGTCCTGGTTTTAATTTTCCGAATAGTTATAATGCTGCTTTAAAAAATCATCCTAATTTTTCGTTGAGTAATCCATCAAATGTTGTGCGGCCACCACCACAAATTGATTTTTCTACATCACCAACACCTACTCAAAGTTTTTCGAAACCTCCAAGTTTGGAGGAAATGTTTTCAAAATACATGAATGTTAATGACGCTACGATTAGAACCTTAACTGGAAGCATTAAAAATTTAGAGAATCAAGTAGGACAGATTGCTAAAATAATTTCTGAGCGACCTGCAAGGTCTCTTCCTTCCAATACTGAACCCAACCTGAGAGAGCAAGCAAAAGCTAGTTCCTGGTATGGTAAGTGAAGTGCCCGAGGCAAGCTCCGTTCACGCTTTAAAAATTCAAAGCTCCGCTCCGGTTTTTAAAAATTCCACCCTCTGTTGAAGAAGTTATCACCCCTGTTTTAGAAAAAGAACTCACTCCACCACCCACCTTTAAAAATAATCCATACCCGCCATACCATTCCGAACTTAATAAACAACGTCAGGATGATCAATACACCCGTTTCTTAGAGATGTTTAAATAAATCCACATAAATCTGCCCTTCCATGAAGCCATATCCCAGATGCCGAAGTACGCTAAGTATCATAAGGACCTCCTGACCAGTAAGAAGAAGCTAGAGAACCTTTCGTATGTCACGTTAAATGTCGAGTGCTCGACGGTCTTGACAAACGGATTACCAAAGAAATTCAGTGACCCGCGTAGTTTCTCTATCCCGTGTGTCTTTGGTAATCTCTTTGTCAAGCACGCATTAGCCGACCTAGGTGCGAGCATTAATCTTATGCCCCTCTCTTTGTTTAAAAAGTTCGGAATTGGTAGTCTCAACCCCACACGCATGAGTATCCAGCTCGCCGACAGATCAGTAAAATACCTGTTAGGTATAGTGGAGGAAGTCCTAGAAAAAGTCAATAAGTTCATCTTCCCGGTGGACTTTGTCATATTGGACATCGAAAAAGACGTCGAGGTTCCCCTGATCC
This sequence comes from Platanthera guangdongensis, assembly GCA_039583875.1. NCBI lineage: Eukaryota > Viridiplantae > Streptophyta > Magnoliopsida > Asparagales > Orchidaceae > Platanthera > Platanthera guangdongensis. The sequence goes on along the minus strand of CM077166.1, from coordinate 60,688,715 downwards.
TTGGCCGACCCTTCCTTGTCACCTCCCGAGCTCTCATTGACGTAAACAATGGTAAGCTCTTCCTTCGAGTAGGCGACGACGAAGTAACTTTCTCTATCACCCTCTCGTTGAAGAACACCCTAGACAATGATGACTCCTGCTTTTTCATAGATGTCATAAGTGAAGAATCCTCCTCTACCTCTCTGATTTTGAAAAAGAATTTTCTGATTTTTGTACCTCTTCTACTACTCCAACAGAATCGCTACACCTAAGTGAAGAATCCTCCTATCGCGTTTTTGATTTTGAAAAAGAATTTTCTGATTTTTGTTCCTCTTCTACTCTTCCAACTGAATCGCTGCAAGAAGCCGCCTTGGCCTCTAGCCCCACCCCTTTTAATTTTACATATAAAAAAGTCTACGAGGACATAGTTTTTGAAAAAGAATGGATTTCTAAAAACTCGTATGATGACCCACCTACCTTGGAACTGAATGAACTAACAGAGCATCTTAGATACGCTTTCTTAGAAAAGGACTCTAAGCTGCCCGTCATAGTTTCGGCCTACCTCACGGATGCACAAAATGATAAACTTCTTTTAATTTTACATAAGCATCGCCGAGCTATTGCTTGGAAGATATCTGATATCAAGGGCATAAGCCCATCTTTTTGCACTCATAAGATCTTAATGGAAGATAATTCACGTAACTCTATACAACCTCAATGCCGTATAAACCCAAACATGAAAGAAGTAGTTAAGGGCGAGGTTATGAAATTGTTAGACACATGAATTATCTACCCTATATCAGACAGTAAGTGGTTTATCCCAGTCCAGCTAGTACCAAAGAAGGGAGGGATAACGATAGTAACTAATGAAAATAATGAATTAATCCCAACACGGACGGTGACCGGATGGCGAATGTGTATAGATTATCGTAAGTTAAATGACGCCACCCGCAAGGATCATTTTCCCTTGCCATTCATCGACCAGATTTTAGAACTATTATCTGGCCGTAGATTTTATTATTTCTCGATGGCCTCTCGGGGTATTTTCAAATCCTCATCTCCCCCGACGACCAGGAGAAAAAATACGTTTACTTGTCCTTTCGGCACCTTCGCCTACCGAAGAATGTCGTTTGGATTGTGCAATGCGCTAGCTACATTCCAACGATGTATGCTCGCTATCTTTGATAAGTACGTAAAAAGAATTATGGAGGTATTCATGGATGATATCTCTGTGTTCTATGACACATTCGATAGTTGTTTAGAGAACCTTGAAAAAGTCTTAGAATGATGAGAAGAAACGAACCTTGCCCTAAATTGGGAAAAATGCCATTTTATGGTGAGGGAAGGGTTAGTTTTGGGCCATAAAATTTCTGCAAGAGGTATTGAGGTAGACGTTGTTAGATAGAAGTTATCGAGAAGCTACCGCCCCCTACGAACATAAAAGCTATAAAAAGTTTCCTAGGTCACGCTGGCTTCTACCGCCGCTTCATAAAGGACTTTTCCAAGATTACCAAACCCCTTACCCATCTCTTAGAAAAAGATGCCCCATTCGTCTTTGATGACCTTTGCCTCGCTGCTTTTAATTTAATAAAAGAAAAATTAATTAATGCCCCGATTATGATAGCTCCGGTGTGGGACTTTCCATTTGAAATAATGTGCGATGCTAGTAGTTATGCAGTGGGAGCCATTTTAGGTCAACGCATATCCAAAATCTTCCACCCCATCTATTACGCTAATAAGACACTCACATCTGCACAGGAAAATTACACCATGACTGAGAAGGAGCTCCTAGCTGTAGTATTCGCTTTTGATAAATTCCGCCCTTATATTACACTTTCAAAAATTATTATTTTTACGGACCACTCGACCCTTAACTATCTTCTTTCTAAAACGGATGCAAAGCCGCGCTTGATTTGTTTGGTCTTACTCCTCCAGGAGTTTGACTTACAGATCCGTGATAATCGAGGAGCCGAGAACTTGGACGCCGACCACCTCTCGCGCCTAGATAATCCCTTTATTGAAAAATTAAACGAAAAATCTTTTAACGATTATTTTCCCGATGAGAAGCTGTTTTCGATTAACACATCTACTTCTCCTTGGTTTGCATGCATCGCCAACTATCTAGTGGCTCGTGTGTTCCCAAAAGAGTTCTCATCTCAGCAAAAGAAGAAATTCTTTTCTGAGTTGAAAAACTATTTTTGGGAGGACCTGCAACTTTTCAGAGTCTGTGCAGACCAAGTGATAAGGAGTTGTGTTTATTTTGAAGGAGGTTTAGACATTATTATGCATTTGCATGAAGGACCGACAGGTGGGCACTACCAAGCTGCTCGCACCGCTCAAAAAGTGCTAAGCGCGTGTTTTTACTGGCCTAGCATGTTTAAAGATGCGCATGCCTTCATAAGTAGGTGTGATAGTTGCCAACAGTCGGGTAATATTTCTAATAAAAATGAAATGCCGCAGAACTATTTCCTAGAGTGCGAAGTTTTCGACCTCTGGGGAATTGATTTTGTTGGCCATTTTCCTTCTAGCTTCGGGAATAAGTAATTTTAGTTGCCGTTGATTATGTTTCATGATGGGCTGAAGCCCAAGCTCTTCCTACGAATGACGCCCGAGTCATAGTTGTGTTTTTTAAAAAAATTATTTTCTCTATTCGGCATGCCGTGCGCCATCGTTAGTGATAGTGGTTCCCATTTCTGTAACACACAGTTTTCTAAAATCCTTTATAAACATGGCGTTACTCATAAGCTTTCCACTGCCTACCACCCCCAAACTAACGGACAAGTCGAAGTCGTGAATAGAGAAATAAAAAGAATTTTAAAAAAGACTGTTTCCACATCTAGAAAAGACAGGTCAGCCAAATTAGACGATGCTCTGTGTGCTTACCAACAACGTACAAAACCACCCTCAAATATACGCCATATCAGTTGGTTTATGGAAAATTGTGCCATTTACCCATAGAATTAGAACACCGTGCTTTTTGGGCCTTAAGATTCTTAAACTTCGATCCCCACTCTGTCGGTGATTTTGGAAAATTTTAGCTCAACAAACTCGACGAGTGGTGCTCTTACGCATATGAAAATAACAAACTTTATAAAGAGCGGACGAAGCGTTTGCACGATAAAAACCTTAGGCACCCAAAAACCTTTAAGCCGGGAGACCAAGTTCTTTTATATAACTCTCGTTTATGTTTATTTCCGGGCAAATTAAAATCATGTTGGTCTGGGCCTTTTACTGTTTTAAAAGTTTTTCCTTATGGTACTGTTTTGATTTCTCACCCTGAAAAGGGTAATTTCAAAGTGAATGGTCAGTGTCTTAAACTGTATTTCTGTGATGATATCAGTCCTAACTCTGTTAACTCAATCCTTCATGATCTAACATTTGATAAATCTGAACTTTATTTTTCTTAAAATTTTGAACTATTTACTCGAACTTTGTTTGAAATAATTTTTTGGACAATATTTTTTTGTTGCGTCGAGCTCAAACGCCGTTTTAAATAAAGGGCGCTCTTGGGAGGCAACCCAAGTTATCTTTTTCTGTTTTCTTTATTTTACAATTTTTGCCTCGGACGACTCTGACAACCTGAAACTTCTACGATCGCCTGCTCCAACGGTGTTATTTCCATGATGAAGTCCAAAGAAGACGTTTCATGAAGATCCAAAGCGCTAGCATGGGGGAGCGACATCACTCAGCTTTCGCAGTAAATAAATCCGGGAAAGTACCTATTTTTCAATTCTATTTTTAAATTCTGTACTTTAATTATCTCTCTCTCTCTAACCTCCTTCTCCATTGAGGACAATGTCCATTTTAAGCTTGGGGGAGGACTTCCTCCTTCTTTTTGCTTTTTGTGAATATTTTTCAAAAATCCAAAAAAAAATGAATATCTTAAAATTCCAAAAAAAAGAAAATATCTCCAAAATCCAAAAAAAGAGAATATTTCAAAATATAATATATATATATATATGCATTTTGGTATTTCAATAGTACCTCATGTTTGTGTTTTGTTTTTTCTCAAAATTCCTTATAAACAACTTAGTTAATCATAATTTTTCTAATCGTTTTTTTAATTATGTTTCACAAGTAAAATGTTGGTCATGCTGTGTTTCTAATTCACGGTAGCATGTTAAGGTGAAATATTTTTTCTAAAACTCGCATTTCCATTATGGTTTTTCGTTATTTATCTTCTTTACTTTCTCAAAAAATCATCATCCACTATTTTCTTTTTCATTTTTAGATAATTTTTGCAAGGTCAACTTTTGAATAGCATAGTAGATGTGAATGATCCAAGTCACCTATTATTTCTATTTTCAAGATAATTTCATCAATTTTCTTTTATTATCTAGGACTTGTATTTTGAAAATTTTCAAATCTACGTTTTAAATAAATTTAAAAAGCGTGAAAATGATTTAGGCCGTTTTTGTTTTCGTTTGAGCTTTCCTGCCAACCTAAAAATTTTCACCACTAGTTTGCCGCTTTTGATCCTTTTTTTCCAATTTCATTTGATAGCTCTACAATTCATATCATCTTCACCAAGGCCAAAATTTCTAGCCTATCTAATCACGCTATCCTTCTTGAGTTTCATTCAAATATTTTCATGATTATGATAGGAAATTTTGTGTTATTTTTGGAGATATTTTTGAAAAAAAAAGTGTACTCAAAAGAAATGTTTATTATTATTTGGCCAATTCAAAATGAAAATTATTTATGGCCTTTGTTTTCAAAAAAAAAAGAAAAAATGGAAAAGAAAAAAAGAAAGAAAAATATTTTGTTTAATAAAAGAAAATTTTTGAAACTCTTTGTTTTGGTTTAGTGTGATTTTAAACCTCCCTGTTTATCTTTGAATTCCACTCCTATTCATAATTATAAACCAAACACTTCGGTCCTATTAAGTCGTTTTGATACACTCCTTTTAAATTTTATTTAATAACTAAGAAAAGAAGAAAAGTAAATCAGTATTAGTTTTGGATTTAAACTTAGATTTTTGTTATTTAATTGATATAATTATAATACGTTGCTTGGATCTAGTAATAACTCAATGTGTTTTTTCATTTTTGTTGCTTTACTTAAATCTATTTAAAGAATTCCGTCAAAATTTTAGATGATTTATTTTCATTAAAGTAAAGTTTATAAAAGTTAAACCATACCTAAATAATTATTTTTGATTCACGTTTCACCTTTTCCCTACTTAGAATTTCGCATAGTACCTGTGTAGGCATAATTAGAAATTTTTGATTAGTCTTATTTTATGTTTATCTAATTTTTATATTTTTGTTAGGGGACAATCAAAGCCTAAGCTTGGGGAAATTTGATAATACATTTTGTAGCCTAATCTATTATCGTACTTTCTAGTTAAGAATGTGCAAATCATGTCTTGTATTCTTATTTTTGATCTTTATTATGTAAATATTATTTCCACTAACCTTTTCTTGTGCTTTTGCAGGTTTCCAGAAAATTGGCCAAAATTGACCTGTCACGCACCCCTGTCACGCCCTCCCTGGGCGTGACACAGGGCATGTCAGCTCATCCCGAGAATGCTTAATGATCAGACAAAAATCCAAAAAAAATTCCCTGTCACGCCTCCCTGACATGCCCCCCATGGCGTGTCGCAGGGCATGACACGGGGCGTATCGCCCACTGCCCAAAACTAGCTGCCGCATTAAATGGACTTCCCGTCGCCACATGTCAATAGTACTGTCACGCCCACCCTACACGGCCGTGACCAGGGGCGTGACCCACGATTTTCGGCGTTTGATGGCTTTCCGACAAGTGATTGAAGATTGACGCGCCTATCACGCCCATAGTCAAGGCCGTGACCTCCGACGTACAAATCAATTCAGCAATTCTGTCAGTTCTCTGCACCCGAAGTTTTTGACATGCCTGTCACGCCCCCAGTCACGGGCGTGACATGGGGCGTGACCAACCCGTGGAAATGTTCTATAAATTCAGACCACCCCCCCCCCCCCCCCCCCCGCTTCCATTTCAGCAAGTTTGGGCTGAGAGGGGTATGTGATGCCCCTTTGTTTCTTGTTCTTTTTCATGCTTTCTCTCTCCCTCTCTCATTCTAGTTTATTTTAATTCAAGTTTAGTTAACCTTTTTTATTAGCCTTTGTAATGATTTAGTTGCTAATTGTAGGGCCAGAATAGGATTTACTTTCCATGCACATGTAATTTTCTTTCCAAGTGTAGTTCTCTTTAATCTTAATAAAAGTGTTGTTTTCCCTTCTATTAGCATTTTGTGTCTTTATGCTTTACTACTCATCCCCCCTCTTCCACCTCACCATGATTAACTAATCCTCCTTGTACTCAATCTTGATGATCCGAGGTTCGAGTGATTAGGTTATGATGCTTTGAATCTTACCTTTTCTTTTTAGGGTTTAACATTGAATTACTCTTGATTTATCCCGAGTTGGAGGTATATCATCGATATATACTCTCCACCTTTGCTTTAATTCCTGGATAGCAGAGAGGCCGATGGTTTGAATTGAGCACTCAAGAGTAAAGGGATTTGTACGCATCCCTCAAGAGAGGCAGATGTCCAAATCTCCAGGATTGGAGTAAAATCCAATAGTGGGGTTCACCGCATAAAGCGAGTTTTAGGCCTCTGATTTTGGTGAAAGTAGGTCGGAAAAAACTCAGTTGGGCACGACCTTCGAGAGAAGCGTGTTCATGTTTATGGAACCTCCACGGTCAAGGACTTTTACCCTATTAAGCTTAGGTTTATTTATTGTATTTTTAATCGACTCTTGCCTAGGAGATTCTCGATCGAGTACTTCTCTTTCTCATCGTTCCAACCCTTTTAGTGTAATCATTTCTTTTATGCTCTTTCTTATTACAAGTAGCTCTCTTTCTTTGCAAGTAGTTTTCCTTTAAACCCTAAGTCTTCCGTCGATAGAATAATAGACTTCGTGTGAGTAAGCTTACTCAACCGTTCCCGGATTTAAATAAGACACTTGTGTCCCCTTACTACAGTTCGATAGGTATACTTGTCTAATTGGATTGCTAGTTTGGCTGATCGCTTTTCGTAAGCGTTGGTCGGGCCATCACTTGCCATCATGGAATTCAACTATGTATCCTTTATCATAGAGCTGGTTTATGCTTATGAGATTGTGTTCTAATCCTTCAACATAAGCCACAACTGAGAAGGATACACTGCTTTTTGTGATCATACCATAGCCTTTTGTAATTCCTCGGTCTGAACCTCCAAAGATGGCCTTTGGCCCGTTCAAGACTGGAGAATAGTTCTGAAGAAGGCTTCTTGTCCTGGTCATGTCCCTAGAGCATCCACTCTTCAAATATTAGATAGGAGTTTTGGGGGCCTTTGGACATACCTGCAGTTATAAATCAATTTGCCTTAGGAACCCAAACACGTTTGGGTGCTTGGTCTCTTGTTAGAATACACCCCTACGAGTATTAGCATTATGAGTGGTCTTTCTCATACTGCAAACTTGAGGAGTTACAAAATTCCTGGAATTAAACGAGCAGTCAATGATAAAGTGACCAATTTTGTCACATCACCAACAGTCAAACTTGTTGTATCTTTGCCTGAAATTCTACTGCTTGACCTTTTGAAATGGTGGTCTAGCAGGGGCCGCACTCTTGGATGAAGAAGCTTCATAGTGATGGCAATCACATGATTTCTTCTCCTTAAGTGGCTTTTCCACAATAGGCTTTACCTTTGGTACTTTTTTAATGTTATGACCATGATTATAAGGGCCATAGATCTGAAGAGTAATTTCTTCATAATGTGCCTTAAAGACACTGTCACCAAAGTTCTGGGGACGAGTCCATCCTTGGTAACGATACTTGGGCTCTACATAAGTAGGCCAAGCTAAGTGACCGTAGGACGGGTCAAGATCAAACTCGTTTGTTGGAAATATGACCTTCTTGAAAGAAGTCTGATCTTGAGGGGCTTTCCCTTTTTCTTTGGCAAAAGCCTTCTTGGACGCCTTATTCTTTCTCTAAGTCTTATTCCTCCTAGAAGATTTACTAGGAGCTTCAACATGGCCTAGCCCAGCACCTTTGGCCTTAGCTGAGAATTCAGCAATGAAAGGATGGACAATGTTGGGCTTCGAGAAACATTCAACAAGTTTCCTTTTAACAGCAAGTTGTTCTTCCAACTCTTTGATGATCTTCTCCTTTTGGTGTAGGTGCTCGAGAGCCTTCTTATATTATTCAATAACAGTATTGAAGTTCTCTCTGAGTGAGTCAGTCTTAGTGACTTCCTCTCTCAAAGTACTCTCATCAGCCATGAGAGGCTTTATATCTTTAGCTTGAGTTTTCACGGCTCGTTGACATTTGTCGTAAGCCTTGATTAACTACTTGTACTGGGTCATGAGTTCAAACTCATTGTCAGAAGAGTTGTCCTCATGATCATGTTCAGAAACATCAGATTCAGAAAGAGGAGTGTGAGAATTTACTATCCCAATGAACTAGGGTTCTTGTTCATAATCATTCTGAGCCATTAGCCCAAAGTAGTCTTCCTCTTCTTCACTCGACTTAGATGAGTCAGAGTTGCTAAGATTCTTGCCCTTCTTCGCTATTAGGTTCTTTTCTGTTCTCTTCTTATTGTAAGAAGATTTCTTTTCATCTCTCTTTCTACCCACCTTCTTCTTATGGGGGCAGTCAGCAATAACATGACCTGACTTATTCTCGTAATAACAAACGATTTCAGTAGAATTGTGTTTGTTCTGTTTAGTGGTATACCCGCCATGGCAACTTGTGCCTTTTTTTGTCGATCACCATCATGACGTGATCTTCTGTAAGAGGCATCCTTGCCTTTCCATTGCTTTTTTTTGTTCAAGAATTTCTTGAACTATCTTGAGAGTAGGGAGAACTCTCCTTCAGATAGTTTTGAGACTGAGGTACTTGGCTCCGAGGTTTCTTCTTCACTTTCTTCTTGTGCTGGGGCAGGAGAGGCAGCCTTGGACTTCCTTGTGGTGTCTGCCTTGAGAGCTACAGACTTCTCGTTAGATGAAGACAAGTTCTTCTCTTCTTCAGCTTTTCTTGAATTAAGTTGTAGCTCATATGACATAAGCTTTCAGAAGAGATTTTGCGGGTTAGTCTCAGCTAACTTTCCAAATTCCCGAATGACACAAACCTTATTATCTCATTCCTTAGTTAGGGATCTCAAGAACTTATCATTCAGTTCTCCGTTGGTGAAGACTCGGCCGTTGACTCTTTGGCCATTAAATATCTTAAAGAACTTTTCAAACGTATCTGCAATTGTATCCTTGTGTCCTTGTCGGAAGGCTTCATATTTTGGATTTAGAAGGGATCTTCTGTCATCCCTAACTTCTTCTGTGCCTTCCATCAAAGTGATGAGGGACTGCCAAATTTTCTTACCAGATTGGCAATGGATCAGGTTCTGCAGCATCGAGTCATCAACTGCACTTGCAATAATATTTTTGTCCTTCTTGTCTAAAGAGACAAGTGCAATCTCATCTTTGTCGAGATCCATCAACTTCTTAGGAACTTTCTTTGTTGGATTTATAATGGAGACGGTCATAGGAACGTAAGGACCTTCTTCAATAATCATGAAGATCCTTGGATGCACAACTTCCATGAAAACTTTAATCCTCTCTTTTGATATGGGAAAGTTGTTCTTTGTACACAAGGGAAGATTTGCAAAGTCTCTGGCCTTGTCCATGCTTAAATAACTTAGAAGACAACTTAGGTCAGATCTGATTAGTGTCTTAACCTTTTAATGATCAACCTCGCTCCGATACCAATTGAAAGTGTTCAGTTGTCAACCTAAATCACCTAGAGGGGTGTGAATAGTTGAGTTTTGCATCTTTTTGCTGAATAAAAAATTAGCGATATATGCACAGAAAATAATCAAGCAATTACAGAGGACACATAGATTTATAGTGGTTCCCCAATCTTGGGTACATCCACTTTCCACTCACCGATCTAGAAAAGCACTAGACTCGACTACTCCACTATCTCGGATTGAAACCAATGCTACGCCTCGGAACAAAGTTCCTACAACTCAATCCACAAAACGGATCTACACTCGGAAGATGAAAAACTTCCTACAACTCGGAGAACAATGCTCCTACATGCGAATAATAATCTCCTATAAGAATAGATTGAAAATATGAATTACAAACAATAATATTTCTCAGATCTGGAGATTTAGGCCAAGGTCTTCTTCCTTGAAATTTGTGGCACAGTCAGAAACTTTGAAGAAGACACGCCACGACAGGATCCTGATCTGAAAATTCTTGACTCACACGATCAGAGAGAATATGAAGAAGTTGAAGAACAATCTCGATCTGTAATTCAACTGATCTTAATCTTCTTTAATGAAAGCCCTATGCGATTTGCATGATGAGGAGCGGTGGTGGCTTCCGTTTAGGAAAGAGAAAAATTCGATTCAGAATTCTTGGAGTATTTCTTTTCAGCGCTTGTTAGGGTTAGTTGAAATGACAAGACCTTATATGAGATTACCCTAATAGTCATAAATAGCATTAATGATGTCCACGTGGACTAATCATGTCAAGTCATTTGAAAATCCCGTCAGTTAGGACTTAGCGAAAATTTCTGGAAAGTTGACTGAATTACTCGAGTGAAAAGAGAAGTACTCGAGTACTAAGATGAGTTATCGAGAAGACAACAATAGACTACTCGAGATGAAATCCTTCGGGAAATTCAGAATAGAATCTATAATCACTCGAGTGGAATAAAGATTACTCGAGTGCTAGAAAGGTTACTCGAGAGGTGGAGATGAACTACACGAGAAAAAGACTTAGAGAAAATTCTGGGATTTTAAAATTGATTACTCGAGTACTAGAACTAGACTTCTCGAGAAGTAGATAGACTTCTCGAGTACACAAACTTTACTACTCGAGTCGGGTAGATTCAACACGAGAACTGTCCTTCTGTAACTCGAGACAAAGGGCAAATCTACTCGAGTGGTTAACTTGACTACTCGAGTATTATACTTAGAATTTTTCTGAGAGGAAATTCTGTCAACTCGAGAAAGAGAAGAAGTCTACTCGGGTAATGGACTTGGCCACTCGAGAACTTGATTCAATATCTCGAGTACCATTTCCTTTACTCAAATTCCAGACTAGGCTTACTCAAGTACATCTAAAGGTTTAACACGAGTACTTAGAATTCTACTGGAGTGAAATACTTAGAAAAATTCTAGTTCATGAGGATTTTCCTTTCTTCAATGGAATTAGCAACATGTCTTTCACCAACAATCCTATTATTGAAAAATGAAGTCTATCCCAATAGAGAGGCTACACATGAGTCAACACCATGGATCACAAAATGAGAGATTACATTGTATGGTTCTGTGTTTGGTGACCGATTATAGAATGACATTGGTCTACACTTGTCAATTTAATCCTGCAAATACATAACTCAAACAATACATCAAATACAACTTAATTCATATTAGTTCAAGGGGGACTTCACCAAATCAAGGTTATTGTGGATACAATACCCAACATCTCCAAATGTTTAGGGGTCCTTTATAGTGAGCTCAATCCTTAGAGGGCCTTCCCGAAGTCCGTTTATGAAATCACATAGGTAATAATATTGATGAATGCTAACAATATCCCAAATTTCTTTTTGTAATCGGTCAACAAAGTCAGGATTAGACTCGTCATACCCTTGCTCGATTCAGAAGAGAGCTCCTGCGTCTCTTTTTCGCTTCCTGTAGGTAGTAAACCTTGAAAGGAATTGACTTCGAAGATCTTTAAAGTTGGTGATCGATCAAGATGGCAGACTATAGAACCACTCTCTAGCAAGATCACCAAAAGATATAACTATAAGTTTACGTTTGATTCCGTCGTACACTTTTCTTAGTGAAACAGCTGATTTAAAGGCTTGTAGATGAGAAATTGGATCGTTACATCCGGAATATTCAGGAAGATGAGGTACTCTGAAATCATCAGAGACGGTATCCCAATGAATCCGGTTAATGAATGGAGAAGGGACTTCTTCTTCTTCTTTAAAAGGGTGCTCTCTTGTAATAGATTGCGACACGTGTTCAACAAGATTGGCAGAAAATTTATTATTATTGTCAAGCACCCCATCACTAAGATGAGAACAACCTTGCTCCTCTGAGAGATCAGTAATAGCCGACAAGAAATTAGATTCGCCTCGTTCCTTCGCAAGATTCATTTTCAGCTGGAGAAAATAGCCAAACTGTACTTAGATACCACTGAACAGTTGCGGCTGGAACTAGCAGTTAGAAGGTCAGAAAATCGATAGGGAGACCGGCAGGAAAACTGGCGTGTAGAACGACAAGTTCTATAGCGCTGGTGCCGGGCTAAAAACCTTAACTGGCGAAGTCGCAGCTTGCTCGACAGGATGCCGAGTTACAGCAGCTAGACGGGTTTGACACTACTGGTCTTTTGATTTCATCGATTAATCGATATTTGAAGGTCGTGTGTTGTCTGTTTTTGCACGAATGCGCTTCCGGGTTCCGTGAAGAGAAAAAGAGGGGAGACTGTCGAATAATCGGTTACTAGCATTTGTAGTTGAGGGACAGAAAGATAGGCCCCTGGCAGCGAGAATAGTAGAGTTTGCAGGCCACAGCTTGAATGTCACTCCTGTGACAAACTTTCCTTTTATTAAAAACGAAGCGGTTATAAGAATGAGAAAAAGGGATGCCGGCCGGACATCTGGCCACAAGGCACTATGCTCGAAACTGCAGCTCTTAACAATCGAGCTCCTAGATACGAGTCAGCGTGCTTTGGGGACTGCTTCCTCCCCCTATTTATAGGCTCGAGGCCTGCCCAAACGGGCAGGGCTAAAGTTACCGGCCTCCCGAGGTACAGGAGAACCGGGCAGAGATGAGGGGAAACAAATAAACAACAAATGGGAAAGGAGGGAAACCTCACGGCCTGGAGGATTCCTCCTGGCAAGCTGAGCGTCTGGGCCCTAGGACTTTTCGTTGAGCTAGGCCGGTACTGACGGTGGCCTGAAATGGAGAACGCACGACTTCTCTGACAACCAGCTGACTTGCTCTGTGCAGTGGCTAAAAAACACAGGCCGACTAGTCTTGAAAGCTGTGAGAACTAGTCGCTGATTACTGGTTAACAACCCCATTTTCCTCTTCCAGCCCGACAAGGTGAGCCTCCAGCTCGGTGCAGCGGGCGCGTGGTTGGTTGTTCTCTTCTTACAGCCTGACGGCGTGAGACTGTAACTCATCGACAGTCTTGGTGTCATGAAAAAGAAAAAGGATAATCAAACTTATAACGGAGAAGGCAGAAAAATCCTAAGTAAAAAGAGAAAGAAGCAACACGGTACTTACCAGCCCGCCGGAGGCTTGGATGAGTAAGTTCTCGGTGATGCCAAGCTTCCTCGCTAGGTCGATGACCTTGTCCTTGATGACATCTTTGCCTGCTAGACTTTCTGGAGGTGGTTACTGAGGTTGAAGCTGCGGTGGATAATCATGTGATGCAGCTTCATGGCCCGCATATGGGCTTGCATGCCTTCGTGGCCGAGTTACCGCGGGGCCAAACACTTATAGGCCTCAGCATCCATAGAGGATAAAACCAAGTGCGTATGCATGGCTGGTGGAGAGCTGGTGGTCAGTCCAGGAAGGGTGAATGATGGAGATGGAGAATCGGTGGGCCAGCTCGTCCCACTTGACCATGGGTTCGCCAGCTGAGTCTTTCCAACTTCAACCGAAGCCAAAGAGTGGATGGCCCTTCGTCAAGCCTAGCTCGCTGGCCGCCTTCTTCGTAGTAGGGGGATCAGAGGACTCGCCACCCCCAGCCCCTTGCCCGAGATCTCCTTCAACGGGCTCTCCAGCGATCCATCCGTGGTGGTCTCGTGCGAGCTCATATATTTGGGCTTTTGTTGTTGTTGTTGATGTCTCGCCTGGAGAGCCCCCACGGCTTTCTTCATCTTCTTTGGTGGCTATTGGCGACGGGGAGATCTTGATCCTATAGGATCGGATCGCTTCTTTCTGGATGAGGGATTGGATGAAGCCAGCTCATATCGGCAGGCCGCAGCCACTGCCTTCTCGTGTGCGAGGGTCTAAGGGAATAATCCGAGTCCATGAATGGTGGGTTCACGGGAATTAGGCTCTCCCCTGTATGAAAAATGTTAGAAAAATTCTATGAAATTCGGCGAGCTGAGCAGGAAGCAAAAGCGAAAGTACCTTCTCCGGGAAGAAAGGGGAGGAGCGAGTCGAAACCCCTTCATAGGAAGGCGACCTTGAAGTATTTGTGGAGGAAGAATTTATGAAGCTCGACGTCATTGCCAGACATGGGGGGAGGGTGGTACATGTCCTCGCCTTTCTGCTAGGGTGAGTAGGGGTTGTTGCCAGGATCGCCCTTGATGAAGGCAATCTGGGTCATCCAGTTATTATGTTTGTTCGCAATTTTGCGAACTTTGATGAGGGAGCCCCCAAAGTAGGCAATGCCATCAGGGGTTGCCTTGTAGGAGAAGAGTTTCCTGAAGATGGTCAAGTTGACCTCTATTCGCTCCCAGCGGAGGAAGCACACGAATGCCACCATCATGGAAATGACGTTCGAGTTGAGTTGTGTGGGCACCGCGCCATAATATTTCAATATCTGGCGGACTTCTGGCTATAGTGGTAGGTGCAACCCCACCTCAAAATGCTAGATGGGAAGGTGTGCTCGTCAGAGTAGAAACTGTTGATGGCTTCCTGCTCCCTGGGCCGGCGCGCCTCAAATCCAGGAGTCACGTGGTTGGTGACGAACTCCATGAGCTCCACTTCGCTCGTGTTCCCTTCGAAGAAGCAGTAGTCGGTGAAGTGTTGGGCGCACTTCTAGCAGCCATCGGCGTTGGAGTTGGTCTTGCCCATGCTAGCGTAAAGGCTAAAAGTGAGAGTATGAAAAGAAGGGGAAAGCGAGAAGAGGGATTATGAAGGCAGTAACGGCGGTGGTACGGGGTTGGGGAGGGGGCCTAATTATAGAAAAAGAAATCTGGAGCCGATCTGACCGATCAGTCCAGCTCGCCTGTCCCAGCTCACCAACCCCAGCTCGCCAACTTCTATAACTTGTCCCATCACATGCAAAGGTGAATATAAATGGTGATATATTATTAGAATACCAAACATTAAAGTCTAAAGAATATTGTTGGATCCCTAGTTGATTTGGGCTAGGTTCACTAGCTTAGGATGTGACCCAACATGTATAGCCAGGGTCAAATTTTGTGTCCTAGAGTCTAGGCCAAGTCCTTAGAGTCACTATCAGATGGACCAACTATCAACAAGACTATCAGAGACTTAATAATTAGAAGATTTCTAGACTAAGTAAAAATAGTTCGACGTTCGTCGAACTCAGGTTGACGAAAGGCGTTCTGAGCTCGACGATCTTGAGACATTTCTCTGTGCTGAGCTCGACGATCCTTGTTCTCAGTTCGACGAAAATTGGGACTCTTCAACTCCAAATTTTTCTAAGTCCAGCTTCAGGCTTTGGTCGACGAACAAGAATCTGAGCTCGACGAACTTGGACCTCAAGTTCACAACTTCTCAGGTCGACGAAGTCAACTTCTCAGGTCGACAAATTCAGTACTCTACTCAACGATTTCTGGTCTACGATTTGAATCCTTCTTAGTCAGAGACTTCTCAGATTCTAGTCCACAATCATTCTTCGGTCGACGATTTGGATCTCAGCTCGATGAATGAAGATTGTCAGTTCGACGAATATTGTAGCAGAATTGACAAGTTTCCTTTCAAGACAAATTGCTATTATCTGGTCGACGAACTCATCAGCTCAGCTCGACGAACTATGAACTCTGCTCGACGAACTCATCAGCTCAGTTCGACGAACTGTGAACTCAGCTCGACAATTCCTGTTCTTCCTTCGACGATTCCAGATTAGGTCTTCTCCAGTTTTCCGTCCCTTTTCTTGGCGATGAATCTTGAGTAATTAATGCTCAATCTTCTCGGAATGTTACCGTTAGAACGAGCATTAATCATGGATTATTACATGCCGTTTTTCCATGGGGCAGTTAGGGAAATCATTGATTGGCGCTACCTTCCCAGGCCGACTGCATTTACTGCTCTAGGTTTCAAATTTTGAATGTTCTTCAGTCGGTCTCAAGTCAGAAAAGAAAGGATTAAGCAGTACTACAGACATAGACAGACATTGCACTCAAGAACAATCTTACAGAAATCAATAGTTTTCATACTGCAATCCGCATAAGCTAGAGAACATCTTCAAGAAGAAGAAGAACATTCAATCAATATCAAGAGTCATCTTCCTTCAATCCTCCAGGACAACTTCAGAAGGACAACAATCTCTATATGTCAAAGAAGTTCCTGAAGCAATCTCTGGTCAAGGCAATCAAGCTTTGAAGTCCTGTCACCCTGAAGCAGTGCTCTAGATTTCCTGATACATTCAAGATCTCAGGGGGAGAAATCTACAGAAATCAATCCACAAGTCTTCTTAGTTGTTATTGAGAAAGAGAAGACACCATTACCCTTTTCCATCCTCTGTACAGGGTTTTAATTCCCTTCAAAATTATTCCTAGTTGCAAGTCTCCTACCAAAAGACTTGAGATTTTTGTTTTTGAGCACCTGAACAAAAGCTCATTGGTGTCAGGCACCTGATCAAAAACCTGAGTGGATTTCTACCATGGTGGTAGAAGAGTGGATGTACCCAGGTTGGGGAACCACTATAAATTTCTTATGTCGTCTGGTTGCCATTTTTCTTTTGTTTTGGCTGTGATCTGTGATTTGTTAGGTTGTTTTGTTTATTACTTTATTTACTAACCTGTTCAACTAGCTTTACAACAAAAGTTGTAAAGAATGTTTTAAGAGAGCACAATACTCTATTCACCCCCCCTCTAGAGTATTTCAGATCTACCTGCACTTTAAATTGGTATCAAAGCGAGGTTGGTTAATCTAACACACCTTGAGAGGTTAATTGGTTCTACAGGCAAACACCTGAACCATAAAGATCCCTCTTGTTAGATCCGATTGTTTTGTTTTTGTTATTAGATTTATTTCTTCACAGAAATGGCTCAAAACAAAGATTATGCAAGCATCAGACCTCCATTATGCAATATTAACAGGTTTGCCATCTGTAAGGCAAGAATCAAACTATATATGAACTCTATTGATGAAGATATGTTTGCTTCCATCTTGACAGGAGTACCTCCAGCACCTGCAGCTTCTACAAGCACCTCTACCAACATGACTGCAGTACCTCCTCCAGAGAATAATGATACCTACAAGAAAGCCAAAATTGCAGATGCAAAAGAAATGAACATCTTGGCTCAGACTATGTCAGATGACATATTTCAGAAGGTGGCTGATTGCACCTCAGCCAAGGCCATTTGGGACTCCCTCAACCAAATGGTAGCTGGTTCAGCTGATGAAAGGAAAGACAGGAGATCAAATCTCATATCCCTGTATAAGAATTTTAAGAAAGATGAGGCTGAATCAGTGGCTGAAATGTACAATAGGTTGAGCTCAATCATCAATGAGCTTAAAACCTTGGATAAAGACATCACCCTGACAGAGGTGAATGACAAAATCTTGATGTACTTCCCTAGCTCTTGGGACTCAAGAATCTGACCTGTCAAAGAAGCCAGAAGCCTAAATGATATATCAACTGAATCTCTGCTAGGCAAATTAAAGTCTTATGAGCGGTTGATTAAATCCAGAGAAGCTGCTGAACAAAAGTCTACAACTCCAGTTAGAAAGGATCATAGTATAGCCTTCAAAGCATCTGAGGAAAGTGAGACCTCAACATCCAATGAGGAACTCATGAACCTCTTTGCAAAAAGATTTTATAAGATGACTAGAAAGAATTTCAGAAGAAAATCATCCAGGCAGGATGATAAGCCCATATTTGACAAGACACCAACCAAGGAGGTTGTGTGCTTTGGATGCAGAAAGCCTGGACATTACATCTCTGAATGTCCAGAAAACCAGAAGAAGGAGAAAAGCAGAGAAAAGGACTCCAGGAGAAAACACAGCAGCAGACCCTCCTCCAGCAAGTACAAAAAGAAAGACAAGGGCTTTGTTGCTGAAACATGAAGTGATACTAAAGAAGAATCATCCTCTTCCAGCTCAAGTGAAGAAGAGGAAGAAGCAAGATCCAAGGAAGTTTGCCTTATGGCAATTGATGCCTCCAGGAGCAGTTCAGGATTAGAAGGAGAATCTGAAGATGAGGTAGCCTCAGACTCAGAGGCAGATCAGGTTCTTTCAAGCTTTGATTTTAATTCTGATTTATTTAAAATTGAATTCAAAACTATGTGTTTAGATTTAATTAATTTAGAGAAAGAAATAAAACCCATTAGAGAAAAACTAGGAAATCTTGAATTTGTTAACTCAGAAAATATTAAACTAAAAGATCAACTAACTTTAGCACATGAAGAGATAATTAAATTAAAATCTGATTTATGTGAGGCCAAACAACTTGAGCAAGCTCTCAATGGAAGAAGTCTCAAGGTGATGGACATAACAAGCACAGTAAATGCCAGATTAAATGGCAAGCTGGGCTTGGGTGCATCATCAGGTTTGCCCCACATAATTAAGAAAAATATTCTTACCACACCCATTAAATTTGTTTCTGCCAAAGGAAAAGAGAAAATACCCATAGACAAGAGCAATACAAATTAGAAAACAGCTAATAAAAATAAGGTTCAGTAGCATTCGTCGAACTCAGATTGACGAAATGTGGCCAGTTCGTCGAGCCGAGATCGACGAACGCTGAACGCAAACTTCAGTTATAAAAATTCGTCTAACTGCGATCGCCAAACTTTGTGTGGTTCGTCGAGCAGAGGTTGACGAACATGGGGTCCAGAAAATGACTATTGTCATTCTCTGAGAAGAGATCGATGATCTCAGCCCTATTTGTCGAACTCTGGTGGACGAACTTACAAGAATTCATCGAACCCAGAAGGACCAAACATAAATCATTTCTCTTACAAAAATTCTAAGCCAGCTAATAAACCATTCAATCCAGTAGCTGATTGGGTTATTCCACCTAGAATTTGTCAGTTATCTCCAGCTATTCATTTCAACCAAATAAAGGACCCAAGGTGACCTGGGTCAAGAACAATTGAGTTTTGTTTTTCATTACATGTACAGGTGAAGAGCTGTCCAAGGGTGAGTCAGACCTGGTACTTGGACAGTGGTTTCTCCAAGCATATGATAGGCAGCAAGGACAATCTATCTAATTACAAGTCCAAGCTAGGACCAAAGGTGATCTTTGGTGATTC
The DNA here is from genome assembly GCA_039583875.1 of Platanthera guangdongensis. Lineage (NCBI taxonomy): Eukaryota > Viridiplantae > Streptophyta > Magnoliopsida > Asparagales > Orchidaceae > Platanthera > Platanthera guangdongensis. The sequence goes on along the minus strand of CM077166.1, from coordinate 60,669,572 downwards.
AAATAGTGACCAGTCTGAAGGATATGAAGCAGTAAAGATTGGAACAGTTACCTTCAAAAGAGTAACATATGTAAGAGGACTCAAACATAACCTAATATCCATAAGTCAATTATGTGATGAAGGTTATCAGGTACACTTTAACTCTACCTCCTATTCTATTATTAATAATGAAAACAAAACTATTTTAATTGGAATTAGAAAAGTTAACATATATCTAGTAGATTTTATTTCTGCCAAAACTGATGTTTGTTTACTCAATATCACTAGTAACCAAAATGAGTTGTGGCATAAAAGATTAGGTCATGTAAACCTTAAGAATATAGCTAGGTTATCTAAAGACAACCCTGTTAGAGGTTTACCTTCCGGCCCCTACAAGAAGGAAAACCTATGCAGGGCTTGTCAATTAGGCAAGCAAACTAAAACTAGTTTCAAATCCATTAATAAAAGTGATTCACCTAGGATTTTGTATTTGCTTCATGTGGACCTATTTGGACCCATTGCAGTACAAAGCCTAGGAGGGAAGTCTTACACTTTAGTGATTGTTGATGACTTCTCCAGATTTAGTTGGGTGGCATTTCTGAGAACTAAGTCAGATACATTCAAGGTTCTTACTGATTTTCTCAGGATCATACAGATTGAGTTCTCTACTCATGTTGCATTGATCAGAAGTGATCATGGAACAGAGTTTGAGTCTCTTCTTATGCATGAGTTTTGTGAGAAGGAAGGTATCAGGCAGTGCTTCTCAGCTCCTAGAACTCCCCAACAAAATGGGGTAGCTGAAAGGAAAAATAGGACACTCATTGAATCTGCAGGCACATTATTGGCAGATGCTTACATGCCTCTATCCTTTTGGGCAGAAGCTATAAACACTGCTAAATATGTCCTGAATAGAAGCCTTATACATAAGCTAAAAAATAAGACCCCCTATGAATTGCTTAAAGGGAAGAAACCTAAAATCACATATTTTAAAGTGTTTGGTTGCATATACTATATTCACACAAACAACAAAAGATACATTAAAAAGTTTGAGGCTAAGGCTGAAGATGAGATTTTTCTAGGATACTCCCAAGTAAGCAAGGTCTATAGGGTTTTTAATAAATCCACTCTTAAAATTGAAGAGTCAGTCCATGTATCTTTTGATGAAGCTAACATGTCTTATAAGGAGAAAGAGATTTCTACCAATAGCTTTTTGCAGGTTCCACAACTGTGTGAGTCTATGGATGGACTAAACCTTACCCAAGAGGTGTCAACCCATCCTTCTCCACAGGTTGCTGAAGACAGTGAAGAAGAAATTCAAGTGGAAGTGGCTGAACTTCCCTCAACAGCTAATAACATTACTCAAGAGGAATTAATTATAGAAGTTGTTGCTGAACAAACTCCACCTAATGATCTTGTCACACTTAGAGATCACCCCAGATCTCAAGTGATTGGAGACATTTCAGCAGGTGTACAGACAAGGAATCAACTCAACCAAGACTTGATGCATGCTTGTTTTCTCTCTCAGATTGAACCTCTCTCCATCCACGAAGCTGAGCAAGATCCCCACTGGATCATTGTAATGCAAGAGGAACTAAATCATTTTGACAGATGTAGAGTTTGGGATTTGGTTCCAAGACCTCATAACTAACCAGTTATTGGAACCAAATGGGTCTACAGAAACAAGCTAGATGCTCAAGGAAACATAGTGAGAAACAAGGATAGGCTAGTTGCTCAAGTCTACACGCAAGAGGAAGGAATTGACTATGATCAAACCATTGCCCCTGTTACAAGGTTGGAGCCCATAAGAATAATCCTTGCCTATGCAGCTCACAGGAGATTCAAAGTTTTCCAAATGGATGTCAAGAGTGCATTTTTGAATGGAGTGCTTCATGAAGAGGTTTATGTGGAAAAACCTCCAGGTTTTATCTCTCTAACTCAACCCTCTTTTGTATTTAAATTGCATAAAGCTCTCTATGGTTTAAAGCAAGCTCCAAGAGCTTGGTATGAGACCTTAGCAAGCTTTCTTTTGGAGTATAAATTTACAAGAGGAACCATAGATAAAACTCTTTTAACTAGACATCATAAGTACCAAATATTGTTAGTACAAATATATGTGGATGACATCATCTTTGGGTCTACTGATCCCAAGTTATGCAAGAGGTTTGCTGACCTCACGCATTCCAAATTTGAGATGAGTAGCATGGGTGAGCTTTCCTACTTCCTTGGTCTCCAAGTGAAGCAGCTCTCTGATGGTAACTTCCTCTCCCAAGCTAAATATTCTAAAGATCTTATTAAGAAGTTTGGGATGGGTGATGCTTCAGGAATGAAAACACCTATGACTACCAATGCTGTTGTGGATTCGGATGCAGCAGGGAAACCGGTAGATTAGAAAAATTATACGACAATTGTTGGATCCCTATTATACCTAACAACTAGCAGGCCTGATATCATGTTTTCCACATGTCTTTGTGCTAGGTTCCAAGTGAACCCTAAAGAATCTCACCATATTTTCATAAAAAGAATTTTGAGATATATAAAGAGTTGCCCAAATCTAAGACTCTGGTATCCTGTAGACTCAGAGTTTGAGTTAACTGGATACTCAGATGATGACTATGCTGGATGTAGAGTGGATAGGAAGAGTACCTCTGGAATTTGCCAGTTCCTGGGTATGAGGCTTGTCTCTTGGTTTTGTAAAAAGCAAACATCTGTGTCTACTTCAACTGCAGAAGCAAAATATATGGTTGTTGGCAACTGCTGTTCACAAATGTAATGGATACAAAACCAACTCCTAGACTATGGTGTCAACTTAAATAATTCAACATTATTTTGTGATAATACTAGTGCTATTGCTATAACACAGAATCCAGTTCACCATAGTAAGACTAAACATATTGATATAAGACATCATTTCATCAGAGATAATGTAGACAAAAAGAAAATTAACCTGATCTATATTCCTACTGATTTACAGAGAGCAGACATTTTCACCAAACCCTTGGATGAGAAAAATCATCTATTCTTTATAAATTAACTGAGAATAATCGATGGAGAAGAGTTAAATTAGTTTCTGTCTGCATTCGACAAATTTTCTAGAGTTCGTCGAACGGAGTTCGACGAATTAGGGAAAGTTTGGGAGATGCTCGTCGAACGGAGATCGACGAATTCTCTGTGTATGGAAACAACTTTCGTCGACCGGAGATCGACGAACTTTGCTTCAGAATATATTTCGTCCAACGGAGTTTGACGAACTGTTTTTAATTCTTTTGGATGAGATCGACGAATTATTTATCTATAATTTATTTCGTCGACCTCAGTTCGAAGAACTGTTTCTTTTTCGTGGAACGGAGATTGTCGATTCATATTCTAGAAAGCCTTATATCTAGGTTTTCTCCGACCTCCATCCCGTGCTTTTTGTTCTCTTGCTCTTGATCGTCGTTTTCTCTGTCTCTCTTGCAGGTCATCAATGGCGATTCCAACGACCACCTTGGCTGCCATGAAATTCGACACCGGTTTTGACATGGATTTTGATTCATTCCAGCATTCTGACCCAATATTTCTCTACATTCTGGAAATTCTAGAAGAACTTGGTCTCAAGGATTTTATGACACGGAGAATCAAACTGCATTCAACTGAAATTAGAGAATGGGTATACACTTCTTCTGTTTCTGAGGAAAATGTCTTGACAGGAAATATCGGGAGTAATGCTGTTTCTTTATCTCCCGCCGTTCTTTCTGAAATTTTTGCGCTGGTCAATGGAGAAGATGATTTGGAGATAGATTCTAAAGAATATAGTTCGATGCTGAAATTGATGGGGTTTACTGGGAGTAACCCTAACAAGTTGTTAAAGAAACAACTCTCTGCCGCCTACCAGTTCTTGGAGGATATTGTGGTAAAAGTGCTGATGGGCAAGCACTATGCGCATGACTACATCACCAGACATCAATTCCTTGTCATGTGCACAATGGTCAACAAGAGACAAGTTGATTGGGGCCAGATTTTCTTTCAGTTGATCAAGAAGAAGAACAGTAAGAAAGAGCTTTGCTTTGGAAGAATCTTGGGGATTTTCCTTCAAGCGAAAGCAGGTGAATATGTGGTCTCCACGACCATCTTCATCAATGCCAGCAAGCGCCTCACATGCGCTTTGTTTGGCAGATGGGAGAGGATGATCTACAAGCTATCTAAGGCTACCTCCTCCTCCATCCCTGCTTCTGAGAGCACAAGGGCTGTAAAGGCCACTCCCCACCCTACAGAAGAGGTTATCCCATCTCCACACCCTCTTCCAGCAACACATCTTCCATCTCCTCTAGCACCCCAATCATAACAACATTCTCATGTTCCTACTCCTCCTCCATCTCCACCTCTTGATATCACTGCTAGTCCATCTACCCCCCTTCTAGAGAACCCACACCAAACTCCTCCAGCATCACCTCTTCCACCTTATCTATCTAACATTTCACATTTTCATATCCCATCCCCTTCTCCACCTCCACCAGACAACACAATGCAAGATGTCATTCCTCCTCTATCTCATCCATCCGTTCCCCCTACTTCATCTACTCCTCTACCCTCACCAACTACCTCTTCATCTTTGGAACCCTCCATTGTATCTACAATCATATCCTTTCTCACTCCACTCATCAAATCCCTAATCACAGAGGCCATTACACCTCTTGTGAATTCTATCAATTCTTTATCTGCCCAGGTATCTATTCTCACTGCTGCCCCCTCTTCATTCAGGGGCCTGACTCTAGGTTCTCCTGAACCCAGGCAGGGGGAGATGCACTATGATGAAGCAGCAGCAGATGCAGATGTAGAAGTAGCAGATACAATAGCAGTTCTTCCTGCAGAAATTTTGCCAGAATTTGATTCAGATGTGATTGAATTGATTCATTTTATGGATACTGATATTGACTTAGATGAGTCAGTTCCAGAGCAAATCAAAACTATTGATGATTTCCATTTAAATCCCACAGTTAATTTAACTGTTTTGTTGAGAAATTTTGATACTGTATATATGCAGTCTCTTCCAGAAGACTTCACTAAGCCACAGTTGGCTATTGTGCCCTATACATCTCCAATAAGTCTAGCAGTTTCTAAGTAACTCTGTGACAGTTTTGCAATTCCTGTTGTTGCTCCAACCTCTGCAGTTCTTCCAGAAGCTGTCTCAGTTCCAGAAGATGTCTCAGCACTAATTTTTGTTATGGATGACTCACCAATGCCTGATCTGGATGAGCTAATCTTGGATGATATTAAAGAGGAAAATAAGGCAGCAGCTGAAAGCTCTATCCCTATTACCTATGATTCTTGTATAGCTGCTAAAACTCCAGTTGTTGAAACTTCAACTTCTTCCCCTGCTACAGCAAAGGCTATTATTGATGATAAAGCTTTAAAGCATTGGATGCTTTGTGTGATATCCCTCAGGGTTCTGACAGTGATGATGAAGAAGATGATGATGGTGATTCAGATGAAGAAGCTTCAAAGAAAAAGAAGAAAATGATGTCAAAGAAAAGGAAGGCTCCTCCTCCTCCAGCTCCTAAGCCTAATTCAACTGCTGACACTCTCTACTATATTCTGCATAATGTTAGTCCTTATAAGGGAATTCCTGTATGGATGTGGTTATCAAAGAACCAGCAAAAGGAAAGGAAAAGAAGTAGGAGATATTCTCCTCCTCCAGTCCACAGATTTAGAAAGGATCCACCCCTCCTCGTCCTCTAGTAGCTGGTGCCACTGGCTCTAGCTCTCAGAGATCTGCCCCCATGCAAACCTATTAGAGAAATCAAGGGAGATCCTCTGGAAGCAGTCAGCAAGCCCATAATTCCTCAGGAAATCGACAGCAACAACCTCAGCAGCAACAACAACATATATCTGAAGAACAGAAAGCTGACAGTCCTAAAAGACCTTAATCTCTTCCTATTCCATTTGAAGATCCTGAAACATCCAACACTGCAAGAATGGCCAGGTTCTAGGAACTTATTGGTCTATCCTTGATTAATAAAGCTAAAGCTGAAGGTAAAGACATTTCAGGTTTTACAACAATATCTAAGTATAGAAAAGAAGAACTAAAAAGGTTTGACAAAGGCAACAAACTCTTCAATGTTGATGATTACATGAAGCTCCATCCTGAAGTAGTTGTCCCCAGAGCTACATCACCGAAGATCATTGGGGCAGCTGACATGACAATGACTCAGACAGAGGCTTTAAATTCAAACAGAGAAATTATCTTCAAAAATTCAGGAGAGAAGACAACAGAAGACAAGTCTTTGCAGAAAAAGAAGAAGTAATCTTTATTTTGTTTCAATTTCCTTTTGCATTTGTTTTCAAACTAAGTTCTTGTTTAAACAAAGCCTGTGTATATATATATATATCTGATGCATGTGTTGGTAATTCTCTACCAGATATATTTCTTTTTCGTGCTTTGTTTATCTGCTTTGAGTCTCTTAGTGACCTCACCCAAATATGAGGAGATTGTTGGATCCCTAGTTGATTTGGGCTAGGTTCACTAGCTAGGATGTGACCCAACATGTATAGCCAGGGTCAAATTTTGTGTCCTAGAGTCTAGGCCAACTCCTTAGAGTCACTATCAGATGGACCAGCTATCAACAAGACTATCAGAGACTCAAGAATTAGAAGATTTCCAGATTAAGTAAAATCAGTTTGACGTTCGTCGAACTCAGGTCGACGAAAGGCGTTCTGAGCTCGACGATCTTGAGACATTTCTCTGTGCTGAGCTCGACGATCCTTGTTCTTAGTTCGACGAAAATTGGGACTCTTCAACTCCAGATTTTTCTAAGACCAGCTTCAGGCTTTGGTAGATGAACAAGAATATGAGCTCGACGAACTTGGACCTCATGTTCACAACTTCTCAGGTCGACGAAGGCAACTTCTCAGGTCGATGAATTCAGTACTCTACTCAACAATTTCTGGTCTACGATTTGAATCCTTCTCAGTCAGAGACTTCTCAGATTCCAGTCCATAATCATTCTTCGGTCGATGATTTGGATCTCAGCTTGACGAATGAAGATTGTCAGTTCGACGAATATTGTAGCAGAATTGACAAGTTTCCGTTGAAGACAAATTGCTATTATCTGGTCGACGAACTCATCAGCTCAGCTCGACGAACTGTGAACTCAGCTCGACGATTCCTGTTCTTCGTTCGACGATTCCAGATTAGGTCTTCTCCAGTTTTTCGTCCCTTTTCTTGGTGAAGAATCCTGAGTAATTAATGCCCAATTTTCTCGGAATGTTTCCATTAGAACGAGCATTGATCATGGATTATTACATGCCATTTTTCCATGGGATAGTTAGGGAAATCATTGATTGCTGCTTCCTTCCCAGGCCGACTGCATTTACTGCTCTAGGTTTCAAATTTCGAGTGTTCTTCAGTCAGTTTCAAGTCAGAAAAGAAAGGATTAAGCAGTACCACAGACACAGACAGACATTGCACTCAAGAGCAATCTTATAGAAATCAATAGTTTTCATACTGCAATCAGCCTAAGCCAGAGAACATCTTCAAGAAGAAGAAGAACATTCAATCACTATCAAGAGTCTTCTTCCTTCAATCCTCCAGGACAACTTCAGAAGGAAAACAATCTCTATCTGTCAAAGAAGTTCCTGAAGCAATCTCTGGTCAAGGCAATCGAGCTTTGAAGACCTGTCACCCTGAAGTAGTGCTCTAGATTTCCTGATACATTCAAGATCTCTGGGGGAGCAATCTGCTGAAATAAATCCACAAGTCTTCTCAGTTGTTATTGAGAAAGAGAAGACACCATCACCCTTTTCCATCCTCTGTACAGGGTTTTAATTCCCTTCAAAATTATTCCTGATTGCAAGTCTCCTACCAAAAGACTCGAGGTTTTGGTTTTTGAGCACCTGAACAAAAGCTCATTGGTGTCAGGCACCTGATCAAAAACCTGAGTGGATTCCTACTAGGGTGGTAGAAGAGTGGATGTACCCAGGTTGGGGAACCATTATAAATTTCTTGTGTCGTCTGGTTGCCCTTTTTCTTTTATTTTGGCTGTGATCTGTGATTTGTTAGGTTGTTTTGTTTATTACTTTATTTACTAACCTATTCACCTAGCTTTACAGCAAAAGTTGTAAAGAATTTTTTAAGAGAGCACAATACTCTATTCACCCCCCCTCTAGAGTATTTCAGATCTACCTGCACTTTCAAATATTCAAAGTTATTACAGGCTAAGGGGCGAATACTGTTCGAAGAAATCAAATACAGAAGAAGAGAGGGACAAGTTCAAATGCACAGAATGAGGGGGCCAGGAGACGAGTGACGGTAGGCTCGACATGTAACGCCCCGAAACTCAAAGGAGCGACGGGTGACATTTCTATACCAAATTTGGAATTTGGCAGGGGAACACGGCCTGGGACATGGGTGTGTCCCAGGGCATGTCGAGAGGGGTTCAATGATTTAGTTCAAAGATCTGGCAAATCGATCAGGCATTTTTCTGGGTTCGACGATCGTCGAGCAGCGCTCGACGATCTAGTCACAATTCTGCGATCGACGATTTGGTTAACAGTCTGCGGTCGACGATTTGGTTGACATTCTGCGGCCGACGATTTGGACGATGTTCTGCGGTCGACAAACGGGTCGTGGGTTCGACGATCGGGCCGTGGGTTCGATGATCGGGCCGTGGGTTCGACGATCAGGCCAGAGATTTCCGTTCGGCGATCTGGCTGCATTCGACGATTTGGCAAGAGATTTCCGTTCGACGATCTGGCAGCGGTCGACGATCTTGGTTCGACGATCGTCGAGCGCGGGGCGGATTGTGGCGTGTTTGACTCTGTCTACGCGGAGTGTCGACACAGGGGTTTTGGCGGGAGTTGACTAATGATCTGACACTGTTTTATCGCGGACGTGTCCTACTCCTGTTGGCGTACCATGCGGTGTTTAGCCCCATTTGTCCAGGTCAGACCTGGATCATTTCTGTGCATCCCTTTTAAGGGATCCGACGGTTGTGGTTATCCCGAAGGGGTTATACCCCAGAGAAGGGTTTCAAAACCCATATTTTTCTGCCGTAGCTCTCTGTCTAAATCTTAGAGAGAGGGGAGAGCAAAGGAGGAAGAAGAAGTGTAGATCCAGTCAGTTGAGGAGTTTCAGAGCTCGAAATCGCGAGCCGACTTCGGATCTACGAATGAAAGGAGATTGCGGTGCTTTTCATCCGCGTACATTTCCATGGCGCCAAGGAAGAATGCTAGGGTAACGATTCTCTACTTGAGCATGTGAAGCTCTCCTTCTTTGCATAGCAAACCCGCACTCGCGAGTTTGCGGTGAGTTGGAGGCGTTCCTTCGAGTAGATAAGTGAAGTCCCCGTTGTGCAGAGTCTGTAATCGAGAACGGGCATAGGCATGATGTGTGAAGCCTATCCGGACATGTTGGTCTGGATCTGTGATGTTGCATTGCATAAATGCCGGAGAAGACTCTGTGTGAATGTTTGTTTTTTGGGTTTTCTACGTGGTAGAGTGCACCCGAAAAACTGGGTGGATGCGTGATCTTGCCAACTTGGTGGCCTTGGAGCCAAGGGACTCGGAGAAGTTTGACCCGCGCATATGTTTTAAATTAACGTTGCGGTGTGAGCAACGGGTTAGGCGGAAACGTTCCCGTTCTATGTCGTTCGGTTAGAGCCATTGGCATAGATGAGGGTCTTCGGCAATCTATGGTTTAAATTACCGTGACCCATGCCGGGAAGATAAAATGCTCAATGTTTTGCCGTCCAAAGGGATGGTGGTGAGTCGGCGGACTTTGACCGTGATCACCGAGAATGTGCCCTGAGTGCACGGGGTGTGTGGTCGTGCCAGCCTACGCCTGTGATGTAGTGATATTACTATACTGCTTGGTTATACTAATAAAGTGCAGGGTAGTAGCATCGCTGCCCCGAGTTTGGGGCGGGATCATTATAATTTGGTCAGCATTGCTGACCGTTGCCTTTGTTGGCCACCGTGCGGTGGTTTGTTGCTTGCAGGTGTTGCTGGACCAAGCGGTCAATAGCGGGCTAAAGCCCAAATTATGAAGCCGGCCCTCGAAGGCCTAATTGGAGTGTTTACTTGCTTTTGTTCATGTATGACCGGCCTGCGTGCCGTGGTATGGAAAACATGTAATAAGAGTAAACCATTTTTAAGGCCTTAAGGCCAGTACTTGTGTATGTACTTCATTCCTTTTTGGCTTGTTAGTGGACATTCATGCTTGTTGCTGGGTTCTTTTTATTGTAACTATTTAAACTGCTTCCGCTAGAATGCTTTGTGTAGGACATTGTGATTGGTTGGATGGTTTCCATTGAGTAACAACCCGGTCTGTTTGTGGTATATGGCGTCGTGCCCCGACCGGACCTACTACTATATGCTATGTGACGGATAGGGGTGCTACAATTTGGTATCAGACTACTGGTTTCGGTTATACTTAAATGAATTCGTGAATGAATTCTTTTTAAGTGGTGGTGAGCACATGTGTGTGCGTCATCGTTATAATAACAAAAGAACCCATGAAAGTCCACTTAGGAATGAAAATACACGTGTTTGGGGAACATGCGTGTTCCTATAATTTCTGTTCGCAATTTTGTTTGGTCGCTTAACGGTGTTTTGTACCACTTTAGATGACCAGAAGCGGTGTTGGGCCGTCTGAACGTCGAGTTTCTGAGGCTAGCAGTGCACTAAATGATGCTCCTGCAACACCTCCATCGGCTGAGACCATACGATTGGTTGCCGAAACAGTGGTTTCCATGATGAATGCACAGCCTGCAAGGCAAATGCAGCAGCCCGCTCTTGCGATGGAGCAGGTACCTCTTCCAGAGGTAGAGTCTAGAAGAGTCGAGCAGGTAGTAGTGGAGCCGTTGGTGCCAAGGAGGGAAACCGAGAGACAGCTCAAACATATCATGAGCTTTAATCCTCCGGTAGTCTCGGGGTTTGGAACCCCATCTCAAGCTGAAGACTGGCTCTCTAGGTTGAAGAGAGTCTTGACAGCATCAGAGACGGAAGAATGGCAAATGACCACTATTGCTATGTTCCTTCTGGACGGTGAAGCGAGATTGTGTTGGGAAGGATTGGTGCTACATCTATTGAGAGGCAGGCAACTTACAAATGTCTCGATGGAGGAGTTCTCGAGACTATTCTTGGCTAGGTACCTCCCTTCGACGCAGAGGATAGCTTTGGAGAACGAGTTCCTGAAGTTGGTTGAAGGAGACAGTAGCGTGGATGAATATCTCCACGAGTTTACTTGATTGAGTCTGTATGCTAGCTCCACCATCGAGGATGAGGAGCGCAAGACGAATCGATTCTATGAAGGGTTGAGAGATGATTTGAGGCTACTACTCTCGGGGCCGATGATGCAGGGTTTCTTGACCTTGGTCAACACGACCCGGTCCTTGGAGAAGGACATGAAGAATGTACAAGCAAAGAAAAGCGTTGGTGACAAGAAATCTGTGTTCAAAGTGCCACCTACTTCAAAGTCCGGCTATCAAAGGTTCTTTAAGAAGTCTAGGACTTCGGGTCCAGCTCCTTCTTCTGGTGTTTCTGGGCGACTACGGGTCGGACCCCGGGTGTATGTTTTACTTGTGGAAAGCCGGGGCACTTTTCCCCCGATTGCTGGAGTGGACGTCACAAGTCCGAAAGGAAGCCGGGAGCGACTTATGAAGAGAAGGTCAAGGCAGTGGAGTCAACCACGTCCCATTATGCTCCGGCCCAACCGAGGGTTTATGATCTTGGCCAACAGGAGGACATCAAACAGGCGGATGTGGTGACAGGTAAAATTTAAATTTATAGCAGGTTAATCTTTTAAATACTTGTTATGTGCTTGTTACCTTACCACTGCTTGTTTTGGATTTGTTTTGATTTGTGAAAATCCGGTAAGAGCATTCTTCGATACAGGAGCTTCACACTCCTTTTTGTCCGAAGAATTCATATCGCGCATCGAAGTACCTTCTTCGATGGCGAAGGACAAGTTGGATTTGTTGTTGCCCAATGGGTGTTCGATGCGCGCGGATAGAATCTGTGGCATGAAGATTCGAATTGGGATCCAGGAGTTCCATTTGCAAGCGTCGTTATTGCCGCTAGTGGAATTCGACGTTATATTTGGCATGGACTAGCTCTTGGAGCAGCAAGCCTATATTGATTGCGGTAGCAAGGAAGTCAAGCTGGGTGCAGGTCGTGAGACGACTTTCACGGTCTTGAAGGGGTCAAGCAAGACGTTGATGTCTGCTCTTCAGGTGGTGAAGGCGGTTCGTGTCGGTGCAGAACTGTTCTTTACACTAGTGGAGGTTGCAAAGCCTAAGCCCGTGTTGGACAGTATTTCAGTGGTATCAAAGTACCCTGATGTGTTCCCTAGCGATCTTCCTGGAGCCCCGCTGCAGCGGGAGATAGATTTTACGATGGAGCTCGTACCAGGTGCAAAGTCTGTGTCACGCTCGCCATATCGGCTAGCGCCTAAGGAAATGGCGGCGCTGAAGGTTCAACTACAAGAGTTGTTGGAGCAAGGGTATGTGCGTCCAAGTTCTTCTCCTTGGAGCACGCCGGTCCTCTTTGTTAAGAAGAAGGACGAAAGCTTGAGGCTATGTATTGATTATCGGGAGCTCAACAAGTTAACGGAAAAGAACAAGTACCCGATCCCCCGGAATGATGATCTATTCGGTCAGTTGGTTGGGTCGACATTGTACTCAAAGTTGGACCACAAGTCCGGGTACTACCAGTTACGAATTAGGGAGAGTGATATCCCTAAGACCGCATTCAGTACGAGATACGTGCATTACGAGTTTACGGTCAGGCCGTTTGGGCTAACTAATGCGCCGTCAGTGTTCATGGATTTGATGAACAGGACCTTCAGGGAGTACTTGGACCATTTTCTGATCGTCTTCATCGACGATATTTTGGTGTACTCGTAGAGTGAGGAATATCACTTCATGCATCTTCATTTGGTTTTGGAGACGCTAAGGAGGAATCAATTGTACGCCAAGTTCTCGAAGTGCGAGTTTTGGTTGTCCTCAGTGGCGTTCCTCGGTCATAGAGTGAGTGGGGAAGGTATTGCAGTGGATCCAGCGAAGATTGTTGCCATACGGGAGTGGCCTGAGCTTTCTACGGTAGCGGAAGTCCGGAGCTTTATGGGGCTTGCCGGCTACTATAGGCGCTTCATAGAGAACTTCTCGCGGATAGCGTTACCTCTCACTACTTTGATGAGGAAGGAGCAGAAGTTCATTTGGACGCCGGAGTGCGCGCGAACTTTTGAGGAGTTGAAATGTCGGTTGACCACGGCACCTGTGCTGAGTTCGCCGAGTGGTTTGGGTTGTGTGCTGTTACAGCATAGAAGCGTTATAGCATATGGATCGAGACAGCTGAAGGTGCACGAGAGGAACTATCAGTCCATGACTTGGAGTTAGCGGCCGTAATTTTTGCCTTGAAGCTATCGATGCTGAGTGTCGACACAGGGGTTTTGACGGGAGTTGACTAATGATCTGACACTGTTTTGTCGCGGACGTGTCCTACTCCTATTGGCGTACCATGTGGTGTTTAGCCCCATTTGTCCAGGTCATACCTGCATCGTATCCTTGCATCCCTTTTGAGGGATCCGACGGCTGTGGTTATCCCGAAGTGGTTATACCCGAGAGATGGGTTTCAAAACCCTTTTTTTTCTGCCGTAGTTCTCTGTCTAAATCTTAGAGAGAGGGGAGAACAAAGGAGGAAGAAGAAGTCTAGATCCAGTCAGTTGAGGAGTTTCAGAGCTCCAAATCGCGAGCCGACTTTGGATCTACAAAGGCAAGGAGATTGCGGTGCTTTTCATCCGTGTACATTTCCATGACACCAAGGAAGAACGCTAGGGTAACGATTCTCTACTTGAGCATGTGAAGCTCATCCTTCTTTGCATAGGAAGCCCGCTCTCGCGAGTTTGTAGTGAGTTGGAGGCGCTCCTTCGGGTAGATATGTGAAGTCCCCGTTGTGTAGAGTCAGTAATCGAGAACAGATATAGGCATGATGTGTGAAGCCTATCCGGACATGTTGGTCTGGATCGGTGATGTTGCATTTCATAAATGTCGGAGAAGACTCCGTGCGAATGTTTGTTTTTTGAGTTTTCTACATGGTAGATTGCAACAGGGAGCCTTGGGTATTAACCCTAAGGTGCACCCGGAAAACTGGGCGGATGCGTGATCTTGCCAACTTGGTAGCCTGGGAGCCAACTTGAACATAACCGGGTTATGTGAAGTATGTGATGTAAACGGGACTCGGAGAAGTTTGACCCACGCATATGTTTTAAATTAACATTGCGGTGTGAGCAACGGGTTAGGCAGAACCGTTCCCGTTCTATGTTGTTCGGTTAGAGCCGTTGGCATAGATGAGGGTCTTCGGCGGTCTATGGTTTAAATTACCGTGACCCATGTCGGGAAGATAAAATGCTCATTGTTTGGCCATCCAAAGGGATGGTGGTGAGTCGGTGGAATTTGACCGTGATTACCGAGAATGTGCATTGAGTGCACGGGGTGTGTGGTCGTGCGAGCCTACGCCTGTGATGTAGTGATATTACTATACTGCTTGGTTATACTAATAAAGTGCAGGGAAGGAGCATCGCCGCCCCGAGTTGGGGGCAGGATCGTTATAATTTGGTCAGCATTGCCGACCGTTGCCTTTGTTTGACACCGTGCGGTGGTTTATTACTTGCAGGTATTGCTGGACCAAGCGGTCAATAGCGGGCTAAAGCACAAATTGCGAAGCCGGCCCTCGAAGGCCTAATTGGAGTGTTTACTTGCTTTTGTTCAAGTATGACCGGCCTACGTGTCGTGGTATGGAAAACATGTAATAAGAGTAAACCATTTGTAAGGCCTTAAGGACAGTACTTGTATTTGTACTTCATTTCTTTTTGGCTTGTTAGTGGACATTCATGCTTGTTGCTGGGTTCTTTTTATTGCAACTATTTAAAATGCTTCCGCTAGAATGCTTTGTGTAGGACGTTGTGATTGGTTGGATGGTTTCCATTGAGTAACCACCCGGTCTGTCTGTGGTTTATGACATCGGGCCCCGACCGGACCTACTGCTATATGCTATGTGACGGATAGGGGTGTTACACGATAATGGAAATGTTTCTATCTACCCCGGCCTCGCGTCTCCCACCATGCAGATCACTGTGAGTTGAGGATCTCGCGAATCTGCCCCGAGTTCCCCTGGGCTAACTGGATGCCTTCATCGATCTCATCGAAAAGTTGGAAAGGGGACATCGCCTTGCCTTCTAGGTTGCCCCTCGCCTCATCCGCGAGGCACACGTAGTCGCGCTACAGTTTCTCGTTGTCCTCCTACACCTTGCGCAGCCAGCGCACCAGCTTCTTGAAGAGCCCAATTCCCCTCCTCGTCAGCTCGGCGTTATCTACTTCGTAACTAAGGTAGGAGCCTAGAGAGCTTGGATAAGGGAGGGGAGAGTAGCGGGTTGGTCCCGAAGATTCTTCAGCCTCAGACTAGCTGGTAAGAGCTGCAGATGTAGTTAAGAATTAGTATGAAAGGCGAGTACTTCAGAAAATCACAGGATAGGAACCGGTGAAGGCCAGCTTACCCGACGTGCTCGACACACCCAAGAAAGTACTGGGAGGGGCAGCCATAGATTCTTGCCGCGGCCCGGACGGTGTGTTCTTGGTGAGAGGAGGTTGAAGCCTGGCATGGGGATGGCTTCAACACCTCCCCCCACGGTCCCAACAGGTTGCTGAGGGGAAGGGGCGCAAACTGGCTAGTTCGGCCTCTATGAGTCCAGCCCTAGGGTCCCAAATGGAGGTGACGGCTCACGTGAGCGATTCTCTGGAGTTTCAAGCCGTGAGCCGCCAAGTGGCTCTTGACTCACAGCGTAGAGGCCACGCCATCATCCCGCGGGCTGTCCGGGTAAATACAAAGGTCAACAATGTTTAACCTCTTCTCAAAGCCGGGCAGAGTGGAGGAACCGGTCCCATGCTCCAGGTTAGTTTTCAGGTCACAAAAGATAGGTTCTGCGGCTTGGGGGAATATTTTCGCCCTTTTAATGGGATTGGGCTCAGCTGAATCACTCTGCGGGATGTTGGGGGGAACTGCGGTCAGGTTGGCGACGCGAGCAGAGGAAGACTCACGATCTCGGGGGAGCCTCTCTTAGATCTCCTTGGGGATAGGAATATCTGCAGGATTAGAGCGAAGGGATCTCAAAAGTCACCCAGGTACTCAGGCTTGTATATATATCCACAGGTGGACCCCACCCGAAGATTCTCTCTGTCCCATATCGCACTTGACGAACACTTAAGGTTGGATGATTATTTCCGAGCTTTGCTAAGCTCAAAAAGGGCGGGGATTGTGTACAACCTCGTATCCGACGAGTGGGGGTGGCTAGGAGCCAAACCGGCCGGCTCCATTTTTCCAAGTCCCCGGTGAGCACCTGGGGTGCTAGAGCTCGGCAGCCCCCGGCTTGCCCAGGAGAGTCCGTCCAGTGGTCGGAAAATAGGTCCAGCAGGGCCCGCACTCGCCAATTGACATGAAGAGGCGGCGAGTGCCAGCCATATCGAGCAGTCGCCATCCAGGGCGAGTGGACTTTCTCAAAGAGCACCTGCCAAGCCTTAGCGTTGAGTGAAGGGCAGACACTCAAAGCCATTTCTGCATTAGCGTTGAGTGAAGGCCAGGCACTCAATGCCGTATACCTCGACGTTCGGTGAAGCCCAATCATCCCACATCCACTCAGTTCGTCGAATGGAGCTCGGCATTCGTCGAACTTAGCTCGGCTTTCGTCGAATGGAGCCCAGCGTTCGTCGGGCTCAATTTATTAAAATTCGACCAGCCGAATTGAACAGTCCAAGTCCACGGCGAGCACCTAGGGGGCCAGAACTCGGTAGGCCCAGCCTTGCCCATGCGAGGTGTGATCACCAGGGGAGAGCAGGCCCAGCCGGGCCCGTACTCGCCGCCCCTGGCGAGTATGAATTGCATGGGGCTACTCGCCCAACGACCTATGATATTTTTTTTACCAATTTGCCCCTGCTGTTCTGCCTATAGCCTGCTAGAACAGTGGAGTTACGCTATTGGCAGGCCAACCTGGGCTGCACATAGCTATTTGGAACAGCGGAGGTTTGCTCTTTGCAGGTCATTTTCAGAAATCTATAAATAGGACCCAAGGGGTATCTTAGAAGGCATGCTTATGAGTGTTCAGATCTTCTTGATCTTTTTGAGGTAGCCTTAGCTCGGACTTTGGCTAAGGAAGGGAAGTGCTCTAAGAACTTTTGGGTGTGTAGTCGGTCCTCCACACTGAGCCCTTGGGTCAGTACCCTTTTCTTTTCCTTTATTATTTTTCTTGCAGGAAAAAGTAGGTGCGCGATCAACACTACCCCAAAGCTGAACTCGGCAAGAGACCGAGTTTTAGGTTTCCACATCCAAGGAAAAGCGTCGAGTCAACTTGATACCGCATTGTGTGCATACAACGCACTCGATGCCAATATGCTAAACTCAATGATTTTGCCTTCAGTCAATGTCGCGTTGAGTTCACTCAATGTCGTGTTGAGTACACTCAATTCTTTTGCCTTAGCACCAAAACATCACTCGACCCACTCAACGCCAAGCTAGAATTACTCGACAAATTCATCGAGATAACTCTATGAATTTAACTTAGACACAAATCTCACTAAACGCCAAAGTCTATACTCGACGTACTCAATTCTTTTACTTAGCGGAGACAGATACACTCAATGCTGAGACTATTACTTGATTAACTCGATGCCTAATATTCTTCGAACTCAACGCCAAGCCAACCTCACTCCACGCCACGTTGCTAATCGACGAATTCGTCGAGATTACTCTATGATTTTTACTTAACACCAACTGAAACTTGCTAAATTTTACTTAAACCATAACTCCACCTATATTTGACAAATTTACTCAGGCTGACCTGATCATACCTGACAATTACTTTAAACCTAAACTAGATGTAATATTCCATGGTTTGACTATACTTATCCTATCATACACGACGAAATTTCCTTATATTAATTGTCGTAGAATCGATGGGTTTACACCTAACCGGCTTAAATCCTTGACCAGCGAATCACTCAGGCTATCTCCTATACTCATGCCGAATCTATCCTGGTCAGTACTTCTACACAACACAGCAAAACAGAAATTGTTGAACCCAACACCCCTCTTGAATATTAAGGAAAGAAACAACGGAAGGTACATAAAGGAAAAGAAGCTTGGCAAAGGGAAGAAGTAACCACTTGGCTCGATTCAGACAAAATCCGGCCACCAAACTCTCCCGCCCACTAATATGGCCACAAGAACACCTAAGAAGCAAAACCTGAAAGGTTTCGAGCAGAAAGACTGTCAAAACTGCACACCTTAAACCCTAAAAATCCATGAAACGGGAATAACTCACCGTAGAAACTTAGATCTTAGTGATAGCTATCTGAATCTACTCTCCGACAATCTTTTTGAGCACCAAAGATCCTAAAATTGACGGTCAAAAGCCTAGAGATGTCTGTCATTCTCGCCCTTTCGCAAAACAGGTCGACGTTTTCGGGAAGAAGACGAAGAATAGGGTTACGTCTAATCGCAAGGCTATTTATTGAGACTAAGCAATATAATATATTATTATAATAATTAAAACATCTGATTGAACAAAACTCACACTAACTCAGATTTCTATGAAAATCACACCTTAGCTAAATACCGATGCTACGACTCTAGTGGCGAACTCGAAATCGAAATCCGACATACCAAACTCGGGTAAACACTCCCCGAAGTTAAAACACAACATTCTCAAAAAGGCTCCACTGTGTTTCAAATTGAACCCCAACTCGCAAGGTAATATAAAAACTCACAAGAAATTAGCCATGCTAATATTCTATATCAAACTCCCATATACAAATGAGCAAAAATCCACGCTCCAACAACAACACCTATTTAACGAGCGTCAAAGTAATGTCCTGACGTCAAAATACGACACTACAAGAATTTAAATAAATCTTGGAGAATCAAGGGCGTTACAGCCACGCCCCCAAAAAGAAAGTTTCGTCCCGAAACTTTATTCATATAATATTCTAAAATGGAAGGAAAATAATCAAAGATTATAGAATGGAAATACATACCGAAAGAAATTAGGAGAATAGATGATGATTAGCCTCTCTCATAGCTGATTCCAACTCCCAAGTCGCGCTTTCCACTTCTTGGTTCTGCCATAAAACATTAACCATTGGTATGGTCTTCCTTCGCAACACTCGTTCTTGAGTATCCAAAATTCGGACAGGCATCTCGACATAAGAAAGATTAGGCTCCAACTGGGGCACAGAATCAAGAACATGTCAGTTGCTAAGCACACATTTTTGCAACTGGCTAACGTGAAACAGTTCGTGCACTCCAGGAAAACTCGCAGCCAAATCCAACCTATATGTTGACATTCTAATAAGTTCAATAATCTCGAAGGGTCCTACATATCTAGGATCCAACTTATGGTTCTTACCAAACATCTTGACACCAGACATCATGGAAACTTTAAGGAACACCTTGTCCCCAACGATAAATTTCAAATCGGTTCTCTGTCGATTAACATTCTTTTCATAACGTTCTTGAGCTATTCAAAGCTTCTCTCGAATATGCTTCACAGAATTATCCTTTTCTTCCAAGGCTTCCGGAGCCAACCACGGTCTTTCGCAAACCTCAGTCCAAAATAAGGTAGTTCTGCAACGTCTCCCATAAAAAACCTCAAACGAGGCCATACAGTACGGTGCCTTAGCAATAAGGCGAGTACCTGAATCAAGATCTATAACAAATTCTACATCTCTCTCAAGTGGAAGAACAAGAAGGCGATCAGGAAAACCTTTCGCAAACTCACGCACAACCGAAACATCCTTAACACGCGGGAAACTACTAACGGTTCCCAAAACAGAAATCAAGTAAGAAAAGCAACTGGAATCTACGAGCTTCCGAGCACATACCGGAGAAATAATCGGGTATTCCTGGCGCGAATAACCATAAACACTCCTGGGGTGACCGTTGTTCATCTTGAAGTCCAAGTGCTTGAACTTACACTGAATGACCATATCATCTCTGGAGAACCAGTGCATGCCCAAGATCACATCGAAGTCTTACAGGTCTATCACCTTCAAATCAACTAGAAAATCGCCTAAAAGAATCAGAAATAACACTCGCCCAATGCTTCTTTACCTTAAACGTCCCTACAAAATTGCTTACATAACTAATCGAACAACATCGAAAGTACAACTATGAGCTGAAAACAAAACTATGTCAGGATCTAACCTGAGATCACCTGTTTAAATGTCTGTGCATCCTCTAAGGTCACCACGTTCAGCTTGCCCATCCCTTTGTCCAAATGCCGCGGCGGCGGCAAAGCCTGAAATGGAACTGGCTGTAACGTGAGCTGAGACTGCGGACACTTAGATGTGAAGTGTCCTCTATGTCTGCAATGAAATCAGACCTTATCCTTACCCCAAAAATGGGAAGCATTGTGCCCCTTCCATTTGCGCAAGGCACAAACTAGTTCTCCTTTGGGAACACCCTAAATTGAATGCACCTACTTTTTCTTTTGAGCTCCTAATCTCTTAAAACATTTCTCATATGGGTGGCTCGACCTGCCACAAAAATTGTACACCTCCATGCTTCACTTCCTTGAAGCAGTAGCAAATTCCTTAGAGTTCTTACTCTCATCAGACTTCCTCTTATATTTCCTCATCTGATGGCCTCAATTCTCAGCATTGTCGATCGCTTCGATTTTTATGGCGGCTTCCACCACTTCAGCATAACCTTCTAATCCATAAGCACTAGCCAATTGCTGGATGTCATTCTTAAGACCACCCAGAAAGTGCTTAACTCTATTAGCTTCAAAAGATACTAAATTAGGGGCAAATCGGCTCAGCTTACTAAACTCCACCTCATACTCACTCACTGTGAGTTCCCTTTGCTTCAGGTGCAGAAAATTGTTCATCAAGAGGTCCTGCTCGACCGACGGTAGAAACGTTCTCAGTAATAGCTCCTTAAAGGCTTGCCACGAACATACGTCCTTCAAGTTCTTATTTTCTCTCAACCACCAGCTCTTAGCTAGACCCTTTTGCTGGTAGGAACCAACCATCACTCTTTGGTCGGCAGAAACCCCTGAATAATAGAACACTCCACAATTGCGATAATCCAGTCATACCAAGCCATGAAATCCGCTCTACCAATGTAGGTAGGAGGACCTAATCACTTGAAATGCGAGATAAAGTCCTAATCTAGTAGCAAAAAAGCTGGGGGCACCAGAGGAGCAGGGGGAATAGGAAAAGCTTTACCACAGCAGGGTCTTGCACTCTGATCGGCTACCCAGAAATAATAAACAACAAGGCCTGGATCTGCGACCCCATCTCCAACATCTTCATAGACAGAGCTTCATTACTCATTCACAGTCCTTCTTTCACGGCCTCATCCTGAGCTCCAGATGAATCACCCTCGGACTGGGGAGTCGACCTCGTCGCAGGATGCCTCGACATTCTAATAACACAACCAACAACTAATCAACACATAGCCATGCTCTAGAATTACACAACTTATTTCAGACAATACATGCACAAATACTTGCTCAAGCTGCTAACTTGCTCTGGGATTTTATTAATGATTCCATGCTTAAGCTTTGGATGATATACCGTTATCCCACAGACTCATGTGCATAGACCATGAATGCATGAATTTCTTATTCTTTTTTTTGACTTAAAATAATGTGTGTACATATATCATCATGTAAATCTTTAGCCTGACACGTGTGCTAATGCAATGCTATGTCACTCATGTTGTGCTATGCAATCTAATAAAGACCTTAGTGCATGTTATGAGCGGCGTACACATGGAATATTATGCATCCCATACTACATAATATTGTCTGCAATAAAGAGAAAAATCTAATGTGCATTTATGTGATGATTGTTATGCATCTCATACTACATAACTATCACATGTTGCCTCCTATGAGGATCCATATACAAATATATATTATGCATCCCATACTACATAATATGTCCCGAATACTTCTTGTCATGCTTATGAGTGTAATGTTCATGCTTCAACCAAGATGTACTGATGAGACATCGATGTGTGTATGCATTGGAACAAGACAACTAAAACTGACCTGAGATGGTTGTTCGACAATTGTCAAGCAATTCATCCCTCTGATACCAACTGTCACAACTCGTATTTTCTCTTAACTTAAATGTATATCGGAGTAAGAGAAAACACACGCCATATGCCACGACGTGCAGTGGATAACATCAGACGTTCAGGCAAACTCCAATCCTAACAGAGTTTATGAAAACACCAAGTTATGATGTGAGAAAAACATGTTTCAGGTTAAATTTTCTTGATTGTATCCCTCGGCTCAGTCGATCAACTATTCCATGACTGAAAATATATGTATACGCTGCTGAAAATACCTTGTTTACATTAACTGACAACCTACATGAGCAAAAACATCCATATAGGACAACCCATGATACGAATGACTTTTAATTTAGTATAATTATGAAAATTGCTTTTACGTTCGTCGAACATAGTGATGTTAGTTTTTAAAAATAACATGTATGAGGTAATAGAAATAATATTTTTATAATTTTAAATTTCTAACATGCATCCTAGCACAAAACCTTCCCAGAGAGCAAGTAAATCACACAATCATATAGAAAAAGGCTTAGCAGTTAGCAAGTACTTTAACATTAAACAAAAATCCAATGGGTGTCAACAATCCTGACACGAACCCACTAAAAATATGTATGTCTGAACTGAACAACAAATTAACAATATCACCACACACTCGGTGAGGAAAAGACAGTTGCAGAGTACTAGCCAAAACCAACCGTAACTGCTTAACCGACTTCTTCTCCAAACCTGAGGCATTTAAAAAAGAACACCACAGCAAGAAAGAAAATACAAGTGGTGAAAAAAGGTTAGCAATAAGCCAAGGGTACAAGGGTTACCAACCTCAATATGAGGAAGAAGCTGACAAACCTCTGCAATAATGTCAAAATACTGAAACGATTAATTAACCTATAATGTCCAAAAGTACGGAATTTGCACCAAGTGCTATAGAGAATTATGCTTTACGGAACATGTAAATAAATAACTATAAGTGTAAGGAATTAATTACCCCATAACTTGGTGAATAACAAAACTCCGGCCTTTCTGGCACCTGTGGTGTTGGGAACCTACCCATCACACCAACAGTAAAAACTTCACAAGGGCCCAAGGAAAGGTGTTCTTGTACCTTGACACATCAAAAACTGAAGAAAAACTGGCACCTCGTTGGTGGGAACCTACCCAACACACCAGCAGTTACATAACCAAATCCGACAAAGCAACCAGGGCAATAATTCACCAAAATACATCTGGTTATTGGTCCTTTATCCACTTCCAATCCATCCAAAAACATACCACCAAAACACTGACCACCATAGTTAAACATAGTCAAACCACAGCCAAAACACTAGGCTGCTCCAATAATAAATGGAGGAATAAATCACAGAAATTAACCGAAGGCCAAACCCGACGAAATAGACACAATTCAGAGAAAATTTCTAAGTCCATAGTGATTCATCGAGTATACTCGACGAATATAGTAGATACACGATGAATTTCACGTAGCAACATCAATTATATTAATAGAGGACGAATCTGTGAAATTATCCCTAGTCCACGGAAAAGTGTCGAGTAAACTCGATGCCGCGTTGATTGCATTCAATGCACTCGACACTTTTTCCTTAGCGCCAAAACTTCATGTTAGGTACATTGGGAATTATGTACCTGATTTGAAGAAGCCCTTTTAACTCAATGATATACACAAATTCATATTTGATGTATGTTGAGTTTACTTGTGCAGGTTCTATTTTGAAGAAAATAAACTAAGTACAAAAGTTTTGAGACACTAAACAAGTGTCGACACCTTTGTAAAAGCAGTGCTGAGACAAGGAATCAAGTTGTGTCGACACTCAGGACTAGTTTCGACAACCTTATTCAAGTAGTGCTGAGACAAGAAGCAAGTTGTGTTAATAACCAAGACTTGGGTCGACACCGCTAGTCAAGAAACCAGCAGTGTCGACACTCAGGACTAGTGCCGACACCTTTTATACAAGTTATGTTGAGACAAGAAGCTAGCAGTGTCGACACACTCAAATGTTGTCGACACCCCTATACGAGAAGTGTAAACACCCAGGATTGGTGTCGACAGAATCTAAGTACAGAAGTGTCAACACCCAGAACTGGTGTCAACACCTGTATGCAGAAGCTCTCAAGACAGAAGTTCTTCTAAGTCCAGAATTCAAAGCCTGATGTTCTGACATCCGTCAGAACTGTCAGATGTCAGTGGATTAATAGGTGCAACTAGCCACTCTTGCCAAATCCTATATAAGGAGACCAACACAACATAAACAATATTGATTTTCTCATTCTTCTCATCTCAGTATGTCAGATCAAATCAATAGAATTTTGAAGGTGGAGAGGAGGAAGATCGTGGATCAACTCCAATCTTCCCCAGCTAAGTTCAACCCTACCTTCTCCTTCAAGAAGATTTGAAAAAGCTAATATGGGTTGAACTATTTCTTCTCAATCAAGTTAAAGGAAGAAGATTACTCATCAAGATCTGATCAAGGAGAAGTCACATCTTTCTTTCCTGTTGGGTGATTTATCCAATCTCAAATTCTATTCTACTTTAATTCTTATTTTTTAAGATCTGATAGCAAACCTGAGGGGTAGGAGATATATATATATCTCTGAGCTGTAAGCCTAAATTATGAATACTGTGGTAGGGCCGAGTTCCTGAGGTAGGAGAAGAAGTACTTTCTCTGAGTCGTAGGAACAGTTGTGTTCTGAGGGTGTAGGGCAAGTGTTTGCCTGAGGTGTAGGAGTGAAGCTGCACTCTGAGTTAGGATTCTTGAAGGGAATCTGAGTTGTAGCAGCCGGCTTGACTCTGAGTTGTATACGAGGATCTGAGGAAAAGAGTGGAGGAGTTTGATCGAATCTAATTCATTATTAGAAAGGTGAAGGGGGAAAGTGTATGTACCCATAATTTAGGGCGCCACTACAAATTTCTTGTGTGTTGTTATGTGGTTTTTGTTGTGAATGTTAGATTAGATCTGTGTTGATCTTAGTTTATCTATTTTCTTGATTATTGTGGCTCTGTAAACTTCCTCACTAAATAAATTTTTTGTCCATAAGTAGCCAAGATTTGAATAAATTTGAATTTGACCTATTCAACCCCCCTCCCCTCTAGGTCAATCAGTTTCCTAAAACAAATACTTTACAATTGGTATTAGAGGGAGGTTCACTGTGAAGGCATAACAACCTAGTGAGAATCCTAAGGATTAACTGAGATCAAATCATGTCTCTAAGAGAAAACCATTCCATCAAACTCTCAATCTGTTCTAAAAAAAACTTTGGGATCTGGAAGGAAAGGGTTAGACTTTTTATGGAGGATGTAGATCCAAGAATATACATCACTGTATTGGAAGGACCTTTCATACCTATGAAAGTGTCATGTCTTGATTCCAATATAAGGACTCCTAAGACCTACATGGAGATGGACACAGATCAAATAATTCGGGCCTCTATGGACAAGAGGGCTCAGAACATAATCGTTAGTGTCATAGATGACTCCACATTCCAAAATCTGATTCACTGCAAAACAATTAGAGAAATGTGGGAATCTTTGATAGTGTACATGGAAGGCGCAAATTAGGTTAGAGATGACAGAAAATCTCTTTTAAACCAACAGTGTGAAGTCCTGAAGCAAGGCAAAACAGACACAATAACAGAGACCTTTGAGAAATTCTTCAAAATTGTGAACAACCTGAGAACCTCTGGAAGAAAATTCACAACCTTTGAACTAAATGATAAATTCTTGAGGTCCCTAAACAAGGAATGAGACATCAAGATATGTGTCATCTGGGAAATTAGTATCTTAGCCAATATAGAACCCCATGCTCTATTTGGCAAGCTGCTATCTCATGAAATGCAACTGAACCTCAGGATGTCTGAAGAAGACACAGCTAAGGCTCACAGTAAGAAGAAAACACTAGCTTTAAAGGTTGATTGATCCAAGAAAAATAGAGAAAAGACTACAACCACAGTCAGAAAAAAAAAACACAGTCAGAAGACTCTGAAACTGCTTCATTTGGGGAAGATATAACTGAAGAAGAATTGTCATTACTCTCCAGGCAGTTTAAGAAGATTCTGAGGAGAAAATGGCAAGGCAGCTGGAAGGGTCTTGTTGGAGATTCTTCTCACAGGTTGACAGACCATTCAGAGAATCCATGGAAAAAGAAGACTGGGGACAAGTATGACTCTTCTTACAATAAACAGTTTAAGACTAATCTTATTTCTTATTGCTGTAATAGGTCACGACATGTCATTATTGAATGCCCAATAAAAAGAAGGAAAAGAAGACTGATAATAGGAAGTCTAATGTATATAAGAAGGCTGACATGAGTCTGTTAGCTAAGAAGTAGTCAACACTTTCAGAAAGTGAAAATGAATCTTCAGAGTCTAAAGAAGGGGAGGCCCTAATAGCATTTGTAATGCCCCCACTTGTCACGTGGCATATAACGGTGGGCCCGGCCGGGGCCCCACACCATATATCACAGACAAGCGGCGGAATTACTTGTGGAAATCAAAATCTACTCGCATCCTAACTCAATACATTCTAGCGCAGCATTTTAAGTTACCATGAACTCAACTCAAATAATGCCCACTACGATATAAACTCCACATTTATATCAACATCAGGAATGTATAAAACTCTCACACACTGGCGTTAAGGCCTTATTGGTTTCTCTTTACACAAATACATTTTCGTACATCAGCACGCAGGCCGACCACACATGAAATCCAAACACACTTCGCACGGCCTTCAAGGGCCTTTAGCAGCATTCCATCCATCCCGCTCATTTCATTTCAAGAAACAGCACCTGCAAACACATATCCAGCCAAGAGCGGCAAATAATGTAACAGTCAGCTTTAGATGACCACGTATAACGACCCTACCCCTTACCGCGAGTAGTGGTTCCTTCCCTATATGCATTGCCATAATCATATGAATCAACACTACCAATCACAATCATATCATAAACGCTGGTATCCACCAGACGCTCCATGCACTCAGGGCACCTTCTTGGTGTACCAGGTATCACAGTCGTACACCACCGATCAGAGGTTCTTCACTTGTTTGTTGGGCGGTTCAATCCTAGTCCACCAGCACACAAGGAGGCGACATCCCGTCCAGACCACTCAGAGGTACTAACCTCACAGCATCTACACAAAACCAGAGTAGATCGACCCACACCATGTGGTTTGGCAGCCAGGTCTATTGAGGCTCCCCCGGTATTACCACTCATCGACCACTCACCTATATCCGATCGACCCACACTATGTGGTGCAGCAAGTAGGGTCCACCTCACATCCTCCCAGACATTGCCACCCATCGATCCTCACAAATACAGATCAACTCACACCATGTGGTGTAACAAGCTAGGTTCATACCGCATTTCCCCCAGCCATGCTACCCATTGAACTCTCAACATAACCAAGAGCTTATTCAAAGTCTCCTTACGTCCATAATCCACATTCACTCATACATTCATTCCATAACACATAAACCTTTTATCATATCAAATCCACAGAGTCTTCTCTGGTTTACCCATACTCATCACCAATCCAGACTACCCGTCCAGATGGGCTGCACACAGCATACCTATGCCGTACTCCACACTTCTGGCTCTAGATGCAAACTCGACCGCGGAATTGCTTACAAAATCCACCTCTTAGTGGAGGTTCCCATGCACATGCATACAGAAAGGACTTCGATGTCCAAGAAGGAGATCGTTACCCTTGAAGATAGCTTCGGCGCCATGAAGTAGCAGGATGGAAGTCACCGCCTCAGCTTTGCCTTCATGAATCTGCTCTTGGATCTTCGCTCCGCACTCCGCAGCTCCTCCAGCAGCTGGCTTTGCCTCCTCCTTTCCTTCCCTTACACTCCCTTTATCTAGCTCTCTCTTGAAATAAGATGGAGAAGTAGAAGTTGAAGATGAAGCGGATTTATCCCCATTCTCCGGCCTTTATCCACATGGAGAAGCCTGAACCACTGGATCCAGAGTAAGGGAAACGAAAGGCCCGGATTTACCCAAAACTACCATGAACATGGCCTTTCACGCCCTGTGACACGCCCGTGTCACAGGCCATGTCACTTAAGCGGCAGTCAAGCGACTCAAATCCAACCAGTATACGACAGTGTGACATGCCCGTGTAACACGCCCGTGTCACACTCTACATGTCCGTGTCCTACCCGACACACCCGTGTTGACCACCTGTGTACTTCACACAGCACCATCTCAATTTCACCCGATCGGGACACGGCCTCGGACACGCCGGTGTCCCATGCCGTGTTCCCCGTACTCGACGATCGTCGAGCATATTTCGTCGACCAGGGGGGACACGCCCACTGACACGCCCGTATCAGAGGGGTCACACACATGTCACATGGCGTGTTCCCTCCGTAGAAACAATTTCGTCGACAACACACTCCACTGCTCAACCTATGAATGACACTCCCTGGGAAACGCCCAAGTCCCAGGTCGTATCAATCAGTCCTGAACCCAAATTGACTTTGGGGTGTTACAACCCTCCCATCCTTCAAAGACATTTTGTCCTCAAAAATTTGGCTCACTTCAATCAGCCATAATATCATTCAATGTTGCACCCATCGCAACCGAGCACTCGAATATGCGAGCCAGGTTAGAGTTCAGAGTCCACGGCTTGTCTCACCCCGAAGCATCGTACAAGCTAAACAATACATACAACACATACATACATCCCTACTCCCCAGCTGTGCACATTCCTCATAACATTCATCGAAATACCTTATATATATATCACGATTAATCGATCACTGAGATATTACAAGTGTGCACCACAATGTGATATAGATATGCAATCATTTCATCATTTAGATTCCCATCATCAAATATATGCACAGTAGTAGTCACATCACCCAAGTGATGCACATCACTATTCTACATGTCCTTCCGCTCAGCCGCCTAATTTTGTAAATATCATTTTATAGGCTCTTGAAGCCCCAAATTGAACACTCGCGGCTGAATTTCACCAACTGAGCTTTGCGGCTCTTACACTTCCAAATTATGCAATCGAGGTTGCGTCCGGGATGCAGACGACTCGGCCACTACTTTACCCTTTTCTTCATAAGACGCACCTATCGTTTTCTTACTCCTTGCAGGGGCATTCCAACAAAATTTCGCTATGTGTCCTTGCTTCCCGTAGTTATAGCGTATACGTGTATCGACACGTCCTTGCCCATAAGTCGCCCCCGAAGAAAAAGTTGACGGAGCTGACTCAGCAGGTTTAAACTTCTTCTTCTCTTGTCTTCTCAATTCCGACTGCTCCGATTGCGGCACTTTAAATTCTGGCTTCTCCACTGGAAGTCTCTTCTTCTCTTGTACCCGCTTCCAATCTTTCTCCAGGGCACGGGCCGTATCGACCAATGCTTGGAAGCCTTGGTTCACTGAACTCGGGAGGACCAACCTCAACTCATCCCGCTGTCCCTCATAAAAGTGATTCGTCTTTCATGCTTCCTAGGAGAAGGTAGACCCCTCATATCTCCCCAGTCTGGTAAACTCATGCAGGTACGTATCAATATCAGCCTCACCCTACACCAGGCATTCAAACTCATTCTCCATCGCAATCCGCTGCGATACCGGCAAATACTTGGCAAGAAACAATCTGGAGAATTCCTCAATTAAAACCTCCACTAAACCTCGACCTACCAAGTGATGTACCTCCATCTCATCCCACCATATTCTCGCATCTCCTTCCAACAGAAAAGTGGCACGGGTCACTTTCTGCTCTTCTGTAGTCATGATTGCAGTCAGGATCCTCTTTACTCGAGCCAACCAATCTTCGAGCTGCATTGGGGAAAGCGCTCCACCAAACATAGGTGGATGAAACTCCATAAAGTACTTCAGGGACTCATCCGTTTCTTGCTCGTCCACCACAACTGCCGCGCGCTCTTGCCTTGCACCAGACCGTACTGGCACCCCAGCAGGCCTTGCCTGCCCAGTCGGTTGTGCCTGTAACACTGCTAGCACCATTTCCGTCACCACCCGTATAGTCTCTGCCGAAGGAGGCGTAGGTGCTGCAATGGGTGCAACACTCTCATCAGATCGCTGGGGCTCCGACTGCCCAGCACCACTCCTCGCCACCTAGCAATGTACAAAACACCATTAATCAACCATGTCATAACGGTAATTATACATTGACTACACACTCATGCCCCTTACGTGCATGAAATACATTCCTAGTGGACATTCGTGAGTTCAATTATGTTCTCGCCTCCAAAACAATCTCAACTTGGCTTTGTTACCACTTTGTAACGCCCCCACTCGTTACGTGGCATATACCGGTGTGTCCGGCCGGTGCACCACGCCATATGTCACAGATAAGCGGCGGAATTACTTATGGAAATCAAAATCTACTCGCATCCTAGCTCAATACATTCTAGCGCAACATTTTAAGTTACCATGAACTCAACTCAAAGAATGTCCACTACGATATAAACTCCACATTTATATCAACATCAGGAATGTATACAGCTCTCACACACTGGCCTTAAGGCCTTATAGGTTTCTCATTACACAAATACATTTTCGTACATCGGCACGCAGGCCGACCACACATAAAATCCAAACACGCTTCACACATCCTTCAATGGCCATTACCAGCAGTACATCCATCCCGCTCATTTCATTTCAATCAGCAGCACCTGCAAACACATATCCACCCAAGAGCGGCAAACAAACTAATGGCCAGCTTTAGCTGACCACGTATAACGACCCTACCCCTTACCCGGGACAGTGGTTACTTCCCTGTATGCATTGCCATAATCATATTAATCAACACTACTAATCACAATCATATCACAAATACTGGTATCCACCAGATGCTCTGTGCACTCAGGACACCTTCTTGGTGTACCGGGTATCCTAGTCGTACACCGCCGATCAGAGGTTCTTCACTTGTCGGTTGGGCGGTTCAATCCTAGTCCACCAGCACACAAGGTGGGGACATCTCGTCCATACCACTGATAATACGGTTTGCAGTAAATTTTATTAGGATATTTTCGGGGTTTTAAAGCAAATCATGTCTTGTAAAGTACTTATTTTGATTCCCCTTTGTATATATTTTTGTCGCTAATGCATTTTTTCTGCTTTTTGCAGGTTTTCACGGCTTTCAGCCGAATTTTGCTGTGACGCGCCCCAAGGTCACGCCCTACCAAGGCGTGTACCTAGGGCGTGTAACCCAGAGGAATGAAGCAATTGGTCCGAAACTGCATTCCGTGGAAACTTAGTGTACACGCCCTCTGTCACGCCCGTGTCACATCCGACACGGGCGTGTTCTAGAGGCGTGTCCCCAGGTTCTGAGGAATGGCCACAGCGCGCTCGTTTTTCCCGCTCCACCGTCGCACTGAAAGTGTCACGCCCTAGGGTCACGCCTGACCCGGGCGTGACATATGGGCATGTACTTCAGCAATTCTGCCCGTCACCTCCAGCATTCAATTTCAGCTCAACAAAGTCACGCCGCAAAGAACACGCCCCAGGTACACGCCCTATCAGGGTGTGACCTGTGGGCGTGTACCTCAACTACTTCGTCAGAATTCAATTCCAGCCCGAAAAAGTCGCGCCGAATGTGTCACGCCCCAGGGTCACGCCCGACCCGGGCGTGACAGGGGGGCGTGACCCGACCCGAAAAATTCTATAAGTAGAGCCCAACTCTAAGGGATCAGGGACACTTTTCGGATTGAGAGGGGAGGTTTTGTCCTTTGTATTTTTGAACTTTTTAAGCATGTCTTTTCATTTTTAGTTCGTAGCTCTAGCTTTATGCTTTCCCTGTATTAGTTCCTAGCTTCGTTCTGTAGTATAATGATAATGATAGTGTAGTTTACCTTTCCATGCACTTGTAATCTCCAGCTTTCAAGTTGTAAGATCCCTGTTTCCATTAATAAAAAGTGTTGTTTTCTCTTTCGTTTCTGCTCTGTTTTCACTATTTTCTTCTACTCATCCCCCCTCTTCCACCTCACCATGATTAACTAATCCTCTATGTACTCGATCTTGATGATCCGAGGTTCGAGTGATTAGGTTATGATGCTTTGATTCTTGCCTTTTCTTTTTAGGGTTTAGCTTTGAATTACTCTTGATTTATCACGGGTTGGAGGTATATCATCGATATATACTCTCCACCTTTGCTTTCATTCTGGGCTAGCCGAGAGGCCGAAAGTTTGAAATGAGCACTCAAGAGTAAAGGGAGTTGTTCACCCCCCTCGAGAGAGGCAGACGTTCAAATCTCCTGGATTGGAGTAAAATCCAATAGCGTGGTTCACCGCGTAAAGCGAGTTTTAGGCCTCCGATTTAGGCGAGAGTCGGTCGGACCTTCCTAAACTCAGTTAGGCACGGCCTTCGAGAGAAGCGTGTCAATATTCATGGAACCTCCACGGTGAAGGACCTTTACCCTAATTAGCATAAGTTTATTTATCATATTTTTCTAACCACTCTTGCCGAGGTGATTTCTGATCGAGTGCATTTTCCCCTTCATCGTTACTAAGCTTAAGTTAATCGCTCTTTTAGCTCTCTTTAACTTTTCATGCAAGTAGCTCTCTTTCATTTCAAGTAGTTCTCTTCGTTTAGCACATTTAGCTTTCTTCTAAAAAACTTAATTTTTTCGTCGATAAAATAATAGATTTCGTGTGAGTAAGCTTACTCAACTGTTCCCGGATTTCAATACGACACTTGTGTCCCCTAGCTGCATTTCGATAGGTATACTTGCCTTGATGAATTGTTAGTTTGGTTATTTTCTCCTTGCAGATATCTAAGAGACAATCAAGTTTTTGGCGTCGTTGTCGGGGAAGCAACGCTCGTTGATAAATTGAAAACGCGAATATATTAATTTTATCACTTCTCTTTCTCACCCTCCGTCTTAAAATTTTTTTTCGCCTACTCACTTGAGTTAATTGGCTGGATTTTCTTCAAGCAAGTGTGCGTATTTTTAATTTTTTCGCCTACTCACTTGAGTTAATTGGCTGGATTTATTTCAAGTTAGTGTGAGTATTTTTATTTTTCCGCCTACTCACTTGAGTTAATTGGCAGGCTTTATTTCAGTAGAGTGTGTTTACTTTTTGTACAGTGGGTGTGTTTTAATTTTCTGTCGAGTGCGTGAGTGTAGCTTTTATTTTCCGTCTACTCGCTCGGAGTTAAATGGCTGGATTTTAATTACCGCCTACTTAATAGAAACTCACATCACAAATTTTTCTACACCACCTAACTCTCTCGAAAAGGGCAAAGTTGCTCTAAATGCCACTATCTTGTCTAGTACCTTGCGAACCCTTCACCGGGTAGCCCTTGGGAAGTTCGGGAGTTAAAACATAAAAATCTATTTCAAAAAAAAAATTCGAGACTTCATTAGCTCTTTTATTTTCTAGTCTTTCTTCTCCTCTCTTCCTCTAGTGTATGATCCGCGGAAGTCCGTCGGTTACTTTGGACCTGGACCACGAAATTGAGCGTACTCTTCGGAGAAGATCACGATTTCAAGGCCCTACTACACAAGTGCCGGTTGAGGATTCCGAGTCATTTTCTACCTTAAGAATGGCAGAACCCAACATGGAGGAAGCCGTGCAAAGGCCTATGTCCTATTATGCACGACCGAATCTCGAGGGTACAGAATCTAGTATAGTTCGCCCTGCAATAAATAATAATAATTTTGAACTGAAGCCTAGCATAATTCAAATGGTGCAGCAGTATGTGCAATTTGACGGGCTTCAAGATGAAGATCCGAACGCACACATAGTCAGCTTTCTTGAGATTTGTGACACCTTCAAGATAAATGGTGTCACAAATGATGCTATTAGGCTTAGATTATTTCCTTTCTCTCTTAGAATTAAGGCTAAGCAGTGGCTGAACACCCTTCCTAAAAATAGCATAACTACTTGGACGCAATTAACTGAAAAAATTTTGGCCAAGTATTTTCCGCCTGCTAAAACTGCAAAACTTAGGAATGACATTTCTGCCTTTGGATAAATAGACTCTGAGACCCTTTACGAAACCTGGGAAAGATTTAAAGAATTATTAAGACGATGCCCACATCACGCTCTGCCTGTATGGTTGCAGGTGCAGACGTTCTATAATGGGCTAAATCAAAGCACGAAGCAAATGATAGACGCAGCTTCTGGCGGTACTTTAAACCATAAGACCCCGGAAGCAGCTCTTGAGCTGTTTGAAAACATGGCCATGAACACTTACCAGTGGAATGTGCCTAGGTCCCGCCCAAACAAACCTGTAGGTCTCTTTGAAGTGGACAACGTCTCACAACTCGCACTGCAAGTTGAAATATTAAGAAAAAAAATTACGGAGATGACTGCTGCCTCCGCCCCTCAGGTATGGGAATCTGCAACTCCTCCCGCTGAACATTTGGATTATGTAAATAATATGCCTCGAACTGCTTTTAATAATTTTTCTGCTGCGAATTATCATCCTCCTGGTTTTAATTTTCCGAATAGTTATAATCCTGCGTTAAGAAATCATCCGAATTTTTCGTGGAGCAATCCATCGAATGTTGTGTGCCCGCCACCGCAAAGTGATTTTTTTGCACCACCACCACCTCCTCAGAGTTTTCAAAGTGAATGGAATTTTTCTCGATTGCTGCCTCCGCCCCTCAGTGAGTGGAATTTTTCTCGATTCGATACGCCGCGCGCTATCGTTAGTGATAGGGGTTCCCATTTTTGTAACGCATAATTTTCAAAAATCCTAACTAAATATGGCGTTACTCATAAGCTTTCTACTGCCTACCACCCCCAAACTAACGGACAAGTCGAAGTAGTGAATAGAGAAATAAAAAGAATTTTAGAAAAGACTGTTTCAACATCTAGAAAAGACTGGTCAACCAAATTAGATGATGCTCTATGGGCCTACCGAACAGCGTACAAAATCGCCCTCGGATGTACGCCATATCGGTTGGTTTACGGAAAGTCGTGTCATTTACCCGTAGAGTTAGAGCACCGCGCCTTTTGGGCCTTACGATTTTTAAACTTCGATCCCCACTCTGTCGGCGATTTTAGAAAATTTCAACTTAACGAACTCGACGAATGGCGCTCTTACGCATATGAAAATAACAGACTTTATAAAGAGCGGACGAAGCGTTTACACGATCGACATCTTAGGCACCGAAAAATCTTTAAGTCGGGCGACCAAGTGCTTCTTTATAATTCTCGTTTACGTTTATTCCCGGGTAAATTAAAATCACGTTGGTCAGGGCCTTTTACTGTTTTAGAAGTCTTTTCTTATGGTACTGTTTTAATTTCCCACCCTGATAAGGGTACTTTCAAAGTGAATGGTCAGCGTCTTAAACTGTATTTCTGTGATGATGTCAGTCTCAACCCTGTTAACTCTATCTTTCCGGTCCTGAAATTTGATTAATCTGCACTTTATTTTACTCACAAACTTTGACCTTTATTCGAACATTATTTTTAAACAATATTTGGGACAATCTTATTTTGATGCGTCGAGCTCAAACGACGCTTTAAACAAAGGGCGCTCTTGGGAGGCAACCCAAGTTATCTTTTTCTGTTTTCTTTATTTTACAATTTTTGCCCCGAATGGCTCCGGCAAGCTGAAACCTCTGCGATCGCCTGCTCCAACGGTTCTGATTCCCTGACAAAGTCTACCGGACGACGTTTCATGGAGCTCCACCGCACACGCATGGAGGAATGACATCACTCAGCTTTCCCTGCCACATAAAACCGGGGAAGTACCTGTTTTTCAATTCTGTCTTTCATTTCTGTACTTTACTTTTCTCTCGTTCTCCGACCTCCTTCTCCATTGAGGACAATGTAGATTTTAAGCTTGGGGGATGAGTTCCTCCTTTTTGTTTTTTGTAAATATCTAAAAAATCCAAAATATCCAAAAAATTCAAAAAACATATGTATATATATAGCTGCATTTTGGTATTTCAATAAGTACCTCATGTTTATGTTTTGTTTTTCTCAAACTTCTTTATAAACAACGTAGTTTATTATAATTTTTCTAATCATTTTTTTAATCATATTTCACAAGTAAAATGTTGGCCATGTTGTGTTTCTAATTCACGGTAGCATGTTAAAGTAAAATATTCCTCTAAAACGTGCATTTCTATTATGTTTTTCCGTTCTTTATTTTTTTTACTTTCTCTAAAAATTTATCATCCACTATTTTCCTTTTCGTCTTTAGATAATTTTTGTAAGAACAAATTTTGAATAACGTAGTAGATATGAACGATCCAAGTCACATATTATTTTTATTTTCAAAATAATTTCATCAATATTCTTTTATTATCTCGAACTTGCTTTTTGAAATTTATCGACTCTATGTTTTAAATAAATTTTAAAAAAAATATTGAAAATGATTTAGGCCATTTTTGTTTGCGTTTAAGCTTTCCTGCCAACCTAAAATCTTTTACCACTAGTTAGCCGCTTTTGAGCCTTTTTTCCAAATTCATTTGATAACTCCACACAACATTTCATTTTCAACAAAGCCCAAATTCCTACCTATCTAATCACGCTAATTTTTTTGATAGGAAATTTTGTGTTATCTTTGGAGAAATTGTTGAAAAAAGTGTACTCAAAAGCAATGTATTGAAAAAAAAAGAGAGAAAAAAATGAATGAAAATAATACCAAAAAAAAACAAAAAGAGATAAATAATCATAAAGAAAAAAATAAATTTATTTATACATATTTTGTTTAAAATAAATTTATTTTTTTTTGAAACTCGTTGTTTTGGTTTAGTGTGATTTTTAAGCCTACATGTTTATATTTGAATTACACTCCTATTCATATTCCTAAACCAAACGTTTCGGACCTATTAAGTCCTTTTGATTCACGCCCTTTTTTAATTTTATTTAACAACTAAGAAAAGAAGAAAAGTAAATCAGTTTTAGTTTTGGATTTAAACTTAGATTTTTGTTATTTAATTGATATAATTATAATGCGTTGCTTGGATCTAGTAATAACTCAAAACGTTCTTTTCATTTTCATTGCCTTGCTTAAATCTATTTAAAGAATTTCGTCAAAATTCTGGATGATTTATTTTTATTAAGTAAAGTTTATAAAAGTTAAATCATACCAAAATAATTATTTTATATTTACGTTTTACATTCTCCCTACCTAGAATTTCGCATAGTACTTGTGTAAGTATGATTAAAAGTTTTTGAATTAGTCACTTTTATGATTAGCTAGTCTTTATATCTTTGCTTGGGGACAAGCAAAACTTAAGTTTGGGGGAATTTGATAATACGGTTTGCAGTCAATTTTATTAGGATATTTTCGGGGTTTTAAAGCAAATCATGTCTTGTAAAGTATTTATTTTGATTCCCCTTTGTATATATTTTTGTCGCTAATGCATTTTTTCTGCTTTTTGCAAGTTTTCACGGCTTTCAGCCGAATTTTGCTGTGACACGCCCCAAGGTCACACACTACCAGGGCGTGTACCTAGGGCGTGTAACCTAGAGGAATGAAGCAATTGGTCCGAAACTGCATTCCGTGGAAACTTAGTGTACACGCCCTCTGTCACGCCCGTGTCACATCCGACACGGGCGTGTTCTAGAGGCGTGTCCCCAGGTTCCGAGGAATGGCCGCAGCACGCTCGTTTTTCCCGCTCCACCATCGCACCGAAAGTGTCACGCCCCAGGGTCACGCCTGACCCGGGCATGACATATGGGCGTGTACTTCAGCAATTCCGCCCGTCACCTCCAGCATTCAATTTCAGCTCAACAAAGTCACGCCGCAAAGAACACGCCCCAGGTACACGCCCTACCAGGGCGTGACCTGTGGGCGTGTACCTCAACTACTTCGTCAGAATTCAATTCCAGCCCGAAAAAGTCGCGCCGAATGTGTCACGCCCCAGGGTCACGCCCGACCCGGGCGTGATAGGGGGGCGGGACCGGACCCGAAAAATTCTATAAATAGAGCCCAACTCTAAGGGTTCAGAGACACTTTTCAGATTGAGAGGGGAGGTTCTGTCCTTTGTATTTTTGAACTTTTTAAGCATGTCTTTTCATTTTTAGTTCGTAGCTCTAGCTTTATGCTTTCCCTGTATTAGTTCATAGCTTCGTTCTGTAGTATAATGATAATGATAGTGTAGTTTACCTTTCCATGCACTTGTAATTTCCAGCTTTCAAGTTGTAAGATCCCTGTTTCCATTAATAAAAAGTGTTGTTTTCTCTTTCGTTTCTGCTCTGTTTTCACTATTTTCTTCTACTCATCCCCCCTCTTCCACCTCACCATGATTAACTAATCCTCTATGTACTCGATCTTGATGATCCGAGGTTCGAGTGATTAGGTTATGATGCTTTGATTCTTACCTTTTCTTTTTAGGGTTTAGCTTTGAATTACTCTTGATTTATCACGGGTTGGAGGTATATCATCGATATATACTCTCCACCTTTGCTTTCATTCTGGGCTAGCCGAGAGGCCGAAAGTTTGAAAAGAGAACTCAAGAGTAAAGGGAGTTGTTCGCACCCCTCGAGAGAGGCAGACGTTCAAATCTCCCGGATTGGAGTAAAATCGAATAGCGG
Organism: Platanthera guangdongensis; assembly: GCA_039583875.1. NCBI lineage: Eukaryota > Viridiplantae > Streptophyta > Magnoliopsida > Asparagales > Orchidaceae > Platanthera > Platanthera guangdongensis. The sequence goes on along the minus strand of CM077166.1, from coordinate 60,631,000 downwards.
GGTTCACCGCGTAAAGCGAGTTTTAGGCCTCCGATTTAGGCGAGAGTCGGTCGGACCTTCCTAAACTCAGTTAGGCACGACCTTTGAGAGAAGCGTGTCAATATTCATGGAACCTCCACGGTCAAGGACCTTTACCCTAATTAGCTTAGGTTTATTTATCATATTTTTCCAACCACTCTTGCCGAGGTGATTTCTGATCGAGTGCATTTTCCCCTTCATCGTTACTAAGCTTAAGTTAATCGCTCTTTTAGCTCTCTTTAACTTTTCATGCAAGTAGCTCTCTTTCATTGCAAGTATTTCTCTTCCTTTAGCACATTTAGCTTTCTTCTAAAAAACTTAATTTTTTCGTCGATAAAATAATAGATTTCGTGTGAGTAAGCTTACTCAACTATTCCCGAATTTCAATACGACACTTGTGTCCCCTAGCTGCATTTTGATAGGTATACTTGCCTTGATGAATTGTAAGTTTGGTTATTTTCTCCTTGAAGATTTCTAAGAGACAATCAACCACTTAGAGGTACTAATCTCACAACATCTACACACAACCAGAGCAGATCGACCCACACCATGTGATGTGGCAGCCAGGTCTATCAAGGCTCCCCCGACATTACCACCCATCGACCCCTCACCTATATCCGATCGACCCACACTATGTGGTGCAGCAAGTAGGGTCCACCTCACATCCTCCCAGACATTGCCACCCATCGAACCTCACTAATACAGATCAACCCACACCATGTGGTGTAACAAGCTAGGTTCATCCCATGTTTCCCCCAGCCATTCTACCCATTGATCTCCCAACATAACCAGGAGCTTATTCAAAGTATCCTTACGTCCATAATCCACATCCAATCATACATTCATTCCATAACACATAAACCTTTTATCATATCAAATCCACAGAGTCTTCTCTGTTTTACCCATGCTCATCACCAATCCAGACTACCCGTCCAGATGGGCTTCACACAGCATGCCTATGCCGTACTCCACACTTCCGACTCTAGATGCAAACTCAACCACGGAATCACTTACAAAATCCACCTCTTGGTGGAGGATCCCAGGCACATGCATAAAGAAAGGACTTCGAAGTCCAAGAAAGAGATCGTTTTGCTTGAAGATCGCTTCGGCGCCATGAAGTAGCTTGATGGAAGTCACCGCCTCGGCTTTGCCTTCACGAATCTGCTCTCGGATCTTCGCTCCGCACTCTACAGCTCCTCCAGCAGCTGGCTTTTCTTCCTCCTTTCCTTCCCTTGCTCTCCCTTTCTCTAGGTCTCTCTTGAAATGAGATGGAGAAGAAGAAGGTGAAGATGAAGGGGATTTATCCCCATTCTCTGGCCTTTATCGACATGGAGAAGCCTGAACCACTGGATCCAGAGTAAGGGAAACGAATGGCCCGTATTTACCCAAAACTACCCTAAACACGGCCTGACACGCCCCGTGACACGCCCGTGTCATAGGCCGTGTCACTTAAGCAACAGTCAACCGACTCAAATCCAACCTGTACACGGCCGTGTGACATGCCCATGTCACACTCTACAAGCCTGTGTCCTACCTGACACGCCCGTGTTGTCCACCCATGTACTTCACACAGCACCATCTCAATTTCACCTAAGCAGGACACGGCCTCAGACAAGCCCATGTCCCAGGCCGTGTTCCCCATACTCGACGATCGTCGAGCACATTTCGTCGACTAGGGGGACACGCCCACTGACACGCCCGTGTCAGAGGGGTCACGCCCGTCTCACATGATGTGTTCCCTCCGTTGACCCAATTTCATCGACACCACAATCCATTGCTCAACCTATGAACGACACGCCCTGGGACACGCCCGTATCCCAGGCCGTGTCAATCAGTCCTGAACCCAAATTGACTTTGGGGTGTTACAACATTGATAGCCACTTAAGACTCGGACATAAGAATAATAGCTCCACTCTCCACATTTGACTGTTAACCCCAATGTCCGTAAACCATCAAAGGTTCCAACTCACATCAGCGGTGGACTCGGTTTGGCAGTCCGCCCAGTTCGTCAAGCATCAGCGGAGGACTCCATTCTCCATTCCGCCAAGATTGACAAAGCATTGGCGTATTCAGCAAGTCCCGGCTCTTCTTCGGAGGACTCAGTTACGCAGTCTGCCCAGCTCATCTTCCCGCGATCAGCTAAATCGCCATACTCTTCAGGGGGACTCAAAGTTCAGTCAGCCTAGGCCGCGGCCCTCTAGTAGGATCATGCATTGCAGCAGTAGATGGAAGCATTAGCCCGCGAGCCCAGTCCACCCCTCTTGCACGGACTGGCGTGTCTTTTATTTTTTGCTTCCCGTCACCGCTGCCCGGTTCTCCTATACCTCGGGCAGCCGGTTATTTTAGCCCTACCTGTTTGGGCAGGCCCCCAAACCTATAAATAGGGGGAAGCGATGCACCAAAAGCATGATGGCTCGAGCTCTGGATCCTACCTGTTAAAGGTTGTGAACTCGAATCTCAGGCTTTGCGGTCTCCAGCTTGCTCTGCTCTTACAGTTTGCCTTTACTTGGCTTTTAATCAAAACTGTAATCAAACTCATTTTCAATCAATGGAAATCCTGTCACAAGAGAGGCATTCAGGCCGCGATGGGCGAAGTCTGTTATTTCCATGGTTTACGACTATGCTGTTCTTTTTCTCTCATCTGCTCAGTACATTTCTACTTGTAGTTGCCTTCTTTCCTTCCATTCCCCGATGCTCGAACCGTTAGCTGGTGGTGCTCGACTCCCTTTCTCTTTTCGTGCATCAACAGTTAACACGCTACCTTCAGATCAAGTAGTTTTTTGGAATCAGCGGGCAAAATGTTATACCACCGAGCCTGCCATTCAGACCGCTCCAGTTCGCTAGAGGACTCACTGTGGGAAGTAATCGAACATTCTCGCTGGGAGGCTGAGCGATCTCTCAGGGAGATTGACCAGCGCTTGGACACCATCAGTCAGGCTTTGCTCGCGCTGACTCAGCATCTTGCATCCCTGGCTGCAGCAGGTCTTGCGGACACCCCAGTCCGCCAGATGCCAGTCCGCCAGACGTCAGTCCGCTAGACGTCAGTCCGCCAGACTCCGGTCCGCCGAACCCCAGCTTGCCGAACTCCTCTTCGGAAATCTCCTACAGGCACTCCGTCTCCTCAACCTCGTAGTCCAGCTCAGCATACAGCTCCTCTGTAGCCTCAAGGTGACCAGTTCGCCCCTCTGATGGATTTCTTTAGGGAGGCGGCCAGTGGTACTCCTGCCTGCCAGCTTGATTTCACAGACCGCCAGTCCGCTGAGCCTGCGGGCCCTCTTGCTCCAGTCCGCCCTTCCTATCCTGCTTAGTTTAAAACTCCCTCTCGCTTCGTTGATCGAATCTGATGGGAGTCAGCTCCAAGCAATTTCAGAGAACCTCGTCTCCCTCTCTACTCAGGGGAGACTTATCCTGTTGTCCATCTGCAGGCATTCTAAGGGGCTGTTACATATAAATGCCTCTCTGATGCCCTAAATTGCAAACGTTTAGTCACCACTCTCTATGGATAGGTGAGAGAGTGGTTCTATGAGCTGCCTTCAGGCACAATCTCTTCTTTCACAGAGTTTTGTAGCGAGCTCTTGCTGAGGTTTGCTACCTCCAAGAAGAGAAAGGATGGATCAACTGCTATTTTTGATATCAAGCAAATGGATAACAAGTCGATTGCTCGATTCATTGATCGTTTTCAAAAAGAGAACCAGGGGGTGAGTAATGTGAACCCCAACTATTATAAAGTTGCCTTAATTTACGACCTTCGGGATGGCCCCTTGAAGTTCAAAGCAACAACAAAAGCACCAGCAACTTTTCAAGAGTTGATTGCTATGGTCAACCATTTCATCGAAGGTGAGGATGCCAATCCGACATACATTTCATCCCGGACAGTGAAAGCTGAAGGAATGGATGTTGTCTGTTCTTCCTCTGCTACTCATCATCACAACATGCCTCCTCGGCCATTCTTCGAGCCTCCTTCTCAAAGGGGGTGAAACTTCCGCCTTTTATCAACCCTTCATCGGCCATCAACAGTTTCCCGATCAGAGACTGTCGTTGGTCGCCACTCCCGCCTTACTGCTACAAGCTCTTCCTATTCTTCAGAATTCCCAGCCTGCTCCGAGGCAGCATGACAGCAACTCTGTGGAGGATCTTGCAGATCTGGTACTTGACATTGATGAGGTGGTCCAGATCCTACAAAGGAGGTCATATGAAAAGAAGCAAGGACCCCAAAGAGAGTGGAGGCCAAGGAACAATGCCCAGTTCTGCGAATTCCATAGAGAGAAGGGTCACTTGACTGAAGACTGCAAAGCCCTTCGACAACTAGTTGAGAGACTGCTTGCCAAGGGCAAGATCAAGGACCTTGGCAAGAAAGACGATTCTTAAAAGCCATCCACCTCCAAGGGCAGGGAGGTGCCTGAAGTCCACTTAGAATGTGACGAAATTGAAGATGTTGGATATTTGGGTCCTATCGAAATTCAGAATGAATGCTTCGACGCAGATGATGAGGGAGCCATGGGGCGGCTTTTCTACATACATGGTGGAGCGGGGACCGAGTCAACTCGAAAGTCTTCAATCGTGAGGGTCTCTCGAGTAGAGGTCGCCTCTTCCTCTTCCTATGCTCCATCAAGAGGAGATGTTACTTTTGGCTAGGCCAATCTTCCGCAAACTGCCAATCCATTTGATGATGCTGTTGTGATCAAGGCAGTAATTGAAGATTACACAGTAGATAGAATTCTAATCGATACAGGTAGCACCGTCAATCTTCTATTCAAGACAACTTTCGAGGCCTTGAGGACTGGAAAGTCGTTGCTTTCCACTGAAAGGCCACTCTATGGTTTTTATTGTGAAAGGAAGGTAGTTGAGGGAACTGTTACTCTGTTAGTGAAGCTGGGGGGAGCAACCAAACTAATCCAGTTTATAGTGGTCGAAGCTCCTAGCAGCTACAATGTGATCTTTTGAAGGCCTCTACTCAACAAATATCAAGCGGTGGTCTCAACTTACCACCTATCTATAAAGTTTAACAATGATGACAGACAATGCAGGGTCAGGAGCGACCCAAGGCAAGCACGGGAGTGTTATCTGCAGACATTCAACATGACTGAAATTGTCCCTCCAGTTTTTCCAGCAGCAGCAACAGAATCATCCTCCAGATCAGAAGCTGCTGATGATAGATAAGGAGCTCACCTGAACATGCCCAGGTGAGTCAAGGAGTCCCCATTGCCGAGGGGGAGAAGAGGAAGCTCTCCATCAACTCGGAGCTACCAGAGGATCAAAAGGCCAAGTTGATCTCATGCTTGTTAGAGAACATGGATGTCTTCGCTTGGCCAGCGGAGGACATTCTAGGCTTTGATCCAGATGTCGCCTGCCACCACCACACTATTTATCCCAGCTTCTAGCCAGTACAACAAAAGTAGAGAGATGTGGAGGCAAAGCTTGCTGATCCAATCAGGGAGGAGGTCTCGAAGCTCCTCAAGGCAAAGTTTATATGTGAAATCCAATACCCTTCCTCGATATCAAATGTTGTAATGGTTAAAAAGCCAGGAGGGAAATGACGAATGTGTGTAGATTTCACCCGTTTAAATAAAGCATGCCCTAAAGATTTTTACCCCTTGACTCGGATAGATTCATTAGTTGATTCTGCGGTAGGGTATTCTTTTATGAGTTTCTTAGATGCATTCTCTGGTTACCATCAAATAAGAATGCATAAGCCTGAGGTTCCTTATACATCTTTTATTACAAACGATGGTTGTTATTGTTATCTTGTGATGCCTTTCGGGCTTAAGAATGCTGGTTCCACTTATCAACGATGATGGATCATGTGTTTAAGGAGCAAAAAAGGAAGAAATCTTGAGGTGTATGTTGATGATCTTTTGATCAAAAGAAAATCCTTCTCACTACACCTGCAAGAATTAGCAGAGACATTCTCTACTCTGCAGAGATATAAGATGAAACTCAATACATCAAAGTGTACATTTGGGGTGAGTAAGGGGAAATTACTTGGTCATCTCCTTACTCCAGAAGGGCTTGCCCCGAATCCTGATAATGTTAAAGCCATTCTTGATATGACACCTCCTCGTTCACCTAAAGAGGTTCAGTAGTTAGGAGGGAGATTGGCAGGTCTCGGGAGATTCATCTCTCAAGTTGGTGATAAGAGTGATTCATTCCTCAAGACTCTTCGAGTAGCGTCCAAGTTTGAATGGATAGAAGAGTGCTCGCATTCTTTTGAACAATTAAAGAAACAACTAACTTCAACCCCCATGATGCAAAGCCCTCGATCAGGGGAGATGTTGTTCTTGTACTTGGGAGTTGGCCCTGAGGCGGTCAGCTCAGTTCTTGTTCGGGAAGAGAACATGAGACAATTCCCGGTTTATTATGTCAGCCACATTCTCAAAGATGTAGAAACGAGATACCCAATTTTGGAGAAGTTGGCCTTGGCATTAGTAATGTCTGCTCGTAGACTTCGCCCCTACTTTCCGGCGCACTCAGTTCAAGTAGTCACTGATCAACCTTTGAAAAGCGTGCTAGAGAAACCAGAACATTCAGGCAGGTTTGTCAAATGGGGAATTGTGTTAAGTGAATTTGAGATCTCCTATGTGCCCAAGACAGACTTCAAATCTCATGTGCTAGCAGATTTCTTGGTTGATACAGCAGAATCCAGTTCTGATCAAGCAAAAAGATCTCATTTGGCTAGGACCATTTACGTTGATGGGGCCTCAGGCAAAAATTCCTCTAGAGCAGGAGTGGTTCTGATTAATCCTGATGGCATCAAGTTTGATCAAGCAATCAAATTCTTCTTTCTAGTTACCAACAATCAAGCAGAGTATGAGGCTTTGCTAACAAGTTTAAGGTTTGCGAGAGAACTGGGGATTGACCATGTTCATATCAAGACTGATTCTCTGGTAATGGCTCCGCAAGTCCTCAACAAATTTGAAACCAGAGAACCGATTTTAAAGAAAAACCTTGCTCTCGTCAAGATCAAAATTGGCAATTTTAAAAGTTTTATAATTGAGCAAAATCTAAGAGCTGAGAATGAAGAGGCAGATGTTCTTGCTAAGCATGGACTTCCATTAGGGGGAACAACTTTTGAACTCTTCCGCCCAACAGTGAATGAGAAAGAGTTAATGCAAATCGATCAGCGCTCTTCCTGGATGGATCCACTCATCCTTTTTATGTCAACAAGAAACTTTCATCAGTCGGTTAGGGACAAGAAGAAATTCAAAATAAAGTCAGCTTACTATTACTTGGTATCAGGTGTTTTATATAGAAAGACCTTCTTGTAAACCATGGCAAGATGTGTCTTAGAAGAGGAAGCTCCTACTATTCTTCGTGAAGTTCATTCTGGTGAGTGTGGAAGTCACTCAGGAGTAAGGACTCTAGAAAGAAGGATCCTGCAGCAAGGTTATTTCTGGCTTACCATGAAGAGAGATTCTGAGGCTTATGCAAGGAAATGTGCTCAATGCCAAAAGTTCGTGCCACTTCAACATCAATCAGGAAGCTCCGTCTTTAATTTGGCATTGAAACCTCGCCCGGAGGCCTCTCCAAGGTGGAAAACGGCGAAACTTTGCCCAAAAGCGGTCGGAAGAACAGCAGGCCAAAGTCCTCCCTCGGAAGAAGAAATCTGCGCTTTAAATAAAAGCAGGTCAGAAAAATAGGCACGCATGGTTTGGCGCACGACCGTGCTCTAACCATGTGTTATTAACTTCCAGCCCAATCTTATGGATGAAGATGCGTTGACCATTGTGTTTTACTCGCGCACAAGCGTTTCCTCCCATGCGTGAAGGAAATCACATGGGTAAACACAAAGCGCAGGAATTAGGAGAAAATAGAGGAACCGTGCATTTTGCTAGCGCACGGGCGCTTCCTCCCATGCATGATCAAATCGCAAGATTAACCACAGAATGGAACAACAAATAAACAACAAGAAAGCTACAGGAAAACCGTGTATTTCCTTCGCGCACGGTTTCAAAGAAACCGTGCGTCAACCGTGCATGACGATCATCGGGCTCAGCTCGACGAAATTCGTCGAGCTCAACTCGATGTTTCTCCGGCACACACAAAATGCACGATCACAAAGAACTGTGTGCTAAGAAAATTCACGACCGTGCGTTTTCCTCAAACCTGCATTACAGCCTTGGGGAAAACGCACCACCTACATACAAACAAATAAAAGCAAGAAAGACCCTCCAGCAAAGCAGAAATGCAACAAAAGCAACTTGAAAGAGCCCCTGGGGAGCACCATGTTCTTACCCCCAACAAAAGACTATGCAATTGCACACCCATGGGCTAAAACAATGCACAATTGGCTAAGTGAGGATCTAAGCAAAAATATGACTTTTCCAATTGAATAGGTAGAGCACATGCAAGAAAATAAGCCAAGATGATTCCGAAAAGCATTATATAAATCGGACTCATCACATCCTCAAACATACCTGTTTGTGTGTCCCGAACCAACAAAATCTATACAGATAGGGAAAATGATTTAGCTAACATAGAAATTGTGATATGGAGTACCATGCGAAGTCACATGCTCGTACGCGTAAAAATATAAATAGAGGAAATTTCTAAGTATGCAAAATAGTTTACACTTTTCACAATGCGTAACAACATTTTATTATTACTCAAAAATGGAATCACGATGAATCATCCGGTCACACGTAGGAAGAAAGTAGGCAGCCCACTAAGGTGAGCTTGGCCAAAGAACGGGGCTCAGGATCACCTCAAAAGAAATCCATCAATGTCGGGGACCATACGTTCGACCGTTCACACTCTCTCCACGGTACTAGTTCGACGCAAGCGTGAATCCGTAGGACTTTAGGATAATCATGAGTCTTGGGTTTCGATGAGGTAAAAAAAGATAAATAAGAAGGCTACGCACCTGACCCAAATGAGCTAGCATAAAATAAAGAATCCAACATTAACCACAATACATGTCGTTACACCAAACCCCCAGACTTAATTTTTCAAATATGGGTGTGTGCACCGCCTACTCAAAATACAATCTCCTCTCAAATAGAATTTTCAATTATACTTTTTCTTTTTTTTTACTTTTCATTTTGACATATATTTTTTTCAAATCATTTTCTTTTCTTGAAATAGTTTCAGCAAATAGAAGCTTTGGAGAACATCTATATAATCACAAGTAATATCACCACATCAACACCCCAACATGAAAAATGTAAAATACTAAAGCTCGACTTGGGTGTGCGACTAGGATGGGCTATGAGGCTTTGGTGAAATAATTATGGAGCTGACTCAAAAGAAGGGTAGGCACAATGGGGCTTAGCGAGGATAAGACGTTAGGAATGGTACAAAGCTCAACCGTGCCAAAATGATGGCCTACATCACGCTCACGCTCGACTAACCATGCACAAATGCTTCTAGAGTATCTTGGGGCAAGTTTTTAGCCACCGAGAAAGATGATCCTTCCTCCCAACTCGAGCAAAATGACTCTAGTGACGGCTACACATATCCCTATAATAACGTTTGATTGACACCGGATTCACCAATTTTTGAGTAGAATAGAAAGTCTTTACGCAAATAGAAAAATATAAAACGATAAGCATACAGAAAAATTAAATCTACTCCAATTTCTACACGAGACGAGAGCACTTGACAAAGGGCACAGCAGGGTCAATATTTTACTCTGTCTCACAATCCTATGCCAACACAGTAATTTTCCCAAATCATACAAAAGAAATGAGTTTAACTCGCAGCACGCTAACAGCTAAGCACACGCTCATGTGGGTGTAGGCGTGTGTGATGCGATGAACTAAACAATATAAAACAATAAAAGATACTAGTATGCACATGAAATGTGCGCATGCAAAATGTAACACATACTGACTCTTCGCCAGACTTAAACTATGCTACACGTCATATAATATTGAAATTTAAATCAAAAAGAGACAAGGGAAGAGGTTACCCAATGCTCAGCAAGTGAGCATACCAGAAGACACATGAAAAATGGAAGCAGGTCCGCCAACGAAGAATCACAACCCCGCCAATATGAGTTTGACATGAATACATGCAGGGGTGAGCTTCGCAAAAACAAAAGAAAAAAATATCAAATATAAAGAAATGCTAAACCAAGTTAGGCATGAGAAATAAAAAAACAGGAAATGAAAGATAAGTGTTGGGGTTATTGTCATCCCAGCACTACTTATTCGGCTAAGGAAAATTTTCTATCTAATGGGCCTATGAAATAAAAAATGCACAGGTAACTGTTCCATTATCCGTTTCGGTAACGGGTACCGATACGGCGATAAAGCAATTACCCCTCTAACTAAATAATAATACATGCCCAACACAGGTAGAAGAACTAGGAAGTAGGAAGAGGAGGAGCGCTGGTCCTCGTCTTCTCACCACAAAATAAATCCTTGCCCAGCAAGGTATCATCTACCACAGATCCGCAGGAGGCGATGGCGACGGCATGAGCACCAGGCACATCGTCATCCCAACGTACTCGTGGAGACAAAACCCGCACAGGCTCAGATGGAGAATGGGGGTTAAGAAACAAAGGAGGTGAAAAACTAAAATAATCAGAAATAGTGGGAGTGGTCCCGGTCTTACTCCCGGCAGGATCCAAGAATAGATCATCGTCGTTGTCAAATAAGTCATAGCAAGGGGAATCCAAGAGCTCGAGGTCCTCGGTGTTGTTTTGGACCTCCTGATCCAACAAGAAAGTGAAAACTTCCTCATCAGAAATGATCTCCTCATCATCCCACCTTGGTGCATCATCATGTTTCAAGGTGTCACACTCTCCATTGGAGAGAATAACATCCTCGTCCCACATTGTCGCAACCTCAGGCTCTGAATCACTATCTGACATAACATCATCAACCGAGTAACTAAAAAATGGAGTAGATTATTCTTGCAAAGAAGGCGGAGGAACAACAACATCAGAGAAAATGTGTGCTGGTTCCTTCGGCGGTGAATCCAAAAGAGGGCAAGAATGCATAAGGAGAGACGACACCACAGTGTCGTCACACCGATCAGAAGAAGGTCTGATGGGTATATCTGCAGCAGTCACCCATAGACAAGGTGGTATTGTGAATATATCATCCGAAGTAGAAGGACCAACAAATTGAGATGTGGATGGAATGAGTCAAATACCCCGTTCATCTTCCTCCTCCAACCGGCGCTGAAATTCTACGCAATCTTTCAACACTGCTCGGTGCTACGACAATACAAACACCGTTTTCCATTACTCCTCGATCCTGGTGGGACCGGAGAGGAATAAGAAAAAGGTGAAGGCTTATAAGAGAAGTGACCAAAAGACTTGGGTATGGTGTATGAAGTACCATAATAGGACGGTGCTTCATATACTGAACCACAAGAATCATGCTCACTATCTTTAGTGGGGCACTCATCACTACCATGCCTATAATCCCCACACCATCTGCAACAGATATTCATATACAAAAACATGGTGCAGCAAGAAAGAATTCACCAACAGAAATATTCTAAGCAAAAATTAACTACACACTAATAGAAAAAAGAAAAGTAATGACTGCTGCTGAAAAATTAAAACTAGAAGAGGAACAAATAAAAATAAGCAAGGAATTCTAAAAACTAAAGAAAAGAAGAAACATTCAATATACAAATGAAAAAGGGCTTCGATCTATTATCTCCCTCTCCAAAAACTCACATGACTATGTTCCCCGGCAACGTCGCCAAAAACTTGATGCGTTGGAGGGCAAGTGCGGGGACCGGTCTCATAAGTAATATAAAATGGGTGAATTTCCCCAAGTATCGATCTCTTTAAGAAACATAGTAAGTGGAGTTAATTTCGAGGAGGACTTGAGATTGAGGTCCTTAGGTCGGAGCTAATGAAAGGGGGTTTTATAGTTGTGGAAAAAGAAAATAAAACACTAATAGCTACTCCTATGCAAGGCCGTTATGCGATTCTTTTCAAGGATGGATGGAAAACAACACTGGCCGCTATGCACCAAATCGCTAGGGGGATAGACAAGTAGGCTTGCAGATGAGGTTGTGAGAATGGTGGAATGAGGGTCGACAACAGCTCTTCGCTACACACACCACTAGAAATTGCTAGTGCGGCACAACCGGATGTGGTGGAGGATGGAAAATAAAGGCGCACCACAAGCAAATAACATAAATATGATATCACATACACATGATTGTATACATATGTTAATCAAAATAAGAGAAACTTCATCATGCATAAGAGATCAACTATACTATCAACAACAAGAGAAGAAAAGTGTGCGAAATCGACTGAATTCGAAGTCTTGCAGAGTATTCACGGAAGGAATCGCTGGGTTGTCAATCTGCCTCCTAGCTCGGTCATCAAGTTCGTCCGGGGTAGAGGAGGTTGTCACTAACTCCCAATGGACCCGTCTTCTTCGTGTCACGATCCAGTGGAGGATGGAAAAAACTTCCCCTAGCTTGATGGAGAAAGCTATATCTGACTCTTCTTGAAGCTCAAGGATGAAGGAGGAGGCTGAGAGGAAGCTCCGGTTTTGATTTGGCGTTGAAAGCTCGCCCGGAGGCCTCTCCAAGGTGAAAAATGGCGGAACTTTTCACTAAAATGACGGGAAGAACAGCAGGCCAATGTCCTCCATCTGAAGAAGAAATCTGCGCTTTAAATAGAAGCAGGTCAGAAAAATAGTCATGCATGGTTTGGCACACAATGCTGCGCTAACCGTGCATTATTAACTTCTAGCCCAAGCTTGCGGATGAAAATGCGTTGACAAGTGCGTTTTACTCGCGCACGGGAGATTCCTCCTGTGTGTGAAGGAAATCGCACGGGTAAACATAGAGCGTAGGAATGCAGGAGAAAATAGAGGAACCGTGTGTTTTACTCGCGCACAGGCGCTTCTAATCGTGCGTGAACAAATCGCACGATTAACCACATAATGAAACAGCAAATACACAACAAGAAAGCTACAGGAAAACTGTGTTTCCTTCACGCACAGTTTCGAAGAAACCATGCATCAACTATGTGTGACGATCGTCGGGCTCAGCTCGACGAAATTCGTCGAGCTCCACTCGACATTTCTCCTACACACACAAAACGTATGATCGCAAAGAACCATGTGCTAAGAAAATGCATGACCGTGCGTTTTCCTCAAACCTGCATTCTAGCCTTGGGAAAAATGCACCACCTACACACAAATAAATAAAAGCAAGCACGACCCTCCAGCAAAGCAGGAATGCAACAAAAGCAAATGGAAAGAGCCCCTGGGGAGCACCATGTGCTTACTCCCAACATAAGACTGTGCAATTGCATACCCACGGGCTAAAACAATGCACAATTGTCTATGTGAAGATCTAAGCAAAAATATGACTTTTCCAATTGAAAAGGTAGTGCACATGTAAGAAAATAAGCCCAGATTAGTTCGAAAAATAGTATATAAATCGGACTCATCAGCGGCCAGGAGGGGGAGCTCGGCAGGAGGCACATGTTTCAGGTCGCGCAGATTGCGCTTCCCATAAGCACGGAGATAGCGATACGTGCATGGCGGGATATCCTCGGGCTTCTCCACGAAGGAAGCGCAGTAGACATGCAGTCATTTTTATTTTTGATATGCCAGAGGATCATTGGGTTGCCCCGCAGATCCTTCTGGCGATTTCCAAAACCTTGCATCCCGAAGCTTTTTGATAAAGAGTAATCCGCGGCGGGATCACCCTCTACCCTTCTCTTCATCACGAGCTCCTGCTTCCTTTCCCTTTGAGTGGGGGTCAGGCCGCCCGGAGTTTGCGGAGTATTTGTGGGCACAGCTAAGATCGCTGCAAGAAGAAGAAAGGATCAGTCAACTAACTGTAGGTCGGGGCGGGTACAAAAATCAGTCCACTGAGCTTACTTTGTTCGCAAGTTACACCGTCCAAGCTTGCTAGAAGCAGGATCCTGAGAGAAATTCATCAATGGCGGCCTCCACCGCGTCAAGCCTGATGCTCTTGTAGGCGGAGTCTGCGGGCTCCTGCGGGTAGGTGTGCGCAAACCCGAGCTCGCCCTCAAAAATCAAGAACAACAAGGTCCAGTTGTGGATCTTATTCGGAAGACCCATCACCTTCATCCCTCTGTAGTAAAAGTATATTACACCCTTGTATGGGCGGCCTCCAGATGGAGTATTAGCGCAGACTGAGAATATCTTTTTAAAGTTATTCAAAGAGACGGTGATCTTCTCAGATCGCAAATAGGAGATAAAACTGTTGATCGCAGCAAGAGTATTGGGCGCGAGCTGGCCCAACACCATCCTGTTGGAGTTACCATTGTGATCTGGAAGTGATCAAACATGTAATCTCACTGCCAACGCGATATGAGCCTGCAGGGTCGCACATAAGAGATGTGGAGAAGTTGGATAATTGACTGTGTTGGTAAAGGTTGCCAATCACCGACCTGGATGGGGTTGTGGGCAAAGTGTTGCCTTAAAGGATCGTGGGGTTGGGCAAATGTTGCCTTGGAGGGCTGGTAAGGATTGTCGTCCGATGGTCGATAACATTCGTCGAGAATTGTCTTCTGATTCCTGCCGATCGGCGAGAATCGTCTCTCTGATTCTCGCCGATCGACGAGAATCGTCGAGAATCAATATGTTGATTCTCGACGATCGACGACTTCGACATGTATCGTCGACCGCGGCTCAACGGTCGACGAGATTTGACGTGTATCATCAAGTGAAGCTCGACGATCGGCGAGAATCGTCGAGTATTGTACTCTGATTATCGCCGATCCATGGTGATGCTCGCTGATCGATTCTCGCTGATTCTTGCCGACTCTCGCCGATTGGTACTCGCCGATTCTGAACCTTATTCTTGGGTGGTCTGCGGATAGCGATAAGCCTAGGTTTATTTATACCTTTGGTATAAATACAACACTTAGGGTTTTATCGGGACTTAAGCTTTTGGCTGCTGTGCAAATCGAACCCGACGAAAACCGTTCCGCGATCGTTCCGCCGATCCCGAATCCCGCCGCCGACTGAAGGGTTCCGCCGCCGCCGTGTTCGCTCCGCTGACCTCCTCTTCTCCGGCGACCGTCGCTGGTGCTGCTCTTCCTGGCGCGGACCTAGCAGTCTGTGGAATAGCAGAGGTGCGGTCTTCTCCTTCCCGATAATCCGTGCGACGGATAGATCGGCGTTCTCCCGCTCGTGTGGACTTCTGTAGAAGCGTGGACATCATTCTACGTAGGACTCGCCACTAGTACGCAGAAGAAATTTGGAGAATCACCGTTGAGTTGTGACTCAACGCCACCGAGGTAATTTTTGCCTAGTTTTTGCTAACTTCTTGATTCAACGTTCATGGCCCGATCCACATCTCTTTGGATTTTTCTTGATGTTTTTCTTTTCCGCTGCGTGCACAAGTGTTGTGCCATCCTCATAGAGAAACCCAACAGTGGTATCAGAGCCAGGTTTCGACCATGATCGTTGTTTTGGAAGTTTGTTATTCCAGTGCGTGTAAACCTAGGGATTTAGAAGTGTTCTAAATGCCTAGATTTAGTCTTGGTTTCCCTGCCAACAACGTCTGCAATTGCGTGGGAATTTCTAAGTGTTAGAAATTGTGATCTCCTTAGCAGTAACCATCCCTCGATTTTATTTTGGATTTTGAATCCAACAAAGAGAGATGAGCTTGTCTACTGCTTTAAGTTGAGTTGTCTTTGCCTTTGTCCAATGCATGTAAATCTGAGGATTTGGAAGTTTCCGGATGTTCAGATTTATCCCTTCCTTCTATCAATTGTTGATGGTGTTAGGATGTGCACATAAGGGATGCATGTGGTTTAGAATTGTTTTTCTTTGGATGTGCACATTGATCAAATGTCGATCATGGTTAAATGTTAACCTATAATCAAAATCCCTTCATCTAATATTAAGTGTTCGGATGCCTTCTGATGGATGACACTCTTCCTGCCTCGATCGATGAAGTGTGGGCTTGCCAAAGCAAGGTGCATTAATCTACTTGGTAAGGGTGCGAGCGGATAATTGTGATATCCCACTGTCGACATCGGGTCATACTTAACTAGGTGACCTCAAAGGTTGAGTGCCTAGAGGCATAGGGTTGGCATGCACCATATGATGGATGCGAATAAGGAGTTATTCACTAACCATACAAGAATTGCATGAGGATGCAATTGGCAAGCGTTGCCTACCTAAAAAACCGCATCGTGAGAGGAACGCCAAAGCGGTCTCATAGTGTTGGTGAAATATAGATCTTGTCCACTAAGAGAGTAGCTCGCATGAACTCTCCGAATTGTTAGTGAGGGCTATCATTTCGAATAAAATAGTGGGAGTATTTTAATTGAAGTCCAAATTAAAATAAATTGTATTTGAAATTTTGGTACTGATTTTATTCTGCATAAATTCTTGTAGAATTTCATGGCAAGTGTTTCACACTCCACGTTGTCTCTGAGAGCCATCCTTGAGAAGGATAAGCTCAGTGGGACAAATTACATGGACTGGTACAGGAACCTGAGAATTGTTCTCAGGCAAGAGCGAAAGCTCTATGTCTTGGAAGAAGAAGCCCCCAAGGTGCCGACCGGGAACTCTTCCTGTGCTGAGAAAGATACTTATAAGAAGTATACTAACGATGCACTAGATGTCAAATGCCTTATGCTTGCCACTATGAACTCTGAGCTTCAGAAGCAACATGAGAACATGGGGTGCAAGGAGATTGACGAGCATCTCAAGAAAATGTTTCAAGGGCAGGCTCGTCAAGAGAGGTTCGACATCACAAAAGCATTGTTTCAGTGCAAGATGGGAGTTTGAGACTCAGTAGGGACTCACGTACTCAAGATGATTGGGTATATAGAGAACCTTGAAAGGCTGGGTTTTCCTCTTGGTCAAGAGTTGGCCACGGATCTGATCCTGCAATCGTTGCCGGACAGTTATGAGTAGTTTGTCTTGAACTACAACATGAATGAAATAGACAAGACACTGCCCGAACTCCTAGGCATGTTGAGAACTGCCGAAATCAATATGAAGAAGGCCAAGCCTGCCAGCCCCATACTGATGGTGCATAAGGGCAAGGGCAAGGCCAAGTGCTCTAAGAAGATGAAGGTGGGACCTAAGTCATACCTTGAGCCCAAGTCTTCAGCACTGATGAAAAAGAAAAGCACGGTGAAGGAAGGGAAATGCCACCACTGTGGCAAGGCTGGTCATTGGAGGAGGAACTGTCCTTCGTACATTGAGGGTCTGCAGAAATTGAGGGGATGTATGACTTCCGCTTCTAATGTTTACGTTATAGAGATAAACCTTTCTGCTCCTTCATCTTGGGTATTGGATACCAGATGTGGTTCTCACATTTGTACAAATGTGCAGGAACTGGGAAGGAGAAGATTGCTGAGTAAAGGAGAGGTGGACCTCCGCGTCGGCAATGGAGCAAGAGTTGCTGCTGTAGCCGTAGGGATTTATCGCCTTTCTTTGCCCAGTGTGCTTGTAATAGAACTAGATAACTGTTATTTTGTTCCGGCCATAACTAGAAACATTATATCTATTTCATGTTTGGACATGATTGGATTTTCTTTTATAATTAAGAACAACTGTTGTTTTATATTTAAGAATGATGTTTGTTATGATGTAGCCCAATTGTTTAATGGTCTTTATGTTTTGAACTTGGACCATCTGATCTGTAATGTAGAAAATAATAAAAGACTAAGAACAAATGACTCAAACCCTACGTATCTCTGGCATTGTCGTTTGGGCCATATCAACGAGAAGCGCATATCCAAGCTCCATAGAGATGGACTTTTGGACTCATTTGATTATGAATCATTTGAGCGATGCGAGTCTTGTTTGTTAGGCAAGATGACTAAAGCTCCTTTCACTGGTTATACTGAGAGGGCTGAGGATCTCTTGGGTGTTGTACATAGTGATGTATGCGGACCCATGAGTTCCATGGCTAGAGGTGGGTATTTCTACTTTGCTACATTTACTGATGATTTCAGTAGATACGGATATGTGTATCTTATGAAGTGCAAATCCGAGACCTTTGAAAAGTTCAAAGAGTTCAAGAATGAAGTAGAAAACCAGTTGGGTAAAAGGGTTAAAGCACTCCGATCTGATCGAGGTGGCGAGTACCTGAGTCATGAGTTCCGTGATCATCTGAAAGAGTGTGGTATTGTATCACAGCTCACTCCACCTAGAACACCACAACATAATGGTGTGTCTGAGAGGAGAAATCGTACTCTGTTAGACATGGTACGTTCGATGATGAGTCATGCAGACTTGCCTTTTTCCTTTTGGGGTTTTGCTTTAGAGACTGCTGCAATGACATTGAATCGCGCTCCAACGAAAATGGTTCTGAAGACACCATATGAGATATGGACTGGGAAGCGTCCTAGTATGTCGTTCATTAAAATTTGGGGCTGTGAGGCATACGTGAGACGTCAAATGCCTGACAAGCTGGAACCCAAATCGGATAAATGTTATCTGGTGGGATATCCTAAGGAAACGAAAGGGTATTACTTTTACCTACCGTCTGAGGGCAAAGTGTTTGTCGCAAGGACTGGTGTCTTCTTGGAGAAAGAGTTCTTATCAAGAAAGACTGAAAAGGTAGAGCTTGAAGAAGTTCAAGAACCACATGTAGTGAATGAACCGGAATTGGATTCTGAGACAGGACTATAAGATGTTGTAGCTAGAGAACCTGCTCAGGGAACACAAGTCCTACGTAGATCTGGTAGACCGAGGTTTGAGCCTGAGAGATATGGATTTCTCATGTCTCAAATAGGTAATGTGTTGCTTATGGATCATGATGATGAGCCAGCAACCTACCAAGAGGTTATGAATGGACCGGACTCCGACAAATGGATTGAGGCTATGAAATCCGAAATGGACTCCATGTATGCAAACCAAGTTTGGAACTTGGTGGAACCACCTGATGGGGTACGACCCATAGGGTGCAAATGGGTCTTCAAGAAGAAGACCGACATGGATGGGAATGTACAGACATTCAAAGGGCGACTGGTGGCTAAGGGTTTCAAGCAAATTCATGGTATTGACTATGATGAGACCTTTTCCCCTGTTGTCATGGTAAAGTCCATTAGGATATTGCTTGCTATTGCTGCGTATTATGACTACGAGATCTGGCAGATGGATGTCAAAACGGCTTTCCTTAATGGAAACCTCCTTGAGGAAGTGTATATGACACAACCCGAGGGTTTTGTATCCCCAGATGAAGCCACTAAAATATGCAAGCTGAATAAGTCCATTTATGGACTAAAACAGGCATCTCGAAGTTGGAATCTTCGTTTTGATGAGAAAATCAAAGAGTTTGGTTTCATCAAGAATGAAGATGAGTCTTGTGTTTACAAGCGAATCAGTGGGAGCATTGTTGTCTTCCTGATATTGTATGTAGATGACATACTGTTGATTGGGAATGACATTCCTACCCTGAAAGTTGTTAAGAACAACCTAGGGAACTGCTTTTCAATGAAGGATTTGGGTGAAGCGACTTATATACTCGGTATTAAGATCTATAGAGATAGATCGAAGAAGTTGCTGGGTTTGACCCAGAGTACATACATCGAAAAGGTGTTGAAGCGGTTCAACATGCTTGAGTCCAAGAAAGGATTTTTGCCCATGTCTCATGGTGTGAATCTCTCTAAGGACCAGTGTCCAAAGTCTTGTGAAGATAAGGACCGCATGAAGTTGATTCCATATGCTTCGGCAATTGGATCAATCATGTACGCGATATTATGTACTCGACCCGATGTCTCCTTTGCTTTGAGCATGACTAGCAGGTATCAGTCAGACCCCGGTGAGTGTCACTCGATTGCAGTCAAGAATATCCTGAAGTACTTGAGAAGGACTAAGGATGTGTTCTTGGTTTATGGTGGAGAGGAAGAGCTCGTTGTAAGTGGTTACACAGATGCTAGCTTCCAAACTGATAGAGACGACTCCAAGTCTCAGTCAGGTTTTGTGTTTTGCCTGAATGGAGGAGCTGTGAGCTGGAAGAGTTCCAAGCAAGAGACAGTTGCTGATTCTACAACTGAGGCCGAGTATATCGCAGCAGCTAATGCGGCGAAGGAGGCTGTATGGATTAGGAAATTCATCGGCGAGCTTGATGTAGTTCCTAGCATTGTTGGTCCCGTAGTTCTCTACTGTGATAACAATGGTGCAATTGCACAATCTAAGGAACCTAGATCTCATCAGCGCTCCAAGCACATACTTCGGCGGTTTCATCTTATTCGTGAGATTGTCGAATGAGGAGATGTAAACATTTGCAGAGTGCCGACTGAGGAAAATATTGCGGATCCGCTGACAAAGCCTCTCGCGCAGAGAAAGCATGATGGTCATACTAGATCGATGGGTATACGATAACTAAATGATCAACTCTAGCGAGAATCTTGTGGATTGCATGTAAATATGTATTTTGTTGGCTGTTTGTTCATATGATGAACATTGTACCTAAGTTTTTCTTTTACAATTAATGGCAAGTTCTTTTATTATGTCTTTTTCTATATGATAGTTAAATGTTAACATAATAGATACCCTTAGAATGTTCGCTTCCATGGGACATCGAGTACGTGACTTGAATGTGAGAGCCTATGAGTTATTTGAAGCTTCATTCTTAAAGGTCCCTGGTCGAGTATCATCATAGAAGCTAAGGGTGATGATGGTACATGAAGACTAGCACGTGTGTTGACTGATGACCGGTTCTCACAGGTCATGATATTGTGATATCAAGTCATCACGTGGGTACTTGTTGGTGAACAAGTTGTACTGGACAGACCCAACCTGAGACTACTCTGTGGATTGTCATCCAATCGTGTCACGAGTAGGTCTCAATTGACAATGGTGTTGTGATCCTTTGACCTGAAGTCACAGCATTAATCAAGTGAGGAAGAGCGTGCTTTGATGCCATCTAAAGTCTTCCTTGAGAAAGGTTGATGATAAGGGTGGTTGTTGGGCATGTTACGAATCATTTGGGTGTTTGTGTATGAGCAGATATGGGATTTGTCCTCCTGTATGACAGGAGTTGCATCCATGGTCCCCTTGATGGAACTGGACTGAGAAATGCATGGCCATGCTTGGTGGAGTCAATATGTGATATTGGACTCACCATTCTCTGGAAGTCCGTCCTGGATCAAGAAACTTGGATTGAGCTATTACGAGGGTGACACGGTCCATGCCTCTAGTTCTTTCCGGATGTAAGGGACAAAGGGACAAAGACAACGCTGATACATTGGTCATAAAGGCTTATGAGTTATGAACTCTTATTGCTTGGGGAGCAATGATGCATTGCAAGATGCCGCTCATTGTTTGCGAGGTTTTTGCTTTGATACTTTCGAGATCAAGTGGGAGTCTGTTGGAGTTACCATTGTGATTTGGAAGTGATCAAACATGTAATCTCACTGCCAACGCGATATGAGCCTGCATGGTCGCACATAAGAGATGTGGAGAAGTTGGATAATTGACTGTGTTGGTAAAGGTTGCCAATCACCGACCTGGATGGGGTTGTGGGCAAAGTGTTGCCTTAAAGGATCGTGGGGTTGGGCAAATGTTGCCTTGGAGGGCTGGTAAGGATTGTCGTCCGAGGGTCGATAACATTCGTCGAGAATCGTCTTCTGATTCCCGCCGATCGGCGAGAATCGTCTCTCTGATTCTCGCCGATCGACGAGAATCATCGAGAATCAATATGTTGATTCTCGACGATCGACGACTTCGACATGTATCGTCGACCGCGGCTCGACGGTCGACGAGATTCAACGTGTATCATCAAGTGAAGCTCGACGATCGGCGAGAATCGTCGAGTATTGTACTCTGATTCTCGCCGATCCATGGTGATGCTCGCTGATCGATTCTCGCTGATTCTCGCCGACTCTCGCCGATTGATACTCGCCGATTCTGAACCTTATTCTTGGGTGGTCTGCGGATAGCGATAAGCCTAGGTTTATTTATACCTTTTGTATAAATACAACACTTAAGGTTTTATCGGGACTTAAGCTTTTGGCTGCTGTGCGAATCGAACCCGACGGAAACCGTTCCGCGATCGTTCCGCCGATCCCGAATCCCGCCGCCGACGGAAGGGTTCCGCCGCCGCCGTGTTCGCTCCGCTGACCTCCTCTTCTCCGGCGACCGTCGCTGGTGCTGCTCTTCCTGGTGCGAACCTAGCAGTCCGTGGAATAGCAGATGTGCGGTCTTCTCCTTCCCGATAATCCGTGCGACGGATAGATCGGCATTCTCCCGCTCGTGTGGACTTCTGTAGAAGCGTGGACATCATTCTACGTAGGACTCGCCACTAGCACGCAGAAGAAATTTGGAGCATCACCGTTGAGTTGTGACTCAACGCCACTAAGGTAATTTTTGCCTAGTTTTTGCTAACTTCTTGATTCAACGTTCATGGCCCGATCCACATCTCTTTGGGTTTTTCTTGATGTTTTTCTTTTCCGCTGCGTGCACAAGTGTTGTGCCATCCTCATAGAGAAACCCAACACATCCCATAATGTTCAAAAATTTCTGTTATTTCCCATAGTAGGGGGAACTTGAAACCGCTGTCAAATTGATCAACAGGCACCGCGATGTGGGTCGCAGTGGAAAAATTCAATCTTTCTTCATCAGCTAGTAGGCGGACAAGCACAGGCGAGTCTGCCATTTATTTTTCAGTGAAGGCCTCGAGATCAGCCTCCGTTAATTTGTATTTCTTATGCTCGACAGCATGGAAGGTGAGCGCGACATCAGTTCTGCCGTACACCATCTTCTTAGGCCTCAATGACTTCTGCTTTAAACGCATTCCTACATAGAAGAGAGAATGGAGCCGTATTTATAGCAGTGGGGTCTGACAGCTTTGGAGCCAAACCGCGGAGTTTGATCATCCAGTCCGCCAAGCTCGCACCAAATTCAATTTTCATAAAAAATAAAGCATAATACAAGCGGACACAACTTCGGTCTGCCCAGCTCGCAATATTTTCAACCTGCAATTCAACATATTTCAAAGCATAATATAAGCGGACACAATGTCAGTCTGCAGAGCTCGCAATCATATCATTACCCTGCAAAAAGATCTCAAATCATGCAGAGTGCAGTATTGAGTAAACGTGCAATATCAAATTTCAAATCAGAACATGCGGACATCACTTCAGTGCGCACAGAAGAGTAAAGCATTGTTTAGGTCACAACAAATCACATTGCAGATAAAAACAAAGAATTGTTCAGGCATACAAATTATACATCAACAATCAAAGTTCACAATCTTGCGACCTCAGATGTCTCTATTCTCTGATCGCACAGGCCGCTCCATTTTATCTCTACACAGATGCGGTGCTTGGTCACTCATCTGAATCACTTCGCCATACAAATGGTAGATATGGTGATGCATGGAGTAGATAGTCCTATGCATATGTGCGGCCTCCCGATCCACCCGACTCAAAGTAACCACGGGCTAGGTTGCTAGCCTTGGAATCTCGTCCACGGCGGGCTGTTTGCCTTTAGCTGGAGCCGAAACCTCCAATGGCGCAGCGCGATCTGGTAATCGCAGCCTCTCCACCGGCAGCTCAGCAGCCCGCTTGTCCTTGTCCTCCCGCAGCAGCGCAAAGTATTTTCCTTTATAGAAGCGGGCATCGTCAGCACACCGCTTCTTCTCCTTGTCGCACCTCTCCAGCGCCCTTGAGATGTTGGCGACCTAGTCCTTCAGAGCCTTCTCGCGCTCTACCCCCCTCCTTAACCCCGCTCGAATTTCTTTAATTTCTTCTTGAAATTTCTTCTCTAGCATTGCAATTTTGTCCAGGCCGGACTGCTCACCTTTTGCGGACACATCAAGTTAGATCGCGTTAGCTGCAGTATCTGGCGTAGGCACGATCTCGCCAGTCTCAGCAGAGCCTGGTGCGACCTCCTTCCTGCAACAAAGAAAGCCAAGTTCATATTCAAATCCAAGCCACAGAGGACTCAAAATACAGAGATAAAAGATCACTTTTGGCAAATGCCACAGCGAGCTGGCGACTATCAAACACAGGCTGCCTTGTCCGCTCTGGATCAAAGGTGCTTAACCGCTTCCTCCATTCACGATGGACTTAGGATCTCTTCACAGCGCTGAGCTCATTGAAATGATTATATCTTCTGTCTCAGTGATAATCTTCATTGGCCTCGATTTCTGCTGTGGCGACCTATAAAGCAACTGACGCTTAAAATACTTTGGCGTCGGTTGGAGTTTACCGATCCGCTGCAGTTCAGTAGCAGTTCGCAAATCTTCTCCGCAATCTGCTTCGAGGCCGCCTTTACTGTCGCCACCTGGGCGGCGATCTTCTCTTTCTGCTCGACAATTTTCTGCTTCAGCTTTGCCTTCTCTTCTCCCTCAGTAGTAGATGAAGAGGGGTGTTCGCCAATCTTAACCCCCTAGATTTCAACCTCGGGCTGGAACACCTCCAACAAGAATTGGTTTATGAGATCAAGTTGCTCGACTTCTATACAGTTCAGTATTTCGTCAGTTGACAGACTGACCGTTAAGAAGGAATTATTCCCCGGGATGTGGTCCTCTGGTGTGACGAGGTCGCCTTCAGAAACTTCTTTCTCTTGCGGCCTGTGCTGTAAGCTCACAGCCCCAGTCTGCACGAATATGTTCTTCTCCTTCCTCTCCCGCTACTTCTTCTCAACCCGCTCTGCGATGATGGATTTGTCTCTCTCCCTCTTCTTCCCAGAAGAACCTCTTTTCTCAGCACCCCCTCTTCAACTCCCTCTCCAGCAGGTCGCCTATTTTGATCTAGATCAATGATATGCTGTCGGGCATCCAGTGAGGAAACTTCGGCTTCATTATTTACATGGAGTATGTCCGCTGAGTTCGTGGGTTTCTAATTGTCATCAGTCTCAGGCGGATTCAGCGTCTACTCCGCACTCTTTGATGGATTTACAGAATGAGATGCAGTGGCATCCCCAGTTTTCTCACGTGCAGGCTCATCACTTTGGGGGACTGCTTCCGTAGCCAGCTTCTTGCTCTGGGAACTTTCTCCAGCAGAGCGGACATGCACTTATCTCTTCACCACCTTTTTTGTTTTCATCGGCAGCTTTGGTTTCTCATCATTGGAAGTGAGGCTGTCGAAGAATGCACCAAGTCTCGCCATGCTGGAGTGCAAAGTGGAAACCTCAAGGGGTGAAAAACGACCCATGGCGATGGCAACTTTTGGAAAAATACAGAACTTCCAGCGATATTTATAGTCCTGACAACATTAATGAGGATTGCTGACTCGACAGTTAAGCTAACAATTTTGAAGTTTCCAGAAACTTAAAAATGTGCAGGGATTATGTTAACCCCAAAGTCCATAACGCGTACAAGGTTCCAAGCTCACATCAGCGACAGACTTGGTTTGGCAGTCCGCCCAGATCGTCAAGCATCAGGGAGGACTTCATTCTCCATTCCGCCAAGATCGACAAAGCATCGGCGTATTCAGCAAGTCCCGACTCTTCTTCGATGGAATCAGTTCTACAGTCCTCCCAGCTCATCTTCAGGCGATCAGCTCAATTGCCCTGCTCTTTAGGCGAACTCAGTTTGGCAGTCTGCCCAAATCATCAAGCATCAGGGAGGACTCCATTCTCCATTCTGCCAAGATCGATAAAGCATCGGCGTATTCATCAAGTCTCGGTTCTTATTTGGCTACTCGGTTCTACAGTCCGCCCAGCTCATCTTTAGGTGATCAGCTCAATCGCCCTGCTCTTCAGGAGGAATCAAAGCTCAGTCAGCACAAGCCGCGACCCTCAAGCAGTATCGTGCCTTACAGCAGCAGATGGAAGCATCAGCCCGCGATCCCAATCCACCCCTCTTGCACGGACTGGCGTGTCTTTTCATTTTTTCTTTCCGTCACCGCTGTCCATTTCTCCTGTACCCTGGGTAGCCGGTAATTTTTGCCCTACCTGTTTGGGCAGGCCCCCAAACATATAAATAGGGGGAAGCGGTGCACCCAAAGAACGCTTACTCGAGTCCTGGAGCCTACCTGTTAAAGGCTGCGGACTCGAATCTCAGGCTTTGCGGTCTCCAGCTTGCTCTGCTCTTACACTTTTCTTTACTTAGCTTGTAATCACCCATGTAATCAAACTCATTTTCAATCAAAGGAAAGCCTGTCGCAAGAGAGCCATTCAGGCTACGACGGGTGAAGTCTGTTGTTGTCGTGGTTCACGGCTCCACTGTTCTTTTTCTCTCATCGACTCAGTAGATTACTACATGCAGTTTCCTTCTTCCCTTCCATTCCCCGTTGCTCGAACTGTTAGCTGGTGGTGCTCGACTCCCTTTCTATTTTCATGCATCAACATTGACACAGAGTCTAAAGAGGAGGGACTCATGGCCAACACTGATGAGAAGTCTCAGGATGAACACCATCCTCATGAGGTAAAATCTCCATCCCGTAGTTTAAATTCTAGTTCTTGTTCAAACTCAGGCTATGAACAAGATTCAAAATTTGAGGCTGGCATCAACAATCTCATAGAGAAGTATTAGATATTGTTGAATGCTCTAATGAACTGCAAAGAACTTGTTAAAAACAAGCAAAAGAAATTGTGAATCTTACAGCTATTGTTTTTCAGTTTAAGGATGCAACCATAAAGTTGGATCATCAAAAACTGGAGTTGATAGTGTTAACTCACAGACTAGATGAACAAACTGAAATCATTATTGAACAAGCCAAGACACTCAAGAACCTGGAAGCAAAGCTTCTTTACGAAAGACAGCTCTTGGACAGGTTTTCCAAGCCTAAGTCTATCTTGCCCATTTTTGATACATTTTCTGCACCATTGAGAAGTGGTGTAGGATATATTGAGGATAATAAGATTTATAAGAAACCTGATCCAAAAGGGAAAGCCCCAATGGATTCAGTTAAACCACTAGCCAAGCACCTGACTTCTAACAGATGCAAGATATCATATGTTCCTTGATACATGATTGCTCAGTGCTCCACCAGGAAGGTCAATAATGAGCCTTGTTGGAAAGGAAAAATATCTAATAGCAACAAGGACAATAGACCTCCATAAAGTGTGATCAATTCAAGGAGACACGGAATTCTTTGATCTGGTTCTAGTGCACAACACTCATTTCTGAAAGGGAGAGGTGTCAATTCTGCACCACAACCTTATAATCCTAAATCCAACTGTAAGTTGCACAAAAGTTCAACTTCAAAGGTGCAGCCTATGAGAAGGTATAACAGATATGAGTGTTGGTTTTGTGGGAAGGTTGCGCATTTTGCTCTAGATTGTTGGTACAATCCAACAAGACCCTCATTTAGATCTTAGTGTCATGCATTCGGAAAACATGATGTGGTTCACACAAGTAAGTCCAACATGAACCAAGGTCCCAAAACTATTTGGGTGCCTAAGGTTAACTAATTCTGTGATTGCAGGTGGATCCAAGTACCACATAAATTCCTATATGGTACTTGGACAGTGGCTATTCCAAACACATGACTGGAACCAGGAGTCTGCCAATAGACTATAGATCAGTAAAGGTTGGACCAAAGGTGATCTTTGGTTGCTCCGAAAGAGGCTTTACAAAAGGATATGGTAACATTTCTAATAGTCTAGTGACTATCATAAAAGTGGCTTATGTGGAATTATTGAAGCACAATCTGATAAGCATAAGTCAGCTTTGTGATATAGACTATGAAAAATCCTTCTATAATGATAGTTGTCTGATAAGGAAAAGAAGTGATCATGAGATTATCTTGTTAGACACTAGGAGTGGCAACATTTATTGTCTAAATTTCTTATGTATAAATGAGGATTCCCTTGTATGTCTAGTAGCAAGTGAGAAACTCTTTGTTTGTGCAATTACACATGAGGCAAGCTGATGAATTGTAAATATACCTATTTTTCTATACATTAATTTAGTTATTTTCATTTATTTTTGTCATTTTTATTTGTTTTTATTCAATAAAATGCTCCTATTTTTGTAAATACTATACTAACTTGTTTTATTTTATTTTTCAGGAAAAAATCAAAATCTGACAAAAATTGGGCAGTACACGCCCGTGTCATTTGGATCACGCCCGTGACCAGGGCGTGACAGCTCAAAATCCCGTGAAATAGTAATTTCTGAAGTGAAAAGTTTGACACGCCCGGCTACACGCCCGTGTCACCAGACACGGGGCGTGACCAAACCCGTGTCCACCGCCCGATGAAAACTCGCGCTAGACGATTTCAACTCGACGATCGTCGACTCTGCGCCATGCCTAGCGTCACGCCCGTGACCTAGGGCGTGACCCCTCTTCGCACTCGACGAATTTTTAACTCGACACTTTCCGCTCAACATTTGTCGAGTGTTGACACCCCCCGACACGCCCAGAGTCACGCCCGTGACCTGGGGCGTGACCTCTCCACCTGGACGATGTGACGGCACCCGCGACTTTTTGACGCACCTCGCCTAGATCCACCTCCTCGACACGCCCACCGTCACACTCATGACCTGGGGCGTGACCAATGCGAGACCGACACGTGTCCAGCCCGAAGTCCACTTTCCCGTCAAATCGACGGCCGCCATCAGGAATAGTGCTGACACGCCCCCTGACACGACCGTCTCAGAGGGCGTGTCCCACGAAGTTTTTCCCCATAAATAGCACCTTGCTATATGTAATCCTGTTCCCCTTTTGGATCCATTTTGTACGGGGGAAATGCTGCCTGGATGCTTCCAAAGTTATGTAAGGGTTATTTTCTCCCACTCTACTTAGCTTTTATTTTCGTGTCTTTGTAACCCGTGTTTTTAGTTAATAAAATTTGTTTTTCTTCTCTTATTATAGCTTTGGAATGGATCTATGCAACTCTTCTTTATGCAATCTTATCTTCTTTTTTTGTTTTAACTTCATTTTTGTTCTTTTAGAATGGTGTGTGAGTGTATGAGTATAGTTTTCATGTTTTTATGTTTAGTTATTTTTACTTTGCTTTGGTTAAACTTAGATTTTTATAGCTTTTATTTCATTCCTATAAACCCGTAAAAACGTTTTAAAATATCTTTCATTTTTCTTTAACTTAGATTTTTTTTTTAGGTTGTAAAACTTTTTCTTTCTTTTTACTTTATTTACACTTTTTTAGCATTTTTATCAAGTTATAGGAATGAAAATATAGTCGTTTTAATTTTTCGTGCACTTTCATTTTGTTTTAAACTTTTGCTCTTTTAAATTTTTTGCCTTCTTTTTACGCATTTCTACCGCATTCTAGCGGTAGAAATGTATTTATTTCAATTTTTCAGGCATTTTCATTTTGCGTTTATTTGCAAACCTTTTTGCCTGGTTAATTTTTATTTCTACTTTTTATGCATTTCTACCGCATTCTAGCGGTAGAAATGTTGTTATTTTAATTTTTCGTTAACTTAGTTTTTTTTATTCCTGAGTGTGCACATTTATTTCCGACTACTCGTTAAGAGTTAAATGGCTCTTTGCTTTATTTCAATTCAGAAGAGTGTGTGTGTTTAATTTCCTGTAGAGTGCGTGTGTTTTCATTTATGTCGAGAGTGTGTGTGCGTGAGTTTTACTTTCTGTCGAGTGTGTGCGTGTGTTGCATTTATTTAGTCCTACTCGTTTGAGTAGGACCCTCTTTCTTTCCCCCGCCCACGCATTTGTGCCGGGACTCGCAATTTACAACTTTCTTCAGTCCTACTCGTTTGAGTAGGACTTGTAATTTTCTGCTTTCCTTTACAGCTTTCTTTTATCGCTTTCATTTACTGCTTTCCTTTTCTGCTTTATTTTATGCTTTCCTCGCAAGCCGTCCTCATTCCGATGAGTGGCTAACTGTTCTTAACACTCAGTATCGAAGAGCATTGGGACAAATAAAATAGCTTAAAATAATTAAAAGGTCTCAATTTTCTAATTAATTAAAGTACTGATGGTTTGCCCGGGGTTAACGACGCGTAGGACCACATATCGATTTGTAGGCCCTATTTTCGTTTTCCATACGCTAGCCGAGAGGCCGTGCGTATGGACAGATCACCCCTTGGTAAAGAGAGTTCCGCACTAACCCTCGAGAGAGGAGGCGCGCCAACTCTACCGGATTGGGTTCCCCACCCAATAGCAGGGTTCTTAGCGTAATGCGGGCGTTAAGAGGAATCCTCCGTCGGACTAACGTTCGGTCGAATAGTCTTAGCGTTCAGGTGAGCGATAGTCCTAGAGATAAGTGAGCTCATTCTAGTGGAATCTCCACGGCCAAGTCTCCGCCTTAATTAATTATAAACTTAGGAGCTCTTTTTATTTAAAGTATATTTTAGTTCAAATTCTTTTCGGTGTCATCGAGCTAAGCTCTTCATCGGCACCACCTTCATGCTTTCATTTTCTTTCTGCCATTTTCTGCCTTTTTTATTATATATAAAATATCCCGACAAGATAATTATCGGTAAAATAATAGTCTCCTCTAGGGAATAGTAGAAATAATCGAACCGACCCCGAGAACAATATGACCTTGATATTCCACCTGAAATATCCTGTACTACTCACGATAGGTGCAATTGTCTCCTTTCGTTAAAACTCGATCTAACCCGTTTTATATCCAAATAAATAAAATACGCGCGCCCCGTTTTCTAAATAAAAACCAAATCCGCTTTTCTACTTAAATAAACCGCCCGGGGCGCCGCATGAATCCTCACCAATTTTTGGAATTTTAACCGCATTAAGTTTTCGGACTTGATGCGAAATAACCAATCAAGTTTTTGGCGCCGTTGCCGGGGATATTCGAGTCATTATTTTGAATCCTGGAGTTCTATTAATTTTACCTATATCTATATAAAAAATATGGTTAACCAACAAAAATTTTATTTTACTTATAATAATAGTAATAATAATAAAAACAACAAAAAAACTTACAAAATTATAAAACAAAAAAAATTAAAAAACCTATAAAACAACAAAAATTAAAAAACCTATAAAACAAAAAATTAATAAACCTGTAAAACAAAAAAATTAAAAACCCTATAAAACAAAAAAAATTTAAAAAAACCTATAAAAACTAAAAATTTAAAACAACTAAAAAACTAAAAAATCTAGAAAATCTAGAAAATGAAAAAAAAAACAACACTTAAAATTTTTTTCATTATTTCATAACTAACTAAAAATCAACAAAAATCTCCAAAAACACTTAAAAAACTAAAAACCCATAAAAAATTAAAAACCAAAAAACCAACTAAAAATTAAAAAATCTACTTAAAAACACCTCAAAAATATTATATATAATAATTTGATTTTTATAAAAAAACTATATATTTTTTGGGTTTTAATTTAATTTATTTTAAATTGTTTTGTTTTCATTCGGCGCGCTTCGCACTTTTGTTCCTGCTAGGGGGTCATTTTCTTTATCGCTCTCATAAACTAAGATGTCAGCTTCGACTCACACGCACTTGCACCCCCTACCGCTCGCAACCTTTTTGCCGAATTTTTCTTTTTTGTTTTTCTGTTATATTTTTGCTACTTCTTCTAACACTAATGCAGGGTTTCGACCTGGGCCTCCCGGACTCGTCTTAAGGGAGGCTTCTACCCTCACTTTTTCATTTTTGTAAATATTATGATATGTATATTATCATTCCGCATACTTAGATTACAACATTGGGGACAATGTTGGGTTTACGTATGAGAGTGTTTTTCTATTCTGCAATTTTTTTTATTCTGCACTTATAAAAATACAAAAAAATTACAAAAATTAAAAAACCTTTTAAAATTTTTTTTCCCTTTTACTTTGTTATAAATATTTTTCAAAAAAATAAATATCTCTTTCCCCCTCTTCATTCCTTTTTTTTGTTAAAAACTCGCATTTTGCTTGTCCGCGTCGTTCGACTCATCGAACCAACCACCTCAATAAGTGTCTGTTCGCGGACCGCCTTCGAGTTTTTTTACTTTGTACATTATTTAAGAATAAAAACAAAAAAAATTTTGATCTCTTTCCCCCACTATCTACTTTATAAACAACACTTCTTTCACTCCTCTTTCTTGTAAATAACTTATCAAAAAATACTAAAAAAATTTACAAAACCAAAAATCCTAAAAAAAGAGAATAACTCTAAAAATCTAAAAAAGGTAATAATCAAAACAAAAAAAAGAGAGAAAAACCCTAAAATTCCAAAAAAATATGTTATGTTAATTTTGTAACAAATAAATCGAATATCTCAATTCTTAACCATTTATGCTTTCCAAAAATCTAGTTGCGAGTTAATTTATAAACGAATTTTATTTATTCTTTGCTTACTACTCGTTTATTATTTGGAGTTTGATAGACTTAGATATCTGAGGTTCAGTTTTAAAGAATTTCGTATGCTTTTTTTGTTTAAATAAGGTACCTGATTTCAGCATTACTTCTAACCTATCTAAATAGTTGCACATTTATTTTGTTAGAAAAATAACAACTTTGGATTTCATATTATGTTACTCCAAGCTTTTTTTCGAAATTTGGGAACGTTTGATTTATAAAGCTTGCTCTCAAAATTGTTTTGTTAAACCTATTTTTATTTTTGAAAAACAAAACCCTTTCCACCTTTTTTATGTCATACTTGACATGATTTCAATCTTAAAAGATCTTATGTCAATGATAATAAGATTTTGTTCCGTAAATATAGGCATCAAATTTTTAAAAAGATTATTTGTTATGGAGTAAGATGATAAAATTCATTACTCCTACACATATACATTGGGTTAATTTTATTATGAAGTTGAGAAAGAAAAAAATCATTATATGTTAGGAAAATAAGATTTCATTTTCCTAATTATTCAAAAGAAAAAATTGGAGGTTTGAGAAAAAATTACCTCACCTCAAAAATCAAAGCCCTCTTCATAAACCAACACCCCCTCCACCAATTTCAAAAAAAAAACTAGATTTAATTTTAAAATCTTTTTGAGAGCATAATTTGTAAATTAAAATATTTCTTGTAATTCTTACAAGCTCAAGTTTCCATAATCAAATCTAATTTTGTTAGCCTAACAAATAAAATGTTTTGCTATCTATTCGATTATAACAAAAGTTTTTAGCTGAAACTCTTCTTTTATTTAAATTTTTGGCATAATTTAAGATTTAACTTGTATACCCCGGATATTCATTTTGATCTTACTTTTAAGTAATTCAAGCGGTAGCTAAACTTAGGATTTATTTAATTCCTTATACGTTCATCTCCAACTTTTGCTCTGGAATAGCAAAAGCTTAAGTATGGGGGTATTTGATGAATTGTAAATATACCTATTTTTCTATATATTAATTTAGTTATTTTCATTTATTTTTGTCATTTTTATTTGTTTTTATTAAATAAAATGCTCCTATTTTTGTAAATACTATACTAACTTGTTTTATTTTATTTTTTAGGAAAAAATCAAAATCTGACAAAAATTCGGCAGTACACGCCCGTGTCATTTGGATCACGCCCGTGACCAGGGCGTGACAGCTCAAAATCCCGTGAAATAGCAATTTCTGAAGTGAAAAGCTTGACACGCCCGGCCACACGCCGTGTCACCCGACACGGGGCGTGACCAAACCCATGTCCACAGCCCGACGAAAACTCATGCTCACGATTTCAACTCGACGATCGTCGACTCTGCGCCATGCCTAGCATCACGCCCGTGACCTAGGGCGTGACCCCTCTTCGCGCTCGATGAATTTTCAACTCGACACTTTCCGCTCAACGTTTGTCGAGTGTCGACACCACCCGACACGCCCAGAGTCACGCCCGTAACCTGGTACATGACCTCTCCACCTGGCCGATGTGACAGCACCCGCGACTTTATGACGCACCGCGCACAGATCCACCTCCTCGACACGCCCACCGTCATGCCCATGACCTGGTGCGTGACCAACGCGAGACCGACACGTGTCCAGCCCGAAGTCCACTTTCCCGTCAAATCGACGGCCGCCATCAGGAATAGTGCTGACATGCCCCCTGACACGCCCGTGTCAGAGGGCGTGTCCCATAAAGTTTTTCCCTATAAATATCCCCGTGCTGTATGTAATCCTATTCCCCTTTTGGATCCATTTTATATAGGGGAAATGTTGTCTGGTTGCTTCCAAAGTTATGTAAGGGATATTTTCTCCCCCTCTCCTTAGCTTTTATTTTCGTGTCTTTGTAACTCGTGTTTTTAGTTAATAAAATTTGTTTTTCTTCTCTTATTATAGCTTTGGAATGGATCTATGCAACTCTTCTTTATGCAATCTTATCTTCTTTTTTTGTTTTAACTTAGTTTTTGTTCTTTTAGAATGGGTGTGTGAGTGTATGAGTATAGTTTTCATGTTTTTATGTTTTGTTATTTTTACTTTGTTTTGGTTAAACTTAGATTTTTATCGCTTTTATTTCATTCCTATAAACCCGCAAAACGTTTTAAAGTGTCTTTCATTTTTCTTTAACTTAGATTTTTCTTTTTAGGTTGTAAAACATTTTCTTTCTTTTTACTTTATTTACACTTTTTTATTGTTTTTATCAAGTTATAGGAATGAAAATATAGTCGTTTTAATTTTTCGCGCACTTTCATTTTGTTTTAAACTTTTGCTCTTTTAAATTTTTTTGCCTTCTTTTTACGCATTTTTACCGCATTCTAGCGGTGGAAATGTATTTATTTCAATTTTTCGGGCATTTTCATTTTGCGTTTATTTGCAAACCTTTTTGCCTGGTTAATTTTTATTTCAACATTTTATGCATTTCTACCGCATTCTAGCGGTAGAAATGTTGTTATTTTAATTTTTCGTTAACTTAGTTTTTTTATTCCTGAGTGTGCGCATTTATTTCCGCCTACTCGTTAAGAGTTAAATGGCGCTTTGCTTTATTTCAATTCAGAAGAGTGTGTGTGTTTAATTTCCTGTAGAGTGCGTGTGTTTTTATTTATGTCGAGAGTGTGTGTGCATGAGTTTTACTTTCTATCGAGTGTGTGTGTGTGTGTGTTGCATTTATTTATTCCTACTCATTTGAGTAGGACCCACTTTCTTTCTCCCGCCCACGCATTTGCGCCGGGACTCGCAATTTATAGCTTTCTTCAGTCCTACTCGTTTGAGTAGTACTTGCAATTTTCTGCTTTTCTTTACAGCTTTCTTTTATCGCTTTCATTTACTTCTTTCCTTTTCTGCTTTCCTCGCAAGCCGTCCCCAATCCGATGAGTGGCTAACTGTTCTTAGCCCTCAGTATCAAAGAGCATTGGGACAAATAAAATAGCTTAAAATAATTAAAGGTCTCATTTTTCTAATTAATTAAAGTACTTATGGTTTGCCCGGGGTTAATGACGCATAGGACCACATATCGATGTGTGTGCCCTATTTCCGTTTTCCATACGCTAGCCGAGAGGCCGTGCGTATGGACAGATCACCCCTTGGCAAAGAGAGTTCTGCACTAACCCTCGAGAGAGGAGGCGCGCCAACTCTACCGGGTTGGATTCCCCACCCAATAGCGGGGTTCTTAGCGTAATGCGGGCGTTAAGAGGAATCCTTCGTCGTACTAACGTTCGGTCGAATAGTCTTAGCGTTCAAGTGAGCGATAGTCCTAGAGATAAGTGAGCTCATCCTAGTGGAACCTCCACGGCCAAGTCTCCGCCTTAATTAATTAGAAACTTAGTAGCTCTTTTTATTTAAAGTATATTTTAGTTCAAATTCTTTTCGGTGCCATCGAGCTAAGCTCTTCATCGGCACCACCTTCATGCTTTCATTTTCTTTCTGCCATTTTCTGCCTTTTTTATTATATATAAAATATCCCGACAAGATAATTATCAATAAAATAATAGTCTCTTCCAGGGAAGTGTAGAAATAATCGAACCGACTACGAGAACAATACGACCTTGATATTCCACCCGGAATATCCTGTACTACTCACGATAGGTGCACTTGCCTCCTTTCGTTAAAACTTGATCTAACCCATTTTATATCCAAATAAATAAAATGTGCGCGCCCCGTTTTCTAAATAAAAACCAAATTCGCTTTTCTACTTAAAGAAACCGCCCGGGGCGCCGCGTGAATCCTCACCTATTTTTGGAGTTTTAACCGCATTAAGTTTTCGAACTTGATGCGAAATAACCAATCACAAGCTCACTAAAATTATAGAGTTGTGAGGAAGTTGCTTTCTATGGACTTAGTAAGAAATAGACCCCAGTTTAAATGCTCCAAAGAAGGCATGTGTCCAGCATGTCAAAGATGCAAATAGACAAAAGTCTCCTTTAAGAGCATTCATAACAAAGACACTGAGAGGTGTCTGTACTTACTTCATATGGACCTATTTGGTCCAATGCATGTTCTTAGTTTAGGTAGGAAGTCTTACACCTATGTGATTGTAGATGATCACTCTAGATTTGCTTGGGTATTCTTCCTAAGGAGAAAGTCTGAAACTCTGCATATTCTTGCTAATTTTGTCAAAGAAATTCAAATTTAAAAGGGCTATTCTGTGATAAAGTTCAGAAGTGACATGACAGAATTTCAATTTGATAGAATGACAAATTTCTGTAAAAAAACTAGGGATCTTTCCTCTCCTAAACCTCCCCAGCAAAATGGGGTTGCTGAGCGGAAAAAATAGACCTCTCATTGAGGCTGCTAGAACTATTCTAAGTGATACATCTTTCGCAGAATATTTCTCGTATGAGGCTATAAACACTATCTATTCTGTTCATAATATGGCCTTGATCAATGAAAATCATAAGAAGACTCCCTATGAACTAATGAAGGGTAGAAAACCAAGTCTGTCCTATTTCAAAATCTTTAGAAGTAAGTGTTATGTCCTAGACAATGGAAAGACTTATCTAACTAAGTCCTATGAAGGTATTTTTGTAAGCAATAGTAATCATAGGAAGACATATAGAATCTACAACTTGAAACATTAAATGGTAAAAGAATCAATTAATGTTGTTTTTGATGATACTTCTATTTTACGTAATATACTATCTAAAAATTCTAGTCTAAGAGATGTTGACTCTAAGATGAAAAAAATAAATATAGGAGATTCATCTTCTATGTCATTAGAGGCTAGAAACAATGTTGTAGTTCATATAGAAGACACAATCACTGCCTAGGGGGAGGAAGAGACTCACCCTTCTCTACCTGAAGAACTAGGTGATGGTAGAAATATGTCTGTAGTTATTAGACACCTTAGAGATCATCTTATTGATCAAATAATAGGTGATGCTAGGCTAGGTTTGACCTCTAGGAGTAGACATCCTAATGTGGTTCTATTCTACTTTCTCTCTCAGATGAAACCTATGAAATATGAGGAAGCCAATTCATACCCCAACTGGGTCATGACAATACAAAAAGAGCTCAATCAATTTGAGAGATGTATGATCTGGATCATGACAATACAATGTCATAGGAGCTTAGTGGATATATAGGAATAAATTAGATGAGAATACAGTCATAGTTAAAAACAATGTAAGACTTGTGGCAAATGGGTATAGACAAGAGCAAGGAATAAACTTTAACCAAACCTTTGCACCTATAGCTAGGTTAGAATTCAATATATTATTTTTAGCTCATGCAGCTTATCATGGATATAAAGTGTACCATATGGATGTTAAATCTACAATCCTAAATGTTATATTGAAGGAAGAGGTCTATTTAGAACAGCCACCAGGTTTTGTAAATCCCAAACTTAGCTATCATGTCTTCAGATTACATAAAACATTGTATGGATTAAAATAGGCTCCTAGAGCCTGGTATGAGATCCTATCAAGCTTTCTTATAGAGACCAAATTCTCTAGGGGAAGATTGATAAGACACTATTCCTAAGGGACATCAAAGGTTCAAGCATCATAGTCCAGATTTATGTAGATGACATCATTTTTGGTTCTACTAATGAGCTACTGTCTTGGAAATTTGCCAAGCTTATGCATGGCAAGTTTAAAATGAGCAACATGGGTGAGCTGAAGTTCTTCTTGGGATTCTAAGTTAGACAATCTGAAGATGGTACTTCCATCTGTGAGTCTAAGTTCACAAAGGAGTTGATTAAGAAGTATGGTATGGAAAATTCTTCTACCATGAGAACCCCAATGGGTTCCTCAGTGTCACTACACAAGGATGAATATGGGAAAATAGTATGTGAATCCTTGTATAGAGGCATCATTGGATCACCAATTTACTTGACAGCTAATATAACAGATATCATGTTTTCAACATGTGCTTGTGCTAGGTACAAAGCATGCCCTAAAGTGTCTCATTATAAAGCTGCTAAAAGAACACTAAGATATCTAAAGGACACACCCAATTTTGGGATTTGGTATCCTAGGAATGGTGATTTTGATCAAACTGGATATATAGATACAGATTTTATAGGATGTAAATAGGATAGAAAGAGTACATCAGGAACTTGTAAATTTTGGGGGAGAAGACACATTAGTTGTAGCAACAAAAAGCATACAAGTGTAGCTATTTCAACAGCTGAGTCTGAATATATATCAGCTGGGAGCTGTTGTGCACAGTTATTATGGATCCATCATCAAATCCTGGACTATAGTACACAACTAAATAAATTTGTTATGTATTGTGATTCTACTTGTGTAATCTAATTGCTAATAATCTTGTTTTTATAGTAGATCCAAACACATAGAAATCAGATATCAAATTCTTAGAGAACATTTTGAAAAAGGCAATATTTCTTTACATTATACTACAACTGAAAATCAAATTGTTGATATATTCACAAAACTCTTAGATGAAAACAAATTCAATTTCTTCAAGTTTGAACTAGGTATGTTAAACATAGAGTAAATCCTATTGTTAGGGTACTCAAGAATTCAGGTTCAGAATATCCATTTTCATTAGTACCTAGAAAATCCCTGTTCAACATGTATAAGTTACGTAACAAAGTCTACTTACCTAAATAAACAAGTAAGACATTAAAACGGTCATGTGACATTAGTTAGAAAATAAGAAAATAAAAATTTGGCTACGTCCATATAGAATGTTTCATAACATAAAAGAAAGTGTCGAGACACCTGAGAATGTGTCGAGACACCAACAGATGTCTTGACAGCTAGGTAATGTCGAGAAATAATTTCCTGGTGCTGAATTATGTCGAAACCAGTGTCGGCAGGTGTCGACACAAAATTGTCTGTGTCGAGACTTTATCATTTCAAGACAATTTTGGATTAGTAAACCTTGAGCATGCCCTTTCATTTTCCCTGTAAGGAAGCTTATCAATTGAATGTGTGAGAAGAAGTCAACCTCTCCTTCTTGAATTTCTAAACTATTTCTTCCTGAGGTCCGAGCCCTAGAACTCTGTCAACTCTGCATTCCTCATTCTCTAATCAAATGACACCCAAGAATGAAGAGCATCTTATCGAAGGACACGAACTAGTGAGAAATGGTTTTAATTCAGCAAGTGAAGATATCAAAGATGTTATTACCCTAATCACCGATGTCGGACTGGAATATGAACTTTTTGAACCTTCAAACAATTAGAAAAGTGAAGTTCTTGAATTATATACAAATGCCAAGGTCACATCGAGAAAATCAAATCCAACGTCAATGGAGACAAGGTCCGCATCATACCCAGTCGATTGGCCAAGGTCTTTCACATGACTAAGTCTGGTCAGGATGATGAAGAAGAAGAAGTATATTCAGGATGAACTAAAGAGGCTATGTCATGTCATGCCGTGGATTACCCTCTACCACCAAGGTAGGAAGTTCGCTTTCTATGAAGGGGATGAATTCTCAAGGTAAATTATTATCAGAAATAGTGGGCAAGGTAAACTTATGCAAGACTGGTGCGCACGACAGAATGTCAGCTGCCATATTCAACATCATGACTAGAATCATCTTTAAGCTAAAGATAAACTAGAGCAGGATACTATTTGATAAGATTACTGAGAGTGTCAGCAAGCCCAATATGGACAGAATAGTAAGCCTTTACCTTGTCCTAGTACTCCCAAACAATATCAATCTCAAGATTGGTCAAAGATCAATCATATGAGGAGAATGGATATGAGGATTTTGAGCAAGTGGTACACGATGCTGATACGGGACTCCTATGATCAGCAGAAGACAAAGAAGCTCAAGTAAGTACCTGAAGTGGATGATGAGTCTACCAGTGACTCAAGGGAATAAGAAGGATCCAGGGTAGAGGTTCAAACTGAAGATCAAACAGGTGCTTCTCTAAGGGCCACTATTGTTGATGATGCTCAGATTGAGGGGGAGCCATTCCGTGAAAAAGATTGGGCAGTAGGAAAACCAATCCCAAAGAGGGATCAACTTGAGGGGGAGATCCTTCCTGTACTACAGGTGTCAGACTGCACTGCTGTATATGATACAGTCATGGAAGTAGTCCAAGACCTGGAGACCTTTCAGAATCAGGAGGATGTTCCAGCACAAGATGTTGTTGTGTTTGAGCCAGCAAATGAGACTGCTATCTCAAAGGACAGTGAGGAAGGTGATGGTGCATCCCAGGAGCATCCAGATGATCATATGGAGGACACCACCTATAATGTCCCGAATCGCACTAGGCCCATTGTGTGTGTTTTTGAGCAAGGAGAGCTGACTTGGGCTCAGGGGAGTGCTGACAACTGGGAAGCATGTAACAACCCAAAGTCTAGTATTGGCAAATTTTTGGGTGACATGGCCTGGGACATGGGCGTGTCCCAGGGCATGTCCTGCTCGGGTGTGTAGCAGTCGCGAGGTCGACGAAAATGGGTTCGATGAAGTGTTTGGGCGAGACACGCCCCGTGACACGGGCGTGTCACGGGCGTATCCCATCCGACACGGGCGTGTCGGCGGGCATGTGTTCCCTCTGGTTGATGAACAACGCTCGATGAACGTCGAGTGTCAAGTATGGGGTACACAGCCTATGACACGGGAGTGTCACAGGGTGTGTCCCGCTCATCCTCGAGTAGCTCTCGTGTAGGTCGAAATATACTCGAGTAAGTAGAAAAGTACTCGAGTAAGAGGCAGTGACACGGGCGTGTCATCCTTGTGATACGGGCGTGTCCTATCCGGGTACTCGAGTAGTTGGTTTTCTCTCGAGTAAGTTCTCTCGAGTAGGTCTCGCGTGGGTTACACGCCCCGTATCACGGGAGTGACTGGGCTATCACTAGCGTGTCCAATCTGGGTACTCGAGTAGTTAGTTTTCTCTCGAGTAAGTCCTCTCGAGTAAGTCTCGAGTGGGTTACATGCCCCATGGCATGGGTGTGACCGGGCCGACACGGGCGTGTAACCATCCGTGTGTCGTGTCAAGTATTGAACCGACGCATAAAAACTATCGTAACGCTTCACCTAAGCAGGACACGGGTAAGGACACGGGCGTGTCCATGCCTGTGTCACTTTTATATAAAAAAGGGGAAGTGATAACCCTAGCCGTTTTCACTCCTCATTCCAGCCATTTTTCGGAGAGAAACTCTTGTTGAGAGAAGGAAGTCGCTGGATCTGATTCTAGAGGAGAAGATCCACTGCCGCCGTGGAAAAGAAGATTCCGCCGACAAGAGTCACGAGATCCATGGCCGGAAATGGTGGAAACGCCAGAAATGAGGTGAGCTTCCTACCCTCTCCCTTGGTGCTAAATCTTTAGTTATTTTCTTAGGAGAGATATCGACTGAAGAGAGTCTTGATGGAGAGAAGGAGTTTTCTAGGGACGGCCATGCTTGGACATGTGTTCTAGGTTTTAGATCTCTTCAACCTCCCCTTTCTCCTATGTGATGATGGGTGGATGGTTTCGTGAAAAATCATGGCCTCATGAGGGTTAATAAGAGAGGAGGAAATTCTGGAGTGATTTTGGAAGATCGACTTGGAGAGGAAGATGAACCGATTTCATTCATTCCTCTTTAAGATACGTGCAAAATATGTGTTCTGTGCGTAGCGATCTTCTTGGCCATTTTCATGTAGGCTCTGGATATATCTAGGCTTTCTACTAAACACAAAAGTTGAAGCCCTTGTAAATACCTTTCCAACGGGTTGTTGCACGTCTTCATGCAAAGTGTGTAGCCACAGGAAAGTCTAAACGAACATGACGTCCGATAAATCCTGCATGCAAAAATTGTGTTGTGTATGCAGCGGACTTCAAGGCTGATTTCAAATAGGATACGCTCAAATCTGTGTTATGGGCTGAATATGAAAGTTGTAACCCACGGAAAGACCTTTTCATCGAGGGGTTACATGTCTTCACCAGATTCTTGTATCTTCGGCAATCTCTGGTCGAGTTTACTATCCAGATTTATTCTGCACCTAAATTCTGGGGTTTATATAATATGAATTTGAATTCGGTGGAATCGATGTTGCTAATTAACTCTAGATTTTGATGAACTATTTTATGCTGACCACCATAGTGCTATGAATGATAAATCTTGTTAATTAGATTTCATAAACTGAATTGTGGGGCAAGCTTTATTGCATGATATGACTTGCTAAAATTGATGGATTATTATAAATGAGCACCATGTTTATAATATGATGAATGAAATGACTAGTTACAAATTGGTAGATTATTATTTATGCGCAACATACTGGTAATATGTTGAAATCATTTGGAATGAAAAATAGAAGGATAAATCATGGCCATGAGTATGTATGATGGTTGGAATGAAATGTAGTAGTCCAATACTTAGAGCGTAGTCTCCCTACGGGTAGTATTGTGAATGGATGTAAGTGCGGCGTTGGCCGTCACTAGTTGAGTTAATGTTGAAATAAGGTATAGATGGACGATTGGGCTTGGTCCTCGGTGTCTATGTCCTGGGGCTCCTTCCATGCCGAGTGGATGATTGGGTTGTGTCCTCGTGCTTACTTCCGAGGCCCCTTCCATGCCACGGTGTTGTGGAATTTGCATGTGGTGTGAGTCGACACGCAGTGTCGTAATCCTTGGTTAAGGATAGTGTGGTAGGTCTACGGGCTCGCCGATCGTCATAATGACAGGAGTTGACAGTTACACTTTGGGCGGTTGGGCTTGGTCCTCGGTGTCTACGTCCCGGGGCTCCTTCCGTGCCAGGTGAATGGTTGGGCTTCGTACTCGTGCTTACTTCTAAGGCTCCTTTCGGGTCACACAAGGTAAGTTCGGGGCTTGGTGCTCGGTGCACATCTACCCGAGGCTCCCGCTGGGCCATAGTACGCATGGGCTCCGCTGTAGTGTTCTTAGCATTGAGGCGTATGGAGGCCTAGGTGAAGTAGTGTGGATACCCGCCTAGTAGTAGAGATGCCCGCTCTACTATCATCGCCTGGACACAGCGGCTGACGCCTGAGAGGTTAGTTAGCTGCTCTAATAGTGAGAACTATAGTCTATGTCGGCATAGCAATTGCATGGTGTGATCATGGGTGAGTCATTGCATAGCATACATATCATTTCATAACAATGCACAACAAGATCCTTATCGTATAAGTTTGTATGGGCACTCCTATACAATGAGTTACTTTTATGTAACCCGATCCTTAACTTATAAGTTTGTATGGGCATTCTTATAAGTTATGTTACTTTCCTGCTGTAGTTACTTGTACTTGTTGATTTACTAATATTGTTATTCAAGTAGAACTGCTAGTTTATAATGTTGTTATTCATGTACTATTACCACCTGCTTGTACCTGCTTTACTACTTATATTATACTTGTAACCTTGTTCCTTTATCCGCCCGGTGCCGAGGAGTCGTCGGGGGAGCGGATGTGAAGCCACTTAGTATTTTCGACTAACGGTTGCTATGTCTTCCTTTTTAGGAGGTCACCCCGCAGGTAGAGCATCCGTAGACTTTGCAGCAGGACAGCCAGACCAGGATGACAGGGCCTGATGTGACGGTACTGTCGCTACCGTGGGTTACTGATGTGAGTGACGTGAGATTTTGATGTAGCCCATTTGGGCAATTACTAGCTGTACTCTGATATTTGTGGAAGCATGTTTTAGCTTCTCTCTATTTTTTGTACTATTTGGACACTATTTGCTTGGTGTGGATTTGACTTGTTCCTTATATTATGGTTGGATTGGCATGTATATATTGATATTGGTTGTAGCTGGCAGAATAGGCATCTTGCTGTACAGGTTAGCCCGAGTGCTAATGCTACCGCAAGGCGGCTGTTCCGGGCATAAGACCCCCCTTCGTGCCGTGTTTTGGGATCAGGGAGGGGGGGTCTTACAAATGGTTTCAGTTTGCCACGATCCTCAACTAAAGAAGTCATTTAACAATGGTACCACCCCCGTTCGATTAGTCAGCTTGCGGACAAACGGACTTAGCGGAAGCAGTGTTGTGCCCATATCTAATTCACACTA
Organism: Platanthera guangdongensis; assembly: GCA_039583875.1. Classification (NCBI taxonomy): domain Eukaryota; kingdom Viridiplantae; phylum Streptophyta; class Magnoliopsida; order Asparagales; family Orchidaceae; genus Platanthera; species Platanthera guangdongensis. The sequence goes on along the minus strand of CM077166.1, from coordinate 60,586,990 downwards.
AGTTGTCCAACTTTGACCTTAAGATTAGCCAACCTGACCTTAGGTACGATCTTTATACATTGATCTCCTGAAGTTTGGATGACCCTAGGTATGTAAACCTATTGTATAAAGTCTTGCGAGATCTCCTAGGGCAAGCACTTTTGTTTATTGCGGATTTTGAATCTGGCGGAGATAATAGGCATGGCAGATTCCCTAGGGCAACCACTTTTGTTTATAGCGGACTTGAGCTTGGTGAAGATAATGGATATGGTAAAGTGGTTGGAAGCGGGTCTTTTGGGTGTTCAGACAATCGTTAAGGGACTCGCTGTGGGAGTAATTGAAGCATGACCCAACTCTAGGACGAGCAGTACGAGGAAGAAATTAAGCATTCATCCTTACTCTACCTAAGTTGTTCTAGGAATCTGGCTTGAGCCTTTAAAATTCTAATAATTAGGCGCAATGGTTAGTGAGAAACCGACCTATACGTTGTTTGATACCGGTGCCTCACACTCCTTTGTGTCTGAGGACTTCATTAAGGATATGGAGGGCATACAACACTTTACTGGTATAGCCCGACGAGTGTGCCTACCGGACGACTCGAAGATGATTGCATCCGCTAAGTGCGAGTTTGAGATATTTATTGAAGGAAAGGCCTTTGATACGCCTGCCATGGTCTTGAGAATGCTGGAGTTTGACATCATTTTGGACATGGCGTGGTTGGACTGGCACTTTGCGAGGATTGATTGTGTAGAGAAACGAATCTACTTGAGACATGGAGACTCCGACGTCATCTTCCAAGGTATTAGCTTCGCACCTCATATGTTGTTATCTTCAGTTCAGACAGTAAAATCCCATATGAAGGGGGATGAAGTCTTCATGGTCTGGTTCGAGTTGAAGGAGTTAGCATTGGATAAAAAAGACGTACAGGTAGTGCGGGATTTTCCCGAGGTATTTCCTGAGAAACTCCAAGGATTACCCCCGCATAGAGAGGTGGACTTCCAGATTAATCTAGTACCGGGTGCCAAGACAGTATCCAAGGCCCCTTACCGAATGGCCCCGAAGGAACTCGCGGAGTTTAGAGTTCAACTGCAAGAACTGGTGGAGTCAGGGTTCGTTCGCCCCAGTTCGTCACCCTGAGGAGCCCCTATATTGTTCGTGAAGAATAAGGGTGGAACCCTGCATTTGTGCATAGACTATCGGGAATTCAATCGACTTACGGTGCATAACACTTATCTGCTACCTCGGATCGATGAGTTGTTCAATCAACTAGTTGGAGCGCATTGGTTTTCTAAGCTGGACTTGCGCTGAGGGTATTATCAGTTGAGAATACAAGAAGGTGACATCCAGAAAATGGCCTTTAGTTCAAGATATGGACTGTACGAGTTCACTGTAATGCCGTTTGGGCTCACAAATGCTCCTTCGGCCTTCATGAGCTTGATGAACAAGGTGTTTGAACCTTATTTGGATATCTTCATCATTGTTTTCATTGACGACATCTTGGTCTACTCAAAGATGGAGGAGGAGCATGTTGAGCACTTGACCTTGGTATTGAAGAAATTAAAAGAGCACGTCTTGTTCGCCAAGTTCAGCAAGTGCGAATTCTGGCTTAAAGAGGTTGCTTTCTTGTGGCATGTGATCAGTGGAGAAGGACTAGCGGTGGATCCGGCCAAGGTGCGTGCCGTGAAGGATTGGTCTCCCTTGAAGTCAGCGACTGATGTGAGGAGTTTCCTTGGACTTGTCGGGTACTATCGCAAGTTCGTAAAAGGATTTTCAAAGATTGCTCATCCTCTCACTTCATTGATGAAGAAAGGTGTGCCATTTGAGTGGACACCCCAATGTGAAGCGGCATTCCAGGAGCTGAAGGACAGACTTACCTCCGCCCCCATCCTTGCACTCCCATTTGGGAATGAAGGATTTCAAGTTTACACTGACGTATCATATCAAGGGATGAGAGCGGTGTTGATGCAGTATGGACACGTGATTGCTTATGCTTCAAGACAACTGAAGAAACATGAAATCAATTACTCGGTTGACGATTTGGATCTTGGAGCAGTGGTGTTCGCCTTGAAGGTTTGGAGGCATTAGCTATACGGCGTCCACTGCGAGATCTTTTCAGATCACAAAAACTTGAAGTACGTTCATACTCAGAAGGAGTTGAACTTGAGACAACGGCGGTGGGTAGAATTTCTATGCGACTATAAGTTCATCATGAACTACCACCCCGGAAAGGTGAACTCGGTGGCCGATGCATTGAGTAGGAAGGTACCAGGCTCTAGCCTAGAGGCTCGATTGATGAGTATGGAGTTGGCTCGGATGATTGAGGAGATGGATATTACTTTGGTGTTTAAGGATCCTTCGGCAGAGTATACGGAGTAGTGGGCAATCATGTTCATAGTTTGTGATATTCGGGACAAAATTAGAGTGGAGCAAGGAGTGGATGCGGCCCTGTCCCAGACAATCAAGTCAATCAAATATGGGACTACGGATGAGTATACGCTAAAAGTCGGCCTCGTTTATTTTCTTGGCCGGCTCTATATTCCCAAAGGTGGTAAAATCCGGGAGGACATCTTGAGAGAGGCTCATTGCTCTCAATATTCAGTGCACCCTGGTATTGCCAAGATGTACCCCGGCTTGAGTGTTGGGTACATTGGTTTACATGTAACTGATTTGAAGAAGCCTCACCCAACTCAATGATATACATCAAAATGTATTTGATGTGTTTTTGAGTTACTTGTGCAGGTTAAGTATTTGCTGGACTGAAGCAAAAATTTCTAAGTCCATGTGTCGACACCCAGAGGGAAAGTGTCGACACTTAAGAAGACTTGTGTCGACACCCAGACAAGCAGTGTCGACACTTGGATTCATTGTGTCGACACCTGGGATACAGAGTCGACACCAGACACAAAGTGTCGACACAAGGAGCTGTGTCGACACTCAATGAAGAAAGTACAGTAAAGCAGTGTCGTCACTTAACAGCAGTGTCGACACCCAGTGAAGCTGTGTCTACACCAGAAAGTGTCGACACTTGGAGCTATGTCGACACTCAGCAAAAGTCAGCAGAGACTAAGTATAAGTGTCGACACCCAGAACAATGTGTCGACACTCAACAGAAGAGTCAGCACTTAAAGAAAGTGTCGACACAAGAACAATGTGTCGACACTCAGCTGAAGACTCAACACTTGAAGAAAGTGTCGACACATGGAGCTGTGTCGACACTTAGCAAAGAACAGCAAGATCAACAAATTATTCTAAGTACAAGTGTCGACACTATGGGAATGTGTCGACACTCAGCTGAAGTCTCAACAGAAGAATCAAGTGTTGACACAAGGAGCTGTGTCGACACTCAGCAAGTATCAACATTGAAGACTATGTGTCGACACCAAGAAGTAGTGTCGACACTTAACAGATTCAACACAAGAAGTTGTGTCGACACAAAGGATATGTGTTGACACTTGGAAGAATTCAGCAAAAGATAGAAGATCAAGCACTTGTGTCGACACTCAATATCAGTGTCGACACATGCAGAAGAAACTGTGTCGAGACATAGAATCTACAACACAAGGAGTTGTGTCGACACCTTGTAGACTTGTGTCGACACTTACACAACTTGTGTCGACACTTGGTCTATAAGTGTCGACACTTAAAGACAGAAAGTCTCGACACTTTCAAACAGTTAAAGAACTTTCAAGAACTGACTGGATGACTTGACAGCTGCCGTTCCAGCCGGTCTACAGCACCTGTCAGAGATGTCAGAAGACAGTTATGAACCAGACCAGCCGGTTACCATGAAGAAGGCCTATAAATAGGCTCATACAGTCTACAGAAGTTGTTGTTGAGGTTGTTGAAGCAATTCAAAAAGTGGTTCACAGAGTTGTTCAAGTTATTGATCAAGGATCAAATCAAGAAGATCTAGCTGTCCAAGTGCAGATCTAAGAAGTTGGAGAGAGAGGGCTCCATCCAAGAAATCAGCCGTTGGAACTAGGCTGAGAAGAAGGATTCAGATTCATTCTGGGTCTTAAGAAGCAGAGGTCAAGGATCAACTGTAGAAGGATTCAATCTAATTGAGTTCTACTTTCAAGAAGTTTTGAAGAAAGCTAAGTCAGATTGAATCCAGCTGAGTTCTTCCAAGAACTCATCAAGAAACTCACAACCTCCCTCTCTTAGCTTTGGGTTGTTGAGTTAACAATTGTAAATTCATTTTTATCTTGTAGGATCCTTTGGATCTGAGTGTTTTGTAAGCCTGTAATTATAAAGGCTGAGGGTAGGGCTTGAGAGCCTGAGTGTAGGAGATTGAAATCTCTGAGTGTAGGCCTTGGTGGCTGAGTGTAGGCCTTGTTGGCTGAGTGTAGGCCTTTGTGGCTGAGTGAAGGCTTTGTGGAAAAGCTGAGTTGTAGGTCCTTGGGCCTGAGGTGTAGGAACTAGTTTGGGTTCTGAGACAGTGGTGAAGTTTGGCCGAATCTAGTACACTGCTAGATAGGCGAAGGGGGAAAGTGGATGTACCCAAAGCTTGGGGAACCACTATAAAACTCTGTGTCTGTTGCGCTGTGCTTTGCTGTGTATGCTGTGTGATTGCAAAAGTAGAGTAGATTCTGTGTTATAACTGATTGCTGCCATTAAAGTTTAAAAAGAATTAGGTCACCTATTCACCCCCCCCCCCCTCTAGGTGTTTAGGTACTATATCTTTCAAGTGGTATCAAAGCGAGATTCCTCAAAAAGTACTAACAGTCTAAGGAGATCCTGATTGGCAGATTCAGTCTAAGTGAATTACAGATTCAAGAAAATCAAGAACCATGGGTTCCTCTGAGAATCACAAGGAATTGGGATCCATGAAATTACCTCTATGCAGGAAAGAGATATTTGGGATCTGGAAGGAAAGGGTAAGGCTGTTTATGGAAGCCTCAGACCCTAGGATTTACATCACAGTAAAGGAAGGGCCCTATGTGCCCATAAAGATATCAATTCTAGATGCAAATCAGAGAACCCCAAAGGATTTCTCTGAAATTACTAAGGATGAGATTGTCCTAGCCACCATGGACAAAAGGGCACAAAACATTATAGTGAGTGCCATAGATGATGCAACTTTTCAGAATCTTATACACTGTAAGACAACCAAAGAGATGTGGGACACTCTTATTGTGTATATGGAGGGTTTTGAAGAAGTTAGACAAGATAGAAAATCCTTGCTAAATCAGGAGTATGAAAGTTTTAGACAAGGAAAGGGTGATAGCATAACTGAGTGCTATAAGAAGTTCTACAGGATAGTGAATGAACTCATGTCTTATGGAAGAGAGTTCAGTAATTATGAACTAAATGACAAGTTCCTAAGGTCCCTAACTAAAGATTGGGACACAAAGATCTGTGCCATCAGAGAAATGGCTAAGTTGGGAGAAATTCCTCCACCTACACTGTTTGGCAAGTTATTGTCTTATGAAATGCAGTTGACAGTGAGAAAAGAGGAGGAGAAATCAACAAGAACTGAACACAAGGAAAGAACAGTAGCCTTCAAGACCGAAGCCTCCAGAAAATGCAGGAATAAGTCACCAACTCCACCTCCAAAGGTAGTTGAATCAGAGTCAGATGAGTCAGTCAGCACAAAATCTGAAAGCAGTGAAAGTGATGAAGACTTTGCTGCCTTCACTAGACATTTTCAGAAATTCTTGAAGAAGAAACAGTGGAGGTCAAGGCCTTCTACTTCAAAGGGAGAAGAAGATTTTTATCAGGATAAAAAGGCTTCAAAGAAGGACAGGAAGAGGACTAAATCTAGCAAGACAACTATTTCAAAGATAGTGTGCTATTGCTGCAATAGACAAGGTCATGTTGTTGCAGATTGTCCTGAAAAGAGAAAAGAGTCTACTGATAGGAAGAAGACTCATTTCAAAGGCAAGAAAGAGAAGTCTTTTGTTGCCAAGAATGAGAAGACTCTATCAGATATCTCTTCTTCAGAAACTGAGTCTGATGCTGAGGCATACATAGGGCTGTTTGCTGAAAAAGAAGAATACATGCAGATTATGGAGTCTATTTATGAACAAGAAGACTGTTAGTGCCAAGGACTGATGGCATTGACTGAGAGTGATAAAATCCTGGAGCAGCCAGGACCCAGTAAGGTACAAAGTTCAATTTTAAGTTCAGTTTCTTGTTCCAGCACAGAATCAGATTCATCATCATCAAGTGATGAGAGTGTATCTGAGTCTGAGGATGATATTCATCAGCTGATAGATGAATATAAAGTGCTATTGCAAGCTTATAAGAAGAGCAAGTCCCTAGCCAAAAGTCAGGCTAAGGAAATTGCTGATCTCAAAGCTGCTGCAACAGATTCTGAGAAGCTATTTGATCAAAAGCTTAATGAGATAGCCAGGCTGAAACACATAACAGTGATTCAGATGGGGACTATCACCTTTAAGAATGATCAAATCAATAGTCTGGAGATCAATCTTCAGAAAGAGAGAGAGCTTGTTGCTGTTAAAATTCAACAAACCGCAGACGCCCCCTTGGATACCCTATTGAACACTCAACAAACCGAAGGAGGATATGCCCACTTATAATGTTGAAAGTTTTCCCGGATCGTGGAGTTAGCAGGGGTTATCTCAACAAAGCAGTAACAACCAGCAACACATGCAGCACAAGCTTCTTTATTGATCAAGAGCAAACTTCTTTACAAGGCGAGACATACATGGCGAGACATGCTTCACCAAAACCCAACACCGGGAGAGCAGAGACAGTTACAAAGACAAGAACAAAAAACAAGCCGCGCGGACTCAATCAACAAGCCGCCGACCTACTGCTGTGGAGTCTGCTCAGTCCGCCAGGTCGCCAGACCGCAAACCAAGCCGCGCGGACTCACCCTTATTCCAATGCTTAGCTCTTCACCGCCGATCTGCAGGCCGCCAGACCGCACAAGCTGCGTCGCCGAATGGAACAGTCTGCCTGAAGCAGGCGACTTCCTGAACCCCGAACCAAGTTGCCAAAGAGAAGACCGCCTGGTCGCTATCCGCGACCTGCTATTTACCGCCTGTTGCTTAACCGCAGAGTCCGCACTGTCCCTGACCGCAATCAAAGCCAAGTCCTGGCTTTCCAGCGCTATCCGCACAACCTGCACAGCACAACCGGGTCAACTCTCTATCCGCGCGGACACCAAAGTCCAGACCGCAGCAACTTACGCGAGCTCAATTACTTTTCACTTACTTCAGTCTAGGTTCGTTACTCCTGATGTGACATTTGTCCTATTTATAGGCACGATGATGAGTATGGTCACCGCCCTAGCTGATAGGATCACCGCCACATCCCGCAGCTAGAACAAGTGTATCCGCCATCCCGCGGACACACATTCCAGTTCGCCGCTCCTGTGCAGATCGCCAGTCCGCCCCAGCTTCTCCAAGGCCGGACTCCAAAATCCAGCCCGCCTTGCCGCCAGAGACCAAGCCAGGACCACCACAGCCGGACTCCACAACAGCCGTATCCGCCATTCTGCGGACAAGGCATCAGCCCGCAAAACCCGAGCCCGCAGCCTCGCCATCAAGGAACCTGCCGGACTCAGCGGACACCCGGCTACCGTCTGCATATCCTAAGTCCATTGCCTCATTGCCAAGGCACCTCCATACTTAGCAGACACGCCAATCCAGTCTGCTAACAGCAGACTCCAGTCCACAACTCCTGAGTCCATAACCTCATCACAAGGCTAAACCGGACTCAGCGGACTCTGGCTCCAATCCGCACGCTCCTGCACAAGCAATTCTCCAGTCCGCATTTCCCCAAGCTAGAAAACAAGGCAACAGCACTTCTACTACGCTTGGCGGACTGAGAAACCAGCCCGCGCTCCACTGCGCGATCTCCCCGTACTGAGCCATCCTGGACTTGGTCCAAAACTGACCAAGTCCAGACCACTGGCCACAAGGGCCAGTCCGCACTTACTGGCGGACACTAGATCTAGCCCGCCATACCGGGCGACCTCCAGTTTCTGTCCGCACTGACCGGCGGTCTCCGCGGCTTCCACTTGCCGCTTCACTAGAGCAAGACCAAGGCAACTGCCAAACCGGTCTGCCGAGCTCCAGTCCTTCAGTCCGCTTTATGCCGGACTCTGCGGATAGCATTTCATATCCGCCCGGTTACTTCCTGGGAGTCAACCGCCTGCTGAGCATACACTGGCCTGTCAGACCGCTGCTGCTGTCCGCGTAGTCCGCGCGAACAGACTTCCCAGGCCGCCACAGAGCAAACCGCCTGCAACATCCCTGCCGACCTAGCAGTCCGCCAACCCTGTCCGCGTAGTTCGCGCGGATAGGTTTCCCAAGCCTTCCATTCACCCACTTTCACTTCACAGAATTCAACAGTTGCTAGGTTTTCTAAACCTAAGTCAGTGTTACCCATAATTGATGAATTTGTTCATCACAAGGGTAAAGCTGGACTGGGCTTTATTAAACCTGCAAGGACTGAGCAGTCCAAGTCCAAGGGCAAAGCCTCAACATTCAACAAGTCTGTTGTAGATAAGACAGCAAAGACAGTACCTAAGCAAAGGTACAATAAGTTTGAATGTTGGTGCTGTGGCAAAGTTGGCCATTTTGCAATGGACTGTTGGCACAATGTTAGTGCCAAAGTGAGTTGCAAATTACCTGTTGGAAAGCCAGTAGGTAGTTTTGTCAAGTTGCAAACTAACAAGTACCAAGGACCCAAGAATTCTTTGGGTTCTAAGGTTCATTAATCTGTTTTGCAGGTGAGTCCAAGTGGCCATACTCCAACATGGTACTTGGACAGTGGATGTTCCAGACATATGACTGGAACTAGAGGGTTACTAAGGGACTACTTTCCAATAAAAGATGGTCCAAAAGTCACCTTTGGTGGTTCTGAAAAAGGAATCATCAAAGGATTTGGTAACATTTCTGGCAACTTGGTTACCATTACTCAAGTGGCTTATGTTAAAGGGTTGAAACACAACCTAATAAGTATAAGTCAATTAAGTGATGTAGGGTATGACATCTCATTTGTTAAAAATGGTTGTCATATCAAGAGGTCAACTGATCAAGAGATCATTTTGACTGGTTATAGGAAAAGGAATGTCTATTGCTTAGACATTATGGTTGAGAACATTGGTTCTCCAGTGTGTCTTGTGGCTGATGAGACAGTCTCTCATTGTGTCAAATGGCACAAGAGGCTTGCCCATCTTAACTACAAGACTATTGGCAAACTCTTTAGCAAAGAGTTAGTGAGGAATGGTCCTCAAGTTAAGTGTGTTAAAGATGGTATTTGCTCAGCTTGTCAAAAGGGCAAGCAGACTAAATCCACCTTTAGAAGCATAGAAAACAAAGATGCTGTGAGGTGTTTATACCTCTTGCACTTGGATCTCTTTGGTCCAATGCCAGTTCACAGCTTAGGTAGGAAGGTCTATACCCTTGTAGTTGTAGATGACTACTCAAGGTTTTCCTGGGTGTTCTTCTTAAGACAGAAATCTGAAACACCTAGTGTCTTCCATAGCTTTGTCAAGCAAATTCAGAATGAACTAAATAGTACAGTGGTCAAGATTAGAAGTGACCATGGTACTGAATTTAGTCTGAAAGCATGACAAAACTATGTGAAGAATTTGGGATATTTCAAGAATTCTCTTCACCTAGAACACCTCAGCAAAATGGCATTGCTGAGAGGAAGAATAGGACCTTGATAGAGGCTGGTAGGACCCTATTAAGTGATACATCACTGCAAGAATATTTCTGGGCTGAAGCAGTTAACACTACATGCCATGTTATAAATAGGGCTACCATCACTAAAGGCCTCAACAAGACCCCCTATGAAGTTGTGAAAGGCAGGAAACCAAACCTATCCTATTTCAGGATCTTTGGTTGCAAATGCTTCATACTTAACAATGGGAAGTCTTACTTGACTAAGTTTGCTGCCAAGTCCCAAGAGGGAATTTTTGTTGTGTACAGCAATAACAGTACGGCTTATAGAGTCTACAACTTGACTACACAAGTTGTAGAAGAATCTGTGCATGTAGTTTTTGATGAGACTAAACTTATTAACAATGAGTTGTCTAGTAGTGTATGCAGCCCCACATATTTAACAAAGAAAATGGACAAGCTTACTATAGAAGAAGTACCTGCTGCAAGACAGCAAGTAGAAGACAGTAGCTGTTGTCCAGGGGGAGAACTACATGTACCAATTGCAGAAGAAGTACAAGGAGTACAGCAAGATGATGAAATTGAAGAGGTTCAACCAGAAGTCAGGATGCCTCCAGCCAATAGGCATCTTAGAGATCATCCAGTAGAGCAGATTATTGGAGATCCAAGACAAGGAGTACAAACCAGGAGCAGAAACATGAATGCAGCAATCTACTCCAGGTTTCTATCTCAAGTTGAACCTAAGAAGTTTGAAGAAGCCACACTAGATCCACAATGGACTGAAGCAATGCAAGAAGAGATTAATCAGTTCAAGAGGTGCAAGGTCTGGGAACTTGTTCCTAAACCTAAAGACCACAATATAATGGGAACCAAGTGGATCTACAGGAATAAGATGGATGAACAAGGGGTAATCATTAAGAATAAAGCAAGATTGGTTGCTAAAGGATATAGACAAGAAGAAGGTATTGACTTTGATCAAATCTTTGCTCCAATAGCCAGACTAGAAGCCATAAGGATGTTCTTGGCCTATGCAACCTATCAAGGATTCAAGGTTTACCAAATGGATGTCAAGTCAGCATTCCTGAATGATAATCTTAAAGAGGAAGTCTATGTGGAACAGCCTTCAGGTTTTGTTGATCCAACTTTACCTCATTATGTCTATAGACTTAGGAAAGCTTTATATGGGTTAAAGCATGTTAGACCCCCCTCCCCCTTACCAAGGAGGGCTACCGGATCTTATGCCCAGAACCGCCGTCTTACGGTGGCACTAACTCACGGGTTAGTCGACACCACAACACGCCGATTCTGCCGGCTAGTACGATCATTTAACCTGTAGGCCAATATGAGAAGAAAGAAGTAAAACTGTATATATAAAACCATCAGTCCACAAGCCACATAGTACAATCATGTAAATAAAATAAAAAGTACATCACAATAGTCCACAGAAGAGTACAAATGAAAGAGTAAAAAGGTCTTATGCCCAGTACATCAAATCACTCTCTCACAAAATAATAAATGCAGAAGCTAAACTAGTACATCAGATCTCATCCCACCTGAGGACGCACAGTAGTGGTAGTAGCCTGCTGAAGCGGTATCTGCTCCTCATGTCCTGCCTCCTCGACGTGCTGGTGCTCCATCTCCACGGGCTCCTAAAAATAGTTGGTCACCGACCATTAGTCAAAAAGACTAAGTCGTTTCCTCCGCACCTCGCCCCGCAGCTCCTAGGCACCGAGCGGGAGGACGAAGCGGAGGACAACAAAAGGGGTAGCAAAGTGGAAGCATGTGACAATATCTAACTAGAGTTGTAATAAGTAATGTAGTTCTACTCTAGCAGTTCTAAGTACAGTACAAGTAATAAGTAAGAGCAGTGCAGTAAAGGAAAGTAAAGAACAGTAATATGAACAAGTAAATAAACTAAACTATCACTATGCTATCATCACAAACGTACCCTAACTTATATAAATGCCCATACAAATATATAAGTTAGGGTTTCCAGGAAATTTAACTTATCATATAAAAGAGCTCATACTAATTTATATGATACGGATCTATGAAGCGTATGACCTAATATGAATGAATGATATGATGCAATTTTATGCGCAGGCAAGTGCAACTCACACACAACGACTCTGTGATCACAGACCTTTAGTTCCCACTTTTTGAGAGCTAGCATCACTCTCGGGTACCACCGCTGTGGCTACGGCAGCAGCGGAGCGGGCGTCTCCGCTTCTAGACCGGTATGCACACTACCAAGCCTTAGACCCCTCTCATACGCCTCTGTACACGTCCAAGGTGCACTCTAGAGTCTCGCGTACGTACTTTGCTGACAAACCCGTCAGTCTTGTTGGGTCGGATGTGTGTTATCGGGGATCGTCCTCCAGACCGCAGTGTAAAACAACCAACTGGCCCCTCTAACTCTCACAACTGCCTGGTGCACCGTACTGTCATCGGTGTGACGAACGGCCAGTACCGCATGCCCCGCCACGATATTTATGCACATGCAAGTAATTCATACCGAGCCTCCCGCTCGCAGGACCAAACCCGTCCTGAATCCCTCAAACCCAAACCCGGGTGAGAACGCACATCAGTGCCTTTATACCAACTCCCTCAAACCCCAAAACGGGTGAGATCGCACATTAGTGCCTTTATACCAACTCCCTCAAACCCCATACGGGTGAGATCGCACATTAGTGCCTTTATACCAACTCCCTCAAACCCCATACGGGTGAGCATATACCATGAATCTCTCCAACCCTACACGGGCGAGAAGGTACAACAATGACCTAACCTATTAAACTACTCTTGTCTACGGGTTATTATACTTAGAGATTTAAGGTTAATCCCAGGACTGCCCCCAGTATTCCCTGTGAAGGGCTCTCAAGGGGCACTAGGAACTGTGTTGGGATTATGCCCAGCGTTCCCTTTCGCAAGGATATTTATTTTAGTTGATGGCTACCCATGTATCTCCCCAGCTCTCCTTATTGCTCTAGTACAACCCTAGTGACTTAAGGTGTTACCGGGAAACCGACGGTCTTCCGCCGACCCCCACTCCAGTTGCTAACTAAGACTTGCACTTCTGATCCCTCACTAAGACAACTCTACCCACCAGGGTTGTTCATGTTGAACTCTCTTATTTCTGCCGATAATCAATCCCCTGGTAACCCCTAAGGCAATACCTATTTGTGTTATATGCAGACCATGTCTTATGGTTACCCTAAAAATGCGATCTTCCAAACCTTAAGGTATCTTGCCTCTAAATATTTATCCTATGGTGGTATGGACTAAGGGAACTACCCTATGAATTCTCATAATTTTTCTTGGCCAAATAGTCCTTTAATTAAATCTTTTAATTTAAACGCTAGGTCATTTTACACATGAAGTAGTATGATTAAATATCCACTGACCTAGGGAATTTTTCCTGAGATGTATATTGATAAAATATTACTGCCTACAGAGTTTCATAATTTTCCTTAAAATATTTATTCTCATTTCCTATTTAATATCAATTTCACACAAATTCCATTTTTCCAAATGAAGTATAGGCATTATGAAATCAAAAATTCCAGGAAAATTACAGAACTTTTAGAACACTAATTTATGACTATTGGCAGAGTGTCATCAGCAGTTATTGTGTAATGGCCTATAAAATTCCATTATAACATATTTACCAAAAATGCCATTGTATTAATATAACAACTAACAATGCATCCATTAATTCTGAGAAATTCATGCAAAACTAATAATACCATTTTATAGAAGTAGAATAAATTCCAAATTTTTCAGAGGTATATATCCATCATTTCAAGAATTAATAAGATAAGGGTAAAATGTGAAATTTAAGATATCTACTCCAAACGTTCCTCAAAACAGAGGGATCATATTTTTCCTAAGTCAAATGTGACATTATCTATGCCTTGGCAAAAGTTTAGGATTTGTACTTGAGGAAAACCTATTTTCCAATTTTATTTCCAAAATGGCTGTATTTAAAATAAATTCCAATAAATGGAATTTTTGATTCCAAAAATTCCATGATTAATTTGAGAGATGGAATTTACCCTAATGAACCACTGTAAATGATTCCAAGACCTTTGCATGTCACCATTGGGCTAAATACACTATATTTGCATTTTTGCTAATTGCACACCAAGGCATAACATAAGCTAACACATGCAAGTGGATTCTCCAACATGCAGTGAACCCAAGGTGCTGAAAATTTTATCATGCACCAAGGATGTCCCCACTGACCTACCACCAAGATTTGGGACCATGGGGAGGTGTAGAACTCCTTATATTTCATTTATTTGTATTTTGATATTTTGGCAAACACTATAGGAAAATGTTCTCTACAAATTCCTACATTTTGGCAGGGGCTAAGTATACCCTAATCATGCATGTGCCCAAAATTTGGGGCCATGGTGACTAATGGTTTGACCTGGGCATCCAATTTAATTTCTGCCCTACTCTAGGACCAGTCCTAGCAGAAATGTTCTACAGGACTGCACACTACACCAAATCACATGTTTAGGTTGGAAAATTAAAGATAAGACCATCAGCTACAACTTTCATTAAAAGACTAAGTTCTGGAAATGCCTATAAGAGGCCTAAAATTAACATGCAAGGTGGCTGTAATAATGTGACAAAATTTTCATTTCATTTCATTAAATCTATAACAAAATAATTTGATTTTTAAATAAAAACCCGCACAAATCTTAAAGCACGTTTTGACGGCATCCGTTTATCTCCTTCCTCCAGCCAACGGCAGGGATTGAATCTGGCTGGAGCATCTTTGCTGGCTGTTTCCGGCGAGCTGAGGCGGCGCCACCCCCGGCCAACGGTGCCATCACCTTCACGGTGGTGGTGGCTATCGTTTCCCGGTGATGGGGCAGCGGGAGACGGCGGCGACGGCGATCCCGAGTGGTTAAGAAAGCTTGGAAAAATCTCTCATTTCTCCGATGGCATCGGGCTCAATGGAGCCCGATATCTCCCCTAGTTGATCTAGGATTCTAGTACGGGTAGAGGTGATGTGAAACGGACCTGTATGGCGGCGCGGCGGCGAGTTTGGCGGCGGGTGGCCATTCCCGACCCTGCTCCGGCGAAATTTCTTGGATTCATGGTTCCTGCACCGTTTCCTTCGATCCAGTAGTCGATTGCTACTCGCCTGAGCTCACTAAAGCTAATGGAGGGGGTGAATTGGGCTGAGGTGGACTATATGGGGAGTTAACTCCAAAGTGAGCTCGGTTTGAGCTTTGGAGGCTTCACCCATGGTGCCATGTGGCCACCATGCTCCAAATTCTTCTGGAATTGCCCGAATAGGCCAGCCAGTATGTTTAGGCAACTGGACAGCAGCTGCATGTGTGGCCATGTGTCCATCCTTCCCTTCATTTCCCTTTCTCTCTCCTCTTCTTCTCCAAATTCCTTTTCTACCCCTTTGCATGTAATCTCTTTCCTGATCTTGGGGGTTATGAGTTGTCTTTGACCACTTAGGTTGGGCTTGGGCTGATTTGGATGGGCTTAGCCCAATGGGATTGGGCTTGGCCTTCATTTTCTCTCTTTAGGCCTTATATTGACCAAATTGACTTTTAGGGTTGACTTGGTCAACCATGGTGGGTGGACTGACCCTACTTGGTGGAAATGGGTCTAGTGGCACCACCCAACTTGGGTTGGGTCAAGGGGGTGCCCTACTTAGGCTAATTGAGCTTATGAGTGTGGGTTTGACCATTTAAGCCCAAGTTTGACTTTGGTCAAATTAGGTCAAAGTGTTGACCTAGTGACATGCCCTAGGGTCCACTTAGATTGTCTTTAGGGTTAGGGCAATGTGGTGGGGTCAGGGAGTGGCTAGGGTCCCCACTTAGGCTAGTTTGACCTAGTTTGACTATGGTCTTATAGTGGGCCCCACATGGTTACCACCCACTACCTAGGGTCAAACATAGTTGGTCTTCCTTAAATCTCACCCATGCTTAACCCAATCTAAGTTGAAGGGTCCAGAAGTAACATGAGATGTTACAAATTCCAATAAACAAGAAAATAATTTCGTCCCCGAAATTTAAGTTCGGGTCTACGGGGTTCTACTTGCAAGAATCATCAAGAAATTTTGAAGACATAAGTTAAAAGTACCTGATGCGAATAGCTCCGGGTGTTGCTCCAGCATCAGATCCCTCGACTCCCAAGTGTGCTCCTCCCGTCCATGGTTGGACCACAGTACCTTCACAAGAGGGACCTTATTCTTCCGCAACACTCGGACGGCTGTATCGTCAATCCGGATCGGCTCCAATCTCACTGATCTGTCAGGCCCTACCGGTCCGGCTGTAGTAGTAATGTGCTGCTCCGGCCGAAGGAGAGCTCTTCGCAAGGAAGAGACATGGAAGACGTCATGTAATGCACCCAACTCCGGTGACAGCTGCAGTCGGTAAGCCAAGGGGCCGATCCGCTCCAGGATCAGGTATGGCCCCATGTATCGTGGACTGAGCTTCTTGTGCCTCCGCACCCGAGAGACACCGTGTACTGGACGTATCTTCAAGAATACCCTGTCTCCAACCTGGAACTCCACCTTCCGGTGCCGAGCATCATAATACTTTGCCTGCCAGCTCTGAGCCTCTAGTAGCCGATCTCTAATCAATCGAATCTGAGCCTCAGTATCCTCTATATAATCAGATCCAAGAGCCCTGGTATCCACATCCTGAACCCATGATAGCGGTGTCCGGCATCTCCTCCCATAAAGTGCCTCGTATGGAGCCATCCTGATGCTAGCCTGGTGGCTTTTATTATACGAGAACTCAATCAATGGTAGCAGCCTCTCCCAAGGCTTCCCCGTATCCAATATGCATAGTCTGAGCAGGTCCTCCATGGTCCGGATGGTCCGCTCGGTCTGTCCATCGGTCTGCGGATGGAAGGCGGTACTAAAAGTAAGCTGAGATCCCAAGTAAGCATGCACGGCCCTCCAATCGCTCGAAGTGAACTGACCATCACGGTCCGAAACAATAGTCCTGGGGATGCCATGATACCTGACGTACTGCTCCACAAATAATCTCACCAGAACTGCAACTAGGGCATCCTTTCGAACTGGAATAAACCGCGCTACCTTGGTCAATCTATCCACTATAACCCATATAGAGTCATCCCCAGAGTGGGAGCGAGGCAATCCGTGTACAAAGTCCATAGCAATGTCCTCGAACTTCCACTCTAGAACTGGCAGTGGCTGTAGTAAACCTCCCGGGCTCTTGCATTCTGCCTTCACACGCTGGCAGGTCTCACAATGGGTCACAAAATCCGTGATCTCCCTCTTCATCCCGGGCCAATACATAGACCTCCGCAAATCTGCCCACATCTTGGTGATACCGGGGTGCACCGAATATCTCGAGCAATGTGCCTCTCTGAGTATGTCATCCAGGATACTGCCCCCTGCTGGTATGTAGATGCGCCCCCGGAACCGAAGAAGATCATTCTGTAGCGTGTAGTCCTCGACCTTGCCCCTCTCTAGGGCACTGAAAATCGGCTGTATCGCAGCATCCAGCCTCTGATGTGCTCGGATGCGCTCCTGTATATCATCGCCACTGATCACTAAGCTCAAATACTCTCTATATACGACTGGTTCGGTCTCGGACACCATGGTAATGTGCATGTCCTCCATCATCTGTAGCAGCTCTATAGACATCAATCGGGGCTCCGGTCCAGAAGTGCCGGCCCTCCTGCTCAAAGCATCCGCTACCGTGTTCGCCTTTCCCGGATGATAGTGGATCTTGTAATCATAATCGCAGAGGAACTCCAACCACCTCCTCTGTCTCAGGTTTAGGTCCTTCTGTATATCGATATACTTGAGATTCTTGTGATCCGAAAAGATGTCACAATGAATCCCGTATAAATAATGCCTCCATATCTTTAGGGCGAAAACCACAGCCCCGAGCTCTAGGTCATGTACTGGATAGTTATGCTCATGCTTCTTCAACTGTCTCGAAGCATAAGCAATAACATGTCCATGCTGCATCAGGACTGCACCCATCCCCTGATAAGAGGCGTCCGTGTAGATCTGAAAACCTTCGCTCCCGGATGGAAGCGCAAGAATGGGGGATGAGATGAGTCGGTCCTTCAGCTCCTGAAAATCCGTCTCACACCGCTCTGACCAAACAAAATCTGTGTCCTTCTTCGTCAAGGACGTGAGGGGGAGTGCTATCCTCGAGAACCCCTCCACGAACTTGCGATAATACCCTGCTAGTCCCAAGAAACTGCGGATGTCAGATGCGGTCTTCGGCCGCGGCCAATCCCTCACTGTCTCTATCGTGGCTGGGTCCACTGCTAATCCAGCCCCACTGATCGTGTGCCCCAGGAAAGCCACCTCTTGCAGCCAAAACTGGCACTTTGAAAACTTTGCGTACATCTGGGTCTCCCTTAGCCTCTGCAGGACCTGTGCCAGGTGCTCCGTATGCTCCTCCTGAGTCCTAGAATATATAAGGATGTCGTCGATGAATACAATCACGAAGCGGTCTAAGAAAGGCTCGAATACACGGTTCATTAGACTCATGAATGCGGCAGGAGCATTCGTGAGCCCAAAAGGCATCACCGTGAACTCGTATAATCCATAGCGTGAACTGAATGCCGTCTTCGGTATGTCCTCTTCCCTGATACGGAGCTGGTAGTAGCCGGATCGCAAATCTAGCTTGGAGAACCAAAAGGCTCCCTGTAGCTGGTCAAATAACTCATCTATCCGAGGCAGAGGATAGATGTTGCGGACCGTTAACCGGTTCAGCTCCCGGTAATCTATACATAATCGCAGTGATCCGTCTTTCTTCTTCACAAAGAGAACTGGCTATCCCCATGACGATGAACTGGGCCGCACAAATCCTGACTCGACTAGCTCCTGTAGTTGAGTCCTGAACTCTGCTAACTCCCTGGGAGCCATCCTGTAGGGTGCCCGGGACACCGGTCTCGCTCCCGGTACTAGCTGAATCCTGAAATCCAAGTCTCTAGCAGGTGGTAGCCCGGGCAATTTCTCCGGGAAAACGTCGGAGAAATCCCGGACCACCAGAATATCTGAGATAGTCGTCTCTGCTCCCACCATCTCGAAGCAGACAAGATAAACTTCTTCACCCTGCTCATGGGCCTTCACAGCCTGTACAGAAGATAACAGTAGGTGGCAGATAGGCTGGATACCTTCAACGATAACATGAGAGTCGCCATGCCTTAGCGTGATCCTCCTGGACGGACAATCTATCTGGGCATGGTTCCGATGCAACCAGGCCATGCCCAAGATCAAGTCAAAGTCCTGCAGCTTCAGAATAGATGTCGGCGCCTCAAATGCCTTGCCGCCAATCTCGGCCTCCATATCACAATGTGCAGTGGTCCGCAGCTCCGACCCATCGGGTAGACGCACCCTCATCTCTAGTCCGGGAAACCTCTCCATGCCTTCGAGTCTGTCGATGAAGGCCTCGGATACGAACGAGTGTGAAGCACCCGTGTCGAAGAGAGTATGAGCGGGCTTGCCGCTGATCATAACTATGCCTGAGGTTTGTTTAGGTGAAAATTAATTGTTATCCTATAGTTCCAGGTACTATATGTATATTTCATTAAAAATCCAAGAAAATCCATAATTAACTTTAAGTACCTGTGATAACCTCCTCGGGATTCCTCGGCTCTGTGAGGTCCAAGGCGTATATCTGCTCCTACTCGCGTCTCCTGCCATGATATCCCCGACCTCGGCCTCGTCCTCGGCCTCGTCCTCGGCCCTGCTGTACTGGGGACACTGGAGGTGGAGGAGGAGGAGAGGGATGGAATCGGTGTGGGCACTCCGACCTGATGTGCCCGGGCTGGCGGCATCCATAACAAACCACTTGTCGATGGCCTCGGTCATCCTGTCTCCTCGGATCATGCATCTGTAGAGGTGGGGGAGCCAATGCTGGAGGAGGCCCCTGCTCCTGCCTGAAGTTGGGACGACGACGTCCCCCACCCTTCCTGTATCCGATGGTCCTGCCTCTCTGAGAGCCCCTACTGCTCTCTCCTGACGTCGACCCATCAAATGGTCTCTTCCCTCCGGCTCGCACCATCAGCTGGTCAGCCTCCAGCTTCTTCGCCATCTCGATGATCTGCCTAGATGTGCCATGAGAAATGAATAGCAGGGCCTGCCTCAAATCGTCCCTGAGGCCCCGGTAGAACCTCTTCGCATACCTCCTATCATCGGTATCCTGAATCCCTGCGAACCTGGCTAAGTGGGAGAACTCTCTCTGATACTCTATCACCGATCTAGTCCCCTGCTTGAGGTTCAAAAACCTCTCCTCCAAGGCATCTCTGTCCGTAGCAGAGACGAAGTGCTCCAGAAACACGTCGCCAAACTCCTCCCATGATATCTCTGACAGCTCAAAGTCTGCATAAGTAGACTCCCAGACTGATTTCCACCATCTCTTTGCATGAGCCTCCAGCACAGAGGTGGCTAGAGGTACTGCCTCGCCGACTGGGCAGCTGATTCCTGCTAAGATCTCATGTATGGCCTCCAGCCATTCTTCCGTCTTCACCGCATCCTCTGTCCCACGGTACGTCGGTGGGGACAGGCTCTTGAATGCACTCAGCCAGCTCGACCCCGGATTTGGCTGTGGAGCCGGGACTTACTGGGCTTTGAAGGCATCCAGAATCTCCGTCAAGGTCTGCCCCATCTCCATATGTAGGAATGGAGTGGCAGCTGGAGGGGGAGGAGCCACATTTTGCGGCGCGGCGACCTGTGGAGGTTGCATAAAGGTAAGGTTAAAACAAAACTGGCCTAACTCATTGTACTGTGTGGACCATTTATGTGACTTTACACATGGGCACACCACTACTTCCGCTGCATAGTTTGTCCGCAAACTAATGCTCGGGCGGGGGTGGTCCCATGTTGTGGACTTCTTTCTCATATGATCGTTGTTCAAGTGATACCAATTTGTAAGACCCCCCCTCCCCCTTACCAAGGAGGGCTACCGGATCTTATGCCCAGAACCGCCATCTTACGGTGGCACTAACTCACGGGTTAGTCGACACCGCAACACGCCGATTCTGCCGGCTAGTACGATCATTTAACCTGTAGGCCAATATGAGAAGAAAGAAGTAAAACTGTATATATAAAACCATCAGTCCACAAGCCACATAGTACAATCATGTAAATGAAATGAAAAGTACATCACAATAGTCCACAGAAGAGTACAAATGAAAGAGTAAAAAGGGCTTATGCCCAGTACATCAAATCACTCTCTCACAAAATAATAAATGCGGAAGCTAAACTAGTACATCAGATCTCGTCCCACCTGAGGACGCACAGTAGTGGTAGTAGCCTGCTGAAGCGGTATCTGCTCCTCATGTCCTGCCTCCTCGACGTGCTGGTGATCCATCTCCACGGGCTCCTAAAAATAGTTGGTCACCGACCATTAGTGAAAAATACTAAGTCGTTTCCTCCGCACCTCGCCCCGCAGCTCCTAGGCACCGAGCGGGAGGACGAAGCGGAGGACAACAAAAGGGGTAGCAAAGTGGAAGCAGGTGACAATATCTAACTAGAGTTGTAATAAGTAATGTAGTTCTACTCTAGCAGTTCTAAGTACAGTACAAGTAATAAGTAAGAGCAGTGCAGTAAAGGAAAGTAAAGAACAGTAATATGAACAAGTAAATAAACTAAACTATCACTATGCTATCATCACAAACGTACCCTAACTTATATAAATGCCCATACAAATATATAAGTTAGGGTTTCCAGGAAATTTAACTTATCATATAAAAGAGCCCATACTAATTTATATGATAAGGATCTATGAAGCGTATGACCTAATATGAATGAATGATATGATGCAATTTTATGCGCAGGCAAGTGCAACTCACACACAACGACTCTGTGATCACAGACCTTTAGTTCCCACTTTTTGAGAGCTAGCATCACTCTCAGGTACCACCGCTGTGGCTACGGCAGCAGCGGAGCGGGCGTCTCCGCTTCTAGACCGGTATGCACACTACCAAGCCTTAGACCCCTCTCATACGCCTCTGTACACGTCCAAGGTGCACTCTAGAGTCTCGCGTACGTACTTTGCTGACAAACCCGTCAGTCTTGTTGGGTCGGATGTGTGTTATCGGGGATCGTCCTCCAGACCGCAGTGTAAAACAACCAACTGGCCCCTCTAACTCTCACAACTGCCTGGTGCACCGTACTGTCATCGGTGTGACGAACGGCCAGTACCGCATGCCCCGCCACGATATTTATGCACATGCAAGTAATTCATTTCCCTTTCTGCAACTGGACAGCAGCTGCATGTGTGGCCATGTGGCCATCCTTCCCTTCATTTCCCTTTCTCTCTCCTCTTCTTCTCCAAATTCCTTTTCTACCCCTTTGCATGTAATCTCTTTCCTGATCTTGGGGGTTATGAGTTGTCTTTGACCACTTAGGTTGGGCTTGGGCTGATTTGGATGGGCTTAGCCCAATGGGATTGGGCTTGGCCTTCATTTTCTCTCTTTAGGCCTTATATTGACCAAATTGACTTTTAGGGTTGACTTGGTCAACCATGGTGGGTGGACTGACCCTACTTGGTGGAAATGGGTATAGTGGCACCACCCAACTTGGGTTGGGTCAAGGGGGTGCCCTACTTAGGCTAATTGAGCTTATGAGTGTGGGTTTGACCAATTAAGCCCAAGTTTGACTTTGGTCAAATTAGGTCAAAGTGTTGACCTAGTGACATGCCGTAGGGTCCACTTAGATTGTCTTTAGGGTTAGGGCAATGTGGTGGGGTCAGGGAGTGGCTAGGGTCCCCACTTAGGCTAGTTTGACCTAGTTTGACTATGGTCTTATAGTGGGCCCCACATGGTTACCACCCACTACCTAGGGTCAAACATAGTTGGTCTTCCTTAAATCTCACCCATGCTTAACCCAATCTAAGTTGAAGGGTCCAGAAGTAACATGGGATGTTACAAAGCAAGCCCCTAGGGCTTGGTATGAAACCCTATCTAGTTTCCTCATTGAGAACAAGTTCTAAAGGGGGAAAATAGATAAGACTCCATTCCTTAAGAAATCTAGAGGCAAAGTTATACTAGTCCAAATATATGTAGATGACATTATATTTGGGTCTACTGAAAGTAGCCTTTGCAAAAAGTTTGCAAAACTGATGCAAGGTCAATTTGAGATGAGTAGTATGGGAGAGCTGAAGTTTTTCTTGGGTCTCCAAGTTAAACAGACTGAGAGTGGTTTATCCATATGTCAGTCCAAGTTCACCCGAGAACTCATAAGGAAGTATGGTATGGATTCATCCAGTACCATGAAGACTCTTATGGGGTCAAGTATGTCTCTTAGCAAGGATGATGCAGGGAAACCTGTAGATGAAACCTTGTATAGAGGGATAGTTGGCTCCCTATTATACTTGACTGCTAGTAGACCAGATATCATGTATGCTACATGTGTCTGTGCAAGGTATCAAGCCTGCCCTAAAGAGTCTCATTTGACAGCAGTCAAAAGAATATTGAGATATCTAAAGGGCACTCCCTATCTACGCCTCTGGTACCCTAGGAATGGAGATTTTGAACTAACAGGTTATTCAGATGCAGACTTTGCAGGATGCAAAGAAGATAGAAAAAGCACTACTGGAACCTGTCAATTCCTAGGTGGGAGACTAATTTCATGGAGTAGCAAAAAGTAGACAAGTGTGACTATCTCCACTACAGAGTCAGAGTATGTGGCTGCAGGAAGTTGTTGTGCTCAACTTCTGTGGATACAACATCAGCTAGAGGATTATGGATTTCAGGTAAGTAGAACTCCACTCTTCTGTGATTCTACAAGTGCTATTTCAATAGCTAATAATCCTGTATCTCATAGTAGAACAAAACATATTGAAATTAAATATCATTTTCTTAGGGAGCATGTAGAAAGAGAAGATATTTTATTAGAATATGTTAAAACTGATAATCAAGTAGCTGATATGTATACTAAGCCCCTAGAAGAAGCTAAGTTCAATAGATTTAAAATTGAACTAGGAATGATAAACTTAGAGTAAGTTTACAGTATTGAAAATGGCTAAGTAAAAAGGTGTCGACACATAGACAAGTCTATGTCGACACAGAAAAGTGGTGTCGACACTTCAGGAAATAGGTGTCGACACATCTAGGTAGTTGGTGTCGACACTTCAGAATATTAGTGTCGACACATGCCAAGTAGGTGTCGACACATCCAAAGTGGTGTCGACACTTAGTATTTACTCAGAATTTTCTAAGTAAAGTCTCGACTATGTGTCGAGTTATGTGGTGTCGACACATAAACAAGTGTCGACACATAAAATCTATTGACTAAACTTGTGTCGACACATATGTGTCGAGACATTATAAGTCAGTGTCGACACTTATTGCCAGTGTCGACACATTTTAAGTTAGCTGTCCCGCCTGTTCATCTCCAAAATCAGAAAGGTATAAATAGGACTTTGTCTTTGTTTGTCGACACGCTTTCAAAGTTTCGAGACCAAACTTCTGTGTCGACACCTCTCTTCTCTCAAGACAAATTCTACAAACCCTAATGGCACCTAAGCTAGAGGAGAATGTCAACGAAGGATACGAGCTGGTGCGCGGCGCTTTCAATGATGCTGATCAAGAAATTCAGACTGTAGTAACCCTAGTTGCAGATTCTGGGTTAGAATATCTAGTGTCTGAACCTACTAAGATATGGAAGAAAGAGGTACTTGAATTCCTCAATGGAGCAAAGGTGGACGAATCTGGATACAAAATCAAATCCAGAGTTCATGGTGAGAGGGTCAAGGTATCACCAAAAAGTCTAAGGAAGATTCTACAGCTTCTAAGAACTCAAGAGGAAGATGAAGTTACTGCATCAAAGACCAGGGAAGCTCTAACCTGGTGTGGACTAGACTCTAAGATGAAGATTGGTTCTGTTTTCAATAGAAAAGGGATGAACAATCAAGGCAAATTCATGTCTGAGATAGTTGGCAAGGTACTTTTAAGCAAGCCAGGAGGGCATGACAGAGTGTCTGCCTCTATGTTCAATATAATGACCAGGATTATCTTCACTTTAAGAACTGATTGGTCAGTTATAGTATTTGAGAAAATCAAAGAAAGTCTGAAGAAGCCCAACCTGGGCAGAATCTTAAGTCTCTACCTAGCTGGTACCATACAAGAGGTAATGAGTACTGCTGCTAGAAGCAAAATAAATCACATGAGGAAAATGGACATGAGGTTGTTTTCTAGATGGGACAAGGTGTTGTCTAAAGAGATACCAACCCCTGAGAAGATAGTTGCTGAGAAAGACATTCCTCCAAAGAAGAAAAGGAAGACTGCTCCAGTGGCACAAGAGTCCACTAGCAGCTCTGATAGTGAAGAACATGTTGTCTTCACTCCAGATGAGCATGAGGAAGAACCTGCAGTGAAATCTCCTGCTCCTCAAGAGGTTGCTGAGATCCAGGGGGAGCTACCTCAAGCTAGCCCCACCCACAAGGATCACAGCCAGGGGGAGCTTCCAGTTGTAACTGAACCCACTACACTGGAAAGTGAACAAGCAACCACCATTATACTAGAGGTAATCACTGAACTAAACACTTTAGATTTTTTTATGGAAGATACTGATTTGTCTGATGATCATCAGCAAACTCAGCTGAATAGTCAAGTTCCAGATGCTGTTATAAAAGATACATCTGTTTTACTAGAAGTGGTTCCTGATCCAGTGGTTGAAGAGCCAAGAATTTCTCCAGCTCCTTCACCACAAGAATTCACCATGGAAGATTTATTTTTAAATCTAGACCAACAAGATTTTGACATGGACAAGGCTGTTGCTGAAGAAGAGAATGCTTCACTTGAGGGGGAGCAAGTGCAAGTTCATGAAGAGCCTGTGAGGCAAGAAACTAAGAAGGCACCAGATGTGCAAACTGAGAGGCCTTCAAGCCCTAAGGAGAGGGTTGGCATAGCCAGCTCCTCAGAATCTGAAGATGAGGAGGCTACAAGGGCTAAGCAAAAGAAATTTTATGTATTCAAGAGAAGAAGCCAAAGTTATAAGAAGGCTCTACAATCTATTGCACCACAACCAATAGTTCAGCAAGCCCCATCAATAGACTATAGTGCTTTAATGGTGGCAATGCAGATTAAACTGGATGAACATAGAAAAGCAATTGAGAAGTATGTGGATGAAGGGCAAAAATCATTGCAATTTGATCTGGCCCAAGATATCAAGTCTATAAGGTTTGAAATGAACCTTAACAAGAAAGAGATGACAGACTGCTTGCACAAAGGGGGGAATGCAGTGGTGTACTTGGCAACACACCAAGCGAAGATAAAAGCACAAGTGGATGACATAGCATTAAAGCAAGGGTATGTTCTTGAAAATCAGCTAAGGATGAATGACAATCTTACTGCTTCCCATAATGCTATTGTCACAGAATTAAAGAACCAGGCTGCTGGACCTTCTACCTCTACTGCTACTGTTAAAGCTGAATTTGACAAGGTATTTCAAGAAGAAATTAATGCTGTTAAGACTGCCATTGAAGACTCCCAGAAGGCCATATCTGAACAACTTAAAAAACTCAAACCTTTCTTTAAAGATGGAGTCAGATACTTGGATATTCAAATCAGATTTCAGAAGAATGATGTCAGAGATCACATGGCTAGAGAAGTCATAAAGGGGGAAAGAGTGTTAGTCAAAGCAAGCTCTGACCATGCTAAGTGGATATCAAATTCTATCAGAGCAACTCTTGGATATCCTCCTCTGTGTAATGACAATGATGTTGCTGAATCTGGAATTAACCCTGCCTATCTAGGACGTGAGCAACCAGAAGTAGCTCAAGTCATTTATCCTCCTCCAGATTTTGAAATGGTGCATGCTGATGTACAGACCATATACAGCCCACCTGGGGGCAAGGACAATGTTATTATTGAAAAGGTTGTTCAGCCTATATCTGAAGCCATGCAAGAGGCATTGCAAAAAGAAGAAGAGACAAGATTGTCTAAGAAGAGGTTTAGGGAACAAGCTGAACAGAGACCAGATTTTGAGCAATGGAGCCCTACCTCTAGAAACATTATATTAACTGCCTGGAAAGCTGTCAAAGACAACATTCATGACAGGAACAAATGGTTCTCTGAAGCTGAATGGAGAAAACATGAATCTAGACAGGAGGCAATTGTCCAATACAGAAGGAAGGCAAAGATGGGAAAGCTACCTCCTACTGCCCAGGAGCCTAGCAAGTACTTTCTGAAGCCATACCATTATTTTGAAAGACAAAAGATCAAAGCAGAAGAGCTTAAGAAGAAAGATCTGAAAGGCAAGAAGCCTGTTGATGCTGAAGCTGCAGATGCTCCTGTCCAAGCTAAAGTTCATGCTGACAAAGGAATAGTTATCAAGGAACCTGAACTGAAATAGAATTAGAATTTTCTTAAAGTTTAATGTGTAATCTTTTTGATGTAAAATATTTTTGTGAACTTCTGAAAATGTATAAGACAGATATTAGAACAATATATGATTAATCTATTTCATGTTTGTTCTGTGATAATGTCTATGTCTATTTCATATTTGTTCTGTGATGATGAATTTATATACATGTGAAATTGATACATGTTTATGTTTACCCTGCTGTATATTATCCTGCCTTACATCATTGTGTAATTTTAATTATGAATGGTGTATATCATTGACTAAGGGTTATGACTTCTCCAAATAGGGGGAGATTGTTGGGTACATTGGTTTACATGTACCTGATTTGAAGAAGCCTCACCCAACTCAATGATATACATCAAAATGTATTTGATGTGTTTTTGAGTTACTTGTGCAGGTTAAGTATTTGCAGGACTGAAGCAAAAATTTCTAAGTCCATGTGTCGACACCCAGATGGAAAGTGTCGACACTTTAGAAGACTTGTGTCGACACCCAGACAAGCAGTGTCGACACTTGGAGTCATTGTGTCGACACCTGGGATACAGAGTCGACACCAGACACAACGTGTCGACACAAGGAGCTGTGTCGACACTCAATGAAGAAAGTACAGTAAAGCAGTGTCGACACTTAACAGTAGTGTCGACACCCAGTGAAGCTGTGTCTACACCAGAAAGTGTCGACACTTGGAGCTGTGTCGACACTCAGCAAAAGTCAGTAGAGACTAAGTATAAGTGTCGACACCCAGAACAATGTGTCGACACTCAACAGAAGAGTCAGCACTTAAAGAAAGTGTCGACATAAGAACAATGTGTCGACACTCAGCTGAAGACTCAACACTTGAAGAAAGTATCGACACATGGAGCTGTGTCGACACTTAGCAAAGAACAGCAAGATCAACAAATTATTCTAAGTACAAGTGCCGACACTATGAGAATGTGTCGACACTCAGCTGAAGTCTCAACAGAAGAATCAAGTGTCGACACAAGTAGCTGTGTCGACACTCAGCAAGTATCAACATTGAAGACTATGTGTCGACACCAAGAAGTAGTGTTGACACTTAACAGATTCAACACAAGAAGTTCTGTCGACACAAAGGAGATGTGTCGACACTTAGAAGAATTCAGCAAAAGATAGAAGATCAAGCACTTGTGTCGACACTCAATATCAGTGTCGACACATGCAGAAGAAACTGTGTCGAGACATAGAATCTACAACACAAGGAGTTGTGTCGACACCTTGTAGACTTGTGTCGACACTTACACAGCTTGTGTCGACACTTGGTCTATAAGTGTCGACACTTAAAGACAGAAAGTCTCGACACTTTCTGACAGTTAGAGAACTTTCAAGAACTGACTGGATGACTTGACAGCTGCCGTTCCAGCCGGTCTACAACACCTGTCAGAGATGTCAGAAGACAGTTATGAACCAGAACAGCCGGTTACCATGAAGAAGGCCTATAAATAGGCTCATACAGTCTACAGAAGTTGTTGTTGAGGTTGTTGAAGCAATTCAAAAAGTGGTTCACAGAGTTGTTCAAGTTATTGATCAAGGATCAAATCAAGAAGATCTAGTTGTCCAAGTGCAGATCTAAGAAGTTGGAGAGAGAGGGCTCCATCCAAGAAATCAGCCGTTGGAACTAGGCTGAGAAGAAGGATTCAGATTCATTCTGGGTCTTAAGAAGCAGAGGTCAAGGATCAACTGCAGAAGGAGTCAATCTAATTGAGTTCTACTTTCAAGAAGCTTTGAAGAAAGCTAAGTCAGATTGAATCCAGCTGAGTTCTTCCAAGAACTCATCAAGAAACTCACAACCTCCCTCTCTTGGCTTTGGGTTGTTGAGTTAACAATTGTAAATTCATTTTTATCTTGTAGGATCCTTTGGATCTGAGTGTTTTGTAAGTCTGTAATTATAAAGGCTGAGGGTAGGGCTTGAGAGCCTGAGTGTAGGAGATTGAAATCTCTGAGTGTAGGCCTTGGTGGCTGAGTGTAGGCCTTGTTGGCTGAGTGTAGGCCTTTGTGGCTGAGTGTAGGCTTTGTGGAAAAGCTGAGTTGTAGGGCCTTGGGCCTAAGGTGTAGGAACCAGTTTGGGTTCTAAGACAGTGGTGAAGTTTTGCCGAATCTAGTACACTGCTAGATAGGCGAAGGGGGAAAGTGGATGTACCCAAAGCTTGGGGAACCACTATAAAACTCTGTGTCTGCTGTGCTGTGCTTTGCTGTGTATGCTGTGTGATTGCAAAAGTAGAGTAGATTCTGTGTTATAACTGATTGCTGCCATTAAAGTTTAAAAAGAATTAGGTCACCTATTCACCCCCCCCCCCTCTAGGTGTTTAGGTACTATATCTTTCATTGAGGAAGACCATATGTTGGCCGAGAATGAAGAAGGATGTTCGATATTTTGTTACACACTGTGAAGCTTGTCAAAGAGTGAAGGTAGAATGCAAGAGCCCCGGTGGTTTGTTACAATGGTTGCCCATCCTCGAATGGAAGTTCGAGGAAATCTCCATGGACTTCGTCCATGGGTTACCTCGCTCATGCTCCGGGAATGATTCAGTGTGGGTGATAGTTGATCGCTTGACGAAAGTATCCTGGTTTATCCCAATGAAGAAAGAAGCTCATGTGGATGTCTTAACACGCCTCTTTGTGGAGCAATTCATACGGTATCATGACGTGCCTAAGATTATCGTGTCTGATCATGATGGTCGGTTTACCTCCAATGAGTGGAAAGCGGTACATGCGTATTTGGGCTCGCGCCTTACCTTCAGCACCGCATTTCGTCCTCAGACGGACGGGCAATATGAAAGGACCATCCGAACATTGGAAGATTTGTTGAGATTATGTGTGTTGGATAAAGGAGAGCAGTGGGAAAGGCTCTTACCATTGGTGGAGTTCTCCTACAAAAATAGCCATCAGGCTAGCATCGGCATTGCGCCTCATGAAGCTCTTTACGGAAGGAGGTGTAGAACCCCTTTGTATTGGGTGCAAGATGAAGACCCGAAGGCTTTGGGCGTTGAATATATTGATGATACCGATGCGGCGGTTAGACTGATACGGGATTTCATGTTGGAGGCTCAAAGTTGACAGATAAAGTATTACAATGCAAGGCACCAGATGGTGGAGTTTCAAGTGGGTGATA
Organism: Platanthera guangdongensis; assembly: GCA_039583875.1. NCBI lineage: Eukaryota > Viridiplantae > Streptophyta > Magnoliopsida > Asparagales > Orchidaceae > Platanthera > Platanthera guangdongensis. The sequence goes on along the minus strand of CM077166.1, from coordinate 60,556,938 downwards.
AGGTGTTCCTGAAAATCCGACCAATGGATGGAGTGTCACGTGTGCGTGGTGTGAAGAAGCTCAGCCCAAGGTATGTTGGGCCTTATACTATATTGGAAAGGATTGGCCCGTGGGCCTATCGGTTGGAGTTACCGCCGGAGTTAAAGAACCTCCACGATGTGTTCCATGTGTCATAGCTTCAGAAGGCGCTGTTGCGGACAGATCAATACATCCCCACAACTGATGGTGCTGTGGCATCTGATAGGTCTGTGAGACTAGAGCCGGTGCGGATCGTAGATAGCGAGACAAGAAAGTTAGGCAGCAAAAGTGTTCCCTTGGTGAAGGTGCTATGGTCCAATCATGGGAAGGAGGAATATACATCGGAGCCGATGGATGTGATGCAAAAACACTATCCTGAGTTGTTTGATCAAGGTAATTTTATTTAAAAGCATATTATATTTCTGTTATGCTTTTCTCTCCATAGCCTAAGCCTGATTTCGAGGATGAAAACTTTTATTTTGTTTATCGGATTTGTAACGTCCCGAATCGCACTAGGCCCCTTGTGCGTGTTTTTGAGCCAGGAGAGCTGACTTGGGCTCAGGGGAGTGTTGACAACTAGAAAGCATGTAACAACCCAAAGTCTGGGATTGACAAATTTTTGGGTGGCACGGCCTGGGACACGGGCGTGTCCCAGGGCGTGTCCTGCTCGGGTGCGTAGCAGTCGCGAGGTTGACAAAAATGGGTTCGATGAAGTGTTCGAGCGAGACGTGCCCCGTGTCACAGGCATGTCACGGGCGTGTCCCATCCGACACGGGCGTGTCGGAGGGCGTGTGTTCCCTCTGTTCGATGAATAGTGCTCGACGAACGTCGAGTGTCAAGTATGCGGTACAAGGCCAGTGACACGGGCGTGTCGCAGGGCGTGTCCCGCTCATCCTAGAGTAGCTCTCGTGTAGGTCGAAATATACTCGAGTAAGTGGAAAAGTACTCGAGTAAGAGGCAATGACACGGGCGGGTCATCCTTGTGACATGGGCGTGTCCTATCCGAGAACTCGTGTTGTTGGTTTTCTCTCGAGTAGGTCTCGAGTGGGTTACATGCCCCGTGTCACGGGCGTGACTGGGCTGTCACGGGCGTGTCCAATCCGGGTACTCGAGTAGTTGGTTTTATCTCGAGTAAGTCCTATCAAGTAAGTCTCGAGTGGGTTACACGCCCCATGACATGGGCGTGACTGGGCCGACACGGCTGTGTCCCACCCGTGTGTCGTGTCAAGTATTGAACTGATGCATAAAAATCATCGTAACGCTTCGCCTAAGCAGGACATAGGTAAGGACACGGGCGTGTCCCTACCCTTGTCACTTTTATATAAAAAAGGGGAAGTGATAACCCTAGCCATTTTCCCTCCTCATTCCAGCAGTTTTTCTGAGAGAAACTCCTGTTGAGAGAAGGAAGTCGCTTGATCTAGTTCTAGAGGAGAAGATCCGCCGCCGCCGTGGAAAAGAAGATGCTGCCGAGAAGAGTCACGAGATACATGGCCGGAAATGGTGGTGATTGGTTACTTTCGCATCAAGTTCCCGGAAACGGCGCCAAAAACTTGATTGGTAATTTTCGCATCATGTCCGAAAACTTGATGCGGTTAAAACTCCAAAAATTGGTGAGAATTCCCGTGGCACCCCGGGCGGTTTATTTAAGGAAAAAGGCGGATTTGGTTTTTATTTAGAAAAAGGGGCACGCGAATTTATTATTTTGGATATAAAAAGATGAGATCGAGTTTTAACGAAAGGAGGCAAGTGCACCTATCGCGTGTAGTATAAGATATTCCAGGGTGGAATATCGAGATCGTATTGTTCTCGGGGTCGGTTCGATTATTTCTACTCTTCCCTGGAGGGGACTATTATTTTACCGATAATTATCTTGTCGGGATATTTTTATATATATAATAAAAGCAAATAGAAAGACAGAGAATAGAAAATGAAAGCAATAAAGGTGGACCCGATGATGAGTTTAGCGCAACGGAATCGAATAAAATTTGAACTAAAATAAATTTTTAATAAAAAAGATCCTAATTTTCAAATTAACTAAGGCGGAGACTTGGCGGTGAAGGTTCTACTAGAATGAGCTCACCTAGTTATAGGGCTATCGCTCACGTGAACGCTAAGAATATTCGACCGAACGTTAGTCCGATGAAGGATTCCTCTTAACGACTGCATTACGCTAAGAACCCTGCTATTGGGTGGGGAACCCAATTCGGTAGAGTTGGCTTGCCTCCTCTCTCGAGGGTTAGTGCGGAACTCTCTTTAACAAGGGGTGATCGGTCCATACGCACGGCCTCTCAGCTAGCTAGCGTCTGGACTACAGAAATAGGGCCCACACAACGATATTTGGTCTTACTCGTCGTAAACCCTAGACAAACCTTAAGTAATTTTAATTAATTAGAAAATAAGGACCTTTTATTATTTAAAGCTATTATATTTATCCCAATGCTCTTCGATACTGAGGGCTAAGAACGGTTAGCCACTCATCGGAATGGGGACGGCAGACGGTGAAAGAAATAAAGAAAGCAGAAAATGGAAAGCAATACAGTAAAATAAAGTAGTAAGAAAACAGTAAATTGCAAGTCCTACTCAAACGAGTAGGACTGAAATGAAAGCATTAAAGTGCGAGTCCCGGCGCAAATGTGTGGGCGGGAGAAAACTAAGCGAGTCATACTCAAACGAGTAGGACAAAATAAATGCAACACACGCACACACTCTACATAAAGTAAAACTCACGCACACACACTCTCGGCATGAAATTAAATACGGACGCACACAAATCCTACTCAAATGAGTAGGAGAAAATCAATGCGGGTCCTACTCAAACGAGTAGGACTAAATAAATGCACCCACTCTACAGAAAGTAAAACACACTCCACACTGCAGAAAAGTAAAACACACGCACTCTACTTGAATAAAGTAAAACAATGCTCCATTTAACTCTTAACGAGTAGGCGGAAATAAATGCGCACACGTACAGAAATGAATAAAAAGCTAAGTTACCTAAAAATCAAAAGAACTGCATTTCTACCGCTAGAATGCGGTAGAAATGCATAAAAAGTGAAAATAAAAATAAACGGAGCCAAAGTTTTTGCAAATAAACGCAAAATGGAAGTGCTTGGAAAATTAAAACAATTACATTTCTACCGCTAGAATGAGGTAGAAATGCGTAAAATGAAGTTAAAAAAATTAAAAGAGCAAAACGTTTTTGAAAATAAAGCAAAATACAGGTGTTTGAAAAATGAAAACTACGGTTTATTCATTCTTATAACTCTATAAAAATGCTAAAAAGGTGGAAATAACCCTAAAAGAGACGAAAAGATTTACGATCCTAAAAAAGCCTAAGTTAAAGAAAATTAAAAATCACCTTTTAAAACATTTTTATAAACCTATAGGAAAGAAAACAAAGTAAAAATAATAAACTAAACCTAAACAAGTACGATGCATGAAAATAAAATTGCGATTATAACGGCTAGAAATTAGACAAAAGTTTTAAACTAAAAAGATTTTGAAAGACGTAAAAAAAACAAAATAAGAACAAACATTAAAAATCACTTCGAGTAGGGCGCATAAATGGATTCGAAGCTATGCAAAGAGAGAAAAAACTAACACATTTTATTAATGGAAAAGTGATTACAAGAACGCTAAAAACAAACACTAAGAGAGGGGGGAAGAAAATCCCTTACATAGCATAAGAAAGCATTTCGGCAGCACCTACCCTAAGCAAAGTGGCCCAAAAAGTGGAACAGAAATCCTTACAGCAGCTCTGAATTTATAAGCGGAAAGTTTCATGGGACACACCCGCTGACACGGGCGTGTCAGGGGGCATGTCAGCAATATTCATCGATTAGATCCGGTGAGGTGACGGCTTAGTTGACTTCGGACTGGACACGTGTCTGTCACGCGACAGTCACGCCCCATGTCACGGGCGTGGCTCTAGGCGTGTCGGGGAGGTAGAACTGGGCGCGAGTTGAGTCAAAATGTCGCCGTGCGGGTCTTGTCGGCCAGGTGGAGGCGTCCACGCCCGTGTCGCATCTTGCCACAGGCGTGTCTAGGAGGTCTCGACATTCATCGTGCGGAAAACGTCGAGAGCGTTTTCGTCGAGTCAGATGGAGATGTCACGCCCCCGGTCATGGGCGTGACTTTGGGCGTGTCGGGTTGGTCGACGTTCCTCGACTGAAAAATGTCGATCGGAATTTTCGTCGAGCTTGCTGGAGAAGTCACGCCCCAGGTCACGGGCGTGACTGTGGGCGTGTCGGGTTGGTCGACGATCGTCGAGCTGAAAAGTCAAGCGCGAGTGACACGGACCATGGTCACGGGGTGTGTCGGGTAACACGGGCGTGTAGTCGGGCATGTCGAGCTTTTCTCTTCAAAAATCGCTGATTTCGCTGGAATTTGACGGGTCACACCCTGGTCACGGGCGTGACCAACACTATACAGGCGTGACTTGACTTTTTTTTGCAATTTTTCCGAAATTTTCTGAAACAATAAAATAAACTAAGTTAGTAAAATATTTACAAAATAGGAGCAATTTATTAAAGGAATATAAGTAAAAATTATGAAAATAAACTAAAACAACTTATTTATTGTACACAAAAATACGTATATTTACAATTCATCTGGTGGAAACGCCGGAAATGAGGTGAGCTTCCTACCCTCTCCCTTGGTGCTAAATCTTTAGTTATTTTCTTAGGAGAGATATCGACTCAAGAGAGTCTTGATGGAGAGAAGGAGTTTTCTAGGGACGGCCATGCTAGGACATGTGTTCTAGGTTTTAAATCTCTTCAACCTCCCCTTTCTCCTATGTGATGATCGGTGGATGGTTTCGTGAAGAATCATGGCCTCATGAGGGTGAATAAGGGAGGAGGAAATTCTGGAGTGATTTTGGAAGATCGACTTGGAGAGGAACATGAACCGATGCCGTTCATTCCTCTTTAAGATACTGCATAATCTGTGTTCAGCGCGCAGTGATCTTCTTGGCTATTTTCATGTAGGTTATGGCCAGATTTCGGCTTTCGACTAAACATGAAAGTTGAAGCCCTTGTAAATACCTTTCCAACGAGTGGTTGCACGTCTTCATGCAAAGTCTATAGCCACAGGAAAGTATGAACGAACATGACGTCTGATAAATCCTACATGCAAAAATTGTGTTCTGTACGCAGCGAACTTCAAGGTTGATTTCAAATAGGATACACTCAAATATAGGTTGTGGGCTGAATATGAAAGTTGTAACCCATGGAAAGTCCTTTCCATCGAGGGGTTACACGTCTTCCCCGAATTCCTGTAGCTTCAGGAATCTCCGGTCGGGTTTACTGTCCAGATTTATTCTACACCTAAATTCTGGAGTTTATATAATATGAATTTGAATTCGGTGGAATCGATGTTGCTAATTAACCGTAGATTTTGATGAACTATTTTATGCTGACCACCATAGTGCCATGAATGATAAATCTTGTTAATTAGATTTCATAAACTGAATTGTGGGTCATGCTTTATTGCATGATATGACTTTCTAAAATTGATGGATTATTATAAATGCGCACCATGTTTATAATATGATGATTGAAATGACTAGTTACAAATTGGTAGATTATTATTTATGCGCATCATGCTGGTAATATGTTGAAATCATTTGGAATGACAAATAGAAGGATAAACCATGTCCATTAGTATGTATGATGGTTGGAATGAAATGTAGTAGTCCAATACTTAGAGCGTAGTCTCCCTACGGGTTGTATTGTGAATGGATGTAAGTGCGGCATTGACAGTCACTAGTTGAGTTAATGTTGAAATAAGGTATAGATGGACGGTTGGACTTGGTCCTCGGTGTCTACGTCCTGGGGCTCCTTTCGTGCCGAGTGGATGGTTGGGTTGTGTCCTCGTGCTTACTTCCGAGGCCCCTTCCATGCCGCGGTGTTGTGGAATTTGCATGTGGTGTGAGTCCACACGTGGTGTCATAATCCTGGGTTAAGGATAGTGTGGCAGGTCTACGGGCTCGCCGATTGTCACACCGACGGGAGTTGATAGTTAGACTTTGGGCGGTTGGGCTTGGTCCTCGGTGTCTACGTCCCAGGGCTCCTTCCGTGCTAGGTGAACGGTTGGGCATGGTCCTCGTGCTTACTTCCGAGGCTCCTTTCGGGTCACACAAGGTCAGTTCGGGGCTTGGTCCTCGGTACACATCTACCCGAGGCTCCCGCTGGGGTATAGTATGTAACAACCCCATCCGTTCATATGATATATTCTAGAAGGTCTGGCCGGGGCCCCACAGGATATACCACAAAACAGTCGGTGAAGGTACAGGATGATACCAGAGTAGCGCATCGCACCTATCACAAGCATTCTAGCGGAAGCCTAAACTACTTGAACTCCTCATGAATGTCCAAACATAAAACTCCACATTTTATATATATAGGAATGTCTTACAACATGTCAAAAGAGTTGGCCTTATGGCCTTACATGGCTTTCACACAGTGGACTAAACAAATTGGCGCGCAGGCCGACCACAAGAAAAGAAAACACACAAAAGAATACACTTAGCCTTCGAGGGCTAACAGTAGCAGCAGCAGCAACACCAGCAGGAGCATCAACCTCTATGCGTCCCGCTCGGCTCTCCAGCACCTGTGCAAGGACAATCCACCTAACGGTGGCAAACAAAAACAACGGTCAGCGTTCAGCTGACCAAATTATAACGACCCTACCCCTTCTCTCGGGGCAGCGGTATTTTTCCCTGCAGGCATATCATATCACAAGTATGGCAAGCTATATCATCAAAAGGTGCTTTCACGCACACAAGCCATCACAACCGTTCGCCGCCCGGCCCAACGGTCCGTGAACTCAGGGCACATTCTTGGTGTTCTGGCAACCTCTTGCCCACCACCGTATCAGGGTTATCACCCAACGGTAACTCTCTTGAGCATTTACTCCATGGCGTGCAGTCGGAGTTAGTCTTCGGACACCGGGATGGCCCGTAGCCCCCCGTTGTGTCATGGCGCGCAGGCCGAAGACTCTTGCTATGCGCTCCAACAGACCGCACTTTTTGGTCTCACGTCAGACGGACATAGCGCAGGTCGGATCCTCCACCCCCCCCCCCCCCCCCCCCCCCGTTGCTCAAATCGCCTTGCCTTTTCCGCGTACAGCGTACTCATGGCTATATCAAAGGCGCGGGTCGGTCTCACCAATCCTGTTCTTGGCATTCAAGCCTGGGTATGTCACTATACCCATTTCCTCACAGCAACAGCGGGTCTTTCCTGGGCACACCAGTACTTCCTGTGACTCCCGTCACAGGTGGACACCGCAAATTACAAATGTCAGGGGTCTTTCCTGGGCACACCAGTACTTCCTGTGACTCGCTCCACAGGTGGACACCCTATGACACCAAGCATCACAAAAAGGACCTTTCCTGGTCCCACCAGTACTTCCTGTGCCTTATCCACAGGTTGGACCCAAAAACATCACATGGCTATTTTCCTGGGCTACCACCCCAGTACTTCCTGCTACTCCTTTTCGCAGGCATAACCCGTAGACTCCGTACACTACACGTTTATCACGGAGTCTTCTCCGGTTCGTATGCAACATCACTAATCCAGACCAACCTGTCCAGATGGGCTTCACACAGCATGCCTATTCCGTACTCCATTTCCGGATCTATATGCACAACAAAGGGGATTTCAAGAATCACCCAAACGACTCCCAAAAGCAGCCACCTCTTGGTGGGGGAATCAAAAGATATGCCAAAACAGAAGCCTTCACATGGCTAGGAAGAAAAGTCGTTACCCTTGACGATCGCTTCGGTGCCATGGACTCCAAGCTAGCTTGCAAGACTCGCAAGAGCGTTTCCTCCGCAACGCTGGCTTCGGATCTCTCGTCGGTAAACCGCAGCACCACCGACAGCAGCCCCCTTTCCTTCTTCCTCCTCCTTTCTCTCTCTCTTTCTCTCTCTTGAAGAAAGATGAAGGCAAAATGAAAGTGAGGAATACTTCTCAGTTTTCGGCCTTGAAGAAAAAGAGGAAGAGGCTTTCAGCCCTTGGATCCAGACTGAAGGAATGGACGGCCACGATTCTGCCAAAAACACAAATTTTGACCCAACACGGCCTCGAACACGGCCGTGTGCCAGGCCATGTGCCTCAAGCGGTGGTCAACCGACTTATCCAAACCAGTGACACGCCCACGGGACACGCACGTGTCATGGGCCGTGTCACCAACACGCCTTCAGACACGCCCGTGTTTGTGGCCGTGTACCTGGGGAAAAAAAATCCCAAATCATCCCGAGACTTCACACGGCCTGTGACACGCCCGTGTCCCAGGCCGTGTGCCCAGACACGGCACAAAGACACGCCCTGTCGAAATCCTTCGGCGGGCTGAGTTCGTCGGCTGATTTGACACGCCCTGTGACACGCCCGTGTCACAGGCCGTGTTCAACACTCGACACGCACTTCTCGACACTCGACGATCGTCGAGAAAAACTCGTCGAGAATGCGACACGGCCTTGGACACGCCCGTGTCCTGGGCCGTGTGCCTCCTCTCGACGGATCGTCGAGAACAAGAATCATCGAGACAAAGCCCAATCGTCGACACAACCTCGACACGCCCTGCGACACGCCCATGTCGCAGGCCGTGTCACCTGACACGCCCTGGGACACGCCCGTGTCCCAGGCCGTGTCACCCAAAAATTACCTATTTCTGAACTTTGGGCTGTTACAATCCTCCCTTCCTACAAGAAATTTCGTCCTCGAAATTTAGAGACAGGAAAGTAATAGAAAGTAGCAAGAAAAATGTTACAACATCTAACATTTTATGTTACAACATTCTCGCTACAAACTACACAAACAGTTCAGGGAACTCTGCTCGCATGGTTTACTCGCGCTCCCATGTCAGCTCTTCACGGCTGCAGTTGTCCCATCGGATTTTCACCATACCGACCGTCTTGTTCCGCAACTGTTTCTCGGCTCGATCTTCGATCTGAAGGGGTCTAACTCTCGTTGTTAGCCCATACTCCACCGGCACCCGATCATCCGCGATCACTTGAGCTGGATCTTTCACGGCCTTTCGAAGCACCGAGATGTGAAAGACATCATGTAACCCACCCAAGTCCGCCGACAGAGCTAGCCGATAAGCCGCTTCGCCAATTCGCTCAACCACTGCAAAAGGACCCAAAATCTTGGACTTAACTTTTTCAATCGTCGAACCCTGGAGACACCTTTGAATGGCTTGATCTTCAAGTAGACCCAATCGCCAACCGCAAATTCGACATTCCGGTGCTTGGCGTTGTAGTACTTCGCTTGTCGATCTTGAGCAATCAGCAATCTCTCTCGAATAGTCCGAATGGTTGAGTTTGCTTCATCCACCTCATTTGGTTTAACAACCCGGGCTTCACCCGCTTCTACCCAAGCCAAGGGAGTACGACACTTCCTTCCATATAGGGCTTCATATGGTGCCACCCCAATGCTTGCCTGGTAGCTGTTATTATATGCAAACTCGACCATATAGAGATGATCTTCCCATCTCTTTCCGAAGTCAAGGGCGCACATTCGGAGCATGTCCTCCATTGTTCTGTTGGTACGTTCAGTTTGACCATCCGTTTGGGGATGAAAGGCCGTACTGAAAGTCAACTTCGTGCCCAACAGTCGGTGAACTAGCCTCCAATCATTTGACGTGAATCGCCCATCTCGATCACTTACGATGCTCCGAGGACCACCGTGAAGACGCATAATCTGATCAACAAATAACTTTGCCAAACGTTCAACCGAATCATCCCGCCTGTTCGGGCGAACATGTGCTACTTTTGTTAGCCGGTCAACTATCACCCAAATGGAATCATTTCTTGGCAACCCATGCACAAAATCCATGGAAATATCATCAAACTTCCACACTGGGATCGGCAGTGACTTCAAATAACAGCCCGGCTTTTGGCATTCCGCCTTCACCATCGCACATGTTTGGCATTTGGCTACATAAAGGGCAACATCTTTCTTGAGCCCTGGCCACCAGAAGAGCATCTTCATATCGTTGAACATCTTTGTGCTCCCGGGGTGAATGGAATACTTGGTATAATGTGCTTCATACATCAATTCTTCCCTCAGTTTCCCCACATTCGGGATGCACAAACGGCTCTCTTTGCGCAAAAGACCATCATTCCAGGTGAATTTGCCCTCTGGCCCTTCATTCACATAGCGTAAGAGATCTTCATCCAACTCTGTTGCCCGTCGAACTCGGTCCGCAAGGTCACATTGCACCTCGATCCAGTTCAAACATGCAGTGGCAGTGGAATTCTTGTCAACACAATAGATCTCCAATGCTTGACGTTCATCATGCCTTTGTAACCAATTTGCTCTAGCCGAAACTCGCCGACTCAAGGCATCCGCGACAACATTCCCCTTCCCGGGTGTATAGTGAATCTCGAAAGTGTAATCCCCAAGGAACTCCAACCACCTTCGTTGTCGCATGTTCAACTCTTTCTGCTCCAATAGATACTTTAGGCTCTTATGATCGGTATAGATCTCCACCTTCACGCCATAAAGGTAGTGTCGCCACAGCTTGAGTGCAAAAATCACCGCCGCTAATTCCAAATCATGGACGGGGTAATTTCGCTCGTGCACCTTCAATTGGCGTGAGCCATAAGCAATCACCTTTCCGCTCTGCAGAAGAACGCAGCCTAAGCCGCTCCCTGAGGCATCACTATAAATGACAAATCCATCAGTTCCACATGGCGACGACAACACCGGCGCCGTGGTCAATCGAACCTTCGGCTCTTCAAAAGCTCGTGCGCACTCTGGCGTCCAAACGAACTTCTGATCTTTTCGCGTTAGTGTGGTTAGCGGCAAAGCGATCCGCGAGAAGTTCTCCACAAATCTTCTATAGTAGCCCGCAAGTCCAAGGAAACTCCTGACCTCGGCCACGGACGACAATATTGGCCATTTTTGTATGGCTATTATCTTCGCTGGATCCACTGCAATGCCCGCTCCACTCACCACATGGCCCAAAAATGCCACTGACGATAGCCAAAACTCGTACTTCGAGAACTTGGCATATAGCTGATTTTGCCTCAACGTGTTCAACACTAACCGCAAGTGAATCTCATGCTCAGCTTTGGACTTCGAGTATACCAGGATATCATCAATGAACACTATCACAAACAGATCCAGGTACTCACGAACAATACGGTGCATCAGATCCATAAACACCGAAGGCGCATTGCACAATCCAAAGGGCATGACTGTGAACTCATAGTGCCCATAACGCGGTCCAAATGCGGTTTTGGGAATGTCACTTTCCTGAATTCTTAACTGGTAATAACCAGACTTCAGGTCTAACTTAGAATAGACGGTCGAGCCAACTAGCTGATCAAATAATTCATCAATCCGAGGTATCGAATACTTATTCTTCTCGGTCAGCTTATTCAATTCGCGGTAATCGATACACAACCGTAACCCACCATCTTTCTTCTTTACAAAGAGCACAGGCGCGCTAGAAGGTGACATACTTGGGCGGATATAACCTTGCTCTAGCATTTCTTGTAGTTGAACCTTCAACTCAGCCATCTCTTTAGGCACAACGCGATATGGCGAGCGGGCCACGGGTTTCGCACCTTGCGCCAACTCAATTGTGAAGTCAATCTCCCGCTGGGGTGATAGCCCAGGGAGATCCGTGGGAAACACATCTGTAAATTCTGCCACAATCGGAACCTCGCACAAAGTGGCCTTAGGCTCAACAGCCTGAATTAGTGCAAAGTAACACTCCGCACCCTTCCGAACAGCTTTGACTACCTGGAGTGCAGACATCAACGTCCCGCTCACTCCTCGCCTACCCGCGAACTTTGTCTCATGTTCGGTATTCTGGCCTAACGTGATTTCTTTGGACTGGCAATCAAGCATAACGTGCTGCTCCGCAAGCCAATCCAACCCAAAAATCACGTCAATTCCGATATTGGCAAAACAAATGCAGTTAAACTGAAATCCCGACTTCCTAACTGAACCACCACATTGCAAGCTTGATTCGCAAGCATCCAACAATCATTCGGCAACACCACTCTGACGCTATCTGTCTTTGCGATCCTGGGAATCCCAAGCCGCGTAAGAAACTCACGAGACAGAAAAGAAGACGAAACATCCTTCGTAAACGGCGCCTGTGGTGCACCTAACACATATAAACAACATTCACAAGATGCAAACAAAAACAAGCAAGACGATCATCGTAAACATCGACGACTCTTGCCAAGTTTGGGCACACATGTCCCCATGGTAGAAAACATCAACAATTGACCACACACGTTGATCCCACACATCCATATCGGACACAGGCCCTCATAGCATTTTCATCCAAAACGGATTACTGTACAGCGAACATATAAGTCACCATTAGGTATGTACATGAGGAGCCTCATTATTTATCTACATCATGCCGTCGACATTTCTTGCCTGCTACGATCCAACGCGGCAATCTCGGGCTTTATGTCCTGCTTTCCCACACGAATAACACTTGTACTGCTTCTTTGGATGCTGAACACCATCCCCACATTCACGAGCGAGGTGTCCCACCTGACCACACGCATAACAAGTACGCTTCTCTTGTCTCCGCCTCTTCCAGTGAGCCGACTTCCCAAACCTTGGAGTGCGCACTTTTCGAGTCACAGGCATCTGCTGGGCTCTCCTCAAGTCGATTTCCAACAGTCTCGTTGCCTCCACCAGTGGTTGGAAGCCCAAGAACTTAGGACCCATTAACAAGAAACGGAGTTCCTGACGTAGCCCATCATAAAACCGATTGATCTTCATCTCCTCGGTCTCAAACATAAACTCGGGTTGTTGGCTCATTGCAACAAATGCATGAAAATAGTCCGCAACTGTGTTCTCTCCTTGGCTCAAACACGAAGCTGAGGCACTTCCCCTTGCCGGCTGCTCAAGTTCCCTACCCGGCATGGAACGCATCACCGGATCAGAGGGTGAAACTTGTCCTTCATGGTAAGCCTTGAGCGTTGCAAAAGCCCTATCGACAATCAGTCGAGCTGTTTCTATCGATGAAGGAGAGGTTGGTACCACAGTTGACGTCATGCTTCCTAACGAGTGTTGGGGTTCCTGCTGCAAAGCCATCGCACTAGTCGCCTACAAACGAAAAATGACACAAGTAAGCAACAAGATAGGAACACACAGGTTCCTCAAACACAAAACTTTGCATTCCTATCATGGACATTCAGGAGTTCAATCGTAGACTTTGGTGTGCACAAACACGTGCTCTCCACCCCACAAAAGAAGTCGACCACGACTTCGAGAGGGAAAGAACAAGAATCGTCGAGACAAAGCCCAATCGTCGACACAACCTCGACACGCCCTGCGACACGCCCGTGTCGCAGGCCGTGTCACCTGACACGCCCTGGGACACGCCCGTGTCCCAGGCCGTGTCACCCAAAAATTACCTATTTCTGAACTTTGGGTTGTTACATAGTATGTATGGGCTCCACTGTTGTGTTCTTAGCGTTGAGGCGTACGGAGGCCTAGGTGAAGTAGTGCGGATACCCGCCTAGTAGTAGAGATGCCCGCTCTACTGTCACCGCCTGGCCACGGTAGCTGACGCCTGAGAGGTTAGCTACCTGCTCGAATAGTGTTAACTATAGTCTATGTCGGCATAACAATTGCATGGTGTGATCATGGGTGAGTTATTGCATAGCATACATATCAATTAATAACAATGCATAACAAGATCCTCATCGTATAAGTTTTTATGGGCACTCCTATACGATGAGTTACTTTTATGTAACCCGATCCTAAACTTATAAGTTTGTATGGGCATTCTTATAAGTTAAGTTACTTTCCTGCTGTAGTTACTTGTACTTGTTGATTTACTAATATTGTTATTCAAGTAGAACTGCTAGTTTATAATGTTGTTATTCATGTACTATTACCACCTGCTTGTACCTGCTTTACTACTTGTATTATACTTGTACCCTTGTTCCTTTCTTCGCCCGGTGCCGAGGAGTCGCCGGGGGGGGGGGTGGTGGATGTGAAGCCACTTAGTCTTTTTAACTAACGGTTGCTACATCTTCCTTTTTAGGAGGTCACCCCCCAGGTAGAGCAGCCACAGACTTTGCAGCAGGACAGCCAGGCCAGGTCGACAGTGACTGATGTGACTGTACCGTCGCTACCGTCAGTTACGGATGTGAGTGACATTAGATTTTGATGTAGCCCGTTTGGGCAATTACTAGCTGTACTCTGATATTTATGGAAGCATGTTTTAGCTTCTCTCTTATTTGATGTATTTGAACATTATTGCTTAGTGTGGATTTGAATTCTTCTCTTTTATATTATGGTTAGGTTGGCATGCTTATATTGATATTGGTTGTAGCCGGTGGAATAGGCGTCTTGTGTTACATGTTAGCCCGTGTGCTAATGCTACCGCAAGGTGGCTGTTTCGGGCATAAGACCACTCTTCATGCCGTGTTTTGGGATCCGGGAGGGGGGTCTTACACCACCCATGCTAAAGTATTTACAATGGTTGAGGGGGAGCTAGAAACTCATGCCCACATACTGAAGGAATTTGCCAGCAAGAACAAGTGGAAGTAGAGAGCTCCTCTATTGGAACCCTACTTGTGATTTGGGCTAGGTTCACTATTAGGATTGATGACCCAACCTGTATAGTCTAGGGTCATAAGTTAGTTCTAGGGTTAAGGTCAGTCAATTTAGGAAAGATTGTTGAAAACTTACAATCAGAAGACTTCAGAGATAGAAGACTTTAGAGACAAGGTAGTTTTAAAGATTGCAGAAAAAGGTGTTCGACAATAGCAGAACTCTACTCGACAATCGTCGATATCAGATCGATGAACTCAGAGTTCCTTCTCTTAGTTGAGCTTGACGAAAGTCCAGCTGAGGTCGACGTACTGTGAGCATATATCAGAATCTCAGCTCGACAAAGTGCCTTGTCAGTTCGACGAACATGGAGCTCAGATTGGCAAGTATATTTTCTGTTCAACGATCTTGGAGCTCAGTTCGACGAAGGAGAATTATCATTTCGACGAACAAGGAGCTCAGGTCGACAAAATCTTTGCTGAGTTCGACAAATGCTTTCCAGGTTCTGTTCGACTAAATCTTCTCTGTAATTTCTCAGTTTCTCAGATCGACTAATGCAATTTAATTTCAAATATTAAGACAGTAACACTCTATTAATTAATGCCTAATATTCTTAAGAATATAGTCGTTTCCTAGCAACATTAATTATGCATTTCACAGAGTTATTACTCTACCATATTTACTGGGACAGTTGGGGAAATACATTCAAGACAAAAATCAGCCATTCCAATTCCCAAAAAATATACAAAAGATTTCACGGAATTTGAAATTCAAATGTGCAATCAATATATAAAGAAAATTTTTAGAAGATTGTTATAAGTCAGGGAATGAGAAGAAAGAGAAAATCTGAAAGCGGAGAATAGGAGACAGAAAAAGAAACATCTTGTTCATTATCTTCTTCAAGCTTTTCTTCCAACAACACACATTCAATCTGAGATACAAAAATTTAATCTCTCAGAATCATTCACTGGAAGAAGAAGTTCTCTTTGAAGGCCAACACCCTGAGGCAAAGTTTCCTCTCCTGATCAGATTTTTATAACTCAGGGGGAGCTTTTACAATATCAACAAATCCACTAATCTTCTTAGAGATTTGAGATAGAGAAGACAACATCTTTTTTTCTCTTTCACTATGTACAGGGTTATAGCTCCCTTCAAAAGTTAAACCTTTTGGTTCTCAAGTCTCCTGATCAAAAGACTTGGTTTGGTTTTTGGGCATCTGATCAAAAGCTCACAGGTTTGCTAGATATTCCTTAGAAAATAGATCTTGTGGTGACATGACACCTGATCAAAACCCTATGGTGGCAGGGCACCTGATCAAAAACCTGTAGTGCATTCCTACCATGGTGGTAGAAGAGTGGATATACCCAGGTTTATTAGGGAACCACTATAAACTCCTTGTGTCCTCTAGTTGTGCTTTACTTTTTCATTTTCTGTGCTGTGATATTTCTTTTCTTATATATATGTATCACCTATTTTAATATGCTATAAAAACAAAATTAAAGTTTTTAATAACCTCTATTCACCCCCCCCCCCCTCTAGAGTTAGTTAGATCAATCCCTCACTTTCAACCTCAGAATCGGAAGAGGAGAAAGTGTACGTGGTCAAGAAAAGAAAATTTTCACAAATGAGGTCTAATAGCAAGAAATATAAAGCAACTATACAATCTATAACACAACCTGCTCCACCCATAAATTTTAGCTAACTCTTGCTTCAAATGCAAATAATGTTGGATCAACAAAGGACAACTCTGGAAAAGTATATTGATGAGTGTTAACCCAAAGTCTGCAATACGTCCAAGGTGTCAGGCACATCAGCGGAGGACTCGGTTTGGCAAGCCTCCCAGATCATCAAGTGTGAACAGAGGACTTCATTCTCCATTCCGCCCAGTTCGACCAAGCTCTTCTTCGACGGACTCGCTTCTGCAGTCTTCCTGCCTCGTCCTCTGGCGATCGGCTCTGGATCGCCCTGCTCTTCAGGCGGACTCAATGTTCAGTTTGCCCAGGCCGCGGCCCTCCGGCTGGATCGCGCCTCGCAGTACTAGATGGAAGCATCAGCCCGCGAGACCAGTCTGCCACTCTTGTGCGGAATGGCATGCCTTTTCTTTTTTCTTCCCGTCACCGCTTCCCGGTTCTCCTGTACCCCGTGCAGCCGGTTATTTTAGCCCTACCGGTTTGGGCAGAACCCCTAATCTATAAATAGGGGGAGGTAGAACACCCAAAGAACACTGACTCAAGCCCTAGAGCCTACGTGTTGAAGGCTGCGGACTCGAATCTCAGGCTTTGCGGTCTCCAATTTGCTCTGCTCTTGCACTTTGCTTTTACTTGGATTGTAATCAACCCTGTAATCAAACTCATTTTCAACTGAAGGAAAGCCCGTCGCAAGAGAGGCATTCAGACCGCGATTGGTGAAGTCTGTTGTTGCCGTGGTTCATGGCTCTGTTGTTCTTTCTCTCTTTTCTGCTCAGTAGATTGGTGCTTGCAGTTGCCTTCTTCCCTTCCATTCCCTGGTGCTCGAACTGTTATATTGTGGTACATGACTCCCTTTCCGATTTCGTGGATCAACAGTTAACACGCGACCTTCAGATCAAGTAGTTTTTGAAACCAGCAGACAGAAAGTCAGACCTCCGAGCCCACCATTCAGACCGCTCTAGTTCCACAGAGGACTCGATGTGGGAGGCAATCGAACAGTCTCATTGGGAGGCTGAGCGATCCTGCAGGGAGACCGACCAGCACCTTGATTCCATTAGTCAGGCTTTGCTCGCGCTAACTCATCAGCTTGTGCCCCAGGCTGCAGCAGATCTTGCGGACATGCCAGTCAGCTAGACTCTAGTCCGCTATACTCCAATCCGCCGGACACCAGCTCGCCGAACATCTCTTCAACAATCTCTTGCAATAACTCCATCTCCTCAACCTCATCGACCAGCTCAGCCCACAGCTCCTTTGCAGCCTCAAGATGACCAGTTCGCCCCTCTGATGGATTTATTTAGGGAGGCGGGCAGGAGAACTCCTGCCCGCCAGCTTGATTTCGTAGACCGCCAGTCCGCTGAGCCAGGGCGCCCTCTCTGTCCAGTCCGCCCTTCCTACCCTGCTGAGTTTGAAACTCCCTCTCCCTTCATCGATCTAATCTGATGTGAGTCAGCACCCAATAACTTCAGAGATCCTCGTCTTCCTCTCTACTCAGGGGAGACTGATCTTGTTGCCCATCTGCAGGCATTCAATGAGGCTGTTTCATTGAGATGCCTCTTCGATGCCCTAAAATGAAAACTTTTAGTCCCCACACTTGATGGACAGGCGAGAGAGTCGTTTTATGAGTTATTGTTGAGTACATTGGTCTCAATGAACTTGATTTGAAGAAGTATTCTCAGCTCAATGATATACACATTGTTGTTATTGATGGCTGTTAAGTTTATTTGTGCAGGTTAATAAAGCTAAGTAGAATGTGTTGACACTTAGGACTAGTTTCGACACAAACTGAACAAGTTGTGTCGAGATAAAGAAAAGCTGTGTCGACATTAAGGACAACTGTGTCTACACACTGTTCGAGACTAAATGTAACTATGTCGACACTCAGTACTAGTTTCGACGCACTCCATTCAATTTGTGTCGAGACTGAAGTGAACTCGTCGACACTCAGGACTTGTGTGGACACACTCCATTCAATCTGTGTTGAGACTAAATACAACTGTGTCGACACTCAGGACTAGTGTCGACACACTCCAATCAAGCTGTAATAAGACTGAAGACAACTGTGTCGACACACAGGACTTATGGTGACACATTCCACAGAAGTTTTGTCTAGACATGTTGAAGAGTTTTGTCGACACATTACTAGTGTGTCGACACCACTATAGAAGTTGCGTCGACACCCAGGACTTATGTCAACATGAAAGTGCAAGTTAGATCTGATATAATCTAGAGGGGGGTGAATAGAGTTTGGTGCTTGCAAAAAACTTTTTACAACAGTTGTTGTATTCCTAAGTGAACAGGGAAGCAAAAGAACTACAGCAACTATTTAAACAAAAAGCAATCACAAACCACAGCCAGAAAACAAAAAGAAAGTAAGCAACCCGAAGACACAAGGAGCGAAAGTGGTTCCCCAATCAACCTGGGTACATCCACTCTTCTACCACCCTAGGTAGGAATCCACTGCAAGATGAGTTGATCAGTTTTCCTGGGCATCAATGAGCCTTTGATAAGGTGCTCAAAAACCAAACCAGATTTTTTTGATCAGGTGTCTTGCCACCACTGAGTTTTGACAAGGTCTCAGAAACCAGCAAAAACTTCTGAAGGGAGTTTGATAAACCCTTTACAACAGAGAGAGAGAGGGATGAGATGATCTTCTCTGTCAACAATCAGAGAGAAGATAGTGGATGTTGTCAAAGCTCCCCCTGAGATCTTGAGTTGTTCAGGAAGTAAAGCTTTGCAGTAGGGTGATAGGCCTTCAGAAAATTTGATCTCCAGCAAAAGATGATTTCAGCAACAACTGAAATGTGTGGTGCCTGGAGTCTTGAATGATGATGGCCTTTGAACACTGGAATCAAAAGGGATCTGAAAATTTGAGTGTGTTGATCTCCTTTTGTGATGGTGTTCTTGTATGAATTTTAAGACTGAGAATATCTGCAACTCTTTCTCTTCTATTGTGTAATTGTTGTTGTTGTAGAATATGTGTGTCAGAGAAGAATGAAAAATTGATCTTTTATTCCTTAGATCTGAATAGAATACTTCTCTGTCCAAGATAGTCGTTAGCCTGTCAAAAATGACTTCCTTAACTGCATTTGTCTTCTGGAGGAAAGTCCAATAAAAACATTCCTTTGAAAATCCCTTGAAACTTGCTCCAGATTAATTAAAAACGGCTACAAGATTCTTGAAATAAATGCAGAGAATAATTCCATAACTATCTGAATTTGAATCTTGAAAAACGTCGATCTCACCAGAAAAACGTCAAACTGAGCTCCACTATCGTTGAACTGAGCTCAAAGACTGGACTTAGACTGAAACAGAAATCGTCGATCTGAGCTCAACTATCGTCGAACTGAGCTCAGAGATAGATAAACAAACTGGAGACAAGAACGTCAATCTGAGCTCGAAGATCGTCGAATGGAGTTTGACGACTTTTTGAAGTTGAGCTCAGAGATCGTCGAATGGACTTCGACGATTCGTCGAAGTGAGCTCAGCGATCGTCGAATGGTTTTCGACAATTCGTCGAAGTGAGCTCGACGAAATGACTTAGTCTCCTGAACTGAAATCTCTGGTCTTGAGGGAAGCTTTCAAACCTAAATACTAACCCTTAGACTCAATTCTAATTGACCTTTAGATCTATACGAGGAGGTCAAAATAGATTTCCTAAAGACATAGTGATCCTTGCCCAAATCAGTAAAAGGGTGTTCCAACAATCTCCCCCTATTTGGGTTAGGATTATTATTTACAGATATTGGAAAAATAAAAACATACAAAGCAGAGATATAACAAACAAGACATAGCAGAAACACAGACATTATCTTAGATAGTTCAGAAAACAAAATATACTATCATCGTACAGAATCATTCTTTTTTCTTTGCTCTTTATAAGAACAATTTCTCTATTGGGATTGAGAGCTTCCTTCTTAGATCTTCTATCATCAGCTGCACCTAGAGAGGTTTGTTGCTTTGGCCTGGGCACTACAGCTTCTGGATGCAGCTTCATGTAGCTTTCTGAATCAAAGAATTTGCTGGATGAGTATCTTTTAAGTTCCTTCTTCCTTTGATCTGATAAAGTAGCAACACTGGATGTATCTTTTCCTTGTTCTCTAGCTTTCTTGATTTGATCTAAAGTAGCCAATTCTTTCATCCTAGCTGTCCATGAGGTGGGATTATTTTCTGGGTCCTCAAATGGAACAGGAGGCTCATATCTATTTGAAGGATTATCTAGAGGAGCTCTGGAAGAGACTAAATCTTTCAGTTTATAAGGAAAGGGACCAGAAGTTGTGTCATATGGACCTTGTCCTTCCCTTTGGTAAGGATGTTGCCTGGAATATCCTATAGAGTACACTTGAAATTCTCTTTGATTTCCTCTATAATGTCCTCTTCTGGACTGGTAACCTATAGATTGACTACCTCTGTACTGAGATCTACCTTGAGATTGATATGAAGTTTGGCTTCTGGCAGAAGATTGGAAAGCAGAACTACCACCTGCACCTGCATCAGGTGAGGGAGGAGGAGGAGGAGGATTGAAATGGGAAGATCCTTTGTCATACTATCTCTTCTTCTTCATAGCTTTCAGTTGATTTCTGAAGTACTGCATCCAAGGTTCTGTGATAGGGCAACTATGCAGTATATAATATGGAATGTCATTTGTATCTTTCACTTTTTCTGGAGGAACTCTCTTCATAGCTTTGCTTCTGGCTTTCCTTTTCCTTGCAATTGTAGCAGAGGAATCATCTGAGTCAGTCCTAAACTGATCACTGTCTGAGCTTGGAGGATTATCATACACTGCATCAATCCTTTTGAGATAATCTTTTTGTTGTTGAGACTGAGCAGAAGAAACAGCAGAGACAGCAACAGTAGCAGCAACAACAAAAGGAAGAGGGGTGGAAGCAATTCTGGGAGAAGAAATTATATCAGCAGATTCAGATACAAAACTTTCAGCAACAGGAACAACATCAGCAGTAACAGCAGGCTCAAAATCAAATGCCTCTGTCACATGCATATCTTCAGATACTAAAACAGCAGTAACAAAACTAACAAAGATATCAACATTAGCAGTAGGAGCAGCATCAGTAAGAGCAACAGAAACAGAAGGAGCAGCAGTAGAGAGGGAGTTTATATAAGAGCTTATTAAGCTGGGGTAACATCTGGAAATAGGAACAATGGCCTTAGTCAGATATTCAGATTGCTGGACTGGCAGGCAGTTGAAGTATACAGAATCAAAAATTGATAACAGTGACCTGAGGTCCACTGAGATGAATGCAACAGATACAGCTGGTGCTTGGACTGAAGATACAATAGCAGGCAATCTTTCAACTTCATGAGGCATCTCCCCCTGCCTAGATGCTATGAGAACTGGATCAAGGCACCCATAAGAAGGGATTTCCTGAGAAGGAAGAATGGAAGAAAGCCTGGCAGACAGTTACTGAACTGTTTTGAGAAGGGGAGCCAAAGAGGTCTCCAACAGGAGAGATAGCCCTGGAGCTATCAGCTCATATAAACTGTCTGCAAGAGCTGGAAGATCTACTTGCTCAAGAGGGACTTGAGTAGAGGTAGGAATGGAAGTGGTAGAAATGAAGGTTGGAGCAGCAGGAGATGTTGGTGGAGATCCTTTGGATGGTGGAAATGATGGTTGGGAAATGGGAATTGTGGAGATGGAAGAGAGTGGAATGGAAATGGATGGTGTGAAGGATGGTTGAGCAATGATGTCTTGAAGTAGTTGTTGATAAGAGGTGGATGAGGATGGTCGCTCAGGAGGGGATGAAGGAGAATCATCCATATAGGAGTCATCTATAAGAGTGAAAGATGGAATATGAAAGGATGAATCAATATTTAGGTGTGGGTATTGATGTAGAGGATGGAAGAGTTCTTCTGTGAGTTGTGGAGTTGGAGATGGAATTGAAGTTGGAGATGGGGTGGAGATTGTGATGGTGGATGTGACTGTGGTAGATGAAACAAGAGGTGGAGGAGGAGGAGAAGAAACAGGCAAGTCTTCTGCAGGGGCAAAAACCTGAGGGGAAGTGACTGGAGCAGTCCTTGTGCCTGAAGTAAAATTGCAGAGGGCCTGCTGGGCTTGACAATCTGCCTGTCCCATTTTCCAAATAGGGCATAGGTGAGCCTCTTGGAGGCATTGATGTGCATCCCACTGGATACAAGCAGTGCAGGGCGTCTGTGGTGAAGGAACAACCCTAAAATTCTTCCAAAATCAACAAAGTTCTTGTTAATATTTTTCTTAATCAAGTCAAAGAAAACTTCTCCCCAGTTCAGTTGTTTCTTGTCCACTAGGGAACCCATCAAGCAGAGCTGATACCTTGATATGGTATCATGAGCTGAGTGTTTGGCCAACAATACCTTGCCAACAACATCAGCTAGAAATCTGTACTCAACAGACAGATTTTTCTTCAGCAATTTGCTAGGGTTTGCTTCTGAGTGACCCATCCTTTCAAGCATATTAGTAAACTCTTCTCCAGAAAGTTCAGCAAAATCTTCTTCAGATTTCAATTGAAAAACCTCTGTCAAGGCAGCAGGTGTTAGAGATACCTGGGTGCCTGAGATTGTTCCAACCACTGTATTCTGATCCAGGTTATGGGCAGTATACACCCATTCTTTTATCTCATATGCAGCTAATTTTATCCTTGTGGTCATGATGGTAACTAGCTATTGTTCTTTGAATAGTTCCAGAATCTCCTTGAAGATTTGATCACTGTTGTTGAAAGAATCCATGTCGATATCAAATCCAGCGTCAAATTTCATTGCGGCCAAGATGGCGACTGAGACTGCCATTGATTCCTGCAAAAAAGAACAAACAAACGACCAAGTGTAGAGAAGTTTGGAGGGAAAGAGAAAGTTTGCAGAATGTATTAAAGCCCAAAGGGAGAACAACGGCCGAAAAATGAGTTTTATATTAGGGTTCGACGCAGAAAAGGAAAGATCGTTGAACTCTGTTCGACGATCTGTGCTTCTAAATGAAACTGAAAGGTCATCAATAGCGTCGATCTGGGTTCGATGATATTGGAGAGCGTCGAGCTCCGTTCGATGATAGTTCAGAAAACAAAATCGTCGAGCTCCGCACGACGATCGCTGACCTGAAGAAAGATAGTTTAGCACTATCTGAGAAGCGTTGAACTCTGGTAGACGATTTCGGAAGTCTTCGAACTCCATTCGACGATCTGGGGGTAAATCGTCGAGCGCAGTTCAGAGACCAAAAACACTCTATACACTAGAAAAAGCACTTTGATTTGCCTAGCCTTGGTCATTTTTAGATTTTTGAAAATCTTGGATCTTATTTTAGACATCCTGCATCTAAAATTCCTAACTGATTGAGGAAGAATGTATGTTTCTTTTCATCCAAGGGTTTGGTGATAATATCTCACCTTTGCAAATCAGTTGGGATATATTGAAGTTCAATTTTATTTTTCTCAACATTATCCCTTAGAAAGTGATGCCTAATTTCTATGTGTTTTGTCCTACTATGGAGGACTAGATTTTGTGCTATAGAAATAGCACTGGTATTATCACAAAATATTTTGGACTTTTATAAGTTGTAGCCATAGTCTAGGAGTTGGTTTTGAATCCACAATATTTATGAACAACAACTACCTGCAGCCATATACTCAGCTTCAGCAGTTGAAGTTGACACAAATGTTTGTTTCTTGCAAAACCAGGAGACAAGTCTGTCACCAAGAAACTGACAAGTTCCACTGGTGCTTTTCCTGTCTATTCTTCATCCAGCATAATCAGCATCTGAAAATCCAGTTAAGTCAAATGCTGAATCTTTTGGATACCAGAGACCTAGATTTGGACAACTTTTTATATACCTAAGAATCCTTTTTACTAAGATTAGGTGTGACTCTCTAGGGCTCACTTAGAATCTAGCACATATGCATGTAGCAAATATTATGTTAGGTCCACTAGCTGTAAGGTACAATAAAGAGCCAATCATTGCTCTATAAGTTGTTTGATCAACAGATTTCCCATGTTCATCAGCATCTAATACAGCATTAGTAGGCACAGGTGTTTTCATACATGATGCTTCAGACATACCAAATTTCTTAACCAATTCTTTTGCATACTTGGTTTGAGAAATAAATATGCCTTCAGTATGTTGTTGGATTTGCAATCCTAGAAAGAAGGATAGCTCACCCATGCTTCTCATTTCAAATTTAGAATACATTAGGTTTGAAAACCTTCTGCACAAATTTGAATCAGTAGAACCAAATATAATATCATCTATATAGATTTGTACTAGTAGGGTATGAGACTTATAGGTTCTAATAAAAAGAGTTTGGTCTACTCTACCCCTCATAAACTCATTTTTCAGAAGAAAGCATGCTAAGGTCTCATAACATGCTCTAGGAGTTTGCTTTAGACCATATAATGCTTTATGCAATTTGAAAACATAATCTGGATGAGTTGAAGAGATAAAACCTGGGGGTTGTCTGACATAGACTTCTTCTTTGATATCTCCATTGAGAAAGACACTCTTTATATCCATCTGGTATACTTTGAATCCTTTGTGTGCTGCATATGCTAAGAAGATTCTTATGGCCTCTAACCTTGCAACTAGTGCAAAGGTCTGGTCATAATCTATCCCTTCTTCTTGAGAGTACCCTTGAGCAACTAGCCTTGCCTTGTTCCTTACAATGACTCCTTGATCATCCAACTTATTTCTGAACACCCACTTTGTTCCAACAATGGAGTGATCCTGTGGCCTTGGTACTAGTTCCCAAACTTTGTTCCTTTCAAATTGATGCAACTCTTCTTGCATTGCAATGATCTAGTGTGGTTCTTGCTCTATATCTTGAATGGATTGAGGTTCAATTTGAGAAAGGAAGCAAGTATGCATCAGGTTTTGGTTGACCTGTTTTCTAGTTTGCACAATAGCTGAGATGTCTCCAATCACTTGGGAGATTGGATGGTCTCTTGATGTTACTAAATCAATAGGAGATGTTGATTGTTGACCAACCCGTGTTGTTGTTTCCTTTGGTTGTACTACAATTGGCTCTTCAAGAAGTTTCTCTTCAAGATGTTGAATGTCTTCTTCATCTTCACTGCTTTCCTCTTTTTGAATAATTTGTAACCTGTCCAAGTCTTCAGCAAGAGAGTGTACCTACAAAGGTTCTATAGTAGAAGTATTTTTCTCCTTGAAAGACATGTTAGATTCATCAAGAGATATATGAACAGATTCTTCAATTTTGAGAGTTGATTTAGTATATACCCTATAAGCTTTACTGATCATGGAGTATCCCAGAAACATTCCATCATCAGCTTTAGCTTGAAATTTTGCTAAGTATTTCTTGTCATTATTATGAATGTAACAAATACAACCAAAAAATTTAAAATAATCTACTTTAGGTTTCTTCCCTTTGAGTAATTCATAGGGAGTCTTGCCCTTCAGTTTATTGTTTAAACTTCTATTCAACACATAGTTGGAGGTGTTCACTGCCTCTGCCCAAAAGGATAGAGGAAGATGAGCATCTGACAATAATGTATTGGCAGATTCAATAAGGGTTCTATTTTTCCTTTCAGCTACCCCATTTTGTTGAGGAGTTCTAGGAGCTGAGAAAGTGTGCCTGATCCCTTCACTTTGACAGAACTCTTGTATAAGAAGAGAATCAAACTCTGTCCCATGATCACTTCTGATCAGGGCAATGTGAGTATTGAACTCAGTCTGTATGCATTTGAGAAACTCTGTCAAACACTTAAAGTTATCAGACTTCTTCATCAGAAAGAACACTCATGTGAATCTAGAGAAGTCATCTACAACCACTAAAGTATAAGATTTCCCTCCTAAGCTTTGTACTATAATGGGTCCAAAAAGATCCATGTGTAATAGATACAAAATCCTAGGTGAATCACTCTTATTAAGTGACTTGAAACTATTTTTGATTTGCTTGCCTAATTAACAAGCCCTGCAGAGTCCTTCCTTCTTGTAGGGGCCAGAAGGTAGTCCTCTAACAAGGTTGTCCTTGGATAGCCTAGCAATGGTTCTAAGGTTTATATGTCCTAATCTCTTATGCCACAATTCATTAGGTCTACTAATAGAGTTAAACAGGCAAAATATCTATTTTAGTTGAAAGAAAGTCTACTAAATAAATGTTATATTTCCTCTCACCTGTCAACACAGTTGTGTTGTCCTGTGATTTGACCTTGCATAAGGATTTGCTGAAAGTCACTTGGTAGCCTTCATCACATAGTTGACTGATGCTGATCAAGTTGTGCTTCAGTCCTTCCACGTAGGTTACTTTCTTGAATGTGACTGTGCCAATCTGGACTGCACCATATCCTTTTGTTAGTCCAAAGTTTGAATCACCAAATATTACTTTGGGTCCAAGCTTGGCATTAAAGGATGTTAAATTGTCCTTGTTTCCTATCATGTGCTTTGAGCACCCACTATCCAGATACAATTGCTGGTTTGATGTTGGATAGGTCTTCACCTGCACATAAGACAATTTACATGTTTTTGACCCAGTTTACCTTGGGCCTAGGTTGATAACCTTTGAATTCAGAAATAAAAAACATCCTTGGTTGCCTCTTATAGCCTCAGGATGATATCTCCTTGGAGGTATTATCCATTCAGTATAAGGGTTAAATCTTGGGGATGAAGGACCCATAGGTTTGGAATTTGATTTACCTTTGAAAAAGTTTTCAAATCTCTGATCTCTGTACGACGATCGTTGAGCTGAGTTCGACAATCTTGGGTCAGATTGTCGAGCACCGTTCGAAGATCGACTGTGGCAGAGTTCAGGGTTTAGAGATCGTCGACCTGAGTTCGACGATTTAGCCTGAGATCGTTGATCTGCATTCGACGATCGTCCAGCTCCGTTCGACGATTTCTGTTGAACTCTGGTTTTCTTGGGTAAGTCAGAATTCTTCCTAGCTACCTCTAGAACTCCCTTACCTTTATCAGAGATAAATTTAATTGGGGTTGTCAATACTATAGGTTGGCTGGATGAAGCACCCAAGCACAGTGTACTATTGAATCTTGAGTTCACTGTGCTTGTGATGTCCATTAGCTTGATACTTCTCCCATTGAGGGATTCTTCAAGCTTTTTGGCTTCTAATAGCTCACTTTTCAGTGAAGCTATCACCTCCCTACAACACTCCAACTCCTCAGAGAGTTTGAGATTTTCTGATTTTAAAGTAATGTATTCAGATAATTGATTTCTAAGAGAAATGATTTCCTTCTCAGATTTTAATAAATCTAAACATAGTGCTTTAAACTCACACTTAAAGTCCTCAGAATTAAAATCAAAAGAACTTATTACCCGATCCTCTTCAGATTGAGTCTCTAATTCTGATTCTGACTCTTCTGCATCAGAATTGTGTTGTGAGGCATTGATAGCCATCATGCAGAATTCTTTTTCTACAACATCATCCTCATCATCACTTGAGATGGATGAATCTTCAGATTCTTCTTCTGTCTCACTCCAAGTTTCAGCAACAAATCCCTTCCTTATATGTTTGTTCTTGCTGGAGGAGGGTTTTCCATTGTTGTTCTTCTTGAAGTCTTTCTCATTTCTTTCCTGTCCTTTTTTTCCTTGTTTTTGTTTTCTGGACAGTGAGGCACAATGTGGCCTGGCTTCCTGCAACCAAAGCAAATAATTTCTTTGTTATTTGATTTGTCATACCTTGGCTTGTCATGCTCTCTGTATGATCTTTTCCTGAAATCCTTCCTGGCCATTTTGTAAAACCTTTTGGCCAGTAGGCTTAGCAGCTCTTCATTGCCTGTGACCTTGTCTTCAGGCTGATCTTCAATGGCTTTGAAAGCTATTGATTTTTCTTTTCTTGTAGCTGGTGAGGCAGCCTTCTGCTCTTCTTCTCTATTCTTGATGAGCAGCTCATAAGACTTGAGCTTGCCCAAGAGAGCTTCAGTTGTGATCTCATTTAGGCTTTTGGCATCCTTGATTGGCCAGATCCTTGAGTCCCAAGTGCTTGGGAAGCACATTTGGATTTTGTCATTTAGCTCAGTCAATGAGATCTCCTTGTCCAAAGTTTTCAGCTCATTGACTATGAGACTGAGTCTATTATACATGTCTGCTACTGACTCAGTTTCTTCTTTCTTGAAATTCTCATATTGGGTTATGAGGTGAGATCTTCTGTCTTTTCTCTCATCAGCAGATCCTGAGACTATCTCAGATAGCTTGTCCCAAATGTCCTTTGCTGAGTTGCATTCAGCTACCTTTTTGAATATCTCATCAGACATAGTCTGCGCTAGAATGTTCATAGCTTTTGCATCAGCCAATTTCCATTTCTTTATTTTTGCATCTGTTCCTGAAGGAGGTGGAACAGCACTTGTACTTGTATTCTCTGGAGGTCTTGGACACACTGTCAAAACAGAATTGAAAATGTCCTCATCAATAGTGTTCATGTACAGTCTAATCCTTGCCTTCCAAAGTGCAAACTTAGAAAGATTGCACACTGGAGGTCTGGTGCTAGCATAATCTTTGTTTTTTGCCATGTTTTGTGAAGAAATAATCCTAATAACAAAATTTACAACAAGCATATCTAACTGGAGGGATCTTTGGGTTCAGGTGTTAGCCTATGCAACCACTGAGATGTGGTATTTTTAACCAACCTCGCTTTGATACCAATTGAAAGTGCAACTTAGATCTGATATACTCTAGAGGGGGGTTGAATAGAGTATGGTGCTTGCTGAAAACCTTTTACAACAGTTGTTGTATTCCTAAGTGAACAGGGAAGCAAAAGAAGTACATCAACTATTTAAACAAAAAGGAATCACAAACCACAGCCAGAAAACAAAAAGAAAGTAAGCAACCAAAAGACACAAGGAGCTATAGTGGTTCCCCAATCAACCTGGGTACATCCACTCTTCTACCACCCTAGGTAGGAATCCACTGCAGGATGAGTTGATCAGGTGTCCTGGGCACCAATGAGCTTTTGATAAGTTGCTCAAAAACCAAACCAGATTTTTTGATCAGGTGTCTTGCCACCACTGAGTTTTGACAAGGTCTTAGAAACCAGCACAAACTTTTGAAGGGAGTTTGATAAAGCCTTTACAGCAGAGAGATAGAGAGAGGGATGAGATGATCTTCTCTGTCAACAATCATAGAGAAGATAGTGGATGTTGTCAAAGCTCCCCCTGAGATCTTGAGTTGTTCAGGAAGTAAAGCTTTACAGTAGGGTGATAGGCCTTCAGAAAATTTGATCTCCCGCAAAAGATGATTTCAACAACAACTGAAATGTGTGGTGTCTGGAGTCTTGAATGATGATGGCCTTTGAACACTGGAATCAAAAGGGATCTGAAAATTTCAGTGTGTTGATCTCCTTTTGTGATGGTGTTCTTGTATGAATTTTAAGACTGAGAATATTTGTAACTCTTTCTATTCTGTTGTGTAATTGTTGTTGTTGCAGAATATGTGTGTCACAGAAGAATGAAAAATTGATCTTTTATTCCTTAGATCTGAATAGAATACTTCTCTGTCCAAGATAGTCGTTAGCCTGTCATAAATGACTTCCTTAACTGCATTTGTCTTCTGGAGGAAAGTCCAATAAAAACATTCCTTTAAAAATCTCTTGAAACTTGCTCCAGATTAATTGAAAATGGCTACAAGATCCTTGAAATAAATGCTGAGAATAATTCCACAACTGTCTGAATTTGAATCTTGAAAAATGTCAATCTCACCAGAAAAACGTCGAACTGAGCTCCACTATCGTTGAACTGAGCTCAGAGACTGGACTTAGACTGAAACAAAGATCGTCGATATGTGCTCAACTAACGTCGAACTGAGCTCAGAGATAGAAAAACAAACTGGAGACAAGAACGTCGATATGAGCTCGAAGATCGTCGAATGGAGTTCGACGACTTGTTGAAGTTGAGCTCAGAGATCGTCGAATGGAGTTCGACGATTCATCGAAGTGAGCTCAGCGATCATCGAATGGAGTTCGACGATTCGTCGAAGTGAGATCGACGAAATGACTTAGTCTCCTTAACTGAAATCTCTGGTCTTGAGGGCAGCTTTCAAACCTAAATACTAACCCTTAGACTCAATTCTAATTGACCTTTAGATCTATACAAGGAGGTCAAAATAGATTTCCTAAAGACATAGTGATCCTTGCCCAAATCAGTAATAGGGTGTTCCAACACAACACATTTCTCATCCAAGTCTCAACACTTCAGCAGACCTATTTCCTATGTACAGATATCAAGACTGAGGTACTGACAGCTGTCAGAACTGTCAGTTATAAACCGGATCAGCTGATTACTCATGTCAGAGCCTATTTAAAGGGATGTAGTCTTCAGAAGTAAAAAAACATAGAGAGAGAGATAGAAAAATAGAAGAAGCAGCACAACCTTGAAGCTTCAGCTACAATTAATAAGGTGGAGAGATGTCTGATCAAGAATCATCTACAACATCTCACCAGCCTAGATCAACCATAATTTCTACTTAAAGAAGCTTTGAAAAGCTAAGAAGTGTTTGATCAGATCTATCTTGTGAGAATTAAAGAAAGCATAATCATCAAGATCAGATCAAGAAGCAGTTACCCAGATCTCATACTTGGTGACAAATTCTGATTTCATTTCTCTGTTAAATTCAGTTTGTAAGATCTGTGTGTAGATCTGAGTGGAGGAGATTTATTCTCTTATTGTTATAAGCATGTATTATAAAGGCTGAGGTAGGGCGAGGATTGCATGAGGTAGGAGAAGTTGAAAATTCTTTGAGGTGTAGGGCATTTGTTGCCTAAGAAGTAAGAGTGAGGATTCATTCTGAGGTTGAGTTTTTGGGAAGAACTTGAGGTGTAGGATCTTGGTGATATGAGTGGTAAGACTTGTGAAGTCTGAGTTGTAGGAGTCGGTTGGGCTCTGAGATGTAAGATCTATTGATCTGAGTAAAGGAAAGAGGAGGAGTTTAGCTGAATCTAGTTCATTGGTAGATAAGCGAAGTGGGAAAGTGGATGTACCCATAAATTGGGGAACCACTATAAACTGTGTGCATTATGCTGTGTGTGCAGATGTGCTGTGCTGTGTTAATTCAATTGATTGCTATTTAGTTTCTGTTGATTATTAGATCTTAGTTAATCATTTCATTTAAAGTAATTCTCTAATTAAAGAAAAGGGGGACCATATTTAAATTGCAACTATTCACCCCCCTCTAGGTCAATTTCAATCCTAAAGTAAACATTTACCATTGGTATCAGAGGGAGGTCACTGAAAAAGGCATAATAGCCTAGTGGGAATCCAAAAGGATTGCAAAGAAAGAAACATCATGACCCAGAGGGAAAATAATTCAATTAAGCTCCCTGTCTACTCCAAAGAAAACTTTTAAATTTTGAAAGAAAGAGTCAGATTCTTCATGGAGGCAGCAGATCCAAGAATATACATTACTGTGGTTGAAATACAATTAATACCCATGAAAGTGTCAGTTCTTGATACAAACATCAAGACACCCAAGACTTACATGAAAATGGATAAGGATTAAATCATACTGGCCTTTATGACCAAAAGAGCTTAGAATATTATAGTTAGTACAATTGATGATTCAAATTTTCAGAATCTGATTCATTTTAAAACATCCAAAGAAATGTGGGAGTCCATGATAGTTTATATGGAAGGTACTGAACAAGTCAGAGATGATAGAAAATCACTGTTAAATCAACAGTATGAAGTATGTAGATAAGACAAAAAGGATTCAGTGTCTGAGTGTTTTGAAAATTGTTTCAGAATAGTAAACAACCTGTGGACTTATGGCAGAATTTTCACTAATTATGAACTAAATGACAAGTTCATGATGTCCCTGAACAAGGAATGGGACATTAAGATCTGTGTCATAAGAGAAATGAGAAATCTAGCCAACATAGACCCCCAGGCTCTGTTTGGAAAGCTTTTGTCTCATGAGTTACAACTTAATCTGAGAAAGTCTGAAGAAGAATCAGTCAGGGCACTCAATAAAGAAAAGACCTTGGCTCTAAAGGCTGAGTCATCCAGAAAAGTCAGAGAAAAGTCAATACTCACAAAAAACCTGGAAACTGACTATGAGTGCTCAGAATCATCCCAAACTGAAGGAGAAATAACTGAAGAGGAACTGCCACTCTTCTCTAGACAATTCAACAAGATGTTACGGAGAAGAAAATAAGGAAGATGAAAGGGTTCAGAAGGAGACTCTTCTAACAAAAAGATCAATCGTCCGGAGAAACCCAGGAAGAAAAATTCTGGGGACAGGCACGACTCTTTTCAGAATAAATATATTAAAACTAATATTGTGTACTATTGTTGCAACAGAAAAGGGCATGTCATAGCTTATTGCCCAGCAAAAAGGAAGGAGAAAATGTCTGAGGTTTTGAAAGATAGACAACACAAGAAGGCTGACAAAAGCCTATTGGCAAAACGACAGTTAACACTGTCTGACAGTGAGTCTGATTCATCAGAATCAGAAGAGGAGGAGGCTCTTATGGGCCTGATGGCCATTGAGGAAACTCAACCGGGAGAACAAGATCGGGATTGTTCAGATCCTGATAAGGTAAAATCAATCTCTAATAGTTTTTCCTCAGATTCAATTTCTGCATCAGAAAATGAATCATGTTCACATAGTAAAGAACATGATTCAGACATTGAAGCAGATTTCAACTCCCTTATCAACATGTATGGGAAGGTACTAAAGGCCTTAATTACAAGAAAACAACTTGCTAAGGATCAGGAGAAAGAGTTAGATTACTTGAGAGGAGTATCTTCTCAGTTGATAAGTGTCAATAAAAAGTTGGATTTACAAAAACTAAAACTAATTGAATTAACCAACAAGATAGATAGCCAGGCAGAGGTGATAGTTGAACAGGTCAAGACTTTCAAAGACCTGGAAGCAAATCATGCTCAGGAAAGATAGCTCCTGACTCAGTTCTCAAAGCCTAAGTCAGTGCTACTTATCATAGATACCTTCTCTGCACCATTTAGAAGTGGTGTAGGGTTTGGTAAGAATATAATTTTTTTAAAAAAGTTTGTATCTAAAGACAAAATTCCAAGTGGTCCAAATAGTCAACCTGTCAAGTATCTGCCTTCTAAAAGATGCTTGAGATCATGTGTTTCTGGACACATGATATCTGAGTGCTCTAACAACAAGGTCAATAAAGAGCCTTGCTGGATGGATTAGATGATAAAAGGCAATATAGGCCAAGAACCACCATAGAAAGTGATCAATTCAAGAAGCCAAGGAATTCTTGGGGCTGATCCCAGTGCAGCTCGCTCAAATATAAAAGGTAATGGTGTGAATTATGCACCTCTACCTTGGAAATTGGATGACAATTCTGTGTTGCACAAGAAAACAACTTCAAATGTCCAACTAAAGAGAAGATACAATAAATTTGAGTGTTGGTGTTATGGGAAGGTTAGGCATTTTGCGCTAAATTGTTGGTATAATCCAACAGGTCCTTCATATAAATTTCAACCACCTTTATTTCAAAAGTCTGCTGTATTTCACAAAACAAAGCCTAACAGGAACCAAGGCCCCAAAACTTGTTGGGTGCCTAAGGTGAAATAAATTTGTGTTTTCAGGTGGAGCCAAGTACCACTAATAAGCCAATATTGTACGTGGATAGTGTATGTTCCAGGCATATGAATGGATCAAGGAGTTTACTAAAAGACTACATTCCAGTTAAGAATGGAACAAAAGTCATCTTTGAAGGGTCATAGAGAGGACTCACCAAGGGATATGATAACATTTCTAATGGCCTAGTTATGATAACATTTCTAATGGCCTAGTTAAAGTCGCATCTGTGGAAGGATTGAACCACAATCTGATAATCATAAGTCAGCTTTGTGATATAGGATATGAAATTATCTTCCATAATGATAAGTATCAGATAAGGAATTCAAGTGATCAAGAGATCATTTTGTTAGGCACTGGGAGTGAGAATATTTATTTTCTAAATTTCCTTAGTATAAATGAACAATCACTAGTGTGTCTTGTTGCTAGTGAGAAAGACACTTTGTGTGTGCAGTGGCACATGAGGCTGCCTCACTTAAACTATAAATCTATGAGTAAACTATTTTCTTTGGACTTAGTTAGAGATAACCCATAATTAAAATACTCCAAAGAAGACATATGTTCTACTTATCAAAAATACAAACAAACAAAAGTCTCTTTTAAGAGCATTCAGTGCAAGGACACTGAGAGGTGTTTGTACTTACTTCATATGGATCTATTTGGTCAAATGTAAGTTCTTAGCTTGGGTAGGAAGTATTATACCTATGTGATTGTGGATGATCACTCCAGGTTTGCTTGGGTTTTCTTCTTAAGGAACAAATCCGAAACACTAGGTATCCTTGTTGATTTTGTCAAACAAATTCAGAATGAGATGGGATGTAATGTGGTCAAACTTAGAAGTGACCATGGAACAGAATTTCCATCTAAAAGGATGATAAATTTCTGGAAGGAACTAGGAATCCTTCAGGAGTTCTCCTCTCCAAGAATACCACAGCAAAATGGAGTTGCTGAGAGGAAAAATAAAACTCTTATTGAGGCAGCTAGAATAATGCTGAGTGATACATCTCTCCCAGAATATTTCCAGGCTGAGGCTATAAACGCAACATGCCATGTTCAAAATATAGCATTGATAAACAAGTATCACAATAAGACTCCCTATGAACTAATGAAAGACAGAAAACCAAATTTGTCCTACTTCAAAATTTTTGGAAGCAAGTGCTATGTCTTAGACATTGGGAAAACTTATCTAACCAAGTTCACAGAGAAATCCTATGAACGAATCTTTGTAGGGTATAGTCTTCATAGCAAAGCATACAAGATCTACAACTTGAAACATCAAGTTGTAGAAGAATCTATTAATGTAGTATTTGATGAATCATTTGTTTTATGTAATGATAACTGTAACAGTTCTAATCTAGGTGGTGTAAAGTCTAGA
This sequence comes from Platanthera guangdongensis, assembly GCA_039583875.1. NCBI lineage: Eukaryota > Viridiplantae > Streptophyta > Magnoliopsida > Asparagales > Orchidaceae > Platanthera > Platanthera guangdongensis. Next base: position 60,521,825 of record CM077166.1, on the reverse strand, counting down.
AGGGAAAAACTAAGAATAACTAACTAACCTAAAATAGAGTTAGACATTAGGGATAATATAGAAATTCCTATAGAGAATACTGCATTAGCTTAAGGGGAGGAAGAAAATCACCCTAATCCACCTGCAACACTAGATGATAATAGACACCTTCCTGTAGTTGTTAGATATCTTAGAGATCATCCTATAGATCAAATTATAGGTGATGCTAGATTAGGTGTGACTACTAGAAGTAGACATCACAATGAGGTTCTAAACTCTAGGTTTTTCTCACAGGTAGAACCAAAAATGTTTGAAGATGCCAATTCAGATCCCAACTAGATTATGACTATGCAAGAAGAGTTAAATCAATTTGAGAGATGCAAGGTCTGGTGTCTAGTTCCTAGACCTAGTGATCAAAATATCATAAGCACTAAGTGGATCTATTAAAATAAATTAGATGAATATGGGTTATAGTCAAGAACAAAGCTAGATTAGTGGCTAAAGGATATAGACAAGAGAAAGGATTAGATTATGACCAAACCTTTGCACCTGTAGCTAGGTTAGAAGCCATTAGATTATTTTTAGCCCATGCAGCATTCAAAGGATATAAAGTCTACCAGATGGATGTAAAGTCAACATTCCTAAATGGTACAATGAAGGAAGAACTCTATGTTGAGAAGCCACTAGGTTTTGTTGACCCTAAACACTAAAACTATTTTTTCAGGTTACACAATGCTTTATATCGGTTAAAATAGGCACCTAGAGCCTGGAATGAAACCCTCTTTGCCTTTCTTATAGAGAACATGTTCTCTAGAGGAAAGATAGACAAGATACTATTCCTAGGAACATCAAAGGTTCAAGCATATTAGTCCAGATTTATATAGAGGACATAATTTTTGGGTCTGCCAATGAGATGTTGTGTATCAAATTTGCAACTCTTATGCAAGGCAAGTTTGAGATGAGTAGCGTGGGTGAGCTAAAGTTCTTCTTGGGATTCCAAGTTAGATTATCTGGGGATGGAATATCCATCTCTCAATCTAAGTTCACTAAGGAGTTAATTAAGAGATATGGTATGAAGAATTATTCAACCATGAGAACTCCAATGGGTTCTACCGTGTCACTACACAAGGATGAGTCTGGAAAACCAGTTGATGAAACCTTGTATAGGGGCATAATTGGATCACTCCTATATTTAACAACAAGTAGGCCAGATATTATGTTCTCAACATGTGTCTGTGCTACGTACCAAGCATGCCCCCAAAGAGTCTCATTATACTGTTGTTAAGAGAATACTGAGATATCTTAAGGGCACACCCAATCTTGAGCTTTGGTATCCTAGGGATAGTGATTTTGAACTTACTGGATACACAGATGCAAAATTTTGCAGGTTATAAAGAAGACAGAAAAAGCACTTCTGGAACTTTCTAGTTTCTAGGAAAAAGTCTTATCAGCTGGAGTAGCAAGAAGTAAACAAGTGTTGCTATCTCTACAGTAGAATAAGAGTACATATCTGCTGGAAGTTGTTGTGCATAACTGTTATGGATTCAACATCAACTACTGGACTACAGTATTCAGCTAGGTAAATCAATTATGTTCTGTCATTCTACTAGTGCAATTTCTATTGCCAATATTACTGTTTCTTATTGTAGAACAAACATATAGAAATTAGATATCACTTTCTCAGAGAGAATGAAGAAAAAAATATAAGCTTACAACATATTCCAACTAAAAGACAAGTTGTTGATATCTTTACAAAACCCCTAGATGAAATTAAGTTCAATTATATAAAGTTTGAACTAGGCATGTTGAATATTGAATAAATATTTACACTTAAAAGTATGACTAATTAGGAATGCAAATTGTTTAAAAATTTTACTTTAAAAAGTCAGGACATATAAGTCAGAACACGAAATTTGTCTAAGTCACAGAATTGTGTCGAGACACCAGGGTGTGTGTCGACACTATTAGTTCAGGTGTGTTGAGACACAACAGCGTATGTCCACACTAGTACGAAATGTGTGTCGAGATACGTAACTGTGTGTCAACACTGTTTAGCGGATGTGTGTCGACAATAATAAAAGGATGTGTGTCGAGACATTATAAGTTTGCGTCGATACCTTTAGTTCGATGTCGAGAAACATAAACCTTCTGTCGACACATGTTGACACATCTCGCCAGCTTAGGTTTTCTTTTTGACTCCAGAAATTTCCCAATATTGAGAAAATCACTAAATGTTGGTCGCCTTTTCACCTTCAAAAGACTGATGCTATAAATAGTATATGTTAGGTTTTGTCGACTTCACTCGCCAGTAATCTTGAGAGACTAATTGTTGTGTGTAGAGACCTAGAAATACATAGTCGACACTGTTGAAACCGAAAATCGGTCTCATGTGGAGTTCAACCCTTGGGGAAGGGGTGACCGCGCACCTACTACCCTCAAGCGAACGATCTAGGCACAAGACTAGGAACACAAGGGATAGACCCAAGGTCTCAGCGTGGAGGACCCGCCGCATACCCGGAAGACTTACAAACTATTCCCCTCCCAAGCTAAGGGCTGAGCTAAGGCATCTTCGGAGGGCTCTCTTGGCCGACCGGAACATCCAAGGAGGATCTCGAGATCCACTCCCAAACTAGAGGTGCCACCTCGGGTCTATGTAAAATGTTCCCCGCCCATCTTACTATTGGCGCAAAACCGCCCATCAGCCCTACTCTACGCAGCCCCAATTGGGCCGCTAACAGCGGAACTCCGCTATTCTGAAAGGATGACAACAGGCCATCAGGGGTTTCCTGACATCTATTTCTCGGGGCCCACACGGGGGGTGCGGTTCATGAACACGCCGCTCGCCCCAGTCAGGAGTAAACTGCATATTCACAGAGCATCACAGATATGAAAGAATATTACAGGAATATAAATTCCATACTCAGCACGCAGGCCGGCAATATAAACAAAAAGGCCTTCGAGGGCCGGCACAAGCTTGGGCTTAAGCCAGCTACTCCCTGCCTGGTACTGCAACACCTGTACGCCAACGTCTCGACGAGCGGCGGCCAACTGGTCATCGGTCGGCTAACAAAAGCGGGCCAAACATATTGCGCACACCCCCTTTTTTGGGGCTTGTGGCGCGCATTCCCTGCAAACAGCCAATAAACAACTTCCTCGGAGGCTTCTCCGGGAATCCCAGAACATCACCAATCCGGCTCACATGTCCGGATGGGCTTCACACAGCATGCCTAAACCCGTACTCACACTTCCAGGTACTAATGCAATTAACTGCGGGGACGTACACGTCAACCTGTCGAAAAGCTCCATTTCCCCCACCCGTTGGTGGAGAGGGGCTCCCATGCAAATATGCAAACTGAGGGCTTCACCTGCCCAAGTTGAAACATCGTTTCCCTTATTGCGTGCTTGGCGGTGGGGCCGGGAGAGGAGCTCCGGGTCGATCCTGCTTCGTGCGGCCACGTTGGTGGTCTCTCTCCACTCTAGGCCGAGCCTAGCTCCAGGCCGAGCTTACTTCCGGGAGAGGGGGAGGTCGAGGTGTGCTGCTCTAAGCCGGCAAAAAGGGAGGGGGGCCGGTTGCTCCAAGCGGCTAGAAAAAGAGGGAGGTCGGGGTTGTGGTTGCTGCTCCAGGTCGGAAAAAGGAGGGAGAGGGGCGGGGTTCTGTTGTTGGCCTGAGAGAGAGAGAGGGAGGGGGCGGCGCTCTGTTGTTGGCCGAGAGAGAGAGAGAGAGGGAGGCAGCTGTGCTGCTTTGCCGGCCACGGGAGAGAGCGGGGAAGGAGGCCGTGCCCTAGCCCGGGCGGTGGCCGGAAAGAGAGTGGGGGCTGGCGGCCCCTTGCTGCTCCAGGCCTAGGGTGAGAGAGGGAGAGGGCGGCGGCTGCGCTGCCTTGCCAGCGACGGGAGAGAGCGGGAATGGGGCGGCGGCGGCTGCCCTGCTTGGCCGAGCCCTAGTGGGGAAGAAAAATCCCCCCCCCCCCCCGATGCCTTCTTTTTCCTTTTCTCCTGCTGTACCCCCCCCCCCCCCCCCCCCCCCCCCCCCCCCCCGTGTTCTCTTCTTTTTTCTTTCTTTCCTTAACTCCTTTTTTCCTTTTCCCCTTATACCCGTGCTGACCCCCCTTTTCATCTCATATTTTATATATCTAATATATATATAATATATTATATACATTATAATATAATATAATATATATATATATAATATATGAACTTATGCGCATATAACCTCCGCACGCACGCACGCACGCACGCACGAGGACCCGCACGGGGTCGCACCAACTCGTCGCCCATAACACGCCCCTATGCTGATATTTGGGGAGGGTCACACTCGCCCGGCTACGGGGTTGTACAGACACCCTTCTAACTCAAGATCTTTCAAATAGAATGGCACCAAAGTTCGATGATCACATCAACGAGGGATATGAAATTGTGTGCGACACATTCGACACCGCATCTGCAGATATCAAGAAAGTGATAGACGTTGTGAATGTGGCAGGGTTGGAGTATCTTCTTTCAGAACCAACCAAGATCTGGAAGAGAGAGGTATCTGGATTTTTCCCTAATGCCTCCTTAAACTCTAACTCTGACATGATAAAATCCAGTGTCAATGGAGTAAGGATAAAGGTAAATACCAAAAGATTGGTTAAAGTCTTTAATATTTGAAGAATTTCACAAGATAATGACCTGGATTAAACCCATACAACTGAGGCACTTGTTTTGTGTGGACTACATCCAACCACTAGTATTGGACATTCTTTCAACAGAAAGGTAATGAATTCCCAAAGTAAATTCCTGTCTGAAATTATTGGAAAGGTGCTCCTCTAGAAGACTGGAGCACATGACAGATTTTTCAATGTCATGTTTAATCTGATGACTAGAATTATATTCAAAATCACTACTGACTGGAATAGAGTGCTGTTTTATAAAATTGTTGAAGGAATTCAGAAGACCAATATGGGCAGAATAATTAGCTTGTATCTGCTAAAGGTAATTCCAGATTACATCAATCTGAAACTTGGAAATAAAATTAATCATATGAGGAGAATGGATCTAAGAATCCTGTCAAGGTAGGACAGAGTCTTTATTAAGGAAACTCCTGCACCTAAGCAGAAAAAGGAAATAAAAGTTAAGAAAAAATTGGTAGAGGAAGTAGTATCCTCCAGTGATTCTAAAGAAGAGGTGAAATTCAGTTCAGATGAAAATCCAGAGGATGTCCAAGGTCGGTCTCCTAGGCAATTCCCTGAGACCAGCGCACAAGTGCAGGGGAAGATCATTCCAGAAAAAGAATTAACAGAGGGGGAGAACCTCACAGAATTGCTAATGGATACAACCACAACAATCATCATGAATGTAGTTCATGACCTAGAAAAGGCACAAGCTACTACACATGAAATATCTAATCAATTATGGAAGAAGAAACTCTACAAGAGACTGAAGAAGTAGTTCCAAAGACAAAGGATACTATTATTCAAGAAGAGAGAATTGCAGATTCTCAGATTGACATACCTAATGCTGAGTTCAGCATGCAGATATTACAGTGGATAATATTCCTATTCATCAAGAAGATACATGAATTGAGGGGGAGTTGGCCCCTATTACTGAGAAAAATAAAGAGACACCTCTAGTTGAAGAGGTTAGTTCTTATGACTCTGAGGATGCAGATGGTTCTCAACAGAAGAAAAAAAAAACTTTCTGCAATAAAGACGAAGGGCAAGAGCTATAAAAAATATCTTCAGTCTGGACCACAAGCTACTACTACAATAGATCACAGCTCTTTGCTTGTGCAACTATAACTCATGCTTGATAAGCAAAGGCAAGATTTAGAGAAGTATGTGGATGAAAGAAACAAGGAGTTGCAATTTCAGCTAGCACAAGAGATCAAGTCAATAAGATTAGAAGTAAATCTTCTGAAAACTTAAATGACTACATCCTTTGAGAAAGGGGCTGATGCAGTAGTTTATCTGGCAAAGCAACAACAGGATGCCAAGCAAATCCAGGATGATGTGGCAATCAAGCAAGGAGGTGTCCTTGAAAATCAGAACAGACTGAATGAGAATTTGATAGTAATGCATGAAACTACCTTGGGTGAAATTAAGACTCAAACTACTACTTTGAAAAGCAAAATTCATTCTACTGGCAATGATATTAATGCCAAACTGCAAAGTTATTCTGAATCTATCCTTAAGGATATCAAAGATTCTTGCAAAACTTTGGACAACAATTTACTACGGGTTAAGAATACAGTGACTACAGGTATCAATTATGTTGAAGGATAGGTCAGATTTCAAAAGAATGATCTAAGAGATCATATTGAGAGAGAAGTCATAAATGTCACAACTCGCATTTTCACCGAAAATAAGGCTTATCAGAGTAAGGGAAAATACGCGTCATGATGCTATGTCAGCAGGGGATAACTGCAGACGCTTAGGCAGACACCAAACTAATCATGAAGAAAGGTTTCTTTTAAGTTATTTTAAGGAAAATCAGTTAAGTACAGAAGTTAGCTGTATCCCTCGGCTTAGTGATTCATCTAGTCCACGAATCAAAATATATTATACGCTGTGGAAAAATACATGATTAGATTAACTCAAACATCCTACATGAGTAGAAACGTCCCTAAAGGACAACTCATGCTAAGCAAAACTGTAAATTTATTATACTAGGGAAGATAACTTTTACGGTCGCCAAAAATAACAAGTTAGAGTTTCAATTTATGCAATGCATGAAGTAATAGTAGTAGGTTTATAGTTGAAAATACCTAACATGTATTCCTAGCATAAATCCTCCCAGAGAACAAGTAATCCACATCTACAATTAAAGAAATGAGCAGCTAGCAAGTATCAAGCAACTAACAAAATCAGTGGGCGCCAACAAAATGACACGAACCCACGAACAAAAGTATGTCTGAAGTAGCAAAACTAAACAAACAACAAACTACCTCGATGAGACGAGGCAACAAACACGGCCAACGCTCCGCCCAGAAAACTCCAAAACCAGCACTGCCGCTACTGCTCTGAACCTGAGGCATTCCAAAAATAGAACACCTCAGCAAGAAAGTACAAGTAGTGGCAGGAAGAGTAATAAGCCAAAATAAGCAAAGGTCAACAGGGGCACCAACTAAAGACCAAACACACTGAAGTAAAGTACGAAAGAAACAGGGTATCAACAGGAAAAGAACTCCTAGATGATTTGCCACGTTCCACAAGAGTGCACCAGACGCACAAGGCTATAAGGTGGCTACATGATTATTTCACCAGAAAGAAAAATTCAAAACCTTTATTAGGCACCTGTGGTCGACTCTACCCAAACACACGGGCGAAGTGGTAACTCTTGGACGCACCACCTAAGAACATGGGTGAAGTGGTCGCTCTTAGACACACCCTCCAAAAACACGGGCGAAGTGGTCGATCTTGGACACACCCCCCAAAAACACGAGTGAAGTGGTCGCTTTTGGACACACCCCCCAAAAAGAAACAAAACAGATATATAATCCGTCTAACTGTGAGGGAGTCTCATACTCTCCACCATACACTATAGATATCCAAGAACCAGGTAGACTTCCAAAGGGCACCAATGAAGGTGACAAACACTGCAGAGGTGGAATCATCCACTAACTCTCGCATTCAAGAACCCAACGAAACCACAACACAAAATATCTCAAGATTTGGCTCGACAGATTCTACTTGACATTACCGAACTCAAGACGCGATTGATCAACCCTTACAGACGATTTATAATCTTAGATAAACTATAATATGTTCGATAACGATAAATAAGCCAATTAACGCCAACACTAAAAACATTCTATCAAACCAATATGAAGTTACCAGATTCAGTTAGCGAAATAATATTTAGAAATTTTCAAGTGATCAAAAGATTAGACATAACTATAACTTGGAAAGAAAATCAAGGAACAAAACTCATTCATTACCATCAAATCGGACAAGGAGAAACGAGGGGAAACCACCACTTGCCTTGGTTTTACCGGAAAAGTCCACCGAATCACTCCACGTAGTAGATCGGGGCAAAAGGATGCGGGAGGAGTTGAAATCTTGACAAAAATGGCCAAAATAGAGGTTAGGGCCGAAGAACCATAACGAGAAATCTCAAGAAATGGGGAAGAAATTACCACGAGGGCGTAGCTCTCGGCGAGAGCGTTCCGTATCTATATTCGGATGAAGATTTCGAGCACCGGAGCACCGTCGGCGGCAACCAGAAGGTTCACGAAAAATTTTCTCTCTCACGATCACGCCACTCTGGTTCGGGAGGAAAAGAATCGGAGAAGATGAAGTATGGTTCTAAACCTAAGTCAAAGATATATATATATATATATATATATATATATATATATATATATATATATATATATATAAAATTTTTTCAAAAAGCGTTATTTATGAGCAGTTTCGGGAAAATCGATAATAGAGGTCTAAGATGGCTTCAAATCTAAAAGTGTCCACCACAAAAGTTGTAGATCTCGTCGAGACGAACAAATTTCATGTTAAGCATTGTTTCGTACAGCATCGTTTTGACCCTCAAAAAGGCATCCGAACGTAAACAACAATTGACCTACTCGAGTTGCAGAATGACCTACACGAGTAGCAGAATGACCTACACGAGTAGCAGAATGACCTACACGAGTAGCAGTATTGACCTACTCGAGTTGCAGAAAGACCTACACGAGTTGCAGAATGACCTACACGAGTAGCAGAATTGACCTACTCGAGTAGCAGAAAGACCTACACGAGTTGTAGAATGACCTACACGGGTAGCAGAATTGACCTACTCGAGTAGCAGAAAGACCTACACGAGTTGCAGAATGACCTACTCGAGTAGCAGAATTTACCTACTCGAGTAGCAGAATTGACCTACTCGAGTTGCAGAAAGACCTACATGAGTTGCAGAATGACCTACATGAGTAGCAGAATTGACCTACTCGAGTAGAAGACGTACACGAGTACATATAGAAATCACTCGAGTAAAATTGCAGGAAAAACAATTCTTTTGCAAATACACCCTTTTGATCAAACTATATGAATGAATAGTAAAGGACATTTTTGAATAGTACTATAATATTAAAATAATCATATTTATATATTTTGAATAAGAAAACACAAGTTCAAAACGGAGGCCCAAACGCGCGCCGAACTGAACGAAACTCGCACTGTAGACGAACACTGACGCTAGGAACACAACGGCGAAGTCAAAACCAAAATCCGAAGAGCCATTCCCGAGATATTAATCTTCAATGTACATGACGATCATAAACAATCGAAAACTTCAATCGCGCACCGAGACTCCAAAACAAAATGCTCGGATTGAGACGAAACCTAACGAGCAAGTCCAAAATTACTTAACTTAAATTCCAAATGCAAAATTTTCCCATTATAACAAGAATTCGGCCTACGCGACCGCACGGATGCGAAAATGCCTTAACGACATTGCGCCGTCAACTCAACGTTAAAAGTAACGCCACGACGTCATAAATCTGACGTTGCCCAAACAAATAAATTCATCGAAAAAAAATCGAGGGCGTTACAGTCACTCCCCCTAAAAAGAAGTTTCGTCCCGAAACTTATCACAACTCCAAAACCAAACCAAAATCGATAAAACCATGCATAATTGAAAACATAGCAACATACCCAAAAATAAGAGAAGAGGTGCGGATGAGATTCCCTCATTGTCGATTCCAATTCCCACGTCGCGCTCTCGACGTCTTGATTTCTCCAAAGAATCTTGACCATCGGGATGGTCTTTCTCCGCAACATACGCTCTTAAGAATCCAGAACACGAATAGGTTCTTCCACATACGTAAGGTTGGGCTGAATCTGGGGCATCGAGTCGAGGACTTGACGATCATTACGAACACACCTCCGCAACTGGCTCACATGGAACACATCATGGACACCAGGGAAGGTCGCAGGCAAATCCAGCCTATCAGCTGACACTCCGATGCGCTCAAGAATCTGGAAAGGTCCCACGTACCGGGGGTCTAACTTGTGGTACCTTCCAAACCTTTTAACGCCAGACATCGGAGAAACATTCAGAAAAACAAAGTCTCCAACCGCAAACTCCAGATCGACCATTCGTCGATTAGCATACAATAGAGCTCTTGAGCCACTCAGAGCTTTTCCCGAATATGAGTCACGACACAAATCATCTCTTCAAGGGCTTCTGGACCTAGCAACGGTCTCTCACGAACTTCAACCCAAAATAAAGGAGTTCTACAACGCCTCCCATACAAGGCCTCAAACGGAGCCATATGCAAACTCTCGTGATAACTATTATTGTAAGCAAACTCCATGAGTCTGAGACGCTCATCCCAAGCACCACCATGATCCAAAATATAACATCTGATCATATCCTCTACAATCTGATTTACCCTTTCCGTCTGACTATTAGTCTGCGGATGATAGACGGTGGAATACCTTAAATCAGTACCCAAACCCTCCTGTAAACTCTTACAAAAGCGAGACGTAAATCTAGAGTCTCAATCTGATACAATGCTAACAGGAACTCCATGCAACCTGATGACCTCTTCAAGATATAGCTCAGCTATCTTCTTCATCGAGTACCCAATCTTAAATGGAATAAAGTGAGCACACTTTGTCAATCTATCGACTCTCACACAAACAGAGTCATGCCCACGGGGAGATTTTGGTAGACCGGTGATGAAATCTATTGAAATACTCTCCCATTTCCAACTTGGAATATCAAGCGGTGTCAATTTACCACCAGGCCTTCTATGATCAGCCTTAACACGCTGACATGTATAACATTCCGATACAAACTTTGCGATGTCATTCTTCATCCCTGACAACCAAACAATTTGCTTTAGATCTTTATACATCTTAGTGTAATAAGGATGGTAGGTTACACTGGAACCATGAGCTTCAGCACATATCTTAGGTCGAATATCGCCAAAGGCGGGGATGCAAAATCTACCCCGATACATCAAGGTATCTAACTCATCCACAGAGAAATCAGGTAGCTCCCCCTTCACAGTTCTATTCCAGAGATGCAACAAATCAGGATCATCCTTCTGATGTGCTCGAGTAAGGGAAATCCAAGAGGGTTCTTCTGCTTGTAGACTAGCAGGCACGGTACTACTCCCAACCTCAATATCTATCAACAAAAATTCTTCTACCAAGGACTACACCGACAGATTAAAAATCTTAGCGGTCTTTCTACTCAAGGCATCGGCTACTACATTAGCCTTTCCTGGATGATAAAGAATTTCCACTTCATAATCCGCCACATATTCTAACCCACGAGGCTGACGCAGATTTAGTTCTTTCTGAGTGAAGACGTACTTCATACTCTTATGGTCTGTATAGATCGTGCACAATGCGCCATGTAATAAATATCTCCAAAGCTCCAGCGCATAAATTACGACAGCAAACTTCCAAATCATGCGTAGGATAGTTTCTCTCATGGATCTTTAGTTGTCTCGGTGAATACACGATCACCTTACCATCTTGCATTAAAACACAACCAAGTCCGATGTGTGACGCGTCAACATACACAGCATACTCAACTCCTTCCGTAGGTAAGGTTAAAATCGGAGCAGTACATAATCTCTTCTTCAACTCTTGGAAAGCCTCTTCGCACTTATCGCTCCAAATGTAAGCAATATTCTTCTGAGTAAGTCTAGTTAGAGGAGAAGACAACACCGAAAACCCCTCCACGAATGTTCTATAATAGCCAGCCATGCCCAAGAAACTCCTAATCTTCTTGGGTGTAGAAGGTCTCTCCATTCCATCACGACAGAAATCTTGGTCGGATCTACCGAAATACCGCCCATGCTTACAACATGGCCAAGAAGGACACCTGGGGTAGCCACAACTCACACTTGCTCAACTTCGCATATAACGTATGCTCCCTCATGGTCGACAAAATCAAATGCAAATGCTGAGTATGATCCTCAGGATTACGGGAATACACCAAGACATCATCCTCTATAAATACAATCACAAAACGGTCCAGACCTAGGACGAACCCTATGTCCCTCACAGGAGGAAGACTAGGAAGATTAGCAAGAAAAACATCTGAACAGTCACGCACCATACAGATCTCCTCTAGACACGATAAACCTACCTTGGTTTCCAGAACTGGAACCAAATAAGAAAAACACCTAGAAGCTAAAAGCTTCCGAGTACATACTGCAGAAATAACTGTAGAAGCCTGACGCGGATAACCATAACCACTCCTGAGTTGACAGTCGTCCATCTTGAAGTCCAAGCGCTTAACCTTACACTGGGTAACAAGGTCATGCCTAGACAACCAGTACAGGCCCAAGACTATACTAAACCTTCCAGGTCTATCACCTTTAAATCAGCAACCACTAGAAAAACAAATAACGGAATTGGACAACCCTGAATATCTTCGTCCAATACCACAGAATCACTAGAAGGAAACTTGACACAAAACACGTCACCAACCTGATCGAGGGTCAAACCATGATGCTCTACAAAGGGCCTAGCCATGAACGGGTGGGTAGCGACACAATCAAAAGGAACACGCGTCCAACGGTTCTTTACCTTAATTTACTTATAAAATCGTATACATAACTTATTCAATCAATAACAAAACTAGATAGAACTTAACCTGAAATCACTTGGGTTGAAGACTGAGTTTCTTCTTCGTTCGTCACGATCAGTTTACCTTTTCCTTTGTCCTGATTTGGTGGTAGCGGTAGAGCCCGAGGCGGGGCCGGCTGCAGTGGGGACTGAGCCTGGGGACACGAAGTCTTCAGGTGTCCCTTCTGCCCACAATGGAAGCAAGTCTTTTCCTTCAACCAGCAATGACTCACGTCATGTCCCTTCTTTGAACAGAATGTGCAGACTCGATCTCCCTTGGGTACTCCTTGGATGGCGAGCACCCGCTGCTTCTTTTGAGTGGCACTTCTCTTGAAACAACTTTCGAAAAGGTGGCCAGGTCGACCATAGAAGCTACATATTTCTCCACTTTTCTTTTTCGAAGAAGGGACGGATGCCCTAGAGATTCCATGCTCAACACCCTTCCTCTTCTCTTTCCTCGGTATCATATCACGATCCTTAGCATATCCAATGGTCTTAACTTCAAGAGCAACTTCTACTGTCCTCGCATTAGTCTCGGACTGGTAAGTATTGGCAAACTGCAGAATGTCATTTTGGAGACCACCTAAGAAACCTTTAACCCTGCGCTCCTCAGCAGCCCTCAACTCAGAAGCAAACTTATTAAATTTACTGATCTCACTCTCATACCCAATCACTACGGGGGTTTGCTCACTAGGATGCTGTCCTAAGGTGGTAGCCAATAATGCCTGCAACTGTGCTTGCATTGCCACGATCTGACCTGCCATGGTCTACATGCTCTGGCGTAGTTCAATAATCATCGCCTCACCCCGCGTACCTGACGACCCGCCCTCATACTGGGGAGTCGACCTGGTCGTAACACGCTCATGCGACATTCAAAAAAAAACACATAACACCTCATTAAAACTCTAGCTTAAACTAGGACTACACCACTTAGTTCAGACCATACTTAAAAGACACTTGCTTACGCTGAACTTGCTCTGGGAATTTTATAATGATGCTATGTCCTACTTAGGATGATATCCTCTCATCCTATTGACTCTTGTGCCTATGACATGAATGCATGTATTCTTTATTTTTTTTTTGATTTAAAACCATGTGTGTACATATGTCATCCCGCAAATCTTTAGCTTGGCGCGTTGTGCTTATACAATGTTATGCTATGCATGATTGTGCTATGCATTCTAAAAAGGCCCTAATGCAAATTATGAGCGGCATATGCATGAAAATGTCATGCATACAATACTATATGACATTCTCATGCAACGAAAAAGAAACGTGCTAGTCCCATTCATGTGGTGAGGTTATGCATCTCATACTACATAACCCTCACATGTTGCCCCTATTTTGGAACCATATACAGACACATCTTATGCATCCCATACTACATAATATGCCCCGTATACTTCATGTTATGCTATGAGTGTAGTGTTCGTGCTTCAGCCAAGACGTGCTGATGACATATCGGTGCGTGTATGATATGATGCTAAACACTTAATATCAACAAGGAAAGGTTGCCCGACAAATTATCAAGCAACCACCCTCTGATACCAACTGTCACAACCCGCATTTTCACCGCAAACAAAGATTATCAGAGTAATTGAAAATATGCGTCATGATGCCACGTCAGCAGGGGATAACTGCGGACGCTTAGGCAGACACGAAACTAATCATGAAGAAAGGTTCCTTTTAAGTTATTTTAAGGAAAATCAGTTAAGTGCAGAAGTTATCCATATCCCTCAGCTTAGTGGCTCATCTAGTCCACGAATCAAAATATATTATACGCTGTGGAAAAATACTTGATTAGATTAACTCAAACATCCTACATGACTAAAAACGTCCCTAAAGGACAACTCATGCTAAGCAAGACTCTAAATTTATTATAGTAGGGAAGATAGCTTTTACGGTCGCCAAAAATAACAAGAGTTTCAATTTATGCAATGCATGAGGTAATAGTAGTAGGTTTTATAGTTGAAAATACCTAACATGTATTCCTATCATAAATCCTCCCAGAGAACAAGTAATCCACATCGATAATTAAAGAACTGAGCAACTAGCAAGTATCAAGCAACTAACAAAATCAGTGGGCGCCAACAAACTGACACGAACCCACGAACAAAAGTATGTCTGAACTAGCAAAACTAAACAAACAACAAACTACCTCGCTGAGACGAGGCAATAAACATGGCCAACGCTGCCGCCTAGAAAACTCCAAAACCAGCACTGCTAACCGCTACTGCTCTGAACCTGAGGCATTCCAAAAACAGAACACCTCAACAAGAAAGTACAAGTAGTGGCAGAATGAGTAATAAGCCAAAATAAGCAAAGGTCAACAGGGGTACCAACCCAAGAACAAACACACTAAAGTAAAGTACGAAAGAAATAGGGTATCAATAGGAAAAGAACTCCTACATTACTTGCCACGTTCGACAAGAGTGCACCAGACGCACAAGGCTATAAGGTGGCTACATGATTATTTCACCAGAAAGAAAAATTCAAAACCTTATTAGGCACCTGTGGTCGACTCTACCCGAACACACGGGCGAAGTGGTCACTCTTGGACGCACCACCCAAAAACACGGGCGAAGTGGTCGCTCTTGGACACACCCCGCAAAAACACGGGCGAACTGGTCGCTCTTGGACACACCCCCAAAAACACGGGCGAAGTGGTCGCTCTTGGACACACCCCCCCAAAAGAAACAAAATGGATATATAATCCGTCAAACTGCGAGGGAGTCTCATACTTTCCACCATACACTATAGACATCCAAAAACAAGGTAGACTTCCACAGGGCACTAATGAAGGTGAAACACTGCAGAGGTGGAATCGTCCACTAACTCTTGCATTCAAGAACCCAAAGAAACCACAACACAAAATATCTCGAGATTTGGCTCGACAGATTCTACTTGACATTACCGAACTCCAGACGCGGTTGATCAACCCTTACGGATGATTTACAATCTTAGATAAACTATAATACGTTCGATAACGATAAATAAGCCAATTAACACCAACACTAAAAACATTCTATCAAACTAATATGAAGTTACCAGATTCAGTTAGCGAAATAAGATTTAGAAATTTTCAAGTTATCAAAAAATTAGACATAGCTATAACTTGTAAAGAAAATCAAGGAACAAAACTCATTCGTTACGATCAAATCGGACAAGGAGAAACGATGGGAAACCACCACTTGCCTTGGTTTTACCGGAAAAGTCCACTGAATCACTCCACGTTGTAGATCGGGGCAAAAGGATGCGGGAGGAGTTGAAATATAGACAAAAATGGCCAAAATAGAGATTAGGGCCGAAGAACCCTAATGAGAAATCTCAAGAAACGGGGAAGAAATTACCACGAGGGCGTAGCTCTCGGCGAGAGTGTTCCGGATCTATGTTCGGATGAAGAATTCGAGCACCAGAGCACCGTCGGCGGACACCGGAAGGTTCACGAAAATTTTTCTCTCTCACGATTACGCCGCTCTGGTTCGGTAGTAAAAGAATCGGAGAAGATGAAGTTTGGTTCTAAACCTAAGTCAAAGAATATATATATATTAATAAAACGTTTTGTCAAAACGCGCTATTTATGAGCAGTTTCAGGAAATTCGATAATAGAGGTCTAAGATGGCTTCAAATAGAAGAGTAGCAGAATTGACCTACTCGAGTTGCAGAAAGACCTACACGAGTTGCAGAATGACCTACACGAGTAGCAGAATTGACCTACTCGAGTAGCAGAAAGACCTACACGAGTTGGAGAATGACCTACACGAGTAGCAGAATTGACCTACTCGAGTAGCAGAAAGACATACACGAGTTGCAGAACGACCTACACGAGTACCATAATTGACCTACTCGAGTAGCATAATTGACCTACTCGAGTTGTAGAAAGACCTACACGAGTTGCAGAATGACCTACACGAGTAGCAGAATTGACCTACTCGAGTAGCAGAAAGACTTACACGAGTATATATAGAAATCACTCGAGTAAAATTGCTGGAAAAACAATTCTTTTGCAAATACACCCTTTTGATCAAACTATATGAATGAATAGTGAAGGACATTTTTGAATAGTACTATAATATTAAAATAATCATATTTACATATTTTGAATAAGAAAACACAAGTTCAAAACGGAGGCTCAAACGCACCTCAAACTGAACGAAACTCGCACAGTAGACGAACACTGACGCTACGAACACAACGGCGAAGTCAAAACCAAAATCCGATGAGCCATTCCCGAGATATTCATCTTCAAGGTACAGGACGATCATAAACAATCGAAAACTTCAATCGCACGCCGAGACTCCAAAAAAATGCTCGTATTGCGACGAAACTTGACGAGCAAGTCCAAAATTACTTAACTTAAATTCCAAATGCAAAATTTTCCCATTACAACAAGAATTCGGCCTACTCGACTGCACAGACGCGAAAATGTCTTAACGACATTGCGCCGTCAACTCGACTTTAAAAGTAATGCCATGACGTCATAAATCTAACGTTGCCCAAACAAATAAAATCATCGAAAAAAAATCGGGCGCGTTACAATAAAGGAGGAGAGAGTCATGATTCAGGCCAGTGCTGAACAAGCTACCTGGATTGCAAACAATATCAGAGATACTTTAGGCTTTCCTCCCCTATAGTATGGGGGTGATCAAACAGTTGAATCTGGTTGTCAACAACCACCTCTACTTCAAGCACCTCCGGCTGAATTATTTACTCCTGCAACCCCAGCCAATGTTGAGTCTATTCAAGCAAAAGTTAACCATATGTATAGTCCTCCTCAAGGCATTAATAAGAATGTAGTATTTGAGAAAGTGGACAGGCCTGCTACTACTCCAGATACTGAGCCTCAGTTATCAAAGAGAAGGTTTAGAGAATAGGCTGAGACTAAACCTGATTTTGAGCAATAGAGTCCAACCTCTAGATCAATCATTCTTACTACATGGAAAACAGTGAATGCTAATATTACTTATAGAGGGAAATGGTATTCTAAATAGGAATGGGCTAAACACCTGAAACAGCAAGATGTGATTCAAAAATTCAGGCAAGATTTGAAGAGAGGAAAGCTTCCTGCTAATTCCATAGATCCCAGCAAGTATTTCCCAAAGCCATATCAATATTTTGAGAGGCAAAGGCTGAAGAAAGAAGTAATAGCTAAAGCTAAAGCTAAGGAAGCCAAAGGTAAGGAAGTTGCTGTGGACAAGGAGCCT
Organism: Platanthera guangdongensis; assembly: GCA_039583875.1. Classification (NCBI taxonomy): domain Eukaryota; kingdom Viridiplantae; phylum Streptophyta; class Magnoliopsida; order Asparagales; family Orchidaceae; genus Platanthera; species Platanthera guangdongensis. The sequence goes on along the minus strand of CM077166.1, from coordinate 60,504,076 downwards.
GAAATGAAAGCCAAGATACAATCAGGAAAAAGGCATAATGATTAAGGAACCTGAGTTGCCTTAGGATTTTCTTTGCTTTATATTTCTTATGGACATTTTGATCTGTAACTATTAAAAATTTGTATTGATGAGTTGTAAATATACCAATTTTATAGTATTTTAATTATATCATTTTAGTTTAATTTTGTCTTTATTAGTTAGTTTTATTCAATAAATTGCTTTCTTTTTTTAAAAATTTTACTAACTTAAGTTTATTTTGATGTCCTAAAAATTTGCAGGAAATTGCCAAAAAAAAGCAAGTACACGCCCGTGTAGTTTGCGTCACGCCCGTGACCAGGGCATGATACTCCTATTTCCCGTGAAATCAGCAATTTTTGAAGAAAAAGCGTGACACGCCCAATGACACGTCCATGTCATTGGACATGCCCCGTGACCGAGCCCCGTGTCACCGCGCTTGATGTTTTGCGCTCGATGTTCGTCAACATAAGCGGGCCAAAGATATTGCGGGCCAAAGATATTGCGCACGCCCACTTTTTGGGGGCTACGGAGCGCATTCCCTGCAAACGGTAAGTAAACAACTTCGTCGGAGTCTTCTCCGGGAACCCTAGAACATCACCAATCCGGCTCACATGTCCGGATGGGCTTCACACAGCATGCCTAAACCCGTACTCATGTTCCGGGTACTAATGCAATTAACTGCGAGAACGTGCACGTCAACCTGTCGGAGAGCTCCCATCCCCCCACCCGTTGGTGGAGAGGGGCTTCCGTGCAAATATGTAAACTGAAGGCTTCACCTGCCCAAGTTGAAACATCGTTACCCTTGTCGCGTGCTTGGCGGCGGGGCTGGGAGTGGAGCTCCGGGTCGATCCTGCTGCGTGCGGCCGCGTCGGTGGTCGCTCTCCACTCTAGGCCGAGCCTCGCTCCAGGCCGAGCCTCGCTCCAGGCCGAGCCTCGCTCTAGGCCAAGCCTCGCTCCAGGCCGAGCCTCGCTCCAGGCCGAGCCTCGCTCCAGGCCAAGCCTCGCTCCAGGCCGAGCTTGCTGCCGGGAGAGGAGGAGGTAGAGGTGTGCTGTTCCAGGCCGGGAAAAAGGGAGGGGTGCCGGGTTGCTCCTGGCAGCTGAAAAAAGAGGGAGGTCGGGGTTGTGGTTGCTGCTCCAGGTCAGAAAAAAGAGGGAGGGGCGGGGCTCTGTTGTTGGCCGAGAGAGAGAGAGGGAGGGGGCGGGGGCTCTATTGTTGGCCGAGAGAGAGAGAGAGGGAGGGGGCGGCGGCTGCACTGCTTTGCCGGCGACAGGAGAGAGCGGGGAAGGAGGCCGTGCCCTAGCCCGGGCGGTGGCCGGAGAGAGAGTGGGGGCGGGTGGCCCCTTACTGCTCCAGGCCTAGGGTGAGAGAGGGAGGGGGCGGCGGTTGCGCTGCCTAGCCGGCGACGGGAGAGAGCGGGAATGGGGCGGCGGCGGCGGCGGCTGCCCTGCTTGGCCGAGCCCTAGCGGGGAAGAAAAATTCCCCCCGATGCCTTCTTTTTCCCCTTTTCCCTGTTGTACCCCCCTCTCCTCTCTTATTATCTTCTTTTTTCCTTTCATTCCTTTTTCCTTTTCTTTTTTATACCCGTGCTACCCCCCCCCCCCTTTTGATCTCATATTTTATATATCTAATATATATAATATATTATATATATTATAGTAAAATATATAATATATATAATATATACATATATAATATATGAACCTATGCGCATAGAACCTCCGCACGCACGCACGCACGAGGACATGGACATTTTCGAACGGGGTCGCACCAACTCGTCGCCCATAACACGCCCCTAGGATGATATTTGGGGAGGGTCACACTCGCCCGGCTATGGGGTTGTACAATGAATAGCGATGTCGATCTCGATCTGTAACTATCTTCAGAATGAATCCTCCGAACTTAGAAGGACTGGCCGGAGAAGATGGTGGTGGCGGCTTCCGTTTTGTGAAAACAGAGAGGAGTCGGCTGAAGAACTTTCTCAAAATAAAATGACAAGAATGCTTGGAGAAAAATTAGGGTTTGTCATTTTCTGATAAGACTTTATATAGGAGAGAATAACGGTCATAATCGATCATAATGATGTACACGTGGACCAATCATGTCGCGTGATTTGAAAATCCCGTCAGAAAAAAACTTAGACGAATTTCAGAAAAATTTAGCCATATACACGAGTAAGGGAGGAGCTACTCAAGTAGTTGAATAACTACTCGAGTACATGAAGGAGAACATACTCGGGTATATAAAGATAGGCTACTCGAGTAGGTAGAAATCAACTACTCGAGTAAGCAGAAAGAACTATTCGAGTATGTATATTGACTTACTCGAGTACATAAAGGATCTACTCGAGTACAAGAAAAACTACTCGAGTACATAGACTACTCGAGTACATGAAGGACTACTCGAGTGGGATACTTGGAATAAATTCTGAAGAAGTCAGCAAGCAGCTACTCGAGTAGTTGAACTAAACTACTCGAGAGGAAGTGATCTACTCGAGTAGGTGAAAGTTCTACACGAGTAAAAGACTTAGAAAATTCTGGAGTAGGAAAATTTTAAGGTACACGAGTGAAACATGATCTACTCGAGTATGATTCTATCTACTCGAGTATGTGAGTATACTTACTCGAGTCCATGACTTAGAAAAATTTTGATGAGTGAGGCCTATAATACTCGCGTATAATGAGTGATCTACTCGAGTATATAAACATGTTACTCGAGTATATAACTACGTCTACTCGAGTACATGACTTAGCTACACGAGAGATACACTTAAGTACTCGAGTACAAGGTTTCTTTAATCGAGTAAATTATACCCAATCTACTCGAGTATTTATGGACCTACTCGAGTAAAAGACTTAGAGAATTTTTGTTTGTTGGAAAGCTCTTTCTTCTAATGCAGTCAACTTCCAATCCTTTTCCCAAGGTCCAATAGCTTGAATATGAAGTGTATCCCAATAGAGAGACCACACATGAGTCAACACTTTGGAATATGCAATGAGGGATTACATTGCACAGTTCCTGTGTTTGGTGACCCACTGTGGACTGACATTGGTCTACACTTCCCAGTGAAATTCCTGCAAACATATAACTCAAACCAAGCATCAAATACAACTTAATTCATCTTAGTTCCAGGGTAACTTCATCAAATCTGAGTTAGTGTGGATATAATACCCAACAATCTCTAACTATTTGTTGAAGTCAGAACCCTTTACACTAAGGTGAATTATAGACATAAAAGAAACTAAGTAGGAAGACATGAGCAGGTAAGCAATAGACAATGAAAAAGTATATTAGACAGAAATTTAGAATTGTATATATGTAAATTTCCAAAAACATCAAGTCTACAACTTGTCATTTCAATCTCTCAACATCTTTTAGGTTTGGGCTTGGGTTTGCTGCTTTTCTATCTTTTCTTGCTGTCTCCTTAGATAGCTGAAAGGCTTAGGGAAATATTTAGGAGGCCTTGGAGGAGCAGCAGGATTATTTCTCCCAAACTCTCTGTCATGGATCTTCCTTTTTAGCATTGATTTCTCATATAACTCCCATTCCTGGGAACTGTAGTGAATGCTCCTATTCTCATTGTGATCCATAACTAGCCTGAGTGTGTCCAAAATTAGAGACTTGGAAGTTGGAGACCAAGCTTCAGCATGGTCAGGATCTCTAGTAGGAGCAGTCCTGCTAGTAGAGGGACCTTCATCATACTTCCTTTTCTTCTTGTGGATTCTGATCTCTGGTGGAGCTTGAAGGAAGATATCAGCAGGGTCTTCCGGAGCATGGGAGTCTGGAGGGTCAAATGTGTCTCCAGGCCTGGGAGAGAAAGATGGTTGCAAAGGAACAGCTGGGGCAGTGACATCTGTAGCTAGAGGGTTTAAGTGATGAGGAATGATGTTGGGGTCAACTTCAAGATCTGGCAAGATCTGATTGTGCATCCAGACAGCAGTGTCATAGGTGTGAAACTTGACACTCTGTATCTGGGCTAGCACATCATCATGAATGGCCTTCATATGAGCTTCCCATTCATCTGTCTTCTAAGCAGCAGATTTTTCTACCTGTTCTTTGAGTTCTTTTATCAAACCCTCCCCCTTTCTGATTTCAATAGATAGCTGGGCTATTGTATCATCTTTGAAAATACCCACTTCTTCACAGATTTTCATTTTGTTTGCTTCATTTCTCTTGTCTAGCTCTATCTGATTGTTAGCAAGTGTGACACCTTGTTCCATAACATTGCCAACACTAGTGATAGTGTGGTCAAGGGCTTTGCCACCAAGTTGAAATAAGTACTTGAGCCTGTCAGTGTTATGCTGAATTTCAGCAAAGCCTCTGCTCATCTAAGACTCAAGAGCAGTTACCTTGTCAGTTACTACCTTTAGAGAGGTGTCAAAATAAATTCTCTATTCTTGAAGAAGAATTGTAATGTGTTGCAGCAAATCTGAGGAGGAAGAGACTGTAACAGGAGTAGTAGAGGGAGCAGCAGTAGGGATAGGAGGAATTACCCAAGGAGCTATTTCTTCAAGGATGACAGAGCTGAGACCTCTAGTGGTATGAATTATAACATCCCTTTCTTCTGTATCATGGGGGATGGAGAAATCTAGGTTTTTGAGAGGGGCCTCAGCTGGCTCTGGAGAGGTCTCATTAGAAATAAGAATGGTGTCTGGCTTGTCTGTTGGAGGATGTGGAGATGGTGTTGGAGTCCTGGCTGGAGAATGGGCAGGAGACTGGGCTAGAGAAAAGTCCTTGTGACCTTCAGGGGTTGGAGCTGGAGGAGATAGAGGAGGAGGGGGCAGCACTTCTTTAGAGAGTTCTGCAATCATAGCATCTATAGCAGCAGCTGTGGACAGAAGAGAGTCTTGAGGTACTTGATCTGAAGGAGTGGCTGGACTCTGTGGAGTATGAGGTAGGGAAGGAATTTCTGGCTGAGGAGAGGGCTGCCTGACTTGGCTAGAAGGAGCATGCTCCCCCTCACTTGGTGCACCAGAGAAGCTGGCCACATGATGAGGAGAGGGAGATGGAGTCATGTCTTCTGCAGCTGGAACTTCTGGAACTTCTGAAACCTTTGCAGCTTGGGCAGAATTCTTTAGCTTGAGATCCCATCTCTGAATAGAAGAGATGGAGACCTTTTTCATGGGATGAAGTGGGGTCACTTTGGAGATGTTGAAGACCTCAGGATTTGTTTCATGGAGGAGTAAAGAGATAATTGTGGCGTAGTTGGGGGATTTCAAGTTGTCCTTGATTTTATCCAGAATCAGCATACCAAATTGATATTTCTTGCGGAAAATAATTGCTTGCATTATATCGAAGAAATATAAGGGAATGTCTCTAATGGAGTGTGTCTTGCACAGTAGAATTTTGCCAATAATGTCAACTAGAAATTTTCCTTCAGCGTTCATGTCTGACCTTTTAATATACTGAGCGTCAGGAGAAATTCCACAGAAAAAGGGTTGTTCGGTCAGAGTCTTCATCATCTAACTCAACTTCTTCATCGACAATCAGCATTCGGAGAAGCTGAGAGACAGAGGTCTTGGTGAACTTAAGTTTCAAACCCTTCACTTTGGATTTTAGGACTTTTCCATTCCTGCTGACCTTGCGATTGGAGAAGAATTCGGTAACTTCTGGGAATAAAACGCGACAGGGTTCCTGGAGAATAAAGGAGAGGTCGGCGGTGTCGAGAAGGATGAGGAGGTTGTGGAAGTCATCTGAGAGCTCTGCAATACCGGTGATGAAGAGTTCTGATCCGACGCCGATCTTGGAAGAGGCCGCCATGACTGCGGCTGACTGGAAGAGGTGAGGAGAGAGGCAGCTCTGCAACAGCGGCGGAGGAGAGTAGGCGAATCGGCTGAGTAGGCCAAGCGGCAGAGGGTACTCGAGAGAAAGAAATAATGTCGTGTAGGTTTGGGTTTTTGGAATTTCATATATATAACTCTTAAATTACAGCTAATTGATTTAAAGGAAGAGGCGGCATATTGTCTTGGGTGGCGAGTAGAAAGAAATTTCAAAATCTAGGAAACAGTACACGAGAAAGAGATAGACTACTCGAGTAGGTAAGAGTTTACTCGAGTAGATCGTCAGAAGTTACTCGAGTCGGTCTGCAGAAAGTACTCGAGTAGGTGGAGAAAAATACTCGAGTAGATAAGTGACTTACTCGAGTAGGTAAGTAGGTACTCGAGTAGGCACACTCTTATACTCGAGTAAGTAGAGAAGAGTACTCGAGTATGTCAGTTGTTACTCGAGTAGGTTTGTCGTGACTCGTGTAGGTGAAGTCACTTACTCGAGTATGTCTTATGCTTCTCGAGTTGAACTTTGAAAAAGTTTAGAAAAAGTAGATTTTGACTAACCCCTTGCAATGACTTGCTTCTTAGTCATCCAGCCTTCTTTAGTCCTCTTTGTTGGGCATTCCAAGCTCAGTCTTGAAGAACGAGAAATTGGTCTCATCCAGCGGCTTTGTGAAGATATCTGCAACTTGACTATCTGTAGGCACATATTGGAGATCTATGTCTCCATGCTCCACATGTTCCCGGATGAAGTGATACCTTAGCTCGATGTGCTTTGTCCTGCTGTGAGAGACTGGATTGTTGGCTATTGCAATTGCGCTGGAGGAGTCACAGTACAGAGGAATATCCTTGAACTGCAGGTTGTAGTCCTCGAACTGATTCTTTATCCATAGCAACTGTGCGCAACAACTGCTTGCAGAGATATACTCTGACTCGGCCGTTGAGATTGCGACACAGTTCTGCTTCTTGCTACTCCAGGAGATTAGCCTTCTTCCGAAGAATTGGCAAGTCCCTGAGGTTCTTTTCCGGTCGTCTTTGCTACCTCAAAATCTGCATCTGAAAACCCAATTAGTTCGCTGTCATTACTTCTTGGGTACGATAAGCCAAGATTTGGTGTGCCTTTAAGGTTTCTCAGGATCCGCTTTGCAGCAGCATAATGAGATTCCTTAGAGTTCATCTGAAATCTAGCACAGATCCATGTTGAGAACATTATGTCAGGCCTACTAGCAGTAAGGTAGAGCAAGGATCCAATTATGATTCTGTATTTTGTTTCATCAAAAGGTTTCCCTTTTTCATCCTTGTACAAAGACATATTTGAGCCCATTGGAGTCCTTGTAGAGGTTGCGTTCTCCATTCCGAATTTCTTAATTAGCTCTTTGGTGAACTTGGTCTGTGAGATGAAAATTCCATCTTCAATTGTTTCACCTGAAGCCCTAAGAAATACTTCAGCTCGCTCATACTACTCATTTCAAACTTCCCTTGCATTAGTTTTGAGAACTTTTTGCAGAGGTTATCATCTATAGAGCCAAAAATAATGTCGTCGACATAGATTTGCACTAGCAAAATCTTGCCTTTTATTTCCCTAAGAAATAATGTCTTGTCTATCTTTCCCCTTGTGAACTTGTTCTCAAGTAGAAAGGTAGACAGCGTTTCATACCAAACTCTAGGAGCTTGTTTCAGACCATATAAGGCCTTGCGCAGAAAAAAGACATGATCAGGAAAGTTAGGATCAACGAAACCTGGAGGTTGTTCCATATATACTTCCTCTTTTATGTTACCATTCAGGAAGGCCGACTTCACGTCCATCTGATAGACGGTGAATCCTTTGAAAGCAGCATATACTTGAAACAACCTTATTGCCTCCAGCCTCGCCACTGGAGCATATGTCTAGTCGAAGTCGATTCCTTCTTCTTGACGATAGCCTTTAGCGACGAGTCTGGCCTTGTTCTTTATGATAGTTCCGTCTTCATCCATCTTATTCCTATAAACCCATTTTGTTCCAATGATGTTCTTCCCTTTGGGTCTTAGAATAAACATCCACACATTGCAGCGCTTGAACTGATTTAGCTCTTCTTCCATTGCCATTATCCATGATGCGTCTGAGTTTGCGTCCTCAAATTTCTTCGGTTCAACCTGTGAGAGAAAACTCAAATGAAGATTCTCATTAGTTGTACCTATTCGAGTTCTGACACCATCCCGGGGATCTCCTATGATCTGGTCCATGGGGTGATCCTTCAGCTGTCTGAGCTCTAGAGTTCTTGCTTCTGGATTGTCTTCAATCACTGGAGGGATTTCTTCATCCTGGATGACTTCTTCATTTTGATCATCAGCCTCTCCAATAGGAGTTGGAGTGGTGATCTTAACGAACTTCTCGCCTTTGTCTTCGGACGGATCATCCAAGCTAGTTTCTTTCAGCTTTTCACATGCATCTTCAATGAGCACACAAGACGGATTGCTTTGCAGCAAGCTCGTCTCATCAAATACAACATGTATCGATTCTTCCACCACCAGGGTTTTTCTATTAAATATCCTATATGCCTTACTATGGCTACTATATCCTACAAAAATACCTTCAAAGCTCTTTTCGCTAAACTTGGTGGTATGATACTTACCATTGTTAAGTACAAAGCATTTACAGCCAAAGATTCTAAAGTATGAGACTGTTGGTTTCCTGTCTTTCAGAAGTTCGTAAGGTGTCATATTGTGGTCTTTGTTTATGAGTGCTCGATTTTTCACGTGGCATGCAGTGTTGACGGCCTCAGCCCAGAAGTACTCCGGTAGTGAAGCATCATTCAACATTGTCCTGCATTCCTCTATGAGTGTTCTGTTCCTTCTCTCAGCCACTCCATTTTGTTGTGGAGTACGAGGAGAGGAAAACTCATGAAAGATACCTAAGCTTTCACAGAATTCTGTCATGGCCCTAGATTTGAACTCTGTTCCGTTGTCACTTCTAATTTTGACTATGGAGGAGTTATATTCATTCTGGACTTGCTTGACAAAATTAGTAAAGATGTCGAAGGTATCTGACTCGTGTTTTAGAAAGAACACCGCGAGTAGTCATCAACAATTACCAATGTATAGTCCTTACCTCCCAAGCTTCTAATTTGCAGTGGACCAAACAAGTCCATGTGTAGTAGATGGAGACATCGGTTAGAGTCTTTACCAATAATGCTTTTAAAGCTAGCCCTTGTTTGCTTGCCTTTTACGCATGCATGACAAGGTCTGTCTTTGACGCATTTGACATTCGGGGCATCACGTACCAAGTTCATTGAAAATAGTTTATTAATAGTTTTGAAATTAATATGTGCTAGTCTCTTGTGTCATTGGTCACCAAGAGATGCACTATCTTTTGCTAAAAGACACACTGGTGTAGAGGAATCAATACAAATGAAATTTAAGCAGAAAATATTCCTGCTTCGAGTGTCGGATAGAATCGTTTCCATATTATCAACGGATTTTATCAAGCACTTATCAGCATGGAACTCAACTATGTATCCTTTATCATAGAGTTGTCTTATGCTAATGAGATTGTGTTCCAATCCTTCGACATAGGCCACATCCGAGAAGGATACATTGTCGTTAGTAATCATACCATAGCCTCTAGTAATTCCATGGTCTGAACCTCCAAAGATGACCTTTGGTCCGTTCACGACTGGAGTAAAGTTCTGAATGAGGCTTCTAGTCCCGGTCATATGCCGAGAGAATCCGCTGTCCAAGTACCAGATCGACGTTTTGTTGGCTTTAGACATCCCTGCAATCATAATCAATTTGCCTTAGGAACCCAAACACTTTTGGGTCCTTGGTCTCGGGTTAGAGTGCTCCCCCTACGAGTGTTAGCACTATGAGCGGTCTTTCTCAAATTGCTGACATGAGGGGTTACAGCATTTCTGGAATTGAAACAGCAATCTATGGCGAAGTGACCAACCTTGCCACAGCACCAACAGTCAAATCTGTTGTACCTTTGCCTCAAGATCTCCTGCTTGACCTTTTGGAACTTTGGTCTAGCAGGGGTAGCATTCTTGGTGGAAGATGCCTCATGATGATGGCAATCACATGGATTCTTCTCCTTTATGGGCTTCTCTACAACAGGCTTTGTATTCGGTGCCTTCTTGAAGTTATGCCCATGATTGAAAGGGCCATAGCTCTGAAGAACAACTTCTTCATAAGGTGCCTTAAAGACACTCTCGCCAAAGTTTCGGGGTCGAGCCCATCCTTGATAGCGAGACTTTGTCTCTACATAGGTAGGCCTAGCAAAGTGTCCGTAGGATGAGTCAAAATCAAACTCATTTGATGGAAATATGACCTTTTTGAATGTAGTTTGATTTTGAGGGGCTTTTCCCTTTTCTTCGGCTGAGGCCTTTTTGGCGGACTTATTTTTCCGTTGATTCTTGTTTCTCCTAGAAGATTTACTAGGAGCTTCTTCATGGCCTAGTCCAGCTCCCTTGGCCTTTGCTGAGAATTCAGCAATGAATATAAGAACTATCTTGGGCTTCGAGAAACTCTCAACAAGTTTCCTTTCAGCCGCAAGTTCGGCTTCCAATCCCTTGATGATCTTCTCCTTAAGGTCAAGGTGCTCAACAGCCTTGTTGTATTCTTCAATAGCATTATTGAAGTTTTCTTCGAGGGAGTCAGTCTTTGCGACTTTATCTCTCAAGATGCTCTCTTCGGCTTTTAGAGATTTGATCTCTTTAGCCTGGGTATTCATGACTCGACGACATTTGTCGTAAGCCATGATTAACTCCTTGTACTGGGCCATTAATTCTGACTCATTGTCAGAGGAGCTACCCTCACAATCATGTTCAGAAACTTCAGAATCTGAAAGAAGGGTATGAGAGTTTACCTTCCCAGTGAACTGGGGCTCTTGTTCATCATCTGTTTGAGCCATTAGCCCAAAGTAAGCTTCTTCTTCTTCGCTTGACTCAGATGAGTCGGAGTCGCTAAGAGTCTTTCTCCTTTTGGCTATGAGTCTCTTCTCTTTCCTCTTCTTGTTGTGTGAGGATTTCTTGTCTTCTCTTCTACCACCCTCCTTCTTCTTATGAGGGTAGTCAGCAATGACGTGACCTTGCTTATTACAGCAGTAGCAAATGATGTCAGTTGAAACGTATTTGTTCTGTTTAGTATTATACCTTTCGTGGCTACTTGAGCCTTTTCATTGTCGATCGCCATCGCGCTGCGATCTTCTGTATGAGGCATCCTTGCTTTTCCATTGTTTCTTTTTATTAAGAAACTTCTTGAATTGCCTCGAGAGTAAGGAAAACTCTCCTTCTGATAGTTCAGAGCCTGAAATGCTAGGCTCTGATGTTTCTTCTTCTTCATCAACTTCTGGAGCTGGAGCGGGGGAGGCAGCCTTAGTCTTTCTGGAGGTGTCCGCCTTCAAATCGACAGATTTTCTGCTTGAGTGCGGACCTGCCTTTCTCTTCTTCAGCTTTTCTTGTATTGATTTGGAGTTCATAAGACATAAGCTTTCCAAAGAGATTTTGCGGGTCCGTTTCAGCTAGCTTCACGAACTCCCTGATGGCGCATACCTTGTTATCCCATTCCTTTGTTAGGGATCTCAAGAACTTGTCGTTTAGTTCTCCGTTGGTGAAGACACGGCCATACACCCTTAGGCCATTCACAATTTTGAAGAAGTTTTCAAATGTGTCGGCAATTGTTCACTTGTTCCCTTGTCGGAATGCTTCATATTTTTGGTTGAGAAGGGATCTCCGATCATCCCTTACTTCTTCAGTTCCTTCCATCAAAGTGACTAAGGAATGCCACATCTCCTTAGCCGATTGACAGTGAATCAAATTTTGCAGCATCGAGTCATCGACTGCACTTGCTATAATGTTCTTAGCTTTCTTGTCGAGGGAGACAAGTGCAATCTCGTCTTTGTCGAGATCCATTAGCTTTTTGTGGAACTTTCTTGGTAGGGTCGATAGTGGACACAGTCATGGGAACGTAAGGGCCTTCTTCAACGATCATGAAGATCCTTGGATCCACTTCTTCCATGAAAAATTTTATCCTTTCTTTCAACATGGGAAAGTTATTTTTGTTGTACAGTGGAAGCTTGGCGAAATCTTTGCCCTTGTCTATTTTATGGTAGAATCTTTCAGACAACAGATTTGGATCTGATCAAGGTGTTAACCTTTTGATGATCAACCTCTCTTTGATACCAATTGAAAGAAAACGGGTGTCAACCTAAATCACCTAGAGGGGGGGGGGTGAATAGGTTAGTTGTGCGTCTTTTGCGGAATAAAAAATAATTAGAGCACAGCACAGAACTATCTACCAATATCACATACGACACAAGATTTATAGTGGTTCCCCTTCCTTGGGTACATCCACTTTCCCTCACCGATCTAGCAATCAACTAGACTCGGCTACTCCACTATCTCAGATCAAAAATCGATCCTACCCTCGGAACAAAGTTCCTACAAACTCGATCCAAACAACGGGATCTACACCTCAGAAGATAGCACTTCCTACAAACTCGGAGTTAAAAACTCCTACACTCGGAGAAACTTTCTCCTACAAGATTAATAAAGTTTTGGAAAATTATACAAACAGTAAATCCAATCAGATCTGATGAAACAGACAGAAAGCTTCTTCTTATGGACTTTGCAGCACTATCAGAAATCGGTGAAGAGAGTCTCGACCCAGATCTGGATCTTCTTGCTTTTACAGAATCAGAGAGAGAAGATGAACAGTGATGTCGATCTCGATCTGTAACTATCTTCAGAATGAATCCTCCGAACTTACAAGGACTGGCTGGAGAAGATGGTGGCGGCGGCTTCCGTTTCGTGAAAACAGTGAGGAGTCGGCTGAAGAACTTTCTCAAAATAAAATGACAAGAATGCTTGGAGAAAAATTAAGGTTTGTCATTTTTTGATAAGACTTTATATAGGAGAGAATAACGGTCATAATCGGACATAATGATGTACACGTGGACCAATCATGTCGCGTGATTTGAAAATCCCGTCAGAAAAAAACTTAGACGAATTTCAGAAAAATTTAGCCATATACACGAGTAAGAGAGGAGCTACTCGAGTAGTTGAATAACTACTCGAGTACATGAAGGAGAACATACTCGGGTATATAAAGATAGGCTTCTCGAGTAGGTAGAAATCAACTACTCGAGTAAGCAGAAAGAACTACTCGAGTATGCATATTGACTTACTCGAGTACATAAAGGATCTACTCGAGTACAAGAAAAACTACTCGAGTATATTACATAGACTACTCGAGTATATGAAGGACTACTCGAGTGGGATACTTGGAATGAATTCTGAAGAAGTCAGCAAGCAGCTACTCGAGTAGTTGAACTAAACTACTCGAGAGGAAGTGATCTACTCGAGTAGGTGAAAGTTCTACTCGAGTAAAAGACTTAGAAAATTCTGGTGTAGGAAAATTTTAAGGTACACGAGCGAAACATGATCTACTCGAGTAGGTATAATGAACTACTCGAATATGATTCTATCTACTCGAGTATGTGAGTATACTTACTCGAGTCCATGACTTAGAAAAATTTTGATGAGTGAGGCCTATAATACTCGGGTATAATGAGTGATCTACTCGAGTATGTAAACATTCTACTCGAGTACATGACTTAGCTACACTAGAGATACACTTAAGTACTCGAGTACAAGGTTTCTTTACTCGAGTAAATTATACCCAATCTACTCGAGTAGTTATGGACCTACTCGAGTAAAAGACTTAGAGAATTTTTGTTTGTTAGAAAGCTCTTTCTTCTAATGTAGTCAACTTCCAATCCTTTTCCCAAGATCCAATAGCTTGAATATGAAGTGTATCCCAATAGAGAGACCACACATGAATCAACACTTTGGAATATGCAATGAGGGATTACATTGCACAGTTCTTGTGTTTGGTGACCCACTGTGGACTGACATTGGTCTACACTTCCCAGTGAAACTCCTACAAACATATAACTCAAACCAAGCATCAAATACAACTTAATTCATCTTAGTTCCAGGGTGACTTCATCAAATTTGAGTTAGTGTGGATGTAATACCCAACAGACAGAATGTATAATGAATGAAAGTGTAATCATCTAAGTCCACAACTGAAAGAGGAAATCACATGACAAATAAATAGTCCACATCGCGAGAAAGTGAATACGGGCTTCAGCCCGGTACATGATAACCTCACTACAATCCATTCATAAAAGTAAAACTACTAATACTCGGCTCCACTCACGGATCCGGATGCCTGTCCACCTGAGCTACATTGGCCCATCTCCATCTGCACCGTACCCTGCTGGTGCTGTGTCTCCTGCGGCTGTCCCTTGTCTCCCATCCAGAGCACCTAAAATATGGTGGTCAAACGACCCTCAGTAAAACTAGACTCAGTCAACAATCCCCCACCCCTCTACCCGTGGCTCCTAGGCACTGGGCGGAAAGGAGTGAAAAGGACGACCAAAAGCAGGGCACAATCAAGCAGGTGACATCTACCTTAAGGAATAAAATAATAAAGTATGGCAGGGGTATCATAATAATTAAACATGAGTAAACAAGTGTGTAACAAAAGTAGACAGTAAGGAGTAGCAAGTAAGTAAAAGCAATAAGAAGAGTAAGTAAGAGCAACGAGAAATATAACCGTTGATTTATATGGATTACCCCTATATACCAAGGGATTATTTTGCAGGGCCTATCGTATAAAATGTCCCACACCATTTTATACGATAGGTGTCAGGGGTTAAATGCAATGATTATGCTATGACATGCAAGTATGATATGGTATGCACATGCATGTGCAAGTCACACACATGACTCTATGCGCACAGACCTTTAGTTCCCCTTTTTGGAGTTAGCTAAACTCTCAGTGGCCTCTCGTCGTGGCCAACGGAGACAGTGGGTTGGGCCTCTCCACTCCTAGACTGGTAAACATACTACCTAGTCTAGCCCCTCTCGTACATTCCCGTACTATTCCTAGCAAACCAGCTAGTCTCCCCGAGTCAACGTACCGATGACGGTGTGTTCGATCTTCCAATAACGAGGACCCACCACTGTTATGCACATGCAACCATGATAGTTGTATCTAATTATAGTACCGAGCCTCCAGCTCTTTAGACTACCAAGTCTACTGATTCACCATATTCCCGAGCCCACGGATCCCTAGACTAATCAAGTCTCCTTTTTTTCAATTCCCCGAGCATCCAGCTCCCCGGACTTCCAAATCAATACCGAGTCCATTTAACTCTACCAGTAAGCCCTTGGGCCACGGGCCTACGCTATCCTTTCACTACTAATTCATCTCCCTACGTGTACATGTGTGAGTTTAAGGTGAAACTATTATTAGGGTTACTCTTGCCCAAATTATTCCTAAGGTTTACGTTAGCCCAGGACTGCCCAATGTATTCCCCGCGAAGGGCTCTCGAAGGCACTAGGAACTATGATTGGATTACGCCCAAAGCTCCCTTTCGTAAGGCACTTAATACTATTAATTTCTACCCTTGATCAGATCTCTCATTTATTTACCCAAACCAGCAACCTACTAAGGATTTAACTCTTCAAATTCATTACCCACTCTAGTTCTGTTTCCATAGTAACTATATGCAGACCACCCTATACTATATGTGACGTATAAAGGAGGTACTCCAGATTTTCTTCCAAATCTCCTATAAAATTTACCAGATGTCTATCATAACAAATTTAGTCTAAAATTAGAGATCCATAGTTTTTCTAATTAATTTGATATTTATTGAATTTTCCCAAATGTTTGGCCATGGGCAATTTTGAACATGAACTATATGATCTACTCCAGTAATGGCCACCAAAAACTTTTGAACACTAAATAACAGAGATATATGACTACATATTAATTTTCATAATTTGTCAGAAAATATGTGACCTCTAATTAATTTATTCAAAATAATTCTCATAATCGGTTGTAAAGAAAGAAGTACCAAAATTATTCATCAGAAAATTATATAAAAATTACAGAATCTTAATATGGTACAGAAAAGGTCATTGTGCAAAAATCATAATTTTTAAGGCTTGCTAGACATCAAAATAAATTTAATTAATTTTTCATGGGAAACACTACTTAATGAAGCAACCCTTAGAAATACTCTTCCAAAAATCCCATAAAAATATACAGAGCTTTAAAACATAATAAGGAGACCTTCGGCTAAAGTTCATCAATTTCCAGGAAGTAGTTACTTCAAAATAAATTTCTAAGTAAATAATACAAATTACTAAATTATTAATGAAGTATCCAAAATAATAATCCAAAATTCATAACAAAATCTCCAGAGCTTGTACTAACTTTAAACACTACTCTACCCAAATCGCATCACTGTTCAGTGAGTTTTAGTGATATTTTCTATCACTACAAGGTTTGTACCCTAAACTAAGGTTAGGGTTTTGAGGGAGCTATTCACCTTAGAATCTATTTTAGATTTCTTCCATAGGATTGTACCTACCCTAGAATTCTTCTCCCAAGTTTCAAATCCTTTCAAGGTCAACTGACCCCTTGCCCTTCATAACCCTCAAAATGTAAGATCCCCCTCCCCCTTACCAAGGAGGGCTACCGGGTCTTATGCCCAGAACCGCCGTCTTACGGTGGCACTAACTCACGGGTTAGCCGACACCGCAACACGCCGATCCTGCCGGCTAGTACGATCATTTAACCTATAGGTCAATATGAGAAGAAAGAAGCAAAACAGTATATGAATCCATCAGTCCACAAGCCACATAGTACAATCATAAATGAAATGAAAGGTACATCAATATAGTCCACAGAAGAGTACAAAAGAAAGAAAGAGTAATAATGGCTTATGCCCAGTACATCAAATCCACTCTCTCTCAAAATAAATAAATGCGGAAGCTATCCTAGTGTATCAGATCCCGTCCCACCTGAGGACGCACAGTAGTGGTAGTAGCCTGCTGAAGCGGTATCTGCTCCTCAAGTCCTGCCTCTTCGACGTGCTGGTGCTCCATCTCCACAGGCTCCTAAAAATAGTTTGGTCACCGACCATTAGTCAAAAAGACTAAGTCGTTTCCTCCGCACCTCGCCCCGCCGCTCCTAGGCACCGAGCGGGAGGACGAAGCGGAGGACAACAAGGGGTAGCAAAGTGGAAGCAGGTGACAGAATCTAACTAGCAGTTGTAACAAGTAATAATGATCTACTCTAGCAGTTCTAAGTATGGTACAAGTAGTAAGTAAGAGCAGTGCAGTAGAGAAAGTAAAGGACAGTAGTAAGAGCAAATAAATAATCTATTCTACCACTATACTATCATCACAAAAGTACCCTAACTTATATAAATGCCCATACAAATATATAAGTTAGGATTTCCAGGAATTTTAACTTATCATATAAAAGAGCCCATACTAATTTATATGATAAGGATCTATGAAGCGTATGACCTAATATGAATGAATGTTATGATGCAATTTCATGCACAGGCAAGTGCAACTCACACACAACGACTCTGTGATCACAGACCTTTAGTTCCCACTTTTTGAGAGCTAGCATCACTCTCGGGTACCACCGCTGTGGCTACGGCAACAGCGGAGCGGGCGTCTCCGCTTCTAGGCCGGTATGCACACTACCAAGCCTTAGACCCCTCTCATATGCCTCTGTACACGTCCAAGGTGCACTCTAGAGTCTCGCGTACATACTTTGCTGACAGCTCGTCAGACTTGTTGGGTCGGATGTGCGTTATCGGGGGTCGTCCTCCTGACCGCAGTGTAAAACAACCCACTAGCCGCTCTAACCCTCACAACCGCCTGGTGCACCGTACTGCCATCGGTGTGACGAACGGCTAGTACCGCATGCCCCACCGCTATATTTATGCACATGCAAGTATTTCATTCCGAGCCTTCCGCTCGCAGTACCAAACCCGTCCTGAAAACCCTCAAACCCAAACCCGGGTGAGAACGCACATTAGTGCTTTTATACCAACTCCCTCAAACCCTAAACGGGTGAGCATATATCATGAATCTCTCCAACCCTACACGGGCGAGAAGGTACAACAAATGTCCTAACCTATTTGACTACTCTTGTCTATGGGTTATTATACTTAGAGATTTAAGGTTAATCCCAGGACTGCCCCCGGTATTCCCTGTGAAGGGCTCTCAAGGGGCACTAGGAACTGTGTTGGGATTACGCCCAGCGTTCCCTTTTGCAAGGATATTTATTTTAATTGATGGCTACCCATGTTTCACCCCAGCTCTCTTTGTTGCACTGGAACAACCCTAGTGACTTAAGATGTTACCGAGAAACCGACGGTCTTCCGTCGACCCCCACTCTAGTTGCTACCTTAAGACTTGCACTTTTGATCCATCACTAAGACCATGCTACCCACCAGGGATCATTCATGTTACACTCTCTTATTTCTTCCGATAATCAATCCCCTGGTAACCCCTAAGGCAAGACCTATTTATGTAATATGCAGACCATGTAATATTATTACCCTAAAATGGAATCTTCCAATCCTTAAGGCATCTTGCCCCTAAATATTTATCCTTGGGTGGTATGGGTTAAGGGAACTACCCTATGAATTCTCATAATTTTTCTTGGCTAAATAATCCTTCAATTAAATCTTTTAAATTAATTGCTAGGTCACTTTACACATGAAGTAGCATGAGTTAGCATCCACTGAACTAGGTAATTTTTCCTGAGTTGTATAATGATAAAAGATTACTGTCTACAGAGTTTCATAATTTTCCTTTGAATATTTATTCCAATTTCTTATTTAATACCAAATTCACATAAATTCCATTTTCCAAAGGAAATATAGGTAATATGTAATCCAAAATTCCAGAAAAATTACAGAACATATAAAACACTAATTTATGACTATTGGCAGAGTCTCAGCAATTTTGATTGTGTAATGGCCTATAAAATACCATTATAACATATTTACCAAAAATGTCATTGTATTAATTTAACAAATAACAATACATCCATTAATTCTGAGAGATTTATGCAAGACTAATAATAAAATTTTATAACACTAGAATTATTTCCAAATTTTTCTAAGGTGCATATCCATCAATTCAAGAATAAATGAAATAAGGGTAAAATGGGCATTTTAAGATATTTTATTCCAAAATTTCTTCAAACAGCAGGATCAAATTTTTCCTAAGTCACATGTAACCTTATCTATATCTTGGCAAAGTCTGAGAATTTGTGCTTGAGGAAAACCTATTTTCCAAATTTATTTTCAAAAGAGCTACATTTAAAATAAATTCCAATAAATGGGATTTTTGATTCCAAAAATCCCATAATTAATTTGAGAGGTGAAATTTACCCTAATGAACCTCTGAAACAAATCCAAGGTTTTTGCATGCCTCCATTAGGCTGAATACACAATATGTGAACTATGGCTATTAGCACACCAAGGCAAAATATGAACTAACACATGCAAGTGGATTCTCCAACATGCACTGATCCAAAGGTGCTGAAATATTTATCATGCACCAAGGATGTCCCCAAAGACCTACCACCAAGATTTGGGGCCATGGGGAGGCATATAACTCCATATATTGCATTTATTTACATTTTGAAATTTTGACCAAAACTATAGGAACAAATGTTTCAAAAATTCCTAAATTTTGGCAGGGGCTAAGTATGCCCTAATCATGCATGTACCCAAAATTTGGGGCCATGGTGATTGCTGGTTTGACCTGGGCATCCAAATGAATTTCTTCCCTAGTCTAGGATCAGTCCTAGGCGAAATCCCTACAGGACTGTACACTACACCAAATCACAACTTTAAGGTGGAAAATTAAAGGTAAGACAGTCAGCTACATTTTTCATTTAGGGACTAGTTTCTGGAAATGCCTCTATGAGGGCTAAAAATAACATGCAAAATGGATGTAATTATGTGACAGGATTTACACTATTCATCATATTAATAATTAAATCATATTATTATTATCTGCATGAATCTTAAAGCCTAACCGACGGGATCCGTTCATCTTCTCCAACGGTTTAACGGCTGAGATTGAGCCGACCTGGAGCGGTTTTGCTGGCGGTTTCCGGCCAGCTGAGGCGCCGCCACCTACGGCCAACGGTGCCATCACCTTCACGGTGGTGGTGGCTATCATTTCCCGGCGATGGGGTGGCGGGATACGGCGGCGGCGGCGAACCCGAGCGGTTTCAAAAGCTTGGAAAAATCTCATTTTTCTCACATGGCATCGGGCTCAGTTGAGCCCGATATCTCACCTAAGCGATCTAAGATGCTAGTACGGGTAGAGGTGAGGTGAAACGAACCTGGATTGGGGCTTGGCTGCGGGTTAGGCGGCGGTTTGCCATGGTGGTGGTGCGCCGGCGAGCTCCACCCCGATTCCTTGATTCTCCACTGTTTTTCATGATCCAGCACTTGAATTCCACTCCCTTCTACCTCCTGAAGCTATTGGTGAGGTCTGTTTGGACTGAGGTGGAGTATATGGGGAGATATTACCTATGTGAGTTCGGTTGAGCTTTGGTTGCTCCGCCCCAGCTGCCAAGTGGCTCTCAGCCCCTGTTTTCTGCAGGAATGGAGAGAGGAGGTCGGGCATCTGGTTTTGGGCAGATAAATCCAGCTGAAGGGGTGGCCATGTGGCCACCATTCCCTTCCTCTCCATTTCTCTCTCCTCCTTCTCTCAAAATCCCAATTCTACCCCCTTGCATGTATTCTCTCTCCTGATTTAGAGGAGTAGGACTGGTCTTGTTCACTTGGGCTGGCCATGGGCCAATTTTTGTGGGCTTAGTCCAATGGAGGATGGCTTTGTCTTCATTTCACTCTTTTAGGTCAATTTGTTGACTTGTTGACTTGGTGAGTTGACTTAGTCAACATGGTGGGTGTGCTGACCCTACTTGGTGGAAATGGGTCTAGTGTCACCACCCAACTTGGGTTGGGTCAAGGGGGTGCCCTACTTAGGCTAATTGGGCTTATGAGTGTGGGTTTGACCAAATTAAGCCCAAGGTTGACTTTGGTCAATTGGGGTCAAAGTGTTGACCTAGAGACATGCCCTAGGGTGCACTTAGATTGTTTTTAGGGTTAGGGCAATGTGGTGGGGTCATGGTGTGGCTAGAGTCCTTATTTAGGCTAGTTTGACCTAGTTTGACTTTGGTCCTATAGTGGGCTCCACATGGCTACCACCCACTACCTAGGGTCAAACCTAGTTGATCTCCTTAAATCTCACCCCATGCCTAACCCAATCTAAGTTGAGGGGTCCAGAAGTAACATGGGATGTTACAAATTCCAATAAACAAGAAAATAATTTCGTCCCCGAAATTTAAGTTCGGGTCTACGGGGTTCTACTTGTAAGAATTTTTAAGAAACTTTAAAAACATGACTTGAAAGTACCTAATGCGAATAGCTCCGGGTGTTGCTCCAGCATCAGATCCCTCGGCTCCCAGGTATGCTCCTCCCGTCCATGGTTGGACCACAGCACCTTCACAAGAGGGACCTTCTTCTTCCGCAACACTCGGATGGCTGTATCGTCAATCCGGATCGGCTCCAATCTAACTGATCTGTCAGGCTCTACCGGTCCGGCTGTAGTAGTAATGTGCTGCTCCGGCCGAAGGAGAGCTCTTCGTAAGGAAGAGACATGGAAGACGTCATGTAATGCACCCAACTCCGGCGGCAGCTGCAGTCGGTAAGCCAAGGGGCTGATCCGCTCCAGGATCAGATATGGCCCCATGTATTGTGGACTGAGCTTCTTGTGCCTCCGAACCCGAGAGACACCGTGTACTGGATGTATCTTCAAGAATACTCTGTCTCCAACCTGGAACTCCACCTTCCGGTGTCGAGCATTATAATACTTTGCCTGCCTGCTCTGGGCCTCTAGTAGCCGATCTCTGATCAATCGAATCTGAGCCTCAGTATCCTCTATATAATCAGGTCCAAGAGCCCTGATATCCACATCCTGAACCCATGATAGCGGTGTCCGGCATCTCCTCCCATAATGTGCCTCGTATGGAGCCATCCTGATGCTAGCCTGGTGGCTGTTATTGTACGAGAACTCAATCAGTGGCAGCAGCCTCTCCCAGGGCTTCCCTGTATCCAAAATACATAGTCTGAGTAGGTCCTCCATGGTCCGGATGGTCCGCTCGGTCTGTCCATCGATCTGCGGATGGAAGGCGGTACTAAAAGTAAGCCGAGATCCCAAGTAAGCATGCACGGCCCTCCACTCGCTCGAAGTGAACCGACCATCACGGTCCGAAACAATCGTCCTGGGAATGCCATGATATCTGACGTACTGCTCCACAAATAATCTCACCGGAACTGCAACTGGGGCATCCTTTCGAACTGGAATGAACCGCGCTACCTTGGTCAGTCTATCCACTATAACCCATATAGAATCATGCCTAGAGTGGGAGCGAGGCAATCCGTGTACAAAGTCCATAGCAATGTCCTCGAACTTCCATTCTGGAACTGGCAGTGGCTGTAGTAAACCCCCGGGCTTTTGCATTCTGCCTTCACAGGCTGGCAGGTCTCGCAATGGGTCACAAAATCCGTGATCTCCCTCTTCATCCCGGGCCAATACATAGACCTCCGCAAATCTTCCCACATCTTGGTGATGCCGGGGTGTACTGAATATATCGAGCAATGTGCCTCTTTGAGTATGTCATCCCGGATAATGCCCCCTGCTGGTATGTAGATGCGCCCACGGAATCGAAGAAGATCATCCTGTAGCGAGTAGTCCTCGACCTTGCCCCTTTCCAGGGCACTGAAAATCGGCTGTAACGCAGCATCCAGCCTCTGATGTGCTCGGATGCGCTCCTGTATATCATCGCCACTAATCACTGAGCTCAAATACTCTCGATACACTACTGGCTCGGTCTCGGATACCATGGTAATGTGCATGTCCTCCATCATCTGTAGCAGCTCTATAGACATCAACCGGGGCTCCGGTCCAGAAGTACCGGCCCTCCTGCTCAAAGCATCTGCTACCGTGTTCGCTTTTCCCGGATGGTAGTGGATCTTGTAATCATAATCACAGAGGAACTCCAGCCATCTCCTCTGTCTCAGGTTTAAGTCCTTTTGTGTATCGATATACTTAAGATTCTTGTGATCTGAAAAGATGTCACAATGAATCCCGTATAAGTAATGCCTCCATATCTTTAGGGCGAAAACCACAGCCCCGAGCTCTGTCATGTACTGGATAGTTATGCTCATGCTTCTTCAACTGTCTTGAAGCATAAGCAATAACATGTCTATGCTGCATCAGGACTGCACCAATCCCTTGATAAGAGGCGTCCATGTAGATCTGGAATCCTTCACTCCCGGATGGAAGCGCAAGAATGGGGGATGAAATGAGTCGGTCCTTTAGCTCCTGAAAAGCCATCTAGCACCGCTCTGACCAAACAAAATCTGCGTCCTTCTTCATCAAGGATGTGAGGGGGAGTGCTATCCTCGAGAACCCCTCCACGAACTTGCGATAATACCCTGCTAGTCCCAAGAAATTGCGGATGTCATATGCGGTGTTTGGCCGTGGCCAATCCCTCACTGTCTCTATCTTGGCTGGGTCCACTGCTAATCCAGCCCCACTAATCGTGTGCCACAGGATAGCCACCTCCTGCAGCCAGAACTAGCACTTTGAAAATTTTGCGTACATCTGGGTCTCCCTCAGCCTCTGTAAGACCTGCGCCAGGTGCTCCGTATGCTCCTCCTGAGTCCGAGAATATATAAGAATGTCGTCGATGAATACAATCACGAAGCGGTCTAAGAAAGGCTCGAATACACGGTTCATTAGACTCATGAATGCGGCAGGGGCATTCGTGAGCCCAAAAGGCATCACCGTGAACTCGTATAATCCATAGCATGAACTGAATGCCGTCTTCGGTATGTCCTCTTCCCTGATACGAAGCTGGTAGTAGACGGATCACAAATCTAGCTTGGAGAACCAGAAGGCTCCCTGCAGCTGGTCAAATAACTCATCTATCCGAGGCAGAGGATAGGTATTGCGGACCGTTAACCGGTTCAGCTCCCGATAATCTATGCATAGTCGCAATGACCCGTCCTTCTTCTTCACAAAGAGAACTGGCGCTCCCCATGGCGATGAACTGGGCCGCACAAATCCTGACTCGACTAGCTCCTGTAGTTGAGTCCTGAACTCTGCTAACTCCCTGGGAGCCATCCTGTAGGGTGCCCGAGACACCGGCCTAGCTCCCGGTACTAGCTCAATCC
Source organism: Platanthera guangdongensis (assembly GCA_039583875.1). Lineage (NCBI taxonomy): Eukaryota > Viridiplantae > Streptophyta > Magnoliopsida > Asparagales > Orchidaceae > Platanthera > Platanthera guangdongensis. Next base: position 60,480,168 of record CM077166.1, on the reverse strand, counting down.
TGAAATCCAAGTCTCTAGCAGGTGGTAGCCCGGGCAATTTCTCCGGGAATACGTCGGAGAAATCCCGGACCACCGGAATATCTGAGATAGTCGTCTCTGCTCCAACCATCTCGAAACAGATAAGATAAACTTCTTCACCCTGCTCGTGGGCCTTCACAGCCTGTACAGAAGATAACAATAGGTGGCAGATAGGTTGAATACCTTCAACGATAACATGAGAGTCACCATGCCTTAGCGTGATCATCCTGGACGGACAATCTATCTGAGCATGGTTCTGATGCAACCAGGCCATGCCCAAAATCAAGTCAAAGTCTTGCATCTTCAGAATAGTTGCCGGCGCCTCAAATGCCTTGCCGCCAATCTCGGCCTCCATATCACAATGTGGAGTGGTCCACAGCTCTGACCCATCGGGTAGATGCACCCTCATCTCTAGTCCAGGAAACCTCTCCATGCCTTCGAGTCCGTCGATGAAGGCCTCGGATACGAACGAATGCGAAGCACCCGTGTCGAAGAGAGTATGAGCGGGCTTGCCGCTGATCATGACTATGCCTGAGGTTTGTTTACGTGAAAGTTAACTGTTATCCTATAGTTCTAGGTACTATATATAATTGAAAATTCAAGAAATTCAATAATTAACTTTAAGTACCTGTGATAACCTCCTCGGGGTTCCTCTGCTCTGTGAGGTCCAAGGCGTATATTTGCTCCTACTCGCGTCTCCTGCCGTGATACCTCCGGCCTCGGCCTCGTCCTCGGCCTCGTCCTCGGCCCGGCTGTACTGGGGCCACTGGAGGTGGAGGAGGAGGAGGAGGATGGAATCGATGCGGGCACTCTGACCTAATGTGCCCGGGCTGGCGGCAACCGTAACAAACTACCTGTCGGTGGCCACGGTCATCCTGTCTCCTCGGATCATGCATCTGTAGAGGTGGGGGAGCCAATGCTGGAGGAGGCCCCTGCTCCTGCCTGAAGTTGGGATGATGACGTCCCCCACCCTTCCTGTATCTGATAGTCCTGCCTCTCTGAGAGCCCCTGCTGCTCTCTCCTGATGTCGACCCATCAAATGGTCTCTTACCTCCGGCTCGCACCATCAGCTGGTCAGCCTCAAGCTTCTTTGCCATCTCAATGATCTGCCTAGATGTGTCATGAGAAATGAATAGCAAGGCCTGCCTCAAATCATCCCTGAGGCCCCGGTAGAACCTCTTGGCATACCTCCTATCATCGGTATCCTGAATCCCTGCGAACCTGGCCAAATGAGAGAACTCTCTCTGATACTCGATCACCGATCTAGTCCCCTGCCTGAGGTTCAAAAACCTCTCCTCCAAGGCATCTCTGTCCGTAGCAGAGACGAAGTGCTCCAGAAATACATCGCCAAACTCCTCCCATGATATCTCTGACAGCCCAAAGTCCGCATATGTAGACTCCCGGACTGATTTCCACCATCTCTTCGCATGAGCCTCCAGCGCAGAGGTGGCTAGAGGTACTACCTCGCCGACTGGGCAGCTGATGCCTGCTAAGATCTCGTGTATGGCCTCCAGCCATTCTTCCGTCTTTACCGCATCCTCTGTCCCACGGTACGTCGGTGGGGACAGGCTCTTGAATGCACTCAGCCAGCTCGACCCCGGATTTGGCTGTGGAGCCGGGACTTGCTGGGATCTGAAGGCATCCAGAATCGCCGTCAAGGTCTGCCCCATCTTCGTATGTAGGAATGGAGTGGCAGCTGGAGGGGGAGGAGCCACGTTTTGCGGCACGGCGACCTGTGGAGGTTGCATAAAGGTAAGGTTAAAACAGAACTGGCCTAACTCATTGTACTTTGTGGACCATTTATGTGACTTTTGCACATGGGCACACCACTGCTTCCGCTGCATAGTTTGTCTGCAAACTAATGCTCGGGCGGGGGTGGTCCCATGTTGTGGACTTCTTTCTCATATGATCGTTGTTCAAGTGATACCAGTTTCTAAGATCCCCCTCCCCCTTACCAAGGAGGGCTTATGCCCAGAACCGTCGTCTTACGGTGGCACTAACTCACAGGTTAGCCGACACCGCAACACGCCGATCCTGCCGGCTAGTACGATCATTTAACTTATAGGCCAATATGAGAAGAAAGAAGCAAAACAGTATATGAATCCATCAGTCCACAAGCCACATAGTACAATCATAAATGAAATGAAAGGTACATCAATATAGTCCACAGAAGAGTACAAAAGAAAGAAAGAGTAATAAGGGCTTATGCCCAATACATCAAATCCACTCTCTCGCAAAATAAATAAATGCGGAAGCTATCCTAGTGTATCAGATCCCGTCCCACCTGAGGACGCACAGTAGTGGTAGTAGCCTGCTGAAGCGGTATCTGCTCCTCATGTCCTGCCTCCTCGACGTGCTGGTGCTCCATCTCCACGGGCTCCTAAAAATAGTTTGGTCACCGACCATTAGTCAAAAAGACTAAGTCGTTTCCTCCGCACCTCGCCCCGTAGCTCCTAGGCATCGAGCGGGAGGACGAAGCGGAGGACAACAAGGGGTAGCAAAGTGGAAGCAGGTGACAGAATCTAACTAGCAGTTGTAACAAGTAATAATGATCTACTCTAGCAGTTCTAAGTATGGTACAAGTAGTAAGTAAGAGCAGTGCAGTAGAGAAAGTAAAGGACAGCAGTAAGAGCAAATAAATAATCTATTCTACCACTATACTATCATCACAAAAGTACCCTAACTTATATAAATGCCCATACAAATATATAAGTTAGGATTTACAGGAATTTTAACTTATCATATAAAAGAGCCCATACTAATTTATATGATAAAGATCTATGAAGCGTATGACCTAATATGAATGAATGTTATGATGCAATTTCATGCACAGGCAAGTGCAACTCACACACAACGACTCTGTGATCACAGACCTTTAGTTCCCACTTTTTGAGAGCTAGCATCACTCTCGGGTACCAACGCTGTGGCTACGGCAGCAGCGTAGCGGGCGTCTCCGCTTCTAGGCCGGTATACACACTACCAAGCCTTAGAGCCCTCTCATACACCTCTGTACACGTCCAAGGTGCACTCTAGAGTCTCGCGTACGTACTTTGCTGACAACCCGTCAGTCTTGTTGGGTCGGATGTGCGTTATCGGGGGTCGTCCTCCAGACCGCAGTGTAAAACAACCCACTGGCCCCTCTAACCCTCACAACCGCCTGGTGCACCGTACTGCCATCGGTGTGACGAACGGCCAGTACCACATGCCCCGCCACTATATTTATGTACATGCAAGTATTTCATTCCGAGCCTTCCGCTCGGAGGACCAAACCCGTCCTGAAAACCCTCAAACCCAAACCCGGCTGAGAACGCACATTAGTGTCTTTATACAAACTCCCTCAAACCCTAAACGGGTGAGCATATATCATGTATCTCTCCAACCCTACAGGGGCGAGAAGGTACAACAAATGTCCTTACTTATTAGACTACTCTTGTCTACGGGTTATTATACTTAGAGATTTAAGGTTAATCCCAGGACTGCCCCCCGGTATTCCCTGTGAAGGGCTCTCAAGGGGCACTAGGAACTGTGTTGGGATTACGCCCAGCGTTCCCTTTCGCAAGGATATTTATTTTAATTGATGGCTACCCATGTTTCACCCCTGCTCTCTTTGTTGCACTGGAACAACCCTAGTGACTTAAGATGTTACCGGGAAACCGACAGTCTTCCATCGACCCCCACTCTAGTTGCTACCCTAAGACTTGCACTTTTGACCCATCACTAAGACCATGCTACCCACCAGGGATCATTCATGTTGCACTCTCTTATTTCTTTCGATAATCAATCCCCTGGTAACCCCTAAGGCAAGACCAATTTATGTTATATGCAGACCATGTCCTATTATTACCCTAAAATGGAATCTTCCAATCCTTAAGGCATCTTGCCCCTAAATATTTATCCTAGGGTGGTATGGGCTAAGGGAACTACCCTATGAATTCTCATAATTTTCCTTGGCTAAATAATCCTTCAATTAAATCTTTTAAATTAATTGCTAGGTCACTTTACACATGAAGTAGCATGATTTAGCATCCACTGACCTAGATAATTTTTCCTGAGTTGTATAATGATAAAATATTACTGTCTACAGAGTTTCATAATTTTCCTTTGATTATGTATTCCAATTTCGTATTTAATACCAAATTCACATAAATTACATTTTCCAAAGGCAGTATAGGTAATATGTAATTCAAAATTCCAGGAAAATTACAGAACATATAAAGCACTAATTTATGACTATTGACAGAGTCTCATCAATTTTTATTGTGTAATGGCCTATAAAATTCCATTATAACATATTTAGCAAAAATGCCATTGTATTAATTTAACAACTAACAATATATCCATTAATTATGAGAGATTTATGCAAGACTAATAATACAATTTTATAACACTAGAATTATTTCCAAATTTTTCTAAGATGCATATCCATCAATTCAAGAATAAATGAAATAAGGGTAAAATGAGCATTTTAAGATATTTTATTCCAAAATTTTTCAAACAGCAGGATCAAAGTTTTCCTAAGTCACATGTAACCTTATCTATATCTTGGAAAAGTTTGAGGATTTGTGCTTGAGGAAAACCTATTTTCCAAATTTATTTTCAAAAGAGCTACATTTAAAATAAATTCCAATAAATGGGATTTTTGATTCCAAAAATCCCATAATTAATTTGAGAGGTGAAGCTTACCCTAATGAACCTCTGGAAACAAATCCAAGGTTTTTACATGCCTCCATTAGGCTGAATACACAATATGTGAATTATGGCTATTAGCACGCCAAGGTAAAATATGAACTAACACATGCAAGTGGATTCTCCAACAAGCAGTGATCCAAAGGTGCTGAAATTTTTATCAGGCACCAAGGATGTCCCCAAAGATCTACCACCAAGATTTGGGGCCATGGGGAGGCATATAACTCCATATATTGCACTTATTTACATTTTGAAATTTTGAACAAAACTATAGGAAACATTGTTTCAAAAATTCCTACATTTTGGCAGGGGCTAAGTATGCCCTAATCATGCATGTACCCAAAATTTGGGGCCATGGTGATTGCTGGTTTGACCTGGGCATCCAAATGAATGTTTGCCCTAGTGTAGGACCAGTCCTAGGAGAAATGCCCTACAGGACTGTACACTACACCAAATCACAACTTTAAGGTGGCAAATTAAGGGCAAGACAGTCAGCTACATTTTTCATTTAGGGACTAGTTTCTGGAAATGCTTCTATGAGGCCTACAAATAACATGCAAAATGGCTGTAATTATGTAACAGGATTTACACTATTCATCATATTAATAATTAAATCATATTATTATTATCTGCACGAATCTTAAAGCCTAACCGACGGGATCCGTTCATCTTCTCCAACGGTTTAACGGCTGAGATTGAGCCGACCTGGAGCGGTTTTGCTGGCGGTTTCCGGCCAGCTGAGGCGGCGCCACCTCCGGCCAACGGTGCCATCACCTTCACGGTGGTGGTGGCTATCATTTCCCGGCGATGGGGCGGCGGGAGACGGCGGCGACGGCGAACCCGAGCAGTTTCAAAAGCATGGAAAAATCTCATTTTTCTCACATGGCATCGGGCTCAGTTGAGCCCGATATCTCACCTAAGCGATCTAAGATGCTAGTACGGGTAGAGGTGAGGTGAAACGAACCTGGATTGGGGCTTGGCTGTGGGTCAGGTGGCGGTTTGCCATGGTGGGGGTGTGCCGACGAGCTCCACCCCGATTCCTTGATTCTCCACTGTTTTCCATGATCCAGCACTCGAATTCCAATCCCTTCTACCTCCTGAAGCTATTGGTGAGGTCTGTTTGGACTGAGGTGGAGTATATGTGGAGATATTACCTATGTGAGTTCGGTTGAGCTTTGGTTGCTCCGCCCCAGCTGCCAAATGGCTCTCAGCCCCTGTTTTCTGCTGGAAGGAGAGAGGAGGTCGGCCATCTGGTTTTGGGCAGATAAATCCAGCTGAAGGGGTGGCCATGTGGCCACCATTCCCTTCCTCTCCATTTCTCTCTCCTCCTTCTCTCAAAATCCCAATTCTACCCCCTTGCATGTATTCTCTCTCCTGATTTAGAGGGGTAGGACTGGTCTTGTTCACTTGGGCTGGCCATGGGCAAATTTTGGTGGGCTTGGTCCAATGGAGGATGGCTTGGTCTTCATTTCACCCTAAACCCTAAACCATAAACCAAAACCCTAGGAAGCTAAAAAGGGCCAAGTGATAGAAGGCCAAGGTTAGAATCACCTTGGCCTGCCTATGGCAGAACCTCATCACCAAACCTAGGGTTTGTCCTTAGGGCTTCACCATGACTCCATGACACCACCACAACATCACTAACCCATTAGAGGGTCCACTAGAGCCTTAAGGGTCCATTGGAGAAAACTCAAAGTGGCCAATTTGACCTAGGACCACCATAGGCCTAAATTGGCCTCTAATGTGCCCAACCAACCTTGCCCAGGTCTCCGTAGACCTAAAGTGAGGTCAATGTGTCACTAAGGACACATTGGGTGCAGTCCAAGAGACCAAGTTGACCCAAGTCAACTCAAGCCCCAAAGTGGTCAAAGTGCCCTTACCAAGGGTCAAGTGACCTCCAAGGTTCCAAGTCAACCCTACCCAACCCTACATAGACCTTAGGGGAGGCCAATGGGTCACCAGGGACCCATTGGGGCCAACCCAAATGGTCATGTTGATGAAGGTCAACTCTACCTTAAGGTTAAGTCAAATTAGCCCAAATAGGCTAACCCAAGCTCAAGCCCATTTCCCCCCATTTGGGCTAGCCTTGATATCATTGAAATGATGAATGAGTGGGCTGCAAATAAGCTAGAGTGATGAACAAATTCGGCCATGAGGGGAAGGAGAGATAAAGCTCCAATTTACTTTTAATGGAGAAGAGAGAAAATGGAGTAAAGGCCATTCATGCCATGGGGAAGCCAAGGGCCATTCTTCTTTGCTTGGTTCACCTCCCCTAACAGCCTTGAGAAGATCAGGAGGCTTTTTAGGCTCTTCCACTGGCTGGATGCACTGAACCACCAAGGCTGAGAGGTAGCCTATAATGCACTGATCCAGCCTCTCTCTACCCAATTGTGGCTTTAAACACCTTCAGTGGGCCGAGAGGAGGATTTCCCAATCCGTACCTGAAGAAATCGAGCCACCCCACTGTGTAGTTGCAGAAACCGAGTGGCGTCGCCTTCAAGGATGGTTTCCCGGCGATCTTCTCGACTTCAGGCCGCAAATAAGGTCCTCCTCCTCCCCTTATCTCGTGGTTAGATCGTAGCAACGTCTAGGTTCAAGGTTAGGGCTCAATTGAGCACGAACCAATTTCGTATTTCCATGGTTTCTGGCCGAGAATTACTTGGTAGAACTACCGGAATATGCCTCTCCGGTGGCTGTGCCGCCTCCTGGCGACAGCCACCACCTCAACGAAGGTGATGGTGGCGGTGGCTGGCCGGGGTAGGGGCTGGATCGCCGGCGGAAGTGCTTGGCAAGAGCTCCAAGCGGGATGAATCCAGGCCGTCGGCTGGAGCTAGACGATGACGGGATACCGTCCAAGGCGCGCCAAGATTCGTGCTATATCAAACCTTAAACTATAAGATATATTTCCATGCTATTTCATTTCTGTCACAGATTTTGCTATTAATGTTTCTATTTATTAAAAATACTTAGAGGCTAGATCAGAAAAAGTGGTCAACATAGAAAATGTAGCCCTGTATGTCTAGATTAATTTAAAATTGATTTCACTCAATTTGTAGTCTGGTTAGACCACAACACTTATTTTGGTGAAATCTATCACTAGGGCTGTCTAGAGCATAAATTGGATGCCCACTCCAAACCAGACATCCAAATGATCTGAAATTTGTGGAATGGGCTACTCTTAACATATTTAGGACACATCCAAAAATCAAAATTTTTGGAAAACATTTTTCTATAGTTTTTAGAAAAATTTAATAATCCATGAATAAATTAAAAGAGTCATAAACACCTCAAAATCCCCCCAAATTTGGGTGGGTGGTCTTAGAGAGCATGTTAGGGCTCTGGTAAAATTTTCATCTCATTTGGAGATGTTTTGGTTAGGTATTGAACCAACCCTAGGTTGACCCTTTTAGGGATAACTAGGTCAAGCACCCCCTTTGGGTTTAGAGTGGTCAAATCACCTCAACAGAGGCTGATATTTTGGCCACTGACTCTCTATAGTATGACTCACCCTCCAATGGAATTTGGGGAGGTTAAGAGTAGGGTAGCCCTAGAGCCTTAGGGTAGGTCCCTTAATTGGGATTTTTATGGCTTGAAGGTCATGGGGTCAAATGACATTTGAATGAATTGAAAATTTATGGAGAGGACCATAGGGTTAGTATGGTCCTCTAGTTAAAATTATAGGGAATTTGGAAGCCTTAAATCACCTCAAAACCCTAACGCTATCTTACGACACAAACCTTGTAGTGAAGGAAAATGTCACTAAAACTCATTGAAAAGTGATGAGATTTGGGTTGAGTAGTTTCTAAAGATAGTACAAGCTCTGGAGATGTTATTATGAATTTAGGATTTTTATTTTGGATACTGCATTAACAATTTGGTAATTTGTATTATTTACTTAGAAATTTATTATGAACTAACTTCTTGCTGGAAATTGATGAATTTTAGTCAGAGGAAGTTTGATTATGTTTTAAAGCTCTGTGAAGTTTTATGGAATTTTTGGAAGAATAATTTTAAGGGTTGCTTCATTAAGTAATATTTCCCATAAAACTTAATTAAATTTATTTGGGAGTCTAGCAAGCCTATAAAATTATGATTTTTCAACAATGACACTCCCTGTACCATATTAAGATTATGTAATTTTTATATAATTTTCTTATGAATAATTTTGGTACTTCCTTCTTTACATATGATTAAGGGAATTATTTTGGATAAATTAATTAGAGGTCAAATATTCTCTGAACAATTATGGAAATTAGTATCTAGTAATATTTCTCTGTTATTTAGTGATCCAAATTTTTGGGTGGCCATTACTTGAGTAGATCGTATAGTTCATGTTCAAAATTGCCCATGGCCAAACATTTGGGAAACTTCAATAAATATCAAATTACTTAGAAAAATTATGAATCTCTTATTTTAGACTAAACTTATTATGGTGGACCTCTGGTAAAGTTTATAGGAGATTTGGAAGACAATTCGGAGTACCTCCTTTATACATCTCATATAGTATAGGGTGGTCTGCATATAGTAACTGTGGAAATTGAACTAGAGTGCGTAATGAATTTGAAGAGTGGAATCCTTAGTAGGTTGCTGGTTTGGGTAAATAAAGGAGTTCATCATTGAAGACAGGATTAGTAGAGTGTGAGGTTGACTAGTGTTAGGTGGCGCTCGGGATCGGCGAAAGATCGTCTTTCCCGTAGGGAGGAAGTGTTTAATGCACTAGGGCTAGATTCTATAAAATTAATTAATGGTTATGAAATCGGGTAACAACCAATAATAGTAAGTGCCTTGCCAAAGGGAACTTTGGGCGTAATCGCATTGTAGTTCCTAGTACTTTCGAGAGCCCTTCACGGGGTATACCTTGGGCAGTCCTGGGCTAACGTAAACTATAGGTGTGATAAATCTTAAGAGCAACTAGAATAATTAGAGGTTCACCTTCACACACTGTTGGATCCCTAGTTGATTTGGGCTAGGTTCACTAGATTAGGATGTAACCCATCATGTATAGCCAGGGTCAAATTTGTGTCCTCGAGTCTAGGCCATGTCCTTACAGTCAACTTCAGATGGACCAGCTTTCAATAGACCTTCATAGACTCAAGACTTAGAAGAATTCTAGACAAAGTCAAATGAGTTCGACGTTCCTCGAACTTAGGTCGACGAAAGATGTTCTGAGCTCGACGAAGTTGAGACATTTCTTTGTGCTGAGCTCGACGATCTTTGTTCTCTGTTCGACGAAGACTGAGTTTCTTCAACAAGCTAAAGTCAGGATAACTCCTGATTTTTTCTAAGTCCAACTTCAGGCTTTGGTCGACGAACTAGATTCTGAGCTCGACGAACTTGGACCTCAAGCTTATAACTTCTCAGGTCGACGAATTCAGTACTCTGCTCGACTATTTCTACTCGACGAATTTGGATCTCTGTTTGACGAATAAAGATTGACAGTGATGATTATCTGTTCGATGAATTTGGATCTCAGCTCAACGAATGAAGATTGTCAGTTCGACGAATATTGTAGCAGTATTGACAAGATTCCCTAGAAGACTAAGTGCTATTGTCTGGTCGACGAACTCATCAGCTCAGCTCGACAAACTGTGAACTTAACTCGATGTTCCTGTTCTTCATTCGACGATTCCAAACTAGGTCCTCTCCAGTTTTCCGTCCCTTTTCTTGGCGATGATTCCGGAGCAATTAATGCCAAATCTTCTCGGAATGTTACCGTTATAACGCGCATTGATCAAGGATTATTTCATGCCATTTTCCACGGTACAGTTAGGGAAATCATTGATTGTTGCTTCCTTCCCAGGCCGACTGCAATTACTGCTCAAACATTCAAATTTTGAATGTTCCTCAGTCAGTAAAAACTCTCTGAAAAAAAGAAAAGATTAACCAGTACTACAACACAAGCAGTGACATACAGACATAGTACACTGAAGAACAGTCTTACAGAAATCAAAATTTCTACTGCAATCAGCCTAAACTAGAGAACAACATTAGAAGAAGAAGAAGAACATTCAATCATTATCAAGAGTCTTCTTCCTTCAAGCCTACAGGACAACTTCTGAAGGACAACAATTATTCCATCTGTCAAAGAAGTTCCTGAAGCAATCTCTGGTCCAGGCACTCAAGCTTTTGAAGACCTGTCACCCTGAAGCAGTGCTCCAGATTTCCTGAACCATTCAAGATCTCAGGGGGAGCAATCTGCTGAAATCAATCCACAAGTCTTCTCAGTTGTCATTGAGAAAGAGAAGACACTATCACCCCTTTTTACATTCTCTGTACAGGGTTTTAATTGCCTTCAAAATTATTCCTGGTTACAAGTCTGCTACCAAAAGACTTGAGTTTTTGGTTTTTGATCACCTGAACAAAAGCTCATTGGTGTCAGGCACCTGATCAAAAACCTGAGTGGATTCCTACCAGGGTGGTAGAAGAGTGGATGTACCCAGGTTGGGGAACCACTATAAATTTCTCGTGTCGTCTGGTTGCCCTTTTCTTTTGTTTTGGCTGTGTTGTTCTGTGATTGTTTAGGTTGCTGTGCTTATTTCCTTGCTTGCAAATCTGTTCACTTAGGATTACAGCAAAAGTTGTAAAAAGTTTCTAGTGAGCACAATACTCTATTCACCCCCCCCTGCTAGAGTATTTCAGATCTAACATGCACTTTCAATTGATATCAAAGCGAGATTGGTTAAAATACCACGCCTTAAGAGGTTAACTGGTTGCACAGGCTAACACTTGAACCATAAAGATCCCTCTTGTTAGATCTGATTGTTTTGTTTTTGTTATTAGATTTATTTCTTCACAGAAATGGCTCTAAACAAAGATTATCCAAGCATCAGACCTCCAGTATGCAATCTTAACAAGTTTTCCATCTGGAAGGCAAGAATCAAATTATACATGAATTCTATTGATGTGGATATTTTTGCTTTCATCTTGACAGGATTACCTCCAGCACCTACAACTTCTACAAGCACCTCCACCAACATGAATGTAGTACCTCCTCCAGAGAATAATGATGCATACAAGAAATCGAAAATTGCAGATCCAAAGGCAATGAATATCTTGGCTTAGACAATGTCAGATGACATATTTCAGAAGGTGGCTGAGTGAACCTCAGCCAAGGCCATTTGGGACTCCGTCAACCCAATGATAGCTGGTTCAGCAGATGAAAGGAAAGACAGGAGATCAAATCTCATATCCCTGTATGAGAATTTCAAGAAGGATGAGGTTGAATCAGTAGCTGAAATGTACAACAGGTTGAGCTCAATCATCAATGAGTTTAAGACCTTGGATAAAGACATCACCCTTACAGAGGTGAATGACAAAATCTTAATGTGCTTCCCTAGCTCTTGGGACTCAAGAATCTGGCCTATCAAAGAAGCCAGAAGCCTAAATGAGATATCAACTGAATCTCTGCTAGGCAAATTAAAGTCCTATGAGCAGTTGATCAAATCAAGAGAAGCAGCTGAACAGAAAGTAACAACTCAAGTGAGAATGGATCACAGCATAGCCTTCAAGGCATCTGAGGAAAGTGAGACCTCAACATCCAATGAGGAAGTCATGAGCCTCTTTGCAAAAAGATTCTATAAGATGGCTAGAAAGGATTTCAGAACGAAATCATCCAGGCAGGATGATAAGCCTAAGTATGACATGACACCAAGGAGGTTATGTGCTTTGGTTGCAGAAAGCCTGGACATTACATCTCAGAAGGTCCAGAAAACCAGAAGAAGGAGAAAAGCAAAGAAAGAGACTCCAGAAGAAAACACAGCAGCAAACCCTCCTCAAGAAAGTACAAAAAGAAAGACAAGGGCTTTGTTGCTGAGACATGGAGTGATACTGAAGAAGAATCATCCTCTTCTAGCTCAAGTGAACAAGAGGAAGAAGCAAGATCCAAGGAGGTTTGTCTTGTGGCAATTGATGCCTCTAGGAGCTATTCAGGATCAGAAGGAGAATCTGAAGATGAAGCAGCCTCAGACTCAGAGGCAGATCAGGTTCTTTCAAGCTTTGATTTCAATTCTGATTTATTTAGAACTGAATTCAAAACTATGTGTTTAGATTTAATTAATTCAGAAAAAGAAATAAAAACCGTTAGAGAAAGACTAGGAAATCATGAATCTGTCAACTCAGAAAATATAAAACTACAAGATCAACTAACTCTAGCAAATGAACAGATAATTCAATTAAAATCTAATTTATGTGAGGCCAAACAACTTGAGCAATCTCTCAATGGGAGAAGTCTCAAGCTGATGGACATAACAAGCACAGTAAATGCCAGATTAAATGGCAAGCTGGGCTTGGGTGCATCATCAGGTTTGCCCCCGATAATTAAGAAAAATATTCTTACCACACCCATTAAATTTATTTCTGCCAAGGGAAAAGAAAAGATAATAGACAAACCAATGTCTGAAAACAACCCAAAACCCATAGATAAGAGAAATAAAAATCAGAAAACAGCTGATAAAAATAAGGTTCAGCAGCATTCGTCGAACTCAGATCGACGAAATGTGGCTAGTTCATCGAACCCAGATCGACGAACGCTGAACGCAAACTTCAGTTGTAACAATTCATCTAATTGCGATCGACAAACTTTGTATGGTTCGTCGAGCAGAGGTCGACGAACTTGGGGCGCAGAAAATGACTATTGTCATTCTCTGAGCAGAGATCGATGATCTCAGCCCTATTCGTCGAACTCTGGTCGATGAACTTAAAGAAATTCGTCGAACCCAGAAAGACCAAACATAAATCATTTCTCCTACAGAAATTCTAAGCCAGCTAATAAACCATTCAATCCAGTAGCTGATTGGGTTATTCCACCTAGGAGATATCACCCCTTAGATTATAAATCTCAACCTACCTTATCATTTATTTCCAGCTTTTCTTTTCAACAAAATAAAGGACCCAAGGTAACCTGGGTCAAGAACAATTGAGTTTTGTTCTTCATTACAGGTACAGGTGAAGAGCTGTCCAAGGGTGAGTCAGACCTGGTACTTATACAGTGGTTGCTCCAAGCATATGACAGGCAGCAAGGCAAATCTATCCAATTACAAGTCCAAGCTAGGACCAAAGGTGATTTTTGGTGATTCAAATAGTGGCCAGACTGAAGTATATGGAGCAGTAAAGATTGGAACAGTTACCTTCAAGAGAGTAACATATGTAAGAGGACTCAAACATAACGTAATATCCATAAGTAAATTATGTGATGAAGGTTATCAGGTACACTTTAACTCTACCTCTTGTTCTATTATCAATAATGAAAACCAAACTGTTTTAATTAGAATTAGACAAGGTAACATATATCTAGTAGACTTTATTTCTACCAAAACTGATGTTTGTTTACTCAATATCACTAGTAACCAAAATGAGTTATGGCATAAAAGATTAGGACATGTAAACTTTAAGAATATAGCTAGGTTAACTAAAGACAACCTTGTTATAGGTTTACCTTCTGGCCCCTACAAGAAGGAAAACCTATGCAGGGCTTGTCAATTAGGCAAGCAAAATAAAACTAGTTTCAAATCCATTAATAAAAGTGATTCACCTAGTATTATGTATTTGTTTCATGTGGATCTATTTGGACCCATTGCTGTACAAAGCCTACGAGGGAAGTCTTATACTTTAGTGATTGTTGATGACTTCCCCAGATTCAGTTGGGTAGCCTTTCTGAGAACTAAGTCAGATACATTCAAGGTTCTTACAGATTTTCTCAGGACCATATAGATTGAGTTCTCTACTCATGTTGCATTGATCAGAAGTGATCATGGCACAGAGTTTGGGTCTCTTCTTATGCATGAGTTCTGTGAGAAGGAAGGTATCAGGCAGTGCTTCTTAGCTCCTAGAACTCCCCAACAAAATGGGCTAGCTGAAAGGAAAAATAGGACACTCATTGAATCTGTAGGCACATTATTGGCAGATGCTTACATGCCTCTATCCTTTTGGGCAGAAGCTGTAAATACTGCTAACTATGTTCTGAATAGAAACCTTATACATAAGCTGAAAAATAAGACCCCCTATGAATTGCTTAAAGGAAATAAACCTAAAATCACATATTTTAAAATTTTTGGTTGTATATGTTACATTCACACTAATAACAAAAGATACATTAGAAAGTTTGAGGCTAAGGCTGAAGAAGGGATTTTTCTAGGATACTCCCAAGTAAGCAAGGCCTATAGAGTTTTTAATAAATCCACTCTTAAAATTGAAGAGTCAGTCCATGTATCTTTTGATGAAGCTAACATGTCTTATAAGGAGAAAGAGATTTTTACCAATAACTCTTTGCAGGTTCCACAACTGTGTGAGTCTATGGATGTACTAAACCTTACCCAAGAGGTATCAACCCATCCTTCTCCATAGGTTGCTGAAGACAATGAAGAAGAAATTCAAGTGGAAGTGGCTGAACTTCCCTCAACAGCTAATAGCATTCCCCAAGAGGAATTAATTATAGAAGTTGTTGCTGAACAAACTCCACCAACTAATCTTGTCACACTTAGAGATCACCCCAGATCTCAAGTGATTGCAGACATTTCAGCAGGTGTTCAGACAAGACATCAACTCAACCAATACTTGATGCATGATTGTTTTCTTTCTCAGATTGAACCTCTCACCATTCATAAAGCGGAGCAAGATCCCCACTGGATCATTGTAGTACAAGAGGAACTAAATCAGTTTGAGAGATGTAGAGTTTGGGATTTGGTTCCAAGACCTCATAACTACCTAGTTATTGGAACCAAATGGGTATACAGAAACAAGCTAGATGCTCAAGGGAACATAGTGAGAAACAAGGCTAGGCTTGTTGCTCAAGGCTACAGGCAAGAGGAAGGAATTGACTATGACCAAACCTTTGCCCCTGTTGCAAGGTTAGAGGCCACAATAATATTCCTTGCCTATGCAGCTCACAGGAGATTCAAAGTTTTCCAAATGAATATCAAGAGTGCATTCTTGAATGGAGTGCTTCAAGAAGAGGTTTATGTAGAACAACCTCCAAGTTTTATCTCCCTAACTTAACCCTCTTTTATATATAAATTGCATAGAGCTCTCTATGGTTTAAAGCAAGATCCAAGAGCTTGGTATGAGACCCTAGCAAGCTTTCTTTTACAGCATAAATTTACAAGAGGACCATAGATAAAACTCTTTTCACTAGACATCATAAGGACCAAATTTTGTTAGTACAAATATATGTGGATGACATCATCTTTGGGTCTACGGATCCCAAATTATGCAAGAGATTTGCTGACCTCATGCATTCAAAATTTGAGATGTGTAGCATGGGTGAGCTTTCCTACTTCCTTGGTATCCAAGTGAAGCAGCTCCCTGATGGTATCTTCCTCTCCCAAGATAAGTATGCTAAAGAGCTTATTAAGAAGTTTGGGATGGGTGATGCTTCAGGAATGAAAACACCTATGGCTACCAATGTTGTTGTGGATTCTGATATAGCAGGGAAACCTGTAGATCAGAAACATTATAGGGCAATTGCTGGATCCCTATTATACCTAACAGCTAGCAGGCCTGATATCATGTTTGCCACATGCCTTTATGCTAGGTTCCAAGTGAACACTAAAGAATCTCACCTTATTTTCTTAAAAAGAATTTTGAGATATATAAAGAGTTGCCCTAATCTAGGACTCTGGTATCCTATAGAGTCAGAGTTTGAGTTAACTGGATAATCAGATGCTGACTATGCTGGATGTATAGTGGACAGGAAGAGTACCTCTAGAACTTACCAGTTCCTGGGTATGAGACTTGTCTCTTGGTTTTGTAAAAAGCAAACATCTGTGTCTACATCAACTACAAAAGCAGAATATATGGCTGCTGGCAGCTGCTATTCACAAATGTTATGAATACAAAACCAACTCTTAGACTATGGTGTCAACTTAAATAATTCAACATTATTTTGTGATAATACTAGTGCTATTGCTATAACACAGAATTCAGTTCACCATAGTAGGACTAAGCATATTGAGATAAGACATCATTTCATTAGAGATAATGTATATAAAAAGAAAATTAACCTAATCCATATTCCTACTGATTTACAGAGAGCAGACATTTTCACCAAACCCTTGGATGAGAAAAATCATCTGTTCTTTATAAATCAACTGGGAATGATCAATGGAGAAGAGTTAAATTAGTTTATGTCTGCATTCGACGAATTTTCCAGAGTTCATCGAACGGAGTTTGACGAATTAGGGAAAGTTTGAGAGATTCTCGTCGAACGGAGATTGACGAATTCTCTATGTGGAAATAATTTTCGTCGATCGGAGATCGACAAACTTTGCTTCAGAAGATATTTCGTCGAATGGAGTTCGACGAACTGTGTTCGATTCTTCTGAATGAGATCGATGAATTATCTGTCTATAATTTATTTCGTCGACCTCAGTTCGAAGAACTCTTTCTTTTTCGTGGAACGGAGATTGTCGATTCATATTCTGGAAAACATTATATCTAGGTTTTCTTCGACCTCCGTCCCGCGCTTTCAGTTCTCTTGCTTTTGATCGCCGTTTTCTCTGTCTTTCTAGCAGGTCATCAATGGCGATTCCAGCGAGCACTTTGGCTGCCATGAAGTTCGACACCGGTTATGACATGGATTTTGATTCATTTCAACATTCTGACCCAATATTTCTCTACATTCTGGAACTACTAGAGGAACTTAGTTTCAAGGATTTTATGACCAGAAGAATTAAACGGCATGCCACTGAGATTAGAGAATGGGTATACACTTCTTCTGTTTCTGAGGAAAATGTTGTGACAGGAAATATCGGGAGTAATGTTGTTTCTCTATCTCCCGCAGTTCTTTCTGATATTTTTGGATTGGTAAATGGAGAAGACGATCTGGATGTTGATTCTGAAGAGTTTACTTCGATGCTGAATCTGATGGGGTTTACTGGGAGTAACCCTAACAAGTTGTTAAAGAAACAACTCTCTGCCGCCTACCAGTTCTTGGCGGAGATTGTAGGAAAAGTGCTGATGGGCAAGCACTCTGCGCACGACTACATTACCCGACATGAGTTCCTTGTTATATGTGCAGTGGTCAACAAGAGACATGTCGATTGGAGTAAGATTTTCTTTAAGTTGATTAAGAAGAAGAACAGTAAGAAAGAGGTTTGTTTTGGGAGAATCTTGGGGATATTTCTTCAAGAAAAGGCTGGTGAATTCATGGTCTCCCAGACCATCTTCATCAATGTCAGCAAGCGCCTCACATGCTCTTTGTTTGGCAGATGGGATAGGACGATCTCCAAGCCATCCAAGGCTTCCTCCTTTTCCATCCCAACTTCTGAGAGCACCAGGGCTGTGAAGGCCACTCCCTACCCTGCAGAAGAGGCAATTCCATCTCCACCATCTCTTCTAGCACCCCTTCCAATAAAGCAACTCCCTTCCTCTCTCATTCCTTCTTCAACACTTCAATCTCCACGGCATACTTTTGTGCCTACTCCACCTCCTTCCTCACCTCTTGATATCACCAACATTCCAACACCCCCTGCTTCACCTCATGACACATCTATTCCTACACCACTACTATCTCCTCTTCCGCCCCATTTATCCTCCATTCCATCTTACACCCTACCCTCAGACACCACCATAATAGATGCAATTCCACATCTATCCCCTCCATATGTTCCCCTTCCTTCATCTACTTCTCTACCTTCAACATCAACTCCATCTCCATCCTTGGAATCCTCCACTGTATCTACAATCTTATCCCTGCTCACTCCCCTCATAAAATCTCTCATCCAAGAGGCCATTACACCTGTTGTGACTTCTATCAATTCTTTATTTATCAAAGTTTCTCTTCTCTCTGCTGCCCCCTCTTCATTCAGGGGCCTGGCTCCAGGTTCTCTTGAACCCAGGCAGGGGGAGATGCTCAGTGATGAAGCAGCAGCAGATGCAGATGCAGCAACAGATACAACAGTTTCAGATGCAGATGCAGAAATTTTGCCAGAATTTGATTCTGAGATGATTGAATTGATTTATTTTATGGATACTGACATAGACTTATATGAGTCAGTTCCAGAGCAGATCAAATCTGTTGGTGATTTCCATTTAAATCCCACAGTTAATTTACCTATTTTGTTGAGAAATTTTGATACTGTATATATCCAGTCTCTTCCAGAAGACTTTACTAAGCCACAGTTGGCTATTGTTCCCTATACATCTCCAATAAGTCCAGCAGTTGCTAAGCAACTCTGTGACAGTTTTGCTCTTCCAGTTGTTGCTCCAACATCTCCAGCTATTGCAGAAGATGTCGCAGTACCAGTTTTTGTTATGGATGACTCTCTTATGCCAGATCTGGATGAGTTAATTTTGGCTGATATTGAAGAGGAAAATAAGGCAGCAGCTGAACGCTCTGTCCCAATTACTGTTGATTCTTGTACAGTTTCTTCTTCCAGTATTTCTGAAACTCCAGCTTCTGAACCTTCTGCCCCTCCTCCAGAAAAGATGCTTTTGATGATAAAGCTTTAAAAGCATTGGATGCTTTGTATGATAACCCTCAGGGTTTTGACAGTGATGATGAAGATGATGATGTATATTCAGATGAAGAAACTTCAAAGGAAAATAAGAAAATGCTATCAAAGAAAAGGAAGGCTCCTCCTCCTCCAGCTCCTAAGCCTAATCCATCTGCTGACACTCCTTATTACATTTTGCATAATGTTGCTCCTTACAAGGGAATGCCTGCATGGATGTGGTTATCAATGAACCAGCAGAAGGAAAGGAAAATAATTAGGAGATATTCTCCTCCTCCAGTCCACAGATATAGAAAGGATCCTCCTCCTCCTCCTCCTCCTCCTCCTCCAGCAACTGGTGCCACTGGCTCTAGCTCTCAGAGATCAGCCCCCATGCAAACCTATCAGAGACATTTAGGGAGATCCTCTAGAAGCAGCCAGCAGAGGCAACCATCCTCAGGAAATCCACATCAACATCAACAACAACAAATCTCTGAAGAATAGAAAGCTGACAGTCCCAAAAGGCCTTACTCTCCTCCTATCCCATTTGAAGATCCTGAAACAGCCAATACTGCAAGAATGGCTAGGTTCCAGGAACTAATTGGCCTATCATTGATCAATAATGCCAAAGCTGAAGGTAAAGACACTTCTGGATTCACAACAATGTCTAAGTATAGAAAAGAAGAACTAAAAAGGTTTGACAAAGGCAACAAACTCTTCAATGTTGATGATTATATGATGCTCCATCCTGAAGCAGTTGTCCCCAGAGCTACCTTACTGAAGATTATTGGGGCAGCTGACATGACTATGACTCAAGCACAGGCTCAAGATCCAACCAGAGAAATTATCTTCAAAAAGCCAGGCGAGAAGACAACAGAGGACAAGTCTTTGCAGAAGAAGAAGAAGTAATCTTTATTTTGTTTCAATTTCTTTCTGCATTTGTTTTCAAAATATGTTCTTGTTTAAACAAAGCTTGTATATATATATATATTTGTTGCATGTGTTGGTAATTCTCTGCCAGATATATCATTTTTTTCTTTCTTTGTTTATGCTTTGAGTCTCTTAGTGACGTCACCCAAATAGGGGGAGATTGTTGGATCCCTAGTTGATTTGGGCTACGTTCACTAGATTAGGATGTGACCCATCATGTATAGCCAGGGTCAAATTTGTGTCCTAGAGTCTAGGCCAAGTCCTTAGAATCAACTTCAAATGGACCAGCTTTCAACAGACCTTCAGAGACTCAAGACTTAGAAGAATTCTAGACCAAGTCAAATGAGTTCGACGTTCGTCGAACTCAGGTCGACAAAAGATGTTCTGAGCTCAACGATCTTGAGACATTTCTTTGTGCTAAGCTCGACGATATTTGTTCTCTGTTCGACGAAGACTGAGTTTCTTCAACAAGCTAAAGTCAGGATAACTCCATATTTTTTCTAAGTCCAACTTTAGGCTTTGGTCGACGAACTAGATTCTGAGCTCGACAAACTTGGACCTCAAGCTTACAACTTCTCAGGTCGACGAATTCAGTACTCTGCTCGACGATTTCTGCTCAACGATTTGAATCCTTGTCAGTTAGAGACTTTTCAGATTCTAAGTCCACAATCATTCTTCGCTCGACGAATTTGGATCTCTATTCGAGGAATAAAGATTGACATTGATGATTATCTGTTCGATGAATTTGGATCTCAGCTCAACGACTGAAGATTGTCATTTTGACGAAGATTGTAGCAGTATTGACAAGATTCCCTAGAAGACTAAGTTCTATTATCTAGTCGACGAACTCATCAGCTCAGCTCGACGAACTGTGAACTCAGCTCGACGATTCCTATTCTTCGTTCGACGATTCCAGACTAGGTCTTCTCCAGTTTTCCGTCCCTTTTCTTGGCGATGATTCCTGAGCAATTAATGACAAATCTTCTCGGAATGTTACCGTTTGAATGCGCATTGATCAAGGATTATTTCATGCCATTTTTCCATGGGACAGTTAGGGAAATCCTTTATTGCCGCTTCCTTCCCAGGTCGACTGCAATTACTGCTCAAACATTCAAATTTCGAATGTTCCTCAGTCAGTAAAAACTCTCTAAAAAAAGAAAAGATTAACCAGTACTACAACACAAGCAGTGACATACAGGCATAGTACACTGAAGAACAGTCTTACAGAAATCAAAAGTTTTACTGCAATCAGCCTAAACCAGAGAACAACTTCAGAAGAAGAAGAAGAACATTCAGTCATTATCAAGAGTCTTCTTCCTTCAATCCTATAGGACAACTTCTGAAGGACAGTAATTATTCCATCTGTCAAAGAAGTTCCTGAAGCAATCTCTAGTCCAGGCACTCAAGCTTTTGAAGACCTGTCACCCTGAAGAAGTGCTTCAGATTTCCTGAACCATTCAAGATCTCAGGGTGAGCAATATGCTGAAATCAGTCCACAAGACTTCTCAGTTGTCATTGAGAAAGAGAAGACACTATCACCCCTTTTTTCATACTATGTATAGGGTTTTAATTCCCTTCAAAATAATTCCTGGTTACAAGTCTCCTACCAAAAGACTTGAGGTTTTGGTTTTTGAGCACCTGAACAAAAGCTCATTGGTGTCAGGCACCTGATCAAAAACCTGAGTGGATTCATACCAGGGTGGTAGAAGAGTGGATGTACCCAGGTTGGGGAACCACTATAAATTTCTTGTGTTGTTTGGTTGCCCTCTTCTTTTGTTTTGCTTGTGTTGTTCTGTGGTTGTTTAGGTTGTTGTGCTTATTTCCTTGCTTGTAAATTTGTTCACTTAGGATTACAACAAAAGTTGTAAAAAGTTTGTAGTGAGTACAATACTCTATTCACCCCCCCCCCCCCCTCTAGAGTATTTCAGATCTAACCCTCACTTTCACACACCCCGGTGTCACGGGAAGTTAATTTGACTAGGATGTTCGAGCGGTACACTCGGTGGTTGTGGAAATAGGCAAGATGGCCCTACAAGCTTTGGCTCGGTTGATGGTTGTGAGGGGCAGGATGGCCCGGCGAGCCTTGGCTCGGTTGATGTTTGTGATGGACGGGATGGTCCGGGGAGCTTTGGCTCGGTAATGATACATAAGGTTGCATGTGCATAATGTAAAGGTGGTGGGTCTTCGGTATTGGAGTGTCGATGCACCGACGCCAATACATTGACTCGGAAAGTGTGGTTAGCACTTCGCCAACCGAAGTCCGGTGCGGCAGCCGGCAAGAGTATGCAGGAGTCCACTTAGTGCAGCAGCGTTGAGGCTTACGATAGGTCTGACCGGTAGTGCTTTACTGGTTTAGAGGTGGGCAAGGCCCAACCCACCGCTTCCGTCTGCCACTACAGAGGTATCCTGGGAGGTGAGGCTCCAAAAAGGGGAACTAAAGGTCTGTGTGCACAGAGTCAAGTGAGTGAGTTTTACTTGCATGATCGCATCATGGCCCACTAGCATGTCATAACATACTCATACCATAAAACCCCTGTCACCTATTGTATAAGTGGAATGGGACACTTATACAATAGGCCCTGCAAAACGACCCCTTGGTCTATAAGCTTGTGTGGGCAAGTTTATAAATTAAGTTTAAATGCTTTATATATATATTGTTGTTAATAACCGACACACGAACACATAATATTGTATGGGACTCTTTATACGATGGGAGCCCTGTAGAAGATCCCTTGCTTATATGTTTCCGTATAATTTAAGGTTACTTTTCATACTTTACTTTACTGGCACATGTACTATAAAATTGCTAGTATAGATCCGATGCCATCTGTTTCTTGATTACTTTCCACATTCAAGTCCTCCCCTTTCTTCCGCTCCGCTCGGTGCCTAGGGGCCATGGGGGAAGGTGTGGGGGTTGATAGGACTTAGTCTTATAGACTAATGGTTTTTGGACCACATCATTTAGGGGATCGTGGAGCCCAGCATGGAGGAGCAGCCCCGGAGGTCGGCCCGTTTGGAGATAGGGCAGTCTAGCTGAGGAGTTCAGACAGCTGGGACTGTGAGCCCCTGACCTTAGTAGTGTTTCATTTTGCTTCTGCTTGAGTGTTTATGTAGTGAGGATTTGGTGTATCGGGCATAAGCCCTTATTTTTCAGTACATTTATATATTTTGTGGACTCTCTGAAAGATAATAGTTGCCAACCAAAATCACCTAGAGAGGGGTGAATAGGTGAGTTGTGCATATTTTTGCAGAAAAACAAATCTCAACCAAAGCACAGATCTATCTACCAAACAAGCAAACACACACGAGGAAAGATTTATAGTGGTTCCCCAACCTTGGGTACATCCACTTTCCCTCACCGATCTAGCAATACACTAGACTCGGCTACTCCACTATCTCAGATTGGAAAACAATCCTACCTTCGGAACAACGTTCCTACAAACTCGACCACAAACGGATCTACACTCGGAAGGGAAAACTTCCTACAATCTCGGAGTTGAAAACTCCTACACTCGGAGAAAACTTCTCCTAAAATAATGAAATAAAGTATTACAGAAATACAAAAAGTAAATTTTCTTGTTCAGATCTGCAACAGAAAATCAGAAATTCCTTCTTCTAGGCGTGAAGCTTTATCAGAATATTGAAGAAGAATCTCGGCAATATCAGATCTGGAACTTCTCGACTTTAAATGATCGAATGAGAAGATGAAGCGTTGAGCGGAGATCTCGATCTGTAGAGTCATCTTAATCTGAATCCTCAAAAAGGTGAAACCCTAGCCGATCGGAAATCTGCGATGGCAGTGGCGGCGAGTTTCGTTCTTGGAGAGAGAGAGAGAGAGAGACAGAATTATTTTTGGAAAGTACGGCTGTAAAAACTCTCAGAATGATTTTCTTTTATAACTTAGGGTTTGTCGGTTTGACAAGACCTTTTATAGGAGAAGAAAAGATTAGACTTAAATTAGTCATTATAAGAGAGACACGTGGACCAATCACGTCAGAGTTTAAGAATGAGACCGTTAGGTCTGGACTTAAAGAATTTCTGAAAAGTTCAAAGTAAATTACTCGAGTCAAGCAGAACTGCTCGAGTATATGCAGCACTACTCGAGTAGGTAGAAGATGACTACTCGAGTACATGAGAAAAATTACTCAGGAGAAAAAGAAATCATTACTCGAGTACATGGAGTCAACTACTCGAGTAAATAAGAATGAGAAATACTCAGTTACTCGACTAACAAAAATGACTTACTCGAGTACTTAAGTACTTACACGAGAGGTGGAGTAAATTACTCGAGTAAAAGAAATACTACTCGAGTATATAGAAATGAACTACTCGAGTATATAAGAGACTACACGAGACAATCACTTAGAAAATTTTTGGAACAGGAAAAATATAACTACTCGAGTATGTAAGATAATCTACTCGAGACATATGGAATTACTCGAGTATATAAGATGAATTACTCGACACAATTAGAACTACTCGAGTATATAATCATGAACTACTCGAGTAATTCACTTAGAGAAATTTTCTGGAGGGGGAATCTAGATTACACGAGTAAAAGCATTGGACTGCTCGAGTAGTAGATGAACTACTCGAGTATATGATTTAGTCTACTCGAGTAAGTAGGAACTACACGAGTCAGAATCCAATTACTCGAGACAGAAGATAGAACTACTCAAGTATATATATATAATACTACTCGAGTATTTCACTTAGACAAATTTGAGAACAAAAAATCTGAAAATTCGAGAGATAAAAGGAAACTACTCGAGTATACAAAATGAACTACTCAAGAGCAAAAATTGGACTACTCGAGTATATCTTAACTACTAGAGTAAGTTAATTACTACTCGAGTATAAACTCAGTAACTTACTCGAGTAAGTAAGGGACTACTTGAGTACTTTACTTAGGAAAATTTTTCTGACAGATTTTCTTCTTCTAGGGGAAATCAGCATCAAGTCTTTTCACATAGTCCTAGAGTTTGAATATGAAGTGTATCCCAATAGAGAGGCTATACATGAGTCAACAATTTGGAACACACAATGAGGGATTACATTGTATGGTCCTGTGTTTGGTGGCTCATTGTAGACTAACATTGGTCTGCACTTCCCATTAGAATCCTGCAACACATAACTCAAACCAAGCATCAAATACAACTTAATTCATCTTAGTTCAAGTGTGACTTCATCAAATCTGGGTTAGTGTGGATACAATACCCAACAATCTCCACCTATTTGTAGAAGTCAGAACCCTTTACACTAAGGTGAATTATGGACATAAAAAGAATACTAAGTAATAAAGCAGTGTAAGCAATCAAGGAACTATGAAAAAGATAATAAGATCAAAAACTTTGAATTATATAAATATGATTATCCAGAAATATCATTAACAACTAAAATCCATTTTCATAGCTCATGAGTCTTTTGGGCTAGCTCGGATGATGTTGGTTGTCTTGTTTCTCCTGTTGTCTTCTCTGATAGCTCTAAGGTTTAGGATAATACTTGGGGGGTCTGGGAGGAGCAGCTGGATTATTTCTTCCATATTCTCTGTCATAGATCCTCCTTTTGGTCATGGACTTCTCATACAACTCTCATTCATGGGAACTGTAGTGAATGTTTCTGCTCTCATGGAAATCCAAAACTAATTTGAGAGTTTCCAGGATGAGAGACTTGGAAGTGGGAGACCAGACCTCAGCATGTTCAGGATCTTTAGCAGGAACAAACTTGCTAGCAGAAGGACCTTCACCATATTTCCTTTTTTCTTATAAGTCAGTATCTCAGGAGGGGCTTTGAGAAAGATATCAGCAGGATCATC
Source organism: Platanthera guangdongensis (assembly GCA_039583875.1). Taxonomy (NCBI): domain Eukaryota; kingdom Viridiplantae; phylum Streptophyta; class Magnoliopsida; order Asparagales; family Orchidaceae; genus Platanthera; species Platanthera guangdongensis. The sequence goes on along the minus strand of CM077166.1, from coordinate 60,454,293 downwards.
TTCCCAATCTTGAGCATAAGAGTCTGGAGGAGCAACAGAATCACCAGGCCTTGGAGAAAATGTGGGTTGCAGAGGCAGAGTAGGAGCAGGAGCTTCAGCATCATCTAGTGGGTTTAGGTGATGAGGAATAATGTTAGGATCAGCAGCAAATTCTAGAAGAATCTGGTTGTGCATCCATACAGCAGTGTCATAAGTGTGGAATTTGACACTCTGTATTTGAGCTAGAACATCATCATGGACCTCTTTAACTTTGGCTTCCCATAATTCTTTCTAGAGGGCATCAGATTTTTCTAAATATTCTTTTACCAACTTCTCCCCCTTTTTGACTTCAACAGATAGCTGGGAGATGACATCATCTTTGAAAGTTCCAACTTCCATACAAATCTTCATCTTGGTTGCTTCAGCCCTTTTGTCTAATTCCATTTGATTATTGGCAAGAGTCAGACCTTGCTCCACAACCTTCCAACACTGGTGATGGTGTGGTCTAAGGATTTACCACCAATTTGGAAGAGATGTTTGAGATGATCAGTATTATGTTGGATCTCAGCAAATCCTCTACTCATCTCAGTTTCTAGAGCAGTTACCTTATCTGTGACAGTATTGATACAAGTATAAAAGTATGATCTTTGGTCTTGAATAAGAAGTACAATCTGAGACATCAAGACTGAGGAGGCAGGAGCAGTAGCAGCAGGAGGAGCAGAAGTTGATGGAGCAAAAGGAATAGGAGGAGCCACCCATGGAACTATTTCAGAGAGAGTGACTGAGCTCTGAGCTCTTGTAGTGGGTATCATGGCTTCCTCTTCATCCATTATCTGAGGGATAGTGAAATCCAAATTCCTGAGAGGAGCTTCAGCTGGTTCAGGTGAGTGCTCATCAGAAATGAGAATTGGTTCTTGCTGTTCTTTGGGGGCATCAAGAGATTGTGCTGGAGTCCTTGCTGGAGAAGTATTTAGAGATTGTCCAGGAGTTGGGACCTTGTGAATTTCAGTGGTTGGAGCTGGTGGAGATAGAGTAGGAGGTGGTTCATCTGCAGTTAGCTCTTCTATCATTTCATTTATGGCAGCATCAGTAGAAAGGAGTGCTTCTTGACCTGTTGATCTGAGAGGATATCTTCTGGAGTGACTGGTGGAGGAGTAGGTGGAGGAGGAGGAGGCATCCTGGCTGGAATAGAAGGAGCAGGCTCCCCCTCAATAGGTGTGTTAACCCCGAAATTTGCGATCCTTCCCAAGCTGGCCAGCTCGATCTTCACGGCCTGCCCCAGGTTCTTCCTGGAGGCCGTGATGCCCTAGGGAGGGCGGAGAGAATTCTCTGTCCGCTCAGGCCACGCTGCTTGCGCGGTCTCAGTGGTCTGATCGACCAGGCCGCATACCTTCCCTTGGTCGACAGGGTCTGCGGACTGCTTCGGCAGTCCTCCTCTGCAGGCCGCCCCCTTTTCTCAGCTTAACAGCAAGGTTGTCTCTGCATGACTCTCTCTGCCGGACTCAACTACCTACCTCACCCAGGCCACCAACTCCGGCTACCCGCCAAGACCAGCAGCAATGTCCAAGTTCCTCGCGAGCTGGGCAGACTCGAAGCGCGATAAAGACTTCCAGTCCGCCTTCATTGGTGAACCCCAATAGCCTTAACAGGCAGCCTCTCCATCTCCAACGCAAGCGGACTCAACTTTGCAGCAGCCGCGAACTCGGCAGACTCTCTATGCTGTCTGCCCCTTCCCTTAGTCAGCACTAGCTTCTCGGCAGCAGTGCCAGTTTCCTCCTCAGTCCTCAGTCCTTTCACAGGCTCCGCCAGTAGTAGCAGACTTCTCCCTCAGTCCACAGACTCCATGCGGACTCAGTCAGCGGTTGCAGACTCCTTCCAGTCCGCCAGGCAGCAGACCCTCCAGAAGATAATCCCAGTCCGCATAACCTTGTGCGGATTCGGCGGACTCTGCGGGCACTCTCCTGCTTGCACCCCTTATAGCTCGCTCAGTTCAGCATCAGCGGACTCAGCGGATTCTCCTTGCAGTCCGCCGCTTGTCCTCCATCATCCGCCACCCCAGCAGTAGGCAGACAGTCCCAGCTCAGCAGTGACGGACTCCTCTAACCCACATCGCAGTCCGCCACTGAGTCTCCCATTTTGCCGTCAGCAGCACCGGCTTCAGTACCATGTCCCAGTCCGCGCGTCCTATTGCGGACTCAGCGGATTCCGTCACCTTCTCGCTCAAGTTACCGTCTCACCGGGGGTAACGTCACCGCAAGCCGTTACCTCCTCGGGCCAATAAATAGCCCCCCATGCCTCTCATGTGGGGGGCCAGGTCTCATCATTGCCAAGGTGCTCACGCCCGAAGTCAGCCAGCAAGCCCTCCTCCTATGGACTATGTTTCTCAGACCGCACTCATCTCTGTGCCTTTATTCGCGCAGCCTGCCAGCCTCTGGTTCTCCAGTCCATGCGGTATCCTGTTTCCCTTAACCGCGCGGCCTGCCAGATTCTCTCTTCAGTCCGCGCGGCCTCCTCTGGCACTCTTCTTCCTTAGCCGCCAACTTCCTTCTTGTACCCTTTATTGCTTTCTTGTAAAGGTGTATTAGCAAGTTGTAACTCTCTCTATTAATAAAAGCAAAGCCCGTCGCAAGAGTGGCGTTTAAGCCGCGGCGGGCGAAGTCTGCTGTTGCCGCTACTAGCGGCCCCTTCTCTCTCCCTTCTTCCTAGCTCAGCTCAGCTCCCTCGGCAACCAACCTGCAAGCACAACTGTCATAGTAACCGTCTTCTCGACAGCTCCTGATCAACCTCCTCCACTCATCAGCCTTCCCGCCTGCTCTCAGCACCCTCTCCTCTATCCCCGCAACCCCTTTGACAAGCGCTTGCTCCACTCTTGAGCACTTAAAATCTTCCTTCTTTCTTCTTCCCCCGCAACCTTCGTACTCTTCCTCTCCTAGCTTGTGAGATCGAACACTCCCTCCGTGTTAGTTGCCCGGTGACATTTTCGCGCATCAACAGTTAACACGCGGCCTTTAGATCCGAACAGACGGTGAACAGCGACAGTAACCCATATCAGATCGTCAACTAGCCGAGAACTTTGCTCCAAGTCCTAGAGATGATACTCTCTGGGAGGCCTTTGAGCAATCGCGTCGTGAGAATGCTCAGCAGTTCCAAGAAATCAACCAAATACTCGCTATGATCACGCAGCAACTAGACTCTCAACCTGCAACAGCTCCAGTTGCTCCAGCTGCTACGATCAATCTAGACCCAACTTTGGATCACCAGCAAGCTTGTCCTCCAGCTTGCCCGTCAGTCTATCCTCCTTATACAGCAACCTTCCCACAAGGTCCTGCAGCTCCTCTGCGACCTCAAGATGAAGAATTTGCTGCTCGCCAAAACTTCTTTCGGGAGGCAACCCGGGGAAGTCTTGCTAGATTTCTCAATTTTTAGGGAAGTCGTCCCTACCCTTCAGCTCCTACCTCTGCTCCTCCTGTAACAACTTTTCCTTTTTATCCTCCTGCTTATTTTACAGCTACAGCTTATGCCCCCTTCTTTCCTTATGCTGTAGGGGAACAAGAAGAACCTTCACCATTCACAGAGAATGTTCGTCATGAACCAACTCCAGCAAATTTCAGAGAACCCCGGTTACCAATCTACACCGGAGAGACTGATCCAGTGAAGAATCTTCAAGCCTTCGAATCAGCCGTTGCTCTCAAAACCCTTTTAGATGCAACCAAGTGCAAGCTCCTTGTAACCACTTTTGATGGGCAAGTGAGGGACTGGTTCTATGGTCTTCGCCCTCACTCCATCACTTCCTTCGCGGATATGCGACGGGAGTTCCTGCTCAGGTTCTCTACCTCATCCAAGAGAAAGGGCGGTCCTGAAGCCCTCTTTGAGATCAAGCAGTGCAGCGATGAAACTTGGTCTCAGTTTGTTGATCGATTCCAAAGAGAAATTTTGGACATCGAGGTTGCTGATCAAGAAATGTACAGAGTAGCTCTTATTCACGGTCTTCGTGAAGGGCCTGTCAAGATTGAAGCCAATGTCCAAGCACCGAGAACATACCAAGAGTTGATTGCCTTAGCCAACTCATACATCCGAGGCGAAAAAAGAAACCCAGGCTTTGTTTCCAAGCTCATATCAGAGAAAGATCCCTTTCATATTCAGCCTCCGAGGTCTCCTCACAATCCATTCCCAACTCACTCAAGAAAGGAGAGAAGGATTCAACGCCATCGATACTCCTTCCCGAGTCGTGATCGTGCTCAAGACCCATTACTGCCACTAGCTCCGTCTTCGCAAACAACAGCAGTTCATCAGCAACAAGACAATGACTTGCATGACTCTTATCTCGACGAGGCCATGCAAGAAGTAATCCAATTTATGAAAGATAGGGCAAACTACAAGAAGCCATATCAACCAACCGATCAAAGGTCTAAAGACTCCGAACCATACTGTGAATTCCACAAAGAGCCAGGTAACTTGATTGAGAACTACCAAGCACTCCGCCAGCTTGTGCAAAGGATGCTCCGGCAGGGTAAGATACGTGACCTTCTTCCCAAAGAAGATCGCCCTGATGCAGCAAACTCAAAGGGCAAAGAAGTTGCAGATGTTCCTTGCTCCTCAAAAGGAGTGAACCTAATCGAAGAACCCGCTCTCCTCGTTGTTAACAGAACTGTCGAATTCTTCGATACCGACGATGAGGGTGTACTTGGAAGGCTATTCTAAGCCAGCAAAGGACTTCATAGTCCTCCAAATTCTCTCACAACCATGATGGGTTATCTCAACTCTTGCCCTTACTCTTTTCAGACATTTTCATTTCAAAACACTTCTAAGTGTTCATTACTGTTTCTCAACAAAGCTTTTATCTGGGACCTTATACTGACACAGTTCCCTTCTTTTGATGCTTCTTCCTCCACTTTTCTCTTTACCAAAGACATCACTACACCCGTGAGATATCGCCAAGTCCGAATTGCTCCCTCCGTAGATTGTTCTTTGCCATGACCGCTTCGACCACATATGGCGGGAGTATACCCATATGTGTAGTGGGAGTCATTCAATCTACGATGTTGGGCTTCAGACTTAGGATCCTAGTCAACATCTGACAGAGAGCGTGTGCTAGTGGAGCCCCATGTGTCAGCTCTGCTGTGCTTCGTAAAGGATACATTATAGTTACGATGATATTTGCTTGACAAGCAATGGCGATCAAGCGTAGCCTTGTCTCTTTGATCATCTCCCAACTGTTATGGCCGAACACTCTAGTACTCTCAAGTCGTGCCTTCGCGGGATCCTACACTACACTGACCAATCCACAGACAAGCAATAGGCCACTTGGCGCAACTAGTCTCATTGATCAGTGATGATTGTACCCAAGGCAAGAGAGCAATGTATCTAGTGATCCTTCTCAGGATTCTCCTTGTTTTTCTCCTTTGTGCCCTCCTAGAGTATGCGTGGCCAGCCCGCTTCGAGTAGGACTATACTCAGGATAATTTTCTCAGGCAAGTGATGCATAAGGCCCACGGGTGATCTCCTGTGGCTGCATCCGGTTTTTCTTAGTCATCTCCGAGTATAGACCTCTTTTTGTCAACTGCCTTCTTTCACAGGTGAACAGGTTAATCTGACCTACCAAAAGGATTTCCAGCAATCATTTTGTTAATGCCCATTTCATATACATTGCTTGCTCAAGCTCTATCAGATGATGTTTCACAGAGCTATTCATTACTCTTATCAAAATCTAATGGTATCAAACATTGATCAAAGAATCTTACTCTCCTCGATCATCAAGCCATGTTATTGCAATCTAGTTAAGATTGGCAGAATTCGTCAAGTTCCTTCTCTGCTAATCTGATCATGTCCATCCAACCATATCAACAGTTAACGCTCGATTTATTGATCTAGGCTTCATGATAAAGAGTTCATCAGGCATTTTTCTTGCTATTTGGTCATATCGGCCTAATCTCATCAATAGTTAACACTTGCAAGCCTTCTCTCAGGTACTTGCAAGCTCCTTTCATATATATATGTCTGCTCCTAACTCTTTTTTTGCAGAGACTACCAGATACTTGCAAGCCTTCTTCACAGGTACTTGCAAGCTATTTTCATGTTTTGTCTGCTTTTAACTCTTTTCTTGCAGAGACTAGCAGACACTTGCAAGCCTTCTCCCAGGTACTTGCAAGCCTCTTTCGTATATTGTCTGCTTCTAACTCTTCTCTTTGTAGAGATCAACAAACACCTGCAAACCTCATCTAGGTACTTGCTGTTTAATTCATTATTCTATGTCTGCTACTCACTCTTTCTTTGGAGTGGTTGCCAGACACCTGCAAGCCTCATCCAGGTACTTGCAGTTTAATTCATTATTCTATGTCTGCTGCTCACTCTTTTCTTTGCAGGGGTAAGCAAACACCTGTAAGTCATATCCAGGTACTTGCAGCTCATTTTTTGTATGCAATACCTGCTCCTAACCCTCTTCTTGCAGAGATCAGCAGACCCTTGTAAGTTTCTTCACAGGTACTTGCAAGCTACTCACATATACCATGTTTGTTACTAACTCTCATTTTGCAGAGATCATTCGATACTTGCGAGTTTCTTCACAGGTACTTGCAAGTTACTTTTATATATTATGCATACCTTTAACTTTTCTTTTGCAGAAACCAGCAAAGACTTGCAAGTCCCTTCCCGGTACTTGCAGCTCATTTTTTCCTTCTTGTATACTCTTCATCCTTCCTTTTTTGCAGAGGATAACAAGTGCTTGCAAGCCTCCCTCAGGTACTTGCAAGTTATTATGCTTCAATGTTTTCCACTTACTTATATTTTGCAGAACTTAGTGGAAGACACATCTTCTTCATTTTGCAAAAGCAAACTCAGGTACACACACGATGTACCACCCATACATGCCTACCCTAACTTTCCTATTGCAGGAAAATAGATAGGCATCACGAAACTCCTAAGGAGAGGCTTCAGATTCTATCTCTCCTTTCCCCTTCTCTTTCCTTTGGGGTGGATCACGATTTTCGTGGGTCTCCAACTTTTTCGAAGTTCTATTCGGAACTTAAAAATGTGTGGGGATTATGTTAACCCCGAAATCGGCGATCCTTCCCAAGCCGGCTAGATCGCTCGTCACGGCTTGCCCAAGGTTCCTCCTGGAGGCCGTGATGCCCTAGGGAGGGCGGTCAGAATTCTCTGTCTACTCAGGCCGTACGGCTTGCGCGGTCTCAGCCGTCTGACCGACCAGGCCACGCACCTCCCTTGGTCGGCATGGTCCGTGGACTGCTTCCGCAGTCCGCCTCTGCAGGACGCCCCCTTTTTTCAGCTTAACCGCAAGGTTGTCTCCGCAGGACTCTCTCTGCCGGACTCAACTACCTACCTCCCCCAGGCTGCCAACTCCGGCTACCCGCCGAGACCAGCAGCAACGTACAAGTTCCTCGCGAGCTGGGCGGACTCGAAGCGCGATCAAGACTTCCAGTCCGCCTTCATTGGTGAACCCCAACAACCTTAACAGCCAGACTCTCCATCTCCAACCCAAGCGGACTCAACTTTGCAGCAGTCGCGGACTCGGCGGACTCTCTATGTAGTCCACCCCTTCCCTTAGTCAGCACCAGCTTCTCGGCAGCAGTGCAAGTTTCCTCCTCAGTCCTCAGGCCTTTCATAGGCTTCACCAGTAGTAGCAGACTTCTCCCTCAGTCAGCAGCCTCTATGCGGACTCAGTCAACAGTTGCGGACTCCTTCCAGTCCGCCAGGCAGCAGACCCTCCAAAAGACAGTCCCAGTCCGCATAACCTCGTACGGATTCGGCGGACTCCGTGGGCATTCTCCTGCTTGCACCCCTTACAGCTCGCTCAGTTCAGCAGCGGCGGACTCAGCAAATTCTCCTTGCAGTCCTCCGCTTGTCCTCCATCATCCTCCAACCCAGTAGTAGGCGGACAGTACCAGCTTAGCAGTGACGGACTCCTCGAACCTGCATCGCAGTCTGCCACTGACTCTCCCATTTTGCCGTCAGCAGCACCGACTGCAGTACCAAGTCCCAGTCCGCGCGGCCAATTGCGGACTCGGCGGACTCCGTCTCCTTCTTGCTCAAGTTACCGTCTCACTGGGGGTAACGTCACCGCAAGCCATTACCTCCTCGGGCCTATAAATAGCCCCACATGCCTCTCATGTAGAGGGGCCAGGTCTCATCATCTCCAAGGTGCTCACGCCCGAACATCCGACAAGCCCTCCTCCTGCGGACTCTGTTTCTCAGACCGCACCCATCTCTGTGCCTTTAGTCATGCGGCTTGCCAGCGTCTGGTTCTCCAGTCCGCTCGGTCTCCTGTTTCCCTTAACCGCGCGGCCTGTCAGATTCGCTCTTCAGTCCGCGCGGCCTCCTATGGCACTCTTCATCCTTAGCCGCCAGCTTCCTTCTTGTACCCTTTATTGCTTTCTTGTAAAGGTGTATTAGTAAGTTGTAACTCACGCTATTAATCAAAGGAAAGCCCGTCGCAAGAGTGGCATTTATGCCGCGACGGGCGAAGTCTGTTGTTGCCGCTGCTAGCGGCCCCTTCTCTCTCCCTTCTTCCTAGCTCAGCTCAGCTCCCTCGGCAACCAACCTGCAAGCACAACCGTCATAGTAACCGTCTGCTCGACAGCTCTTGATCAACCTCCTCCTCTCATCAGCCTTCCCGCCTGCTCTCAGCACCCTCTCCTCCATCCCCGCAACCCCTTTGACAAGCTCTTGCTCCACTCTCGAGCACTCAGAAGCTTCCTTCTTTCTTCTTCCCCTGCAACCTTCGTCCTCTTCCTCTCCTAGCTTGTGAGATCGAACACCCCATCCGTGTTAGCTGCTCGGTGCCGTTTTCGTGCATCAACGAGGTGCACCAGAAGAGCTGGGGGCCTGAGATGGAGAAGGAGATGGAGTCCTATCCTCTGTGTCTACAACTTCAGTAACTTTGGCAGCTTAAGAGGGAATTTGCAACTTTAACTCCCATCTCTGGATGGAGGAGATGAAGACCTTCTTCATTTGGTGAATGATACTTCCTTTGGAAAAACTGAAAACCTCTGGATTGATCTTATGGAGAAGGAGGTAAATTATCCTTACATAGTTGGGGGATTTTATACTCTCCTTAATCTTATTCAGAATCAACAAGCAAAACTAAAATGGCTTTTCTACAGACTATAGCTTGCATTAATTCAAAGAAATAAAGTGGTATGGCCCTGATGGAGTTGGTTTTGCATAGAAGATTCTTACCAATGACATCAACCAAGAATTTTCCTTCAGGATGCATATCAGACCTATTGATGTATTTAGCATCAGCTGAAAGTCCACAGAAAGAGCAAGTTCTGGAATAGTCTTCATCACTCAGAAAATCATCTGCATCTGTAGCTGGCAGTCGGAGAAGTCGAGAAACAGAGGTTGGAGTGAGTTTAATGGTGATACCTTTGACTGAAGACTTCACATGTGTGCCATGGTGCTTGACCTTGACATTCCTGAAAAACTATGCAACTTCGGGGAAGAGGATGTGACATGGTTCTTGGAGAACGAATGTTAAGCCGGCGGTGTCGAGTAAAATCAGGAGATTATGGAAATCGGCGGATAGGTCTGCAATCCCGACAGCGACTAATTCTGAGTCAACACCAATCTTAGATGAGGCGGCCATGATTCAGAAGTCTTGGAGATGGCAAAACCCTAGAAAGCGTCGACGGGGAGACGAAAAGGGCGCGGCTCTACAACTGATGGAGGAAGGCGAAGAGGCAGACTGGTACTCGAGAGATGGAAATGATTTCATGTAGATGAAATTTCCGGATTTTCTTATTTATATAACCCTAGGTTTAGGTATAATTATTTTAAAAAATACTGAAGTAAACCATACAATAGGTCGCATAAGCCTTTGGTTTGCACATAAGAAAATTTGAATAAGAGATGACTCAGCACATACACGAGTGAGGAAATATCTCGAGTAGATAAGTCTGGAGTTACTCGGGACTCCATACACTGCTTTATGCAGTAAATAATCGTAATCAGGAAAGTTAGAATCAACGAAACCTGGAGGTTGTTCCACATACACCTCTTCCTTTATGTCATCATTAAGGAAGGCAGACTTCACATCCATCTGGTAGACAGTGAAGCCTTTGAGTGCAACATATGCTAGGAATAACCTTATAGCCTCCAGCCTTGCCACTGGAGCATACGTCTGGTCGAAGTCGATTCCTTCTTCTTGACGATAACCTTTGGCGACAAGTCTGGCCTTGTTCTTTACTATCATTCCATCCGCGTCCATCTTGTTCCTGTAGACCCATTTTGTCCCAATGACGTTCTTATCTTTGGGTCTTGGAACAAGCTTCCATACATTGCAGTTCTTAAACTGGTTCAGTTCTTTTTCCATTGCCATTATCCACGATGCATCTGAGTTTGCTTTCTCAAACTTCTTTGGTTCAACCTGCGAGAGAAAACTTAAATATATATTCTCATTAGTTGTACATCTATGAGTTCTGACACCATCTCGGGGATCTCCTATGATCTGGTCCATGAGATGATCCTTCAAATGTCTGAACCCTAGATTCCTTGCATCTGGATTGTCTTCTATCACCGGAGTGACTTCTTCATCTGGATCATCAGCCTCTCCAATAGGGGTTGGAGTGGTCATCTTGATGAACTTTTCACCTTTGTCTTCGGACGGTTCATCCAAGCTAATTTCTTTCAGCTTTGCAGCTGCATCTTCAATAAGCACACTAGAAGAGTTGCTTTGCAGCAAGCTCGTCTCATCAAATACAACATGTATCGATTCTTCTACCACTAGGGTTTTTCTATTAAAAATCCTATATGCCTTACTATGGCTACTATAACCGACAAAAATACCTTCAAAACTCTTTTCGCTAAACTTAGTAATGTGATACTTGTCATTGTTTAGCACGAAGCATTTACAGCCAAAAATTCTAAAATATAAGACTATTGGTTTCCTGCCCTTCAGAAGTTCGTAATGTGTCTTATCGTGGTTTTTGTTTATGAGAGCTCGATTTTGCACGTGGCATGCAGTGTTGACGGCTTCAGCCCAAAAAAATTCCGGAAGTGAAGCATCACTCAACATGGTCCTGCAGGCCTCTATGAGCGTTCTTTTCCTTCTCTCAGCCACTCCATTTTGTTGTGGAGTACAAGGAGAGGAAAACTCATGAAAGATACCTAAGCTTTCACAAAATTCTGTCATGGCCCCAGACTTAAACTATGTTCCATTGTCACTTCTTATTTTTACTATGGAGCAGTTGTACTCATTCTGGACTTGCCTGACAAAATTAGTAAAGATGTTAAAGGTATCTGACTTGTGTTTCAGAAAGAACACCCACGCAAAGTGCGAGTAATCATCAACAATTACCAACGTATAATCCTTATCTCCCAAACTTCTAATTTGCAGGGGACCAAACAAGTCCATATACAGTAGATGAAGACATCTATTAGAATCCTTGCCAATAACGCTTTTAAAGCTAGCCCTTGTTTGCTTGCCTTTCACACATGCATGACCTGGGCTATCTTTGACGTACTTGACATTTGGGGCATCACGTACTAAGTTCATTGAAAATAATTTATTTATAGTTTGGAATTAATATGTGCTAATCTCTTGTGCCATTGGTCACCAAGAGACGCACTATCTTTTGCTAAAAAACACACTGGTGTCGAAGAGTCTATACATATGAAATTCAAACAAAAAATGTTTCTGCTTCGAGTGCCTGATAGAATCATTTCCAAATTATCAACAGATTTTATCAAGCACTAGTCAGCGTGAAACTCAACTATGTATCCTTTATCGCAGAGTTGGCTTATGCTTATGAGGTTATGTTCCAAACCTTCAACGTAAGCCACATCTGAGAAGGATACATTAGCGTTAGTAATCATACCATAGCCTCTAGTAATTCCACGGTCTGAACCTCCAAAGATGACCTTCGGTCAGTTCACAACTGGAGTAAAGTTCTGAATAAGGCTTCTTGTCCCGGTCATATGCCGAGAGCATCCACTGTCCAAATACTAGATTGGCATTTTGTTGGCCTTTGGACATTCCTGCAATCACAATCAGATAGCCTTAGGAACCCAAATACGTTTGGGTCCTTGGTCTCGTGTTAGAACACTCCCCCTACGAATATTAGCATTAGGAGTGGTCTTCCTCATATTGGCAACATGTGGGGTTGCAGCATTTCTAGGATTAAACCAACAATCAATGGCAAAGTGACCAATTCTGCCACAACACCAACAGTCAAATCTATTGTATCTTCGCCTTAAGTTATCATGCTTGACCTTTTGGACTTGTGGTCTAGCAGGGGCAGCATTCTTGGAGGAAGATGCCTCATGATGATGGCAATCACATGGCTTCTTATCCTTTATTTACTTTTCTACAACAGGCCTTTCCTTTGGTGCCTTCTTGAAGTTATGCCCATGATTGAAAGGGCCATAGCTCTGAAGAATGAATTCTTCATAAGGTGCCTTAAAGACGATTTTGCCAAAGTTTCTGGGTCGAGTCCATCCTTGATAATGGGACTTTGGCTCTACATAGGTAGTCATAGCAAAGTTCCCGTAGGATGAGTCAAAATCAAACTCATTTGAAGGAAATATAACCTTCTTGAACGTGATCTGATCTTGAGGGGCTTTCTCCTTCTCTTTGGCTAAGGCCTTTTTGGCAGCCTTATTCTTTCGTTGAGCCTTATTTCTCCTAGAGGATTTACTAGGAGCTTCTTCATGGCCTAATCCAGCACCCTTGGCCTTGGCTGAGAATTCAGCAACGAATGGAAGAACTGTCTTGGGCTTCAAGAAACTTTCAACTAGTTTCTTTTCAGCAGCAAGTTGGGCTTCCAGTTCCTTGATCATTTTCTCTTTGAGGTCAAGGTGCTCAAGAGCCTTGTTATATTCTTCAATAACATTATTGAAGTTTTCTTCGAGCGAGTCAGACTTTGCAACTTTCTCTCTCAAGATGCTCTCTTCAGCTTTGAGAGACTTTATCTCTTTAGCCTGAGTTTTCACGACTCGGCGATAATTGTCGTAAGCCATGATTAACTCCATATATTGGGCCATGAAATCTAACTCATCGTCAGAAGGGCTATCCTCACAATCATGTTCAGAAACTTTAGAATCAGAGAGAGGAGTGTGAGAGTTTAACTTCCCAGTGAACTGGGGTTCTTGTTCATCATCAGTTTGAGCCATGAGTCCCAAATAGGCATGTTCTTCTTCACTTGACACAGATGAGTCAGTGTCACTAAGAGTTTTGCCCTTTTTGGCCATCAAGCTCTTCTCTGTCCTCTTCTTGTTGTACGAGGACTTCTTTACCTCTCTTCTACCACCCTCCTTCTTCTTGTGAGGGTAGTCAGCGATGACGTGTCCTAGCTTATTATAACAATAACAAACAATGTCAGTCGAAATATGTTTGTTCTGTTTAGAATTATACCTGTCATGGCTGCTTGAGCCTTTTCTTTGCCGATCACCCTCGCGTCGTGATCTTCTATAAGAGGCATCCTTGCCTTTCCATTGCTTCTTCTTGTTCAGGAATTTCTTGAATGGCCGAGAGAGTAGTTAGAACTCTCCTTCTGATAGTTCAGAGCCTGAGGTGCTTGGCTCTAAGGTTTCTTCTTCACTAACTTCTGGTGCTGGAGTAGGAGGAACGGCCTTGGACTTCTTAGAGGTGTCTGCCTTTAAAGCAACAGACTTATCTTTGAATGCAGACCTATTTTTCTCTTCTTCAGCCTTCCTGGTGTTGAGTTGGAGGTCATAAGACATCAGCTTCCCGAAGAGATTCTGAGGATCTGTCTCGGCCAGTTTTTCAAACTCCCTTATAGCACAGACCTTGTTATCCCATTCCTTAGTCAGGGATGTCAAGAACTTATCATCTAGCTCTCCATTAGTGAATACTCTTCCATAGACCCTTAGCCCATTCACTATCTTGAAAACATTTTCAAAGTTGTCAACAATGGTTTCTTTGTTTCCTTGTCAGAAAGCCTCATACTTCTGATTTAGAAGGGATCTTCTATCATCCCTTACTTCTTCTGTACCTTCCATCAGGGTAACTAATAACTGCCATATCTCCTTTGCAGATTGACAGTTAATCAGATTTTGCAGCATTGAATCATTGACTGCACTTGCTATGATATTTTTTTGCCTTTTTCTCCAATGAGATAAGTGCAATCTCATCCTTATCTAGATCCATAAGTTTCTTGGGGACTTTCTTAGTTGGATCTATAGTGGAGACAGTCATGGGAATATAAGGACCTTCTTCAACTATCATGAAGATCCTTGGATCCACAGCTTCCATGAAAAACTTGATTCTCTCTTTCCACATAGGGAAATTATTTTTGTTGCACAAAGGAAGCTTGGCAAAATATTTAGCCTTGTCCATTTGGTAGATCTCAAATGGCAACAATTAAAGGAACTGATCAAGGTGTTAACCTTTTAACGATTAACCTTCCTCTGATCTCAATTGAAAGATAATAGTTGCCAACATAAATCACCTAGAGGGGGTGAATAGGTGAGTTTTGTGTCTTTTTGAGGAAAAACAAAATCTCAACCAAAGCACAGATCTATCTACCAAACAAGCAAACACAGACGAGGCAAGATATATAGTGGTTCCCCAACCTTGGGTACGTCCACTTTCCCTCACCGATCTAGCAATACACTAGACTCGGCTACTCCACTATCTCGGATTGGAAAACAATCCTACCCTCGGAACAACGTTCCTACAAACTCGATCCACAAATGGATCTACACTCAGAAGGCAAAACTTCCGACAATCTCAGAGTTGAAAACTCCTACACTCGGAGAAAACTTCTCCTACAATAATGAAATAAAGTAGTACAAAATACAAATAGTAAATTCTCTTGTTCAGATATGCAATAGAAAATCAGAAATTCCTTCTTCTAGGCGTGCGGCTTTATTAGAATATTGAAGAAGAATCTCGGCAATATCAGATCTGGAACTTCTCGACTTTACACGATCAAATGAGAAGATGAAGTGTTGAGCAGAGATCTCGATCTGTAGAGTCTTATTAATCTGAATCCTCAAAAAGGTGAAACCCTAGCCGATCGGAAATCTGCGATGGAAGCGGCGGCGAGTTTCGTTCTTGGAGAGAGAGAGAGAGAGAGAGCAGACAGAATTCTTTTTGGAAAGTACGGCTGCAAAAACTCTTAGAACGATTTTCTTTTAGAACTTAGGGTTTGTCGATTTGACAAGACCTTTTATAGGAGAAGAAAAGATTAGACTTAAATTAGTCATTATGAGAGAGACACATGGACCAATCACGTCAGAGTTTAAGAATGAGACTGTTAGGTCTGGACTTAAAGAATTTCTGAAAAGTTCAAAGTAAATTACTCGAGTCATGCAGAACTACTCGAGTATATGCAGCACTACTCGAGTAGGTAGAAGATGACTACTCGAGTACATGAGAAAAATTACTCGGGAGAAAAAGAAATCATTACTCGAGTACATGGCGTCAATTACTCGAGTAAATAAGAATGAGAAAGACTCAGTTACTCGACTAACAAAAATGACTTACTCGAGTACTTAAGTACTTACACGAGAGGTGGAGTAAATTACTCGAGTACAAGAAATACTACTCGAGTATATATAAATGAAATACTCGAGTATATAAGAGACTACTCGAGACAAACACTTAGAAAATTTCTGGAACGGGAAAATTGGACTACTCGAGTATGTAAGATAATCTACTTGAGACATAGGGAATTACTCTAGTATATAAGATGAATTACACGAGACACTTAGAACTACTCAAGTTTATAAACATGAATTACTCGAGTAATTCACTTAGAGAAATTTTCTGGAGGGGGAATCTGTATTATATGAGTAAAAGCATTGGACTACTCGAGTAGTAGATGAACTACTCGAGTATATGATTTAGTCTACTCGAGTAAGTAGGAACTACATGAGTCAGAATCCAATTACTCGAGACAGAAGATAGAACTACTAGAGTATATATATAATACTACTCTAGTATTTCACTTAGACAAATTTGAGAAGAGAAAATCTGAAAACTCGAGAGATAAAAGGAAACTACTCGAGTATACAAGATGAACTAGTCGAGAGCCATAATTGGACTACTCGAGTATATCTTAACTACTCGAGTAATTTAATTACTACTCGAGTATAAACTCAGTAACTTACTCGAGTAAGTTAGGGACTACTCAAGTACTATACTTAGGAAAAATTTCTGACAGATTTTCTTCTTCTAGGGGAAATCAGCATCAAGTCTTTTCATATAGTCCTAAAGCTTGAATATGAAGTGTATCCCAATAGAGAGGCTACACATGAGTCAACACTTTGCAACACATAATAAGAGATTACATTGTATGGTCCTGTGTTTGGTGACCCATTGTAGACTGACATTGGTCTACACTTCCCATTAGAATCCTGCAAACACATAACTCAAACCAAGCATTAAATATAACTTAATTCATCTTAGTTCAAGGGTGACTTCTTCAAATCTGGGTTAGTGTGAATACAATACCCAACACTCTCCCTTCGTGGATATATTATTGCTCTGATGTGATTTTCTGTGGACATGTCTTTTAATTATTTGCTATAATTGTGATCGAATCGGCCGGCAGAATCGGCGTTTCGCGGTGATGACCCTTCAGGGCATGAAGGTGTCACCGCAAAGCGGCGGTTCTGGGCCTAAGACCCCGGTGTTTCAAAAAAAGGGGGGGTCTTACAGTTGTATTTTGCCAGCAATCTAAGGCAAAATATCCCACTTTGCCATAACACAAACACTCATGGATATTGTATCTTCTTTTTTGGACAGGTCCGGTAGATTGCATGTTAGCTGCTGACTGTTCAGAAGGAAGAGTACCTTCCTTATACTTGTTTATTTCAACAATAATTTGACTGAAGGAGAGTTTATTAGTTAAATAGCTTGGTTTATTTTGAGTTATACCATCAGTGGTCTTCTTTGCAGAAGACATACTATTGGTGTGCTCTAAAATATCTAAGTTAGGCATGTTGACATAGTTGCACTTGGACTGAGTGTATGCTGGGAGAACCAGAGATGTTGATGTACGAAAAGGGGGCAACAGCAAGTTAACGGTTCGTTCACGGGGGAAAGAAGGGAAAAGAAGACAAGACTGCAAGCATCTATCTACAAGCGGATGGAAGAAAAAATACAGTAGTGCCGTGAGCGACGACAATAGTAGACTTCGCCCGTCGCGGCCTGAATGCCTCTATTGAGACGGTCTTTCCTTTGATTGCTAATGGTTGATTACAAGTATGGATTATGAGAGAAGAGCAAGCTGGAAACCGTAAAGCCTGAGATTTGAGTCTGTGGATTTTAACAAGTAGGGTCTAGGGCTCGAGTCAGCGTGCTTTGGGTGCACCGCTTCCCACTTTTTATATGAATAGGGCCTGCCCAAACGGGCAGGGATAAAATAACCAGCTGCCCGGGGTTCAGGAGAACCGGGCAGCGGTGATGGGAAACAAAAAAAAGACACGCCAGTACGGGCAAGAGATGCACACCAGACTAGAGGTCTGGAGCTTCCATCTGTTGCTGCAGGGCGTGATACTGGCTTGAGGTCCGCAACCTGTGCAGGCTAATTCTTGAGTCCACTGGTGTCGACTAATCGTGAAGAGAATAAAAACCGAACTAGTAATCCAACGAGGCAAGTATACCTATCGAAATGCAGCTCGGGGACACAAGTGTCGTTTTAAAATCCGGGAACCGTTGAGTAGTCTTACTCACACGCAAACTATTATCTTATTGAAGGAATGTTTTAGGGTTTAAGAGAAAGCTAAATGCGATTAAGAAGAGAAATGTTACGCTAAAAAGAGAAATCCTTGCGGTTAAAAAGAGAACTACTAAAAGCGATTACAATTAGGGGTTGAGACGATGATAAAGAAAAGCACTCGATCAATAATCACCTCGGCTAAAGTTGATTAAAAAAATGTGATACTAAACCATAACTTAATAAGGTAAAAGACCTTGACCGTGGAGGTTTCATAAGCATGAACACGCTTCTCTCGAAGTCGTGCCCACCTAAGTTTAGGAAGGTCCGACCGAACTCTCGTCCAAATTAGAGACCTAAAGCTCGCTTTACGTTGTCAACCCCTCCATTGGATTTCACTCCAATCCGGGATATTTAATGCCTGCGTCTCTCGAGGTGTTCATTCAACTCTCTTTACTCTTGAGTGTTCATTTCAAACTACAAGCCTCTCGGCTAACTAAGAGTGAAAATAAATACGAAAATTATATATCGATGATATAACTCCAAACGAGAGTTTTCGAGAGTAAATCAAAAGTCTAAGCCTTACAAAGAAAGAGCGAACTCGAGCATCATAACTTAATCAACTCGAACCTCGGATCATCAAGATCGAGTAAAAGGAGGATTACTTACTCATGGTGAAGTGGAGGACGAGAGATGAGTAGAAATGCATTAAGAAAACAAAGTAGAAATAAGTAAGGGTAAACAACTTTTTATTAAGTCAAACAAGGAGCTTACAACTTGAAATAAAAGCTTACAGGTGCAATGAAATAAAAACTAAGCTAGCATTAACATTAAGTGATAACTCTAATTTTAACCATTTTTTATATATTTTTTATTTAATAATTAATTATTTTATAAATATATTTTATGAATTTATTATCTAATGTCATTAATTTCTTATTTTAGGTTCAATTTGGAAAGCAAATTTCAATATGGAGCTTACAGGATTGATCAGGAGACAAAGCTGGACAAAGCCCAAAAAATGCAAAGTACACGCCCCAGTCACGGGCGTGACCGACAGGTCACGGGCGTGACACCCTGGCGTGACCCCGGCTCGTGCTCCAGAGCTCACTACCATATCAATTAAAAGTACACGCCCATTCGTCACGGGGGTGACCATGCTGACCCGGGCGTGTCAACCAGGCATGACACGCAGATGACGATCCAAGACCCCACTCCACGTCGGATTAAAGTTACACGCCCTAGAATGTGCGTGACATCTTAGTAACGGGTGTGACTGCGAGCCGTGACATCCAGGCGCGCCAAGTTTAATGCAGCAGTTTCAAGGCCTGGCAATTTTTGCCTCACACGCCCTTGGTCACGGGCATGACCATTGGCATGACCCTTCCAACAACAGTCGGAGTTATTCCCTCCATTTTTGCTTCCCGACATTTTCAGCAACGGACAAGACAAGCCCTAGGTCACGGGCGTGACCTAGGGGCGTGACCTGCTAATTAACGATTTTTGGCAGTTTCGCGCCAACGTTCCAAGGACTTGAAGACGACTGTTCCGAACTTTACACGCCCTAGGTCACGGGCGTGACCTAGGGGCATGACCATCCAACAAACTTGCCTATAAATTCCAGGAAATTCTAGAAGCTGGGAGGAGATTTTGGGAGCTTTAGTTCGGTTTTCTTTACTTTATTTCTGGCATTTTCAATTCATAGTGTAACTCTTTATTTCAAGTCTTTCTTTAATCATGTCTCTCTTCAACCTTTCATGTAATTCTCCCATCATGATAAGTAGCTAATTTTCAACTAGCACTTGATCATGTTGAACTTTGGAATGGAATAAATTTCTTCTTTTTGTCTCAAATTTTCAAGCACTCTATTTTATGTACTTTGGTTTATCTTTGATTTTAACTTGATCGAATTCATTAGTTGCAAATTTTATTTATTCTATCTTAGATCTGTATCCTATATTTACCGAGAGGTTGTGGATATGAGTAGATCACTCAAGGATAAAGAGAGTTTCATGCAGCCCTCGAGAGAGGAAGGCAAAATTCTTCCGCATTGGAGTCAATTCCATTAGTGTGGTTCACCGCCTAAAGCAAGCTTAGGTTTTCCAAGTGGCCGAGAGGTCTTAATCAATTAACCTAAGGTTAGTCGAATGCGTATTCTTGAGAGAGGTGCTTCGTAGTTATGGAACCTCCGCGGTCGAAGTTAATAATTTAGATGCTTGTATTTTATCATTTCAAGCAAATTTATTGTAACCCAAAGGGATTCTAGATCAAGTGCTAGCTTTCCAATCATCGTATTCCTCCTCTTAGTTTAACGTTTTCTTTACCAAATTCGCAAAACCAATTTCCGTTAGAAAAAATAATAACTCTTCCTTGTGAGTAGAAGTACTCAACGGTCCCCGAGTTTAAATACGACATTTCCTATACTATATTTCGATAGGTGCACTTGCCAATTTCGAGATTATAGTTTAGTTATAATTTAAAACTATATATAAATTATTCATCAAGTTTTTGGCGCCGTTGCCGGGGAAAGTTTTGTTGATATTTTGAAAACAAGGATCTATTAGTTTTATCATTTTCTTTTTGTTTTAAAAAATTCAAAATCAAAATTTTTTTGTTTTGTTTATATCTTGTTTTTTTTTGCTGAATGACCCGAGGGAATCTGTCAAATCTACTTGATTTGGATCCGGAGATCGAGCAAAGCTTACGGCGACATCTAAGGCTCCGCGATATCAATTCTTCAAACTTCGTTGAGGAATCCATCAGTGACACTTCTTCTTCTTCTTCTTCTTCTTCTACTTCTTCCTCTTCCTCTTCTACTTCTTCATTTTTTCAATTTTCTTCAATTTTGGGTAACTCAAATCCAAGTATGGCCAATCAAAAGACTATGTCTTATTATGCTCGACCAAATTTGGATAATGCTTAATCAAGTATTGTTCGTCCCGCTATTGCGAACAATAACTTTGAATTGAAGCCGAGCATCATCCAGATGTTACAACAATATGTACAATTTGTTGGGCTTCAAGATGAGGATCGCAACACATATATTTCTAACTTTCTTGAAATATGTGACACTTTTAAAATTAACGGGGCTTCAGATGATGCCATCCGGCTAAGGCTTTTTCCTTTTTCTTTGCGCACCAAAGCCAAACAGTGATTGGGCTCTCTACAAGAGGCTCCATCACTACTTGGGCCGAGATGACGGAAAAAATTCTCACGAAATATTTTCCACCCGCAAAAACGGCCAAGTTGCGCAATGATATTACATATTTCTCCCAAGTTGATGCGGAAATGTTATATGATACTTGGGAGAGATTTAAGGAATTTCTTCGCTGTTGTCCGCATCATGCAATCCCCGATTGGTTGCAAATCCAAACCTTCTATAATGGTCTCAATGAACAAACAAGACAACATATTGATGTCGCCGCAGGTGGAACGTTGAACAACAAAACACCGGCGGCCGCCCAATAACTTATAGAAGGTATGGCCAAGAACACGTATCAGTGGAGTACACCCCGATCTCGTCCACATAAGTTGGTCGGGATGTACGAAATCGATACGGTTTCAAGTTTATCTCTCTAGGTTGAGAAACTACAAAAACAAATAGCCGAGATGTCTGTTTCCTCATCTACACCTACCTGTGAACCCCAATATTTGGAACCTTCCACCATTGCCGAGCATGTGGATTACATGGGTAATCCGAATCGGCCACCTTATAATTGGGGTAATAATTTTGGTAACACTTATCACCCGTGTTTAAGGAATCACCCCAACTTCTCTTGGAGTAATCCATAGAACGCGGCTCGACCACCAAACACAATTCCACCCGATTATTAATCACCACAGGCTCCAAAAGATCCCAATCTCGAGGAGTTGTTCACCAAATGTATGACTTCTAATGATGCCAATATCCAGAATCTCACCGGATCTCTTCGTAATTTGGAGAACCAAATTGGGGAAATTGCTAAAATGCTCTCTGATCACCAGCAAGGAGCATTACCGGGAAATACGAAGCCAACCCAAAGGAGCAAGCGAACTCTATCACGCTACGGAGCGGGAAGGAGGTACATACTTCTTCAAATCCGGTTGAACAAGAGGTAACAATTTCTACATCCCCTCCTCCTCCTAAGGTTTTTAATGAAAATAAAATTAAAGAATATCAACCGCCTCTTCCCTATCCGTCTATATTAAAGAAAGACCGGGCGGATTATCATTTCGGTAAATTTGTAGAATTATTTAAGCAAATTTATATTAATTTACCGTTTTACAAAGTCATAGCGCAAATGTCGAAGTACGCAAAATACTTCAAGGATCTTTTACCAAATAAAAAGAGACTTGAGGAAATTTCCACGGTTCAATTAAACGCGGAATGTTCGGCGGCTTTACTTAATAAATCGCCTAAAAACTAACCGATCCAGGTAGTTTCTCTATTCCTTGTTTATTTGGCGATTTATTGGTGAAACATGTGTTGGCCGATCTAGGCGCCTCGATTAATTTAATGCCTTATTTTTTATTCAAAAATTTGGGATTAGGAGAGCCTAATCCAACACGAATGAGTATCCCATTGGCGGATCGGTCTATTAAATACCCTATGGGTATTATTGAGGATGTGCTTGTCAAAGTTGACAAATTTATCTTTCCGGTAGATTTTGTCATCCTTGACATAGAAGAGGAGACCGAGGTTCCGCTTATTCTCGGTCGCCCTTTTCTCGCCACCTCATGCGCTATTATAGATGTTAGTAATGGTAAACTTCTCCTTAGAGTCGGAGATGAAGAAGTTACCTTTACTATCAAATCATCTATGAAAAATACGCTTGTTAATGACGACTCATGTTTCTTTTTGGAGGCTTCTCCCAATGAAGACTCCATTTTATTTTCTGAAAATCTGTATTCCCCTATTGATCATGAAGAAAATTTTGAAACTTTAGATCTCACTTCTCATGAAAATAGTGATAATCAATCGGACACACATGAGCCTATTTTTGAAATTCTAGAACTAGGAAGTGACCGATTAAAAACAACTTACAATGAACCTCCAACCTTAGAAATAAAACAATTTCCAGATCATTTAGAATATTTATTTCTAGCGGAGGGTTCAAAACTTCCCATTATTGTGTAGGCATATTTATCCGATGAAGAAAAATTCAAATTATTAAATGTTTTAAAACGTCATCACCGCACGATTGCGTGGAAAATTACGTACCTAAAAGGGATTAATCACTCCTTTTGTACGCACAAAATTTTATTAGAAGAAAATTTTCATAAAACTATTCAACCTCAACGCCGGCTAAATCCTAATATGAACGAGGTAGTTAAGGCGGATGTTATTAAATTATTAGACGCTGGCATCATCTATCCGATTTCGGATAGCACTTGGGTTAGTCAGGTCCAAATGGTGCCCAAGAAAGGGGGATTAACAGTAGTGCCAAACGATAAAAATGAATTAATCCCTACTAGAACCGTTACCAGATGACGAGTTTGCATCGACTACCGCAAATTAAATGATGCAACCTGAAAGGATCATTTTCTATTACCGTTCATTGACCAAATCCTTGAACGACTATCCGGTCATGCTTTTTATTATTTTCTTGATAGTCTCTCGGGATATTTCCAAATTCCAATTGCACCCGAGGATCAAGCGAAGACAACCTTCGCTTGTTTGTTCGGCACCTTCGCCTATCGGAGGATGCCTTTTGATTTATGCAATGCGTCGGCAACCTTTCTGTTAAAAGTAGCGAATAGAAAAGAACAAACAGATAGATTTTTGAATAATTGAAATTTTATTATCCAAAAAAGGTGTCTATTACAAAGGTATGCCCTTCTTTATATAGAATGGAGGAGAGATGAGAGAATACAAATAAGAGATGTGGGACTATAATTTACAGGACTAAGCAGACTATACAAAACAAACCGCACAAGCCGCGCGGTTAGACAGCAGGGCTAACCGCACGGCTACCACCAGAGAGGAAGAGAGACTGCCAGGGTAGACCGCCAGACCGCCCGGTCTCCAAGCCGGCTGAGACAAACCGCCAGACCGCGCGGTTTTCAACCCGCCAAGACAAACCGCCAGACGCCCGGTCACCAACTTCAACACTCCCCCTCAAGCTGGAGCATATATATCGATCATGCCCAGCTTGTCGCAGATGTGGAAAAAGGAAGCGGACACCGGCTTGGTGAAGATATCTGCCAACTCGTTGTCAGAAGTGACAAATGGAGTGCAAATCTGTTTCTTCAATATTTCTTCCCGAATAAAATGACAGTCGACTTCTATGTGTTTTGTTCTCTCATGAAAGATCGGATTTTTGGAAATGTGTATCGCGGCCTTATTGTCACAGAATATAGGAAGAGGATAGTTGTAAACCTCTCCTAAGTCAAGCATGAGAGCCCGCAACCACTTCAACTCACATGTAGTCGATGTCATGCTGCGATATTCCGCCTCTGCATTAGACCTGAAAACGACAGACTGTTTCTTTCTCTTCCAACACACAAGATTGCCTCCAACAAATGTGCAGAAACCTGAAGTCGATTTGCGGTCCCCTTTGTCATCCGCATAGCTTGAATCAGAGTACGCTTCAACCCTAAGGTGACCATTTTTCTGAAATAGGAGTCCTTTCCCTGGAGCAGCTTTAATATACTCTAATATCCTCAGAGCAGATTGTAGATGACACTCCCTCGGAGCTTGCATGAACTGGCTCACCTTGCCAACAGCATAAGAGATGTCGGGTCTGGTTACCGTGAGATATATGAGCTTGCCCACCAGATGCCGGTATCTCGTAAGATTGGAGAGAAGAGGTGAGTCATCTGTCCAAGTTTTGTCTTCTCCAACAGCCATAGGACAACGTGCAGGTTTAGCACCAGTCAGTCCTGCCTCCTTTAAAAGATCAAGAGCATACTTCCGTTGTGAAAGAACCATGGAGTTGGGCTTTCTAGAGATTTCAATCCCCAGAAAGTATTTCGGGGAGCCCATATCCTTTGTGACCAGATGTTGACGAAGGTGTTTCTTGGTCATCAATACCCCATCCTGGTCATCGCCAGTAAGAAGAATGTCATCAACATAAACCGCAAGAACAACAAGACCAGAGGCGGTTTTCCGAACAAACAAGGAGTGATCTGCTGAGCTTCTTGTAAAACCAATGGCCGCAACAATGCTACTGAACTTGTCAAACCAGGCACGAGGACTCTGCTTGAGGCCATAGATAGCCTTCTTTAGCCGGCATACCTGTGTCTCCCCCTGAGAAACATACCCAGGAGGTTGCTCCATGTAAACATCCTCCTGCAGATCACCATAGAGGAAGGCATTCTTAACATCTAGCTGCGAGATGGGCCAATCCCTGTTGACAGCCACAGAGAGAAGAACCCGAATAGTGCTGAGACGAGCCACGGGAGAGAAAGTGTCAAAGTAATCAATCCCATAAGTTTGGGTAAAACCCTTGGCAACCAGGCGAGCCTTATAACGATCCACACTGCCATCCGGGAGAAACTTCACCACGAAGACCCAGCGACAGCCAACAACATCTGTGCCGAAAGGAGGAGGAACAAGGGTCCAGGTACCCCGTTCAGTGAGAGTAGCAATCTCCTCATCCATGGCAACTTTCCAATGAGGAATAGTAAGGGCCTCCTGGTAGGAACGGGGGGTGGCAGTGGCCGAGATAGCCAGTGCAAAAGCTCTGCGAGCAGGGGTAAGACGATCATAGGAAGTAACTGCAGCAAGCGGGTGTTGGGTACAGGCCCGAACCCCTTTGCGAAGAGCAATCGGGAGATCCACGTCAGCAGGTGCCTCAGTATCCGGAGTATCCGTGGTGGAGAGAGCTGGCCCGGGAGTAGAGAGAGATGGCAGCGGAGTGGAGGGAGAAAGCGGAGTAGAGGGTGGAGATGATGAGGATGGGGAAGACGGTGGAGTGGGTGGAGAGGGCGGAACATCAGTGGGAGCAGAGGGAATGGATGGGTTGGTATGAGAAGTAGGATCAGGAGGAGTAGAAGAGGAAGCGGGAGAGAAGTAAGAGGCATTGGCAAAGAAGGTGACATCCGCAGAGATAAATTGCTTGCGGGTAACAGGGTCAAAGCAGCAATATCCTTTCTGAGTGGGAGAGTAGCCCAGAAAGACACATTTGGTGGCACGTGGTGAGAGTTTATCACGGGTGGCAGCGGGAGAGTGCACAAAAGCGCTGCACCCAAAGATGTGCAGAGGAAGAAGAAAGGGATCCTTGTCCGGATAAAGAATGGAGAAGGGGGTAGCACCGTGGAGAACTGTGGAGGGAAGGCGATTGATGAGATAGCAGGAGAGGAGGACAGCATAGCCCCAATAGGAGCGAGTAACATGCATTTGAGTCATCATAGTGCGAGCGACATAAAGGAGGTGACGGTTTTTGCATTCCGCCACCCCATTTTGTTGTAAGGTGTAGACACAGCTTGTTTGACGAAGAACACCATGGTGAATACAAAAGGAGGAGAAGTCGTGGCTAAGATACTCCTTAGCATTGTCTGAACGAAGGAGTTTAATAGATGTATCAAACTGAGTCTTAACCATAGAATAAAAGGAGGTCCAAACAGAGAACAGCTCGGAGCGATCTTTGAGAAGATATACCCACGTACATCGAGAGAAATCATCAATGAAGGTGACAAAATAGGAACTATCCCGACCGATGGTGAGGTTAGGAGCGGGACCCCATATGTCAGAGTGAACGAGGTCGAACGGACGGGAAGAGCCCCGACTTGGCGTTGGTGGGAAGGATGAGCGGTGATGTTTGCCAAGTTGACATGCATCACAGTTTAGAGGAGGATGATGAGGAGGGAGGTGCGGCAGGAGCTGGCGGAGAATTCGGGGAGGAGCATGTCCAAGGCGAAGATGCCATTGGAGAAGATCTGTAGAGGAGGAGGAGAAGGCGGATAGATTAGAAACATTGTCGAGGAAGTAGAGGCCACCACTCTCAGTCCCGGTAGCAATCATCCGTTGGGAGTCCGGATCCTGAAAAGCACAAGAGCTAGGGGTGAATATGACAGAACACCGTAGTTGCTTGCATAAAGAAGTAACCGATAATAAATTGCACGGAAACTTGGGCACATAGAGGGTATCAGCCAGACAGAGAGATGGAGTGACTTGAACCATGCCCGTCCCATGGACCGAGGAGGGAGATCCATCAGCAACAATGACCGGGGGCAACTGAGCATGTGTGTCAAGAAGAGAGAAACATTGAGGATTGCCTGTCATATGATTGGTTGCACCAGAGTCGATTAGCCATCTTCCGTGAGTAACAACATGAACACTACCAGAAGAGGTGACCACGGAGGCGGACAGGCTGGAGGAGGGGAAAGCCATGGAAGCAAGAGAGGAGCAAGCCGCGACGATAAGAACAAGCCGCGAGAAGAGAAAAGAGCACCAAGCCGGGTGAATAGAAAACAGGTCGGGCGACTAGGAAGGCCGCTACCAAGAAGCAGAGCAAAGCAGAGGGAAAGAAGTCGCACGGCTTGAAAAAGTCGGGCGAACAGAGGAGAACAGGTCGCACGGCAAAAGATGAGGCCGGCGCGACTAGCAAGCAGGAGCGGGTAGACGACAACAACAAGTAGAGCGCGAACAGTAGCGGCTAGCAAGAGGTCAAAGGCACAGCGGGGAAGAGGTCGCGCGGAATGAAAAGGCCGAGCGAACAGAAGCGAGGAGAAGAGCAGGTGTCCGCGACCAAGAGGCGGGTGAGAAAGGAACAACCCGCACGGTCAGGCAGATCACAGCAGCAAACCGCGAGTATAGGGACAAGCGGATATGGGGAAAGCAGAAGCGGACAGGGAGAAGAAGTCCGCAGCAGGTAGAGACAAGCCGCATAGACTAGGAAGTCGGAGAGGCAAGAAAGAGCAAGGAGCGCGGCGACAAGGAAACAGGTCGCTGCGACGAATAGCAGTAGGAGAAGAGAACCAAGAAGAAGCAAGCCGTGCGAACAGGGCAGCGGACAGAAACAAGCCGCGAGAGAGGTCGCGGATAGCGGAAAACAAGCCGCTAGAAGCAGAGAGCGCACAGAATCAGGAGGAAATGACCATGTCCTCTGATACCATGTTAAACGTAGCGAATAGAAAAGAACAAACAGATAGACTTTTGAATAATTGAAATTTTATTATCCAAAAAAGGTGTCTATTACAAAGGTATGCCCTCCTTTATATAGAATGGAGGAGAGATGAGAGAATACAAATAAGAGATGTGGGACTATAATTTACAGGACTAAGCGGACTATACAAAACAAACCGCACAAGCCGCGCGGTTAGACAGCAGGGCTAACCGCACGGCTACCACCAGAGAGGAAGAGAGACTGCCAGGGTAGACCGCCAGACCGCCCGGTCTCCAAGTCGGCTAAGACAAACCGCCAGACCGCGCGGTCTTCAACCCGCCAAGACAAACCGCCAGACCGCCCGGTCACCAACTTCAACACTTTCAAAGGTGTATGCTAGTGATTTTTGACGAGCTAGTGGAGGATATAATGGAAGTCTTCATGGATGGCTCGTCTTTGGAGATTCGTTCGATTTATGTTTAGAAAACCACTCCCGTGTGCTCCAAAGATGTGAGGACACCAATTTAGTGTTAAATATTGAGAAGTGCCATTTTATGGTACAGGAAGGTTTGGTTTTAGGCCATAAAATTTCAAGCAAGGGCATAGAGGTAGATAAATCCAAAATAGAAACAATAGAAAAACTACCTCCTCCTTCAAACGTTAAGGCCATTCATAGTTTTCTTGGGCATGCCAGTTTCTATCACCGGTTTATTAAAGATTTTTCAAAAATAAGCAAACCCCTTACTCACCTTTTAGAAAAAGATGCACCAATTATTTTTGATGAAAATTGAAAGATATGGTACCTAAACACCTAGAGGGGGGTGAATAGGTGACCTAATCCTTTTTAAACTTTAATGGCAGCCAATCAGTTTATAACACAGCTTTCTAACTTATTCTATCACAGCAAACACAGCAATAATCACAGCACAGCACAGCACAGCATACACAGTGGTTTATAGTGGTTCCCCAAGATATGGGTACATCCACTTTCCCCCTTCGCCTATCTAGCAGTGTACTAGATTCGGCTAAACTCCTCCACTGTCTCAGAACCCAAATTGGTTCCTACACCTCAGGCCCAAAGCCTTACAACTCAGCTTTATCCCAAAGCCTACACTCAGCCAATCAAGGCCTACACTCAGCCAACCAAGGCCTACACTCAGCCAACCAAGGCCTACACTCAGCCAACCAAGGCCTACACTCAGAGATCTCAATCTCCTACACTCAGGCTCTCAAGCCCTACCCTCAGCCTTTATAATTATAGGCTTACAATTCACTCAGATCCAATGGATCCTACAAGATAAAAAATGTATTACAACTATTAACTCAACAACTCAGAAATAAAAGAGGGGAGTTGAGAGTTTCTTGATGAGTTCTTGGAAGAAATTAGCTGGATTCAATCTGACTTAGCTTTCTTCAAAGCTTCTTGAGTAGAACTGAATAAGACTGAATCCTCCTGCAGTAGTTCCTTGACCTCTGCCACTTAAGATCCAAAATGAATCTGAATCCTTCTTCTCAGCCTAGTTCCAGAGGCTGATTTCTTGGATGGAGCCCTCTCTCTCCAACTTCTTAGATCTGCACTTGGACTGCAAGATCTTCTTGTGTTGATACTTTGTGTACCACTTCAATAACTTATTCAACAATAATCTGAACCACTTGTTAATCACTGATCATCAACCACAGTTTCTGTAGACTGTATGTGCCTATTTATAGGCCTTCTTCATGGTAACCGGCTGATCCGATTCATAACTGTCTTCTGAAATCTCTAACAGGTGCTGTAGACCGGCTGGAACGGCAGCTGTCATGTCATCCAGTCATTTCTTGAAAATCTCTAACTGTCTGATAGTGTCGAGACTTTCTGTCTTTAAGTGTCGACACTTATAGATCAAGTGTCGACACATGCTGTGTAAGTGTCCACACAAGTCTACAAGGTGTCGACACAACTCCTTGTATGTCTCGACACAGATTCTTCTTCAGGTGTCGACACTGAAATTGAGTGTCGACACAAGTACTTGTTCTTCTTGCTTTTACTGAATTCTTCTAAATGTCGACACATCTCCTTTGTGTCGACACAACTTCTTGTGTTGAATCTATTAAGTGTCGACACAACTTCTTGGTGTCGACACATAGTCTTCTATGTTGATTCTTGCTGAGTGTCGACACAGCTCCTTGTGTCGACACACCTTCTTCTTGTTGAGACTTCAGCTGAGTGTCGACACATTCCCTTAGTGTCGACACTTGTACTTAGAATAATTTTGTTGATCTTTCTGATCTTTGCTAAGTGTCGACACAGCTCCTTGTGTCGACACTTTCTTCAAGTGTAGAGTCTTTAGCTGAGTGTCGACACATTGTTCTAGGTGTCGACACATACTTCAAATGCTGACTCTTCTGTTGAGAGTCGACACATTGTGATGGGTGTCGACACTTACTTCAAGTGCTGACTCTTCTGCTTAGTGTCGACACATTGTGTTGAGTGTCGACACTTGTACTTAGTCTCTGCAGACTTTTGCTGAGTGTCGACACAGCTCCAAGTGTCGACACTTTCTGGTGTAGACTCAGCTTCACTGGGTGTCGACACAGCTCCTTGTGTCGACACTTTCTGTCTGCACTTTTCTTCACTGAGTGTCGACACAGCTCCAAGTGTCGACACTTTCTGTCTGGTGTCGACTCTGCATCCCAGGTGTCGACACAATGACTCCAAGTGTCGACACTGCTTGTCTGGGTGTCGACACAAGCCTTCTTAAGTGTCGACACTTTCTCTCTGGGTGTCGACACATGGACTTAGAAACTTTTTGCTTCAGTCCAGTGATTACATAACCTGCACAAGTAAACTCAACATACATCAAATACATTATGATGTATATCATTGAGTTGGGTGAGGCTTCTTCAAATCAGGTACATTTAATCAATGTACCCAACAATCTCCCCCTATTTGGAGAAGTCATAACCCTTAGTCAATGATATACACCATTCATAATAAAAATTACAAAATGATGTAAAGCAGGATAATGTATAACAGGGTAAACATAACATGTATTAAATCACACATGTATATACAATCATCATTTCAGAACAAGTAAGAAATAGACACATTCACAGAACAATCATGAAATATATTGATCATATATTGTTCTAACATTTTTCTTATACATTTTCAGTAGTTTACAAAAATGCTTTTCATTTAAAAGATTACAAAATAATCTTCAAGTAAAATCTTAATCTATTTCTGATCAGGTTCCTTGATAACTATTCCCTTGCCAGCTTGAACTTGAGCTTTGACAGGGGCTTCAACAGTTTCAGCATCAGCATGCTTCTTTCCTTTCAAGTCCTTCTTCTTAAGCTCTTCAGCTTTGATCTTCTGCCTCTCAAAATAGTGATATGGCTTAGGAAAGTACTTGCTAGGCTCCACTGCAGTAGGAGGTAGCTTTCCCATCTTTGCCTTTCTTCTATACTGAACTATTGCTTCCTACCTGATCTCATGTTTTCTCCATTGTGCTTCAGAAAACCATTTGTTCCTGTCATGAGTATTGTCCTTGGCAGCTTTCCAGGCAGTTAAAATTATATTCCTAGAGGTAGGGCTCCACTGTTCAAAGTCTGGCCTTTGTTCTGCTTGTTCCCTAAACCTCTTTTTGGACAACCTTGTCTCTTCTTCTTTTTGTAGAGCCTCTTCTTCTTTCTGAAGAGCTGCTTGCACAGCTTCAGTCATAGGCTGAACCACTTTATCCAGAATAACATTAGACTTTCCCTCAGTTGGGCTATACATTGTGCTCACATCTGCTTGAATCATTTCAAAGTCTGGAGGTGGATAAATGACCTGAGCTACTTCTGGTTGCTCACCTCCAAAATAAGCAGGGTTAATGCCTGATTCAGCAACATCTTGGCTATCACACAGAGGAGGGTATCCAAGTGTAGCCCTGATTGAATTTGATATCCATTTTGCATGCTCAGAACTTGCCTTGACTAACACTCTCTCCCCCTTTATGACTTCTCTAGCCATATGATCTCTGACATCATCCTTTTGAAATCTGATTTGACTATCCAAGTACCTGATTCCATCTTTAAAGTAAGGTTTTAGCTTTTGAAGTTGTTCAGATATGACCTTCTGGGAGGCTTGGATAGCAGTCTTTACAACAGAAATTTCCTCTTGGAATACTTTATCAAAATCAGCTTTAGCAGCAGTAGTAGAGGTAGAAGGTTCAGCAGCCTTGTTCTTCAACTCAGTGACAATAGTATTATGGGAGGCAGTCAAATTATCATTCATTCTTAATTGATTCTCAAGAACATATCCTTGTTTCAATGCTATATCATCCACCTGTGCCTTGATCTTCTCTTGGTGTGTTGCCAAATACACCACTGCATTTCCACCTTTGTGGAAGCAATCAGTCATTTCCTTCTTGTTAAGGTTCATTTCAAACCTTATAGATTTTATATCTTGGGCAAGATCAAACTGTAATGATCTGTGCCCTGCATCAACATAAGCCTCTATGGCTTTTCTTTGTTCATCCATTTTAATCTGTAGTGCAATCAGTAAAGCACTATAATCAGCAGTTGGAGCTTGCTGAACTACAGGCTGTGGTGCAATTGATTGCAGTGCCTTCTTATAACTTTGACTTCTTCTTTTAAAGACATACAATTTCTTCTTCTTTGCCCTAGCACTCTCCTCATCTTTAGAGGCAGAAGTGCTGGCTATGTCAACCCTATCCTTAGGGCTTTGAGGCTTGTCAGCTTGCACATCTTGTGCCTTCTCAGATTCTTGCCTAATAGGCTCTTCCAGATCTTGTACTTGCTCTCCCTCAACAGCAGCATCAATTTCCTTGTCAAAATCTGCTTGATCTAGATTTAGAAATAAATCTTCCATTGTGTATTCTTGTGGTGAAGAAGCTGGAGAAGTTCTTGGTTCTTCAACCACAGGATCAGGAATTACTTCAACAGCATATGTGTCTTCTATAACAACATCTGGAGCTTGACTAGGCAACTGAGTTTGCTGAGAAACATCAGACATATCAGCATCTTCTATAAGATATTCTAAAGTTTTTAGGTCAGTGAGTACCTCTTGTATGATGGTGGTGGCTTGCTCACTGTCCAGTGTAGATGGTTCTTCTACAACTGGAGGCTCCCCCTGGCTTTGATCCTTGTAAATGGGGCTAGCTTGAGGCAGCTCCCCCTGGATCTCTGCATCAGCTAGAGGAGCAGGAGTCTTCACTACAGGCTCTTCCTCATGCTCATCTGGATTGAAGACAACATGTTCTTCACTCCCAGAACTGCTAGTGGATACTTGTTCCACAGGAGCTATCTTCCTTTTCTTCTTTGGAGGAGTATCTTTTTCAGTAACTGCCTTCTCAGGGGTTGGCACATCCTTGGACAACACCCTGTCCCATCTAGAAAAGATCCTTAGATCCATTTTCCTCATGTGATTTATCTTACTGCCTGCAACAGTACTCATTACTTCTGGTATCACACCAGCTAGGTAGAGACTAATGATCCTGCCCAGATTGGGCTTCTTCAGGCTCTCCTTAATCTTCTCATAAACCACTATTGACCAGTCTGTTTTCAGAGTGAATATGATCCTTGTCATGATTCCAAACATATAAGCAGACACTCTGTCATGCCCTCCAGGTTTGCTGAGTAAGACTTTTCCCACTATCTCAGACATGAACTTCCCTTGATTATTCATGCCTTTTCTGTTAAATACAGAACCTAGCTTCATCTTTGGATCAAGTCCACACCAGGTTAAAGCTTCCCTGGTCTTTGAAGCAGTAACCTCTTCTTCATCTTGAGTTTTTGGTAGCTGGAGTACCTTCCTCAGACTCTTTGGTGAAACCTTGACCTTAGTTCCATGAACTCTGGATTTGATTCTGTATCCAGAGTCATCTACTGCGGCTCCATTAAGGAATTCAAGTACCTCCTTCTTCCAAATCTTTGTAGGTTCTGACACTAGATATTCTAGTCCAGAATCGGCGACTAGGGTTACAACCGCCTTGAGTTCTGGATCAGCATCGTCGAACGTGCCGCGCACAAGCTCATAACCTTCGTTAACGTTCTCCTCAAGCTTAGGAGCCATTAGGGTTTGTAGAATTTATCTTTAGAAAAGAGAGGTGTCGACACAGAAATTTTGGTCTCGAAACTTTGAAAGCGTGTCGACAAACAAAGACAGAACCCTATTTATACCTTTCTAATTTTGAAGATGAACAGGCGGGACAGCTAACTGAAAATGTGTCGACACTGGTTATAAGTGTCGACACTGACTTATAATGTCTCGACACTTGGTTATGTGTCGACACAACATAACTCGACACATTGTCGAGACTTTACTTAGAAAAATTCTGAGTAAAACTTAAGTGTCGACACCATATTGGATGTGTCGACACCTACTTGACATGTGTCGACACTAACATTCTGAAGTGTCGACACCACATTCCTAGATGTGTCGACACCTTTTTCCTGAAGTGTCGACACCACTATTCTGTGTCGACATAGACTTGTCTATGTGTCGACACCTTTTTACTTAGTCATTTTCATATCTGTAAACTTACTCTAAGTTTATCATTCCTAGTTCAATTTTGAATCTATTGAACTTAGCTTCTTCTAGTGGCTTAGTAAACATATCAGCTACTTGTTCATTTGTTTTAACATATTCTAATAAAATATCTTCTCTTTCTACATGCTCGCTAAGAAAATGATATTTAATCTCAATATGTTTTGTCCTACTATGGGATACAGGGTTATTAGCTATTGAAATAGCACTTGTAGAATCACAGAAAAGTGGAGTTCTACTTACCTGAAATCCATAGTCCTCTAGCTAATGTTGAATCCACAGAAGTTGAGCACAGCAACTTCCTGCAGCCACATACTCTGACTCTGCTGTGGAGATAGCCACACTAGTTTACTTCTTGCTACTCCATGAAATTAGTCTCCCACCTAGGAATTGACAGGTTCCAGTAGTGCTCTTTCTATCCTCTTTGCATCCAGCAAAGTCTGCATCTGAATAACCTATTAGATCAAAATCTCCATTCCTAGGGTACCAGAGGCCTAGATAGGGAGTGCCCTTTAGATATCTCAATATTCTTTTGACTGCTGTCAAATGAGACTCTTTAGGGCAGGCTTGATACCTGGCACAAACACATGTAGCATACATGATGTCAGGTCTACTAGCAGTCAAGTATAATAGGGAGCCAACTATCCCTCTATACAAGGTTTCATCTACAGATTTCCCTGCATCATCCTTGCTAAGAGACATACTTGACCCCATAGGAGTCTTCATGGTGCTGGATGAATCCATACCATACTTCCTTATGAGTTCTAGGGTGAACTTGGACTGACAAATGGATAAACCACTCTCAGTCTGTTTAACTTGGAGACCCAAGAAAAACTTCAGCTCTCCCATACTACTCATCTCAAACTGACCTTGCATAAGTTTTGCAAACTTTTTGCAAAGGCTGCTTTCAGTAGACCCAAATATAATGTCATCTACATATATTTGGACTAGTATGACTTTGCCTCTAGATTCCCTAAGGAATAGAGTCTTATCTATTTTCCCCCTTAAGAACTTGTTCTCAATGAGGAAACTAGATAGGGTTTCATACCAAGCCCTAGGGGCTTGCTTTAACCCATATAAAGCTTTGCTAAGTCTATAGACATAATGAGGTAGAGTTGGATCAACAAAACCTAAAGGCTGCTCCACATAGACTTCTTCCTTAAGATTACCATTTAGGAATGCTGACTTGACATCCATCTGGTAAACCTTGAATCCTTGATAGGTTGCATAGGCCAAGAACATCCTTATGGCTTCCAGTCTGGCTACTGGAGCAAAGGTTTGATCAAAGTCAATACCTTCTTCTTGCCTATATCCTTTAGCAACCAGTCTAGCCTTATTCTTAATGATGACCCCTTGTTCATCCATCTTATTTGTGTAGATCCACTTAGTTCCTATTATATTGTGGTCTTTAGGTTTAGGAACTAGTTCCCAAACCTTGCACCTCTTGAACTGATTAAGCTCTTCTTACATTGCTTCAGTCCATTGTGGATCCAGTATTGCTTCTTCAAATTTCTTAGGTTCAACTTGTGACAGAAAGCTGGAGTAGATTGCTGCATTCATGTTTCTACTCCTGGTTTGTACTCCTTGTCTTGGATCTCCAATAATCAGCTCTACTGGATGATCTCTAAGATGCCTGTGAGCTGGAGGCATCCTAACTTCTGGTTGAACCACTTCAGCATCTGCATCATGCTGTATACCTTGGATTTCATCAGCAATTGGCACATGTAGTTCTCCCCCTGGACAACAGCTACTCTCCTCTCCTTGCTGTCTTGCAGCAGGCACTTCTTCTATAGTAAGCTTGTCCATTTTCTTTGATAAACCTGTGGGGCTGCATACAGTACTAGACAACTCATTGTTAATAAGTTTAGTCTCATCAAAAACTACATGCACTGATTCTTCTACAACTTGTGTAGACAAGTTGTAGACTCTATAAGCCTTATTATTATTGCTGTACCCAACAAAAATTCCCTCTTGGGACTTGGCAGGAAACTTATTTAAGTAAGACTTCCCATTGTTAAGTATGAAGCATTTGCAACCAAAGATCCTGAAGTAGGATAGGTTTGGTTTCCTGCCTTTCACAACTTCATAGGGGGTCTTGTTGAGCCCTTTAGTGATGGTAGCCCTATTTATAACATGGCATGCAGTGTTGACTGCTTCAGCCCAGAAATACTCTGGCAGTGATGTATCACTTAATAGGGTCCTACCAGCCTCTATCAAGGTCCTATTCTTCCTCTCAGCAATTCCATTTTGCTGAGGTGTTCTAGGTGAAGAGAATTCTTGAAATATCCCAAAGTCTTCACATAGTTTTGTCATGCTTTCAGACTGAAAATCAGTACCATGGTCACTTCTAATCTTGACCACTATACTATTTAGTTCATTCTGAATTTGCTTGACAAAGCTATAGAAGACACTAGGTGTTTCAGATTTCTGTCTTAAGAAGAACACCCAGGAAAACCTTGAGTAGTCATCTACAACTACAAGGGTATAGACCTTCCTACCTAAGCTGTGAACTGGCATTGGACCAAAGAGATCCAAATGCAAGAGGTACAAACACCTCACAGCATCTTTGTTTTCTATGCTTTTAAAGGTGGATTTAGTCTGCTTGCCCTTTTGACAAGCTGAGCAAATACCATCTTTAACACACTTAACTTGAGGACCATTCTTCACTAACTCTTTGCTAAAGAGTTTGCTAATAGTCTTGTAGTTAAGATGGGCTATCCTCTTGTGCCATTTGACACAATGAGTGACTGTCTCATCAGCTACAAGACAAACTGGAGAACCATTGTTCTCAATCATAATGTCTAGGCAGTAGACATTCCTCTTCATATAACCTATCAAAATGATCTCTTAATCACTTGACCTCTTGATATGACAACCATTTTTAACAAATGAGATGTCATACCCTACATCACTTAATTGACTTATACTTATTAGGTTGTGTTTCAACCCTTTAACATAAGCTACTTGAGTAATGGTAACCAAGTTTGTAGAAATGTTACAAAACCCTTTGATGATTCCTTTTCCAGAACCACCAAAGGTTACTTTTGGACCATCTTTTAATGGAATGTAGTCCCTTAGTAGTCCCCTTGTTCCAGTCATATGTCTGGAACATCCACTGTCCAAGTACCATGTTGGGGTATGGCCACTTGGACTCACCTACAAAACAGATTTAATGAACCTTAGAACCCAAAGAATTCTTGGGTCCTTGGTACTTGTTAGTTTGCAATCTGACAAAGCTACCCACTGGCTTTCCAACAGGTAGTTTGGTACTCACTTTGGCACTAGCATTGTGCCAACAGTCCACTGCAAAATGGCCAACTTTGCCACAGCACCAACATTCATACTTGTTGTACCTTTGCTTAGGTACAGCATTGGCTGTCTTGTCTACAGCAGGCTTGTTGAATGTTGGGGCTTTGACTTTGGACTTAGACTTGGACTGCTCAGTCCCTGCAGGTCTAATAAAGCCCAGTCCAGCCTTGCCTTTATGATGAACAAATTCATCAATTAAAGGTAACACTGACTTAGGTTTAGAAAACCTAGCAACAAGCTCTCTCTCTTTCTGAAGATTGATCTCCAGACTCTTGATTTGATCATTTTTAAATGATATAGTACCCATTTGAATCACAGTTATGTGCTTCAACCTGGCTATCTCATTCAGTTTTTGATCAAAAGACTTCTCAAAATCTGTTGCTGCAGCTTTAAGATCAGCAATTTCCTTTGCCTGACTTTTGGCAAGGGATTTGCTTTTCTTGTAAGCCTGCAACAGCACCTTATATTCATCTATAAGCTGATGAATATCATCCTCAGACTCAGATACATTCTCATCACTTGATGAAGAAGAATCTGAATCTGAACTAGAACAAGAAACTGAATTTAAACTTGAACTTTGTACCTGAATGGGTCCTGGCTGCTCCAGGATTTTGGCACTCTCTGTCAAAGCCATTAGCCCTTGGAATTGACTGTCTTCTTGTTCATAAATAGACTCCATAATCTGCATGAATCCTTCTTCTTCTTCAGCAAACAGCCCTATGTAGGCTTCAGCATCAGACTCAGATTCTGAAGAAGATATATCTGATAGAGTCTTCTCTTTCTTGGCTACAAAAGACTTCTCTTTCTTGCATTTGAAGTGAGGCTTTTTCCTGCCACCAGATTCCTTTCTCTTCTCTGGACAATCTGCAATAACATGGCCATGTCTATTGCAGCAATAACACACTATCTTTGAACTAGTTGCCTTGCTAGATTTTGTCCTTTTCTTGTCATTCTTTGAAGACCTCTTTTTCTGATAAGTGTCTTCCTTTCCATGTGATGTAGAAGGCCTTGACCTCCACTGTTTCTTTTTCAAAAACTTCTGAAAGTGTCTAGTGAAAGCAGCAAAGTCTTCATCACTTTCACTGCTTTCTGACTTGGTGCTGACTGTTTCATCTGACTCTGATTCAGCACTCTTTGGAGGTGGAGTTGGTGATTTATTCCTGCACTTCCTGGGGACATCTGCCTTGAAAGCAACTGATCTTTCCTTGTGCTCAGTCCTTGTTGATTTCTCCTCCTCTTTTCTCACTGTCAACTGCATCTCATATGACAATAACTTGCCAAACAGTGTAGGAGGAGGAATTTCCCCCAACTTAGCCATTTCTCTAATGGCAACTTGTCATTTAGTTCATAGTTACTGAACTCTCTTCCATAAGACATGAGTTCATTAACTATTCTATAGAACTTTTTGTAGCACTCAGTTATGTTATCACCTTTACCTTGTCTAAAACTCTCATACTCCTGATTTAGCAAGGATTTTCTATCTTATCTTACTTTTTCAGATCCTTCCATATACACTATAAGAGTGTCCCACATCTCCTTGGCTGTCTTACAATGTATAAGATTCTGAAATGTTGCATCATCAATGGCACTCACTGTTATGTTCTGTGCCCTCTTGTCCATGGTAGCTAGGACAATCTCATCCTTAGTCATCTTAGAGAAATCCTTTGGAGTTCTCTGATTTGCATCTAGAACTGAAATCTTCATGGGCACATAAGGCCCTTCTTTTACTGTGATGTAGATTCTAGGGTCTGAGACCTCCATAAATAGCCTTACCCTTTCCTTCCAGATCCTAAAGATCTCTTTCCTGCATATAGGTAATTTCATGGAACCCAATTCCTTGTGATTCTCAGAAGAACCCATGTTTCTTGATTTTCTTGAATTTCTTGAATCTGTATTTTGCCTTACACTGAATCTGCCACTCAGGATCTCCTCAGACTGTTAGTCCTTGTTTTGAGGAACCTCCCTCTGATACCACTTGAATGATATGGTACCTAAACACCTAGAGGGGGGGGGGGTGAATAGGTGACCTAATCCTTTTTAAACTTTAATGGCAGCCAATCAGTTTATAACACAGCTTTCTAACTTATTCTATCACAACAAACACAGCAATAATCACAGCACAGCACAACACAGCATACACAGTGGTTTATAGTGGTTCCCCAAGATATGGGTACATCCACTTCCCCCTTCGCCTATCTAGCAGTGTACTAGATTCGGCTAAACTCCTCCACTGTCTCAGAACCCAAATTGGTTCCTACAGCTCAGGCCCAAAGCCTTACAACTCAGCTTTATCCCAAAGCCTACACTCAGCCAATCAAGGCCTACACTCAGCCAACCAAGGCCTACACTCAGCCAACCAAGGCCTACACTCAGCCAACCAAGGCCTACACTCAGAGATCTCAATCTCCTACACTTAGGCTCTCAAGCCCTACCGTCAGCCTTTATAATTATAGGCTTACAATTCACTCAGATCCAATGGATCCTACAAGATAAAAAATGTATTACAACTATTAACTCAACAACTCAGAAATAAAAGAGCGGAGTTGAGAGTTTCTTGATGAGTTCTTGGAAGAACTCAGCTGGATTCAATCTAACTTAGCTTTCTTCAAAGCTTCTTGAGTAGAACTGAATAAGACTGAATCCTCCTGCAGTAGTTCCTTGACCTCTGCCACTTAAGATCCAGAATGAATCTGAATCCTTCTTCTCAGCCTAGTTCCAGAGGCTGATTTCTTGGATGGAGCCCTCTCTCTCCAACTTCTTAGATCTGCACTTGGACTGCAAGATCTTCTTGTGTTGATACTTTGTGTACCACTTCAATAACTTGTTCAACAATAATCTGAACCACTTGTTAATCACTGATCATCAACCACAGTTTCTGTAGACTGTATGTGCCTATTTATAGGCCTTCTTCATGGTAACCGGCTGATCCGGTTCATAACTGTCTTCTTACATCTCTGACAGGTGCTGTAGACCGGCTGGAACGGCAGCTGTCATGTCATTCAGTCATTTCTTGAAAATCTCTAACTGTCTGATAGTGTCGAGACTTTCTGTCTTTAAGTGTCGACACTTATAGATCAAGTGTCGACACATGCTGTGTAAGTGTCGACACAAGTCTACAAGGTGTCGACACAACTCCTTGTATGTCTCGACACAGATTCTTCTTCAGGTGTCGACACTGAAATTGAGTGTCGACACAAGTACTTGTTCTTCTTGCTTTTACTGAATTCTTCTAAGTGTCGATATTGTTGGGTATTGTATCCACAATGTACCTGATTTGAAGAAGCCCCTGGACAAGCTAAGGTCAATAGACTATGTATTTGATAAAATCCTTCAAGTTGTACTTGCAGTATCTCCACGCTAAGTGCACACCAATGTCAGGGTGCAGTAGGTCAATATACACGGGTCTGCACGACGTAATCCCTCGTTGAGCAGATCAGTGTGTTGGCCTATGTGTACTCTCTCTATTGGAGTGCACTTACTTTCAAGTACAGGGCCGTTCATATGCAAGAGAAGACAAGGAGCATGGAGGATCAAGGAGCAGCTCCTAGGTGGAAGACGAAAAATCGTCCAAGGCAAATTCGACGAGAATCACCAAGTGATTCTCGCCGAATCGTCGAGAATCATCAGTGATTCTCCCCGACTCCTTCTGGCCATCTCAAAATGGTGCCAAGTAAGATTCGGCGAGAATCACTTGTGATTCCCGCCGAACCAGTGGTCAAGCAGCCCTTGTATAAAGTAAAATTCGTTGAGAATCGACAAGTGATTCGACGAGAATCACAAACGATTCTCGACGAATCGTCGAGAATCACTTGGTGATTCTCGCCGATTCGTCGAGAATCGTCTGCGATTCTCGCCGATTTTGACTTGGCGTTTTCTCAGAATGCTGCTGGACCGGATTCTGCTTCTGGACTAGTCTGAACCGGAATTTGGGGATTCCTTTTGTGGGTCCCACAAACGGTCAAAATTGCTGTATCTTCAGGGTATAAATACATGGGTATTTTGAACAGTACCTAGACAGAAAAATACGCCGAGCTCACGGAAACCCTAAGATCGCGAAATCTTTCCGCCGCCTCCGTCGCCGCTCGCGCAAGTCTGTCGCCGCCACAGATTGATCTTCTTCCCGATCTCCGGCGACAGTAGCTTAGCAAGGCTTGAGTCTCACGCGTCTATCCAGAGATCCTTTGTCTCTCGATTTGTTGATCGGAAACACTTCCCATCCGAATCGATCGAGACGACCGATCCTCGTGTGACCGTTGGAAGACCGAGCTTGCTTCGCAACGAAGTTTGGATCTCCAAGTTCAGCAGCTGCTCTTCATCGTAGCCGCCGATCCCAAAGCTAGCCGCCGCTCGTGTGTCGCCGCCGGTTCCGGGGAAATCCTCTCCAAGAGAGACCAAGGTCGTAGACTCTTCATCGACTTCAAGAACACGTCGTCGAACAAAGAGGAACACCGTAGTCTCCAAGAGAAGTTTGTATCACGTGTACATTCTACATTTATTTTATTGTAAAGGAACTTTCGTTCCGTGTTGTAAGGGTTGGGTGCAACCCGTTTTGTGGGAGTGTTGACTCTCACGTGTGGAAGGGCTCCTTCCGTTAGTGCAGGGATTGGATTTCAATCCCGTTGGAGAAGTGACCGAGTCGTCCCTTGTTGGGGAGATAGGTCGTAGGGGGAAAGTGGATGTACCCAAGTCGGGGAACCACTATAAATTTGCTGTGTATTCTGTGTGCTGTGGTTTTTGTTTTTATTGTGCAGGTACATCCGTAAATTCCGCAAAAGAATCACACGTCACCTATTCCCCCCCCCCATAGGTGCACATAGTTGACACTAGTTGGACTTTCAAGTGGTATCAGAGCCAGGTTACTCATCAAAAGGTTAACACCTTGAGTAGAATCCTGCCACTAGTGTCAACAAGGAGACTTACATCTACTATGGACGGGCTCAAGTACTCCGGCAAGATCCCAGTGTGCAACAGACTCAACTTTCCCATCTGGAAGGAAAGGATCAGGTTCTACATGGAAGCAGTGGATCCTCGACTGTTCATGATCGTGCTGGAGGGACCTTATGTCCCCACTAAGGCCTCCACCATTGATCCCACCAAGAAAGTGCCGAAGACACTCTCTGAAATGGACAAGGATGAGATGGTACTAGTGGGCCTTGACATGAAGGCAAGAAACATCCTGGTCAGCGCGGTTGATGACTCTATGATGCAAAACTTCAGCAACTGCAGGACAGCTCAGGAGATTTGGCAGTGCCTGATCATCCTAATGGAGGGCACAGATGAAGTGAGGGATGATCGGAGATCCCTCCTGAACCAGAAGTATGAGGCCTTCCGGCAAGGGCCTAAGGAAGAGATCGGAGTCACATACGAGAACTTCCTGAAGATTGTCAACGCCCTCAAGGGCTATGGAAGAGTGTTCACCAATGGTGAACTCAATGACAAATTCCTTAGGTCCCTTACTAAGGAATGGGACACAAAGATCTGCGCCATCAGAGAATTTGGCAGACTAGCAGAAACTGATCCACAAATCCTGTTCGGGAAGCTGATGTCCTATGAACTTCAGCTGAACACCAGGAAGGCAGAGGAAGAAGCAGAGAAGGCTGCTGCAAAAGAAAAGACTGTGGCCCTAAAAGCCAGTCACTCCAGAAAAGGGAAGAGTGCGGTGTCATACCGTGCCAGGAATAAGGAAGAAGAGGAGGACTCCGATCCATGCTCCTCCAGCTCAGAACTGTCGGAAGAGGATTTCTCCCTCATCACTCGAGAGTTCAAGAAATTCCTCAAGATGAGGAATCAAAGAAAGAGAGACGACTCCTCTTCCAGACATCAAAAGAAAAACTACTCTTCTGACAGGTATGCATCTAAACCTAACAAACATCGTTCTTCTGATATTATTTGCTTTGGATGCAATAAGCCAGGTCACGTCGTGGCCGACTGCCATCAAAGCAAAAGAGATAAAGGGAAAGGAGAGGAGCTCAAATCCTCCAGAGATAAGAAGAAGGAGCGGAGCTACATCGCAAGAAGACCAAAGACACTAAGTGAGTCTGATTCCTCAGACTCCAGTGATGATGAGGAAGCCTACTTCGGGCTGGTGGGTCGCTCGGACTCAGAAGGAGAATGCCCCCCATTTACTGGGAAGGTAAAAGCTCACACCCCTCTCTCCGACTCCGACTCTGATCCTGAGTCTCAGGATGATGAACCTGAGGATGGCCCTTCGGCCCGCGAAGCTGAACTCCTCGAGAAGTATGAGCTTCTGCTCAACACTTTCGATGAGTGCCGTAAGAGACTGAGGGCTGAGAAGAAGGAAGTAAAATTCCTTAAGGGTGAGTGTGTATCCCTAAGGGAAGAGGTCACTAGTTTGATTTCTCTCCGGCAGGAGCACCTTGACCTAACTTCAAAGCACTCAGAGTCTTTGAAGCTCCTTGATCTCAAGCAGGAGGAAGTCAACAAATTGGAAGAACTACTTGCGGCAGAAAGGAAGATCGTACAGAGCTTCTCTATGCCAAAAACCGTGCTTCCAGTCGTTGACACCTTCTCTGCTCAGGCCAAAGGAGCTGGCTTGGGGCATATTGGGGCATCTGGTTCTTCATCTAGGAGAAACAAGAACCAGAGGAAGAATAAGGCCGCCAAGAAGGCCTCTGCTGATGAAAAGGGGAAGGCTCCTCTTAGTCATGTTGCGTTCAGAAAGCCTGGCTTTCCTTGCAACCAACACGACTTTGAGTCAACATTTGGGCATCATTTCCGGCCCTCGGTTGCAAAGCCAAAGAGCCGGTATGACGGTTGGAACTTTCCCCGGAACTTCGGCGAGAGTGCCTTCAAGGCACCTTATGAGGAAATCCACATAGGAAATTATGGTCCGTTCTCTAGCGGCCATAATGGAAAGCAGGCATCAAAAGTCAAGCCTGTTATACAGAAGGTGACAAAGTCATGTGACTGCCGTCACCATGAGGCCTCCACCTCCAGATCCAAGGCCCCAGCTGCACCCACTGTTCCCAGGGTAAGGCAGGCGCCTAGGAAGAGATACAACAGGTTCAACTATTGGTGCTGTGGCAAAGTCGGTCACTTTGCCGTGGATTGTTGGTTTAATCCAAGAAATTACGAGACTCCCCAAGTTAACAATGCGAGGCCGACCACTCGTAGGGTTAACCAACCGAGGGGGAGTGTGCTAACAAGGAATCTAGGACCCAAAGTCGATTGGGTTCCTAAGGCGAATTAATTTTGTTTTGCAGGAATGTCCAAAGGCCACCAAAACGCCAATCTGGTATTTGGACAGTGGATGCTCCCGGCATATGACTGGGACAAGAAGCCTGCTGCGTG
Organism: Platanthera guangdongensis; assembly: GCA_039583875.1. Taxonomy (NCBI): domain Eukaryota; kingdom Viridiplantae; phylum Streptophyta; class Magnoliopsida; order Asparagales; family Orchidaceae; genus Platanthera; species Platanthera guangdongensis. The sequence continues at coordinate 60,409,495 of CM077166.1, read as the reverse complement.
ACTACACTCCCGTCGAGAATGGACCCAAAGTCATCTTCGGAGGGTCAGATCGAGGAGTCACCAGAGGTTACGGTATGATTTCCAACGGTATAATCTCTATCACCGACGTGGCTTATGTTGAAGGGTTAAACCATAACCTGATCAGCGTGAGTCAATTATGTGACAAAGGTTATGACGTTAAGTTCTGCAAGGATAAATGTCTGATAATTTCACGTACCTCTTCTGAGACGGTATTATCAGGCATTAGGAGCAGAAATATCTTCTGCTTAGATTTTCTTAGTATAGATTCATCTACCCCCGTATGCCTTGTGGCAACAGGCAGTGCATCTCTTTGTGAACAATGGCACAAGAGATTGGCACATATTAATTATAAAACAATTAGTATGCTGTTTTCTAAGAATTTAGTAAGAGATGCTCCCAGTATCAAGTGCATCAAGGATAGCCCCTGTCATGCATGCCAGATGGGCAAACAGACACGGGCTACCTTTAAGAGCATTGCAGACAAAGACTCTTCCCGATGTCTTTACCTGTTACATATGGACTTGTTTGGTCCAATGCAAGTTCATAGCTTGGGAGGCAAATCATATACGCTAGTGATAGTTGATGATCACTCTCGGTTTACATGGGTGTTCTTTTTGAAACGAAAGTCAGATACTTTTGCAATCTTCACTAATTTTGTCAAGCAGGTTCAGAATGAATTTAACTGCTCCGTGGTCAAATTCAAAAGTGACCATGGAACAGAATTCGAATTTGGTGATATGACAGAATTCTGTGAAGAACATGGTATCTTTCATGAGTTTTCCTCTCCACGCACTCCTCAGCAAAATGGGGTTGTGGAGAGGAGAAATAGAACTCTCATTGAAGCCTGCACGACAATGCTGAAAGACGCCTCTCTCCCTGAATACTTCTGGGCAGAGGCTGTCAATACAGCTTGTCATGCACAAAACCGAGCATTGATCAACAAGCATCATCGTAAGACACCCTACGAGCTACTGAAAGGCAGGAAACCAACCATGTCCTACTTTAGGATTTTTGGTTGTAGATGCTATGTACTAAATAATGGGAAGTACCCGCGTACTAAATTCGGTGAAAAATGCTTCGAAGGCATATTCATGGGCTATAGTTCCCATAGTCGGGCATATAGGGTCTTCAATAAGAAGACCCTAGTGGTAGAAGAATCAATAAATGTTGTATTTGATGAAGGAAGTTTGCTTCACAGCAACTCTTCCAGTGGTTTTCTTGAAGATGCAGGTGCACGATTGAAACAGCTGAGTCTGGATGAGCCCGCTAAAAATGACACTCCTAAGTACGTCAAAGTGTCCACCTCAACGTCATCTGAAAATGTCGAAGATCAAGATGAATCAAATCTCTTGGAAGAAAGAGAAGCCCAAGAAGTAGTTGAAGCACCGGACGCCAGACTTCTAGAGCTCCGTCACGTGAGGGATCATCCTAGAGAATAGATCATCGGAGATCCTCGTGACGGCGTCAGAACTCGAAGAGGTACAACTAACGAAGTATTGCATCTTAGTTTCCTGTCACAGGTAGAGCCAAAGAAGTTCGACGAGGCGAACAAGGATGCGGCATGGATTCTGGCCATGCAAGAGGAACTACATCAATTCGAACGGTGCAAGGTTTGGACGCTGGTTCCCAGACCATACAAGCAGAATGTGATCGGCACAAAGTGGATCTTCAGAAACAAGCTGGATGAACATGGTGTCATCGTAAAGAACAAAGCCAGGCTGGTGGCTCAAGGTTACCGACAGGAGGAAGGGATTGATTTCGATCAGACCTTTGCACCAGTAGCAAGGCTCGAGGCAATCAGGTTGTTCCTGGCGTATGCTGCAGTCAAAGGATTCACAGTCTATCAAATGGATGTGAAATCGGCATTCCTAAACGGAGATCTGAAAGAGGAAGTATACGTGGCTCAACCCCCAGGTTTTGTCGATCCTACTTTTCCCAACCATGTTTACTTTCTTAATAAAGCATTATATGGGTTGAAACAAGCTCCGCGAGCTTGGTATGAGACTTTATCTAGGTTTCTTCTTGAGAACAAGTTCTCTAGAGGTAAAATAGATAAAACATTGTTTCTCAGGGAAGTCAAAGGCAAGATTTTGCTGGTGCAAATCTATGTCGACGACATAATATTCGGCTCAACGGACAACAATCTTTGCAAAAAGTTTTCTAAACTTATGCAAGGAAAGTTTGAAATGAGCAGTATGGGAGAGCTCAAGTATTTCTTAGGACTTCAAGTGAAACAATCTGAGGATGGAATCTTCATCTCTCAGACGAAGTTCACAAATGAACTCCTTAAGAAATTCGGTATGGAGAGTGCAACCTCTATGAGGACTCCAATGGGATCCACCATGTCTCTGGATAAGGATGAGAAAGGTAAACCTTTCGATGAAACCAAATACAGAAGCATCATTGGATCCCTGCTCTACCTTACTGCCAGTAGACCGGATATTATGTTCTCCACATGTGTATGTGCCCGATATCAGGTGAACACTAAGGAATCTCACTATGTCGCTGCAAAGCGAATTCTAAGATACCTTAAAGGTACTCCTAATCTTGGCTTGTGGTACCCGAGGAACAATGATGTCGAGCTAATAGGCTTTTCAGATGCTGATTTTGCAGGGAGCAGGGATGACAGGAAAAGCACCTCCGGGACATGTCAATTTCTCGGCAGGAGGCTTATCTCATGGAACAGCAAGAAACAGAATTGTGTTGCAACCTCCACAGCAGAGTCAGAATATATCTCGGCAGGAAGCTGTTGCGCACAACTCCTTTGGATCAGAAATCAGTTGGCCGACTACAACCTTCAGTTCAAGGAAGTTCCTATGTACTGCGACTCCTCCAGTGCTATTGCCATTGCCAACAATCATGTCTCGCACAGCAGAACGAAGCATATTGAAGTGCGCTACCACTTCATTCGGGAGCACGTGGAAAACAAGGACATCTCTCTCTGTTATGTCCCCACGGACAGGCAGATTGCTGATATATTCACAAAGCCCTTAGACGAGGCAAAGTTCAATCTTTTCAAGACTGAATTGGGGATGCTCAATTATGAAGACTGAAGACTACAGAAGCTTCCGACCCGTGCATGATCTGAGGGGGAGCTAAGGGCCCAAGGTTACTGACCCCGATTTGCCGAAGCCGAAAAGGGGGAGATTACCCTCTCGGGGTCAAGGCTAAGGTGGCTCCAGCTTGCTCCCAAGCAATCGGTATTGGTAAGGGATGACTCCACTTAATGATGTTAAGTTTATGGCTTTCAGTTGCTTTCCTTTCCATTTGCTCTATTCACCTTAGCTTGTAGGGTTTAGGCTTCTTCAAATAGGGGGAGATTGTTGGGTATTGTATCCACAATGTACCTGATTTGAAGAAGCCCCTGGACAAGCTAAGGTCAATAGACTATGTATTTGATAAAATCCTTCAAGTTGTACTTGCAGTATCTCCACGCTAAGTGCACACCAATGTCAGGGTGCAGTAGGTCAATATACACGGGTCTGCACGACGTAATCCCTCGTTGAGCAGATCAGTGTGTTGGCCTATGTGTACTCTCTCTATTGGAGTGCACTTACTTTCAAGTACAGGTCGTTCATATGCAAGAGAAGACAAGGAGCATGGAGGATCAAGGAGCAGCTCCTAGGTGGAAGACGAAAAATCGTCCAAGGCAAATTCGACGAGAATCACCAAGTGATTCTCGCCGAATCGGCGAGAATCACTCGTGATTCTCGCCGAATCGTCGAGAATCATCAGTGATTCTCCCCGACTCCTTCTGGCCATCTCAAAATGGTGCCAAGTAAGATTCGGCGAGAATCACTTGTGATTCCCGCCGAACCAGTGGTCAAGCAGCCCTTGTATAAAGTAAAATTCGTTGAGAATCGACAAGTGATTCGACGAGAATCACAAACGATTCTCGACGAATCGTCGAGAATCACTTGGTGATTCTCGCCGATTCGTCGAGAATCGTCTGCGATTCTCGCCGATTTTGACTTGGCGTTTTCTCAGAATGCTGCTGGACCGGATTCTGCTTCTGGACTAGTCTGAACCGGAATTTGGGGATTCCTTTTGTGGGTCCCACAAACGGTCAAAATTGCTGTATCTTCAGGGTATAAATACATGGGTATTTTGAACAGTACCTAGACAGAAAAATACGCCGAGCTCACGGAAACCCTAAGATCGCGAAATCTTTCCGCCGCCTCCGTCGCCGCTCGCGCAAGTCCGTCGCCGCCACTGATCGATCTTCTTCCCGATCTCCGGCGACAGTAGCTTAGCAAGGCTTGAGTCTCACGCGTCTATCCAGAGATCCTTTGTCTCTCGATTTGTTGATCGGAAACACTTCCCATCCGAATCGATCGAGACGACCGATCCTCGTGTGACCGTTGGAAGACCGAGCTTGCTTCGCAACGAAGTTTGGATCTCCAAGTTCAGCAGCTGATCTTCATCGTAGCCGCCGATCCCAAAGCTAGCCGCCGCTCGTGTGCCGCCGCCGGTTCCGGGGAAATCCTCTCCAAGAGAGACCAAGGTCGTAGACTCTTCATCGACTTTAAGAACACGTCGTCGAACAAAGAGGAACACCGTAGTCTCCAAGAGAAGTTTGTATCACGTGTACATTCTACATTTATTTTATTGTAAAGGAACTTTCGTTCCGTGTTGTAAGGGTTGGGTGCAACCCGTTTTGTGGGAGTGTTGACTCTCACGTGTGGAAGGGCTCCTTCCGTTAGTGCAGGGATTGGATTTCAATCCCGTTGGAGAAGTGACCGAGTCGTCCCTTGTTGGGGAGATAGGTCGTAGGGGGAAAGTGGATGTACCCAAGTCGGGGAACCACTATAAATTTGCTGTGTATTCTGTGTGCTGTGGTTTTTGTTTTTATTGTGCTGGTACATCCGTAAATTCCGCAAAAGAATCACACGTCACCTATTCCCCCCCCCCCATAGGTGCACATAGTTGACACTAGTTGGACTTTCAGACATATCTCCTTTGTGTCGACACAACTTCTTGTGTTGAATCTATTAAGTGTCGACACAACTTCTTGTTGTCGACACATAGTCTTCTATGTTGATTCTTGCTGAGTGTCGACACAGCTCCTTGTGTCGACACACCTTCTTCTTGTTGAGACTTCAGCTGAGTGTCGACACATTCCCTTAGTGTCGACACTTGTACTTAGAATAATTTTGTTGATCTTTCTGATCTTTGCTAAGTGTCGACACAACTCCTTGTGTCGACACTTTCTTCAAGTGTAGAGTCTTTAGCTGAGTGTCGACACATTGTTCTAGGTGTCGACACATACTTCAAATGCTGACTCTTCTGTTGAGTGTCGACACATTGTGCTGGGTGTCGACACTTACTTCAAGTGCTGACTCTTCTGCTTAGTGTCGACACATTGTGTTGAGTGTCGACACTTGTACTTAGTCTCTGCAGACTTTTGCTGAGTGTCGACACAGCTCCAAGTGTCGACACTTTCTGGTGTAGACTCAGCTTCACTGGGTGTCGACACAGCTCCTTGTGTCGACACTTTCTGTCTGCACTTTTCTTCACTGAGTGTCGACACAGCTCCAAGTGTCGACACTTTCTGTCTGGTGTCGACTCTGCATCCCAGGTGTCGACACAATGACTCCAAGTGTCGACACTGCTTGTCTGGGTGTCGACATAAGCCTTCTTAAGTGTCGACACTTTCTCTCTGGGTGTCGACACATGGACTTAGAAACTTTTTGCTTCAGTCAAGTGATTACATAACCTGCACAAGTAAACTCAACATACATCAAATACATTATGATGTATATCATTGAGTTGGGTGAGGCTTCTTCAAATCAGGTACATTTAATCAATGTACCCAACAAAAATTGTTTGCAAGCTTTTTCTATTATAAAAGAAAAATTAATAAGCACACCTATTGTGATAGCTTCCAATTAGGATCTACCTTTTGAGATCATGTGCGATGCTAATAGTATTACTGTTGGTTTGGTCTTAGGACAACGCATCAATAAAAATTTTCATCGTATCTATTTTTCGAGCAAAACACTAACCACCGCACAAGAAAATTACACAACCACCAAGAAAGAACTTCTTGCCGTTATTTTTGCTTTTGATAAATTTCATTCTTATCTAACTTTGTATAAAGTCATTATTTTTACCGATCATTCGGTCTTGCATTATCTCCTAACCAAAACAGATGCAAATCTTGATTAGGTGGATATTGCTTATTCAAGAATTTGACTTGGAGATCCTGGACAAAAGAGGAGCGAAGAATTTGGCGGCGGATCACCTTTCCCGGTTGGAGAATCCCAACTTGGAGGAGCTTATCGAAGAGGACATCGATGATGCATTTCCTGAGGAGCGCCTCCTCGCTTTATATAAGGTAATGACTCTCCCCACCCCTTGGTTCGCCGATTTCCCAATCTTTCTTGCTGCAAGATTTCTCCCAAAAGGTTTTTCTTATCAAGAAAAGAAGAAATTCTTTTCTGATTTGAAAAACTTTTTTTGGGAGGATCTGTTTCTTTTTCGAGTTTGCGCTGACCAACTAGTGAGGAGATGCATTTCTCATGAGGATGGGGCCCAAGTATTGAAACATTGCCACGAGGGACCCGCCGACGGGCAGTATAAAGCAAATCGGACGTCGCAGAACGTACTTGAGGCTGGCTTCTATTGGCCGGGCATCTTCAAAGATTCTCATGCACATTTAAGTCGTTGTGAACAATTCCAACGCTCAGGCAATATTTCTCACCTCAATGAAATGCCTTTAAATTCATTTTTAGAAATAGAGGTTTTTGATTTATGGGGAATCGACTTCGTCGGCCCGCTACCAACTTCCTTTGGAAATCGTTATATTTTGGTAACAGTTGACTACGTGTCACGGTGGGCGGAAGCACAAGCCCTTCCCACCAATGATGCCCAAGTTGTGAACCAATTTCTCAAAAAAATCTTTTCACGATTTGGAGCGCCACGGGCAATAGCGAGTGATAGGGGAACTCACTTTTGTAACGCACAATTTGCAAAAGTTTTATCTAAATATGGCATTACACATAGTTTGGCCACCCCCTATCACCCTAAAACTAGTGGCCAAGTAGATGTAGTAAACTGTGAACTTAAATGAATATTAGAAAAAATGGTTTCTACAAATAGAAAGGATTGGTCGGTTATGCTTTGTTGGATCCCTAGTTGATTTGGGCTAGGTTCACTGACTTAGGATGTGACCCATCATGTTTAGTCTGTGTCAAGTTTATGTCTTAGAGTCTAGGACAGTCCTCTATCTCAACTTCAGATGGACCAGCCTTCCTCAAGACCATCAGGAACTCCAGATCTATCAGTTTTTCAGACTAAGTGAAATGAGTTCGACATAGGTCGAACTCTGCTCTGCGAAGGGAATTCTGCTCTTGACGATCGTGAGACAATTCGCAGTGCTGAGCTCGACGAACTATTTTCTTTGCTCGACGAACACCGGGATTCTACCTCAAGCTTATCAGGACTACTTCAGAATTTCTCTAAGTCCAGCTTCATACTTCGGTCGACGAATTACATTCTAAGCTCGACGAACTTGGACCTCAAGTTCACATCTTCTCAGGTCGACGAATGCTAATCTCTACTCGACGATTTTTGTGCTCAGAGAATCTGTGTCGACACTTAGGGTTTGAGTCGACACCAGACGATTTGTGTCGACACCAAGACTCCAGTCGACACCAACTTATGTCGACACCAGGATTTCAGTCGACACCAGCTTATGTCGACACCAGAGGATTTGTGTCGACACCAAGATCAATCTGTCAACAACAATCTGTGTCGACACAGCATTTCAGCAGATGCAGAGTATTTCGTCCAAGTCCAGAACTTTTCTCAGGTCGACGAATTTGGTTCTCAGCTCGACGAATTTAGTTCTCTGCTCAACGAATAAAGATTGTCTAATATTGAATATTGTCTGTTCAACAAATGAAGACTGTCAGCTCGACGAACTCAGCTCAGCTCGACGAACTCAGCTCAGCTCAATGAACTCAGGCTCAGCTCGACGAACTCAAAACTCAGTTCGACGAACTCTGTTCTTCTGTCGACGATTCCAGACAAGGTCGTCTTCCGTTCCCGTCTCATTCCATGGCGCTGATTCCTGAACATTTAATGGCAGTTCTTCACAGAATACTACCGTTAGAATGTGAAGTTAATCCTGGATTATTACATACCATTTTCCCATGTAAATAGTTGGGGAAATAATTATTTGTTGCTTCCTTTCCAGGCCATCTGCCATTACTGCTCGATATTCAAAATTCAAATGTGTTCTTATGAGACATAGAGATATACAAAAACAGTTAGTAATACAGAGAGACACAACAACAAGAAAAAGATAGACAGTGATTCAGACAACACAAGAAAAAGGAATTCATTCTTGGCCCAGAGAGAAACTGATCAAGAAGAAGAAGAAGAACACTTCATCAATATCAAGAGTCTTCTTCTTCTGCCTTTACTCAGGATAACTTCAAAAACAATACATTCATATCAGTTACAAGAAGTTCCTGAAGACTTTCTCTGGACCTGGAATTCTAGGCCTTTGAAGACCTATCACCCTGAAGCAGTGCTCCAGCATTCTTCCTGATTCATTCTACATCTCAGGGGGAGCAAAGCTGCTAAACAACAATCCACAAGTCTTCTCATTTGACTTGAGAAAGAAAAGACCTCATCACCCTCTCACTCTACCTCTGTACAGGGTTTTAATTCCCTTCAAAATTATTCTGGTTGCAAGTCTCCCTCCAAAAGACTTGAGGGTTTGGTTTTTGGGAACCTGATCAAAACCCCATTGATGCCAGGACACCTGATCAACCCCTTCCTGCAGTGGATTCCTACCAGGGTGGTAGAAGAGTGGACTACCCATATTTGGGGAACCACTATAAAATTCTTGTGTTGTCTGGTTGCTTTCTTTTCCTTTTGGTTTTCTGGCCTTGCTCTGTGAATGTGCTGTGATTAGTTAATTGCTACATCTTGGTTTATTGTATTTGCTTCCCTGCACACGCACCTAAAATACAACAACAGTTGTAAAAGTTTCAAAATCACCATATACTCTATTCACCCCCCCCCCCTCTAGATTATATCAGATCTAGCTGCACTTTCATGCTTGACGATGCACTCTGGGCTTATAGGACCACGTACAAGCCCGCTATAGGTTGTGTGTTGTACAGATTGGTCTATGGGAAAGCATGTCACTTACTGATTGAGCTTGAACACAGCGCCTTTTGGGCGTTTAAATTTATAAATCTAGATGAAAATTTGTAATCCGAGCTCCGAAAATTCCAAATAAATAAGCTGGATGAGTGGCGCTCCTTTGCCTACGAAAGTAATAAACTTTATATGGAGCGCACAAAATTTTATCATGATAAGGAAGGGCTTTTGTGCCTTGTAAAGGGCATGAGGCCAAAAGACCTTGAATGAACTTGAAATTTGGTGGGGAGGGTACTAGGGTAACTAAAGCCCTCTGGTAAAAATATTAGGGGATTTGGAAAAGGGTAGGCCCCTCAAAATCGTAACCTAGATTTTGGGCACAAATATTATGATGCTGGAATAGGTTAGTAAAACTCATTGAACAATAATGAAATTTGGGTAGTGTGGTCATAGGGGAAGTATGAACCTCTGGTAATTTAATTGGGAATTTTGGATTAATAATCTTAGCACTTCCTTTGTAACTCATGGGATTGCCATATTTAATCATTTGGGTATTATGATCCAACTGCCTATTGGAAAGTCATGAAAGTTAGGCAGAGGGAATATTAGACATTATTGCTCATGTATGAATTTTATTAGATGTTTTGAATACATATTTGCAGTACCTACTACACAAGCTCAATAAATTGGAAAATTGTTTAATAATTTGTTTAGAGCTCATTACTTGATAATAAATTATGAAACTTGACTGATAGCATTTATATATCTTTACAATCATCCTTGAATTTCTCAGAATTTTTGGAAATAGTTTTGCTGCACTTGCCTCTTAAATTGATATAAATAGGTTATATTCAAAAATTAGATGCAGAACCTTAACCTTGTTTAAATATTGGGATACTTGGGATTCTATGTTAAATAATCATTTTAAATTTATCATAAATTTTGTAGAGCATTTACTTGTCTCAAATGGGCACTTCATGTTCAAACTTGAGTTTTTGATTTACTAGATTAATTAAATAAATTATCAGATAATTAGGAAAATTGTGAATTCCTGGATTTAGGCCACAAATGTCAAAATAGCCCCCCCCCCAGTAATTATTATTAGATTACTGGGTGACTATTTTTTGTACCTCCCACTTTACATGTCATATAACTAAAGTTGGTCTGCATATAGTAAATTACAGAATTTATGTTGGAATATGAATTTGGGCACATGAGTTTGGGATAACTATTTGTTGGCTTGGATAAATAAAAATGAGTTCATCATTGGAGGTTAGGATGAGTAGAGTGTTGGTTTGGCTAGTGTTAGGAGGTGCTCGGGATCGACAAAAGATCGCCTTTCCCATGTGAAGGAAGTGTCAAATACTTTAGGGATTAGATCCGGTAAAACAAGTAAGTGTTTGGGAATTTTGATAGCAACCAATAATAGTAAGTGCCTTATGAAAGGGATCTTTGGGCGTAATCCCATCGTAGTTCCTTGTGTCTTGGAGAGCCCTTCATGGGGGATACCTTGGGCAGTCCTGGGCTAAACCTAAACTGCAGGCAAAATTGGAATGCAAGTGTAACTAGTAAAACTAGGGTTTCACCTTCACTCACCTCGATGTCTCGAGGTGGTAGGTTGGGTCACTCAGTTTGTAGGCTCAGTGGATTTGATGGTGGGTAGGTTGACCAGGCGAGCTTTGGCTCGGTTGTTGTCTGTGATGGGCAGGTTGGCCCGTCGAGCTTTGGCTCGGTTGTTGTTTATGACGGACGGTTTGGTCTAGGGAGCTTTGGCTCGGAAGCTGATATATAAGGTTGCATGTGCATAAGGTATAAAGTGGTGGGTCTATGGTATTCGAGGGTCGATGCACCGATGCCAATACGTTGACTTGACAAGTGTGGTTTAGCACTTGGCCAAATAAATTCTGGTGCACCAGCCGACAAGAGTACGCAGGAGCTCCGCTTTGTGCACCAGCGTTGAGGCATATGATAGGTCTGACTGGTAGTTCAATTACCGTTTTAGAGGTAGGCAAGGCCCAATCCACCGCTTCTGTTTGCCACTTGGAGGTATCCTGGGAGGTTCGGCTCCAAAAAGGGGGAACTAAAGGTCTGTGTACACAGAGTCGAGTGGGTGAGTTGCACTTGCATGTTCACATCATGGCATAATTGTATTTCATACCGTAATCATTGCATGTAACCCGACACCTATTGTATAAGTGGTATGGGACGCTTTATACAATAGGCCCTGCAAAACGTACCCTTGGTTTATAAGTTCGTGCGAGCGTGCTTATAAGTTAAGGTTTTTATTCAATATTATATATATATATGCCAGCTAGAAAACCGACGCCCTATCGTATAAATTAGTATGAGACTTTTTATACGATAGGAACCCCGTAAAAGATCCCTTGGTTTATGTTTCCTCATATAAGTTAAGGTTACTTTTTCTTTTCAGTCTTCCTTACCTTCATTTTGTCTTATATACCATAGAACTGCTATATTAGTTCTACCGCCACCTGCTTATATTTGTTATTCTCCACTTTCATGTCCTCTCCTTTCCTTATCCCCGCTCGGTGCCTACGATCCATGGGGAAGGGGCGGGAGATGATAGGACTTAGTCTTTTAAACTAACGGTTTTCGAACCACATCATTTTAGGGGACCATGGAGCCCAGAATGGAGGAGCAATCCTGGAGGTCGGCACCCTTGGAGATCGGGCAGTCTAGTACCGGAGTTCAGACGGCAGGGACTGTGAGTCCTGATCACTGGTAGTTATATTAGTTTTGCTTCCACAATGAGAGATATGTAGTGAGGAGTTGATGTATTGGGCATGAGCCCAAGTTTTTAGTAGTCTTATTACATCTGTGGACACTCCCTTCGTGGAAATTATTTACTATATATATGTGATTTTTGTGGACTTTCCTCGTACTATTTTGCTACAGTTGTGATCGATTTGGCCGGCAGGATCGGTGTTTTGTAGTGATGATATCCCGGTTGCGAAGGTGTCATCGCAAAGCGGCGGTTCTGGGCCTAAGACCCCGGTGTTTATTTAAGGAAAAAGGGGGGTCTTACAAGTGGTATCAAAGCGAACCTCGATCGAAAAGTAGCAGTACACAACCCCTGGGTCACCCCCGCGCGAGTTTAGTTTGGGGACAAACTAAGCAGCGGAAGCCGTGGTGTGCCCATAAGGGGGATCACATGTAAATTGTCCATTGTTAATTAGGATTGAATCGATTATTTACTATTCGTTTTTGTTACGCAGACCCCAGTACAACCTATACCACAGGGCGGAGTCCAGCAGTCTCCGGATGTTGCACCATCTCCTCCGGTACCCACTCTGTTCCTAGAGTCAGAGATGGGGCAGAGTCTGACAGCTATCCTGAAGGCTTTTAGGGCACAACAGGTTCCGGATCCGCAGCCAAACCCGGGGGCCAACTGGCTGAGTATTTTCTGAGGACTTTCTCCCCCATCCTACTTGGGGACAGAGTCGATCATTTGGACAGAGGAGTGGCTGGACAACATGTATGAGATGCTGACTGGGATGCGGTGCCCGTGGGAGGAGAGGGTTCTCTTGGTAGTCTCTTGCTTGGAGTCCCATGCCAAGAGATGGTGGAAGACATCACTAGACATGATGTTTGCTGACAGAGAGGTTGTTGAGATAGCTTGGGGGGAATTCAGGGCTGCACTATTGCAGCATTTTGTTCCGCAGTCGGCCAAAGACGAGCTGGAGGATAGATTTCTACAGTTGAGACAGGGCAGCAAGACAGTGATGGAGTATGATCGGGAGTTCAACCACCTAGCCCGGTTTGCGGATTCTTATCAATTGGATGAGGCTGGTTACACTAAGAGGTTCTATAAGGGCCTTTGAGAGGATATGAGGGAGGCTCTGTTGTTCGTGTCTGACGGGCCTATTCCATGGATATTGGAGATGGCAAAAAGGATCGAGGCAGATTGGCATACTACCCGAGGCCAGAAGCGGCCAACTGAGGATCAGGGCCGGGGAGCCAGAAATGATCAGCGATGGGGTCGTATCACTGATGGGACGAGAGGAGAAGACCAGCCTCATCAGGAGGTGAGACATGAGAAGAGGGAACCAGTAGTGGTGGCCCCTCAGCCACCCCAGATGTGGGAGGTGCAGAGACCCGGGGTATGTCATATCCCCCGCTAGAGTGCTTCAACTGTCATCAGGTGGGGCATATCCTGAGGAACTGCCCTATGAGGGGGGCACCACCACCAGCACCACCGGCTGCCCTGCCAGCTCAATATTTTGGAGGCCGAGGACGTGGCCGAGGTCGTGGATACCAGGGCAGAGACCACATACAAGAGATGGAGTAAGTGTATGCACTGGATCTTACTCAACAACGGAATCCAGTGCAAGTGATCACAGGTACTCCAGTTAATTTTAAGTTTTCTCTTTCCTAGATAACTAGAGTTATGGATATAGAACTTATAAGCTAGGAAAGAAACCATAAATAGATTTCTAAGACTTTAAACTACCCCAGACATAGTTTTCATCAGCGGCAAGCCCGCCTATACACTGTTCGATATGGGTGCTTCACGCTCGTTCTTGTCGGAAGCCTTCGTGAAAGGGCTGGAAGGCGTGGAGCGGTTCACTGGCTTGATGATGAGGATATGACTACTAGATGGATCAGAGCTATTCACCACTGCCCACTGCAACTTGGAGGCAGAGATTGGTGAAAAGATATTTGAAGCACCAGTGACGATCATGAAGATGCCAGTCTTTGATTTGATCCTGGGAATGACATGGTTTCACTGGAACTATGCTCTGATTGACTGCATGTCCAAGCGGATTACTGTGAGGCATGGGGGTTCCTACATCATCATCAAAGGTATTAGATCTATCCCCCCTCTCTTGTTGTCATTCGTGCAGGCCGTCAAGGCCGACCTGCAGGGGGAGGAAGTCTATGAAGTGATGTTTGAAATGTCTGAGGCCAAGGGTTCAATCTCGGATATCCCGGTGGTGCGAGATATTGCAAATATATTCCCAGAGAATCTACAAGGGATACCACCGCACCGGGAGCAAGATTTCCGGATACAGCTAGTACCGGGGTCTAAGCCGGCATCTAGAGCCCCTTACCGGATGGCCCCGAAGGAGCTGACAGAGTTTCAAAACCAGCTCTAGGAACTATTGGAGGCCGGATTTTTCCTGCCAAGCTCTTCTGCATGGGGAGCCCCGGTGTTGTTTGTCAAGAAGAAGGACGGGACACTTAGATTGTTCATCGACTACCGGGCACTAAACCGATTGACAGTCCGGAATACCTATCACAGCTAAGGATAGATGAACTGTTTGACCAACTTGAGGGCGCGCATTTCTTTTCAATAATGGATTTGAGGTCGGGCTACTATCAGCGGCAGATTCAGGAGGAGGACATTACGAAGACTGCCTTCAGTAGTAGATATGGGCTATTCGAGTTCACTATGATCCCTTTCAGGCTCATGAATGCACCGTCGGCGTTCATGAGACTCATGAATCTGGTGTTCGAGGCATATCTAGATGTGTTCATCATTGTATTTATTGATGACATCCTCATTTACTCGAGGACAGAGGAGAAGCATGCACGACATCTGATGTTGACTCTACAGAGACTGCGTGAGCACCAGCTTTATACAAAGTTCAGCAAATGCCAGTTCTGGTTAAGGGAGGTGGCTTTTCTATGCCATATCATCAGTGGTGCTGGGTTGGTAGTGGACCCAGCCAAGATTCAGGCAATTCGGGATTGGCCGCAGCTGAAGTCGGCCACAGATGTGTGGAGTTTTCTAGGACTTGTCGGTTGCTACCAGAAGTTCGTGGAGGGATTTTCTCGTGTTGCCCTTCCACTCACATCCCTGATAAGGAAGGATGTGCCCTTTGTCTTGTCCACGCAGTGTGAGGTGGCTTTTCAGGAGCTGAAGAGTCGGCACACCTCGGCTCCTATACTTTCCCTTCCTTCGGGGAAAGAAGGATTTCAGGTCTACACTAACGCTTCCTACCAGGGCATGGGTGCGGTGCTGATGCAGAATGGTCATGTGATAGCATACACTTATCGGCAGCTGAAGAAGCATGAGCAGAACTACCCAATTCATGACTTAGAGATGGGAGCGGTTATATTTGCTCTGAAAGTCTGGCGACACTATCTGTACGGCGTTCACTATGACATTTACTCTGATCACAAGAACTTGAGGTATGTGGACACGCAGAAAGAGTTGAACATAAGGCAGAGATGATGGGTGGAGTTTCTAGCAGATTACCAGTACGAGATACACTACCACCCAGGGAAGGAAAATGTGGTGGCAAATGCGTTGAGTCGGAAAGCAGCAAACCCTAGAGTAGGAACGCAGTTGATGGCCTTAGAGTTGGTCCAGATGTTAGAAAAGATGCAGATATACTTTGTGTCCGAGGATCACCCTGAGCTGTACCGGGAGTACCTAGCGTCGTTGATTGCCCCAGATGACATTAGGGACCGAGTCAGAGATGGGTAGAGGCAGGATGCCCAGCTAGAGCTGATATTTCGGGCCTTAGAAGCAGGCAATGCTGGGGATTACTCGCTGAGGGATGGTATAGTATGTTTCAGAGGATGGATTTACATACCAGATGGAGGCCAAGTCCTGGACGATATCATGACAGAGGCTCATTGCAGTCGGTATTCAGTACACCCAGGAGTTATGAAGATGACTGCGGACCTGAAGAAGACCATGTACTGGTCGGGCATGAAGAAGGATATCACCTACTTCGTGACCCACTATGAGGCATGCCAACTGGTGAAGCCAGACTGCAGAAACCCCGCAGGATTATTGCAGCCACTCCCAGTGTCGGAGTGGAATTTTGATGATATCGTGATGGAATTTATACATGGGCTTCCCTGATCGTAGACGGGGAATGATTCGATCTGGGTAATTGTCGACCGGTTGACAAAGGTAGCCAGATTAATTCCAATCAGGAAGGATGACTCAGTTGGTGTGTTGGTTCGGAAATTCGTGGAGCAGTTCATCCGTTATAATGGCATGCCCCGATCGATTGTATCGGACCGGGATGGACGGTTTACGTCCAGGGAGTGGACATCAGTGCAGACTTACTTGGGCACTCAGCTAACATTCAGTACAACATTTCATCCCCAGACTGATGGGCAGACGGAACGCAGTAATCGGACCTTGGCAGATCTGCTGCGACTTTGCATATTGGATCGTGGTGAGCCCTGGGAGAAGCTATTACCACTGATCGAGTTCTCATATAATAACTGCTACCAATCCAGCATAAGGATGGCTCCTTATGAGGCCCTGTACGGACGAAGGTGTAGGACTCCCCTGTCATGGATACATGACAAGGATCCGAAGGCTTTGGGTTTGAGTTTGTCGAGGATACAGAGGCTCAGGTGAGATTGATACGGGACAGGACGCTAGAGGTACAGAGCCGACAGGCTATGTATTACGACCCTTGGCATCATCAGGTGGAGTTTCGGGTGGGGGACCAGGTGTTCTTGAACATCCGACCAATGCATGGGGTTTCACAGGTACGCGGTCGGAAGAAGAAGCTCAGCCCAAGATATGTGGGGCCTTATAGGATCCGGGAGCGGATCGGTCCCTTGGTATACAGGCTAGAGCTACCACCAAAGCTGGCGAGTCTGCACGACGTGTTCCATGTATCCTCTCTTAGGAGGGCTCTACTACGACCGGAGCAGCAGATTACGGCCACGGATGGGACGGTATCATCTGATCGACCAGTTCACCTGGAACCAGTCCGGATTGACGACAAGGGAATACGAGTCTTGCGCCGCAATAAGGTTTCATTGGTGAAGGTCCTGTGGAGGAATCATGGGCGAGAGGAGCACACATGGGAGCCTCAGGACTTGATGCGACAGAGGTACCCGAAGCTTTTCATTCAGGTATTACTCACAACCTCTCGGGATGTTATAATTTACTTTCCATATTTGAAACCCCGTAGGACTAACTAGAATTTCGAGGACGAAATTTTTTTTGTTTATATATTGGGATTTGTTATATCCCTCAAACAACTAAACCCCTAGGAGTAGTTTTGTCATGATTAGGTCATGACAAAATCCTAGGAAGCCCAAGAAGGACAAGTGAACCTAAGAATGTAGGTGAGATCACTATGGTCTGCAAATAGTAGATTCCTAAATGCTAGTTTAGGATGACCATGAGGCTTACCAAGACTCTAGGACCCCACCCATGCCCACCTAACCCTAGAGTGAGGTCAATAGGTTACTAAGGACCCATGGAGGGTAGTCAAAGTGGTTTTGTTGACTCAAGTCAACTCTAACCCTAAATGGGTCAAACTGACCTGCATAGGGCCAATTGAATTTCCCTTAGCCAAGTGGACCCCACACATACCTTCATAACCATAGAGAGAGGCCAATGGGTCACCAAGGACACATTGGGGTCAACCAAAAAGGCTAAGTTGACCGAAGTCAACTCTAGCCCTAAAGTGGTCAAAGTGCCATGATTAAGGGCCAAGTGACCTCCAAAGGGCCAAGTCAACCCTACCTAGACCTTAGGGGAGGCCAATGTGTCACCAAGGACCCACTAGGGGCAACCTCAAAGACTAAATTGACCAAGGTCAACCCTAGTCAAGGTTTAGGTCAAGCTAGCCCAAATGGGCTAACTCAATCTCAAGCCCAATTCACTTGGGCTAACCTTGTTTTGGTGGATGAAATGGAAATGTGGGCTGCCATTATGCTAGGTAAAAGTTAAATTTCAGGCTTGGTGAGTAGGAGAGAGAAAAAGCTCCAAATGAAAGAGAGAGAAAGTGAAGGGAGTAATGAGGGAAGACTTTGGGGCTCATCCTTCCA
Source organism: Platanthera guangdongensis (assembly GCA_039583875.1). NCBI lineage: Eukaryota > Viridiplantae > Streptophyta > Magnoliopsida > Asparagales > Orchidaceae > Platanthera > Platanthera guangdongensis. The sequence goes on along the minus strand of CM077166.1, from coordinate 60,391,579 downwards.
CTTCCCCAACCCCCCCCCCCCCCCCCACCCCATTCAATTCACTAGGACGAGGGGAGGGAAGTCCCATTTCAACCAGCTGGTCTTTGACTGGTTTGATCCATGCTTCATCCCCCACCCACCATGGCCGAAAGTTGACTAAGGTGCCATTAATGGCAATGGCAGTCTACACCCACCCAAAGCCCCAACTCTCTTCCTTAAAAGCTTCACTGGACTGCAGGGATTCAGTTACACACATTACCTGGAGGAGCCAAGGAACTTCACTCTGCAGTTGCAGAAATCCGACCACCACCACCACCATGACAATCCGGCGATCGGCAAGGCTACAACCACCCACATAGGTCCTCCCCTTCTCCTTCATCCATGGGTAGATCGTAGGAATCATTTAGAAAGGGTTTCGGGCTCATTTGAGCCCGATCTAAGATGAAACGTTTCTGGTTTTTCCATGATTTTCACCTTGTTGGGATCGCCGGAAAAAGGCCCTCTGGCAGCTGTGCCGCAGCCTGGCGACAGCCACCACCTCAACGGAGGTGGTGGTGGCGGTGGCCGGCCGGGGAGGTGGCTGGATGGCCGGCGACAGTGGTTGGAAATGGCTCCAGGCGGGTTGAATCGGGACCATCGGGTGGAGGTTAAAGATAACCGGATGCCGTCCAAAGTTGAGCCAAGATTCGTGCTGTATTGATATTAAACTATAGGATGTGTTCTGTTATTTAAATTCTGTCACACAATTTTGATTTAATGTTTTTAATTATTAAAAATATCTAGATGCTAATTCAGAGAAACTGGTCGACACATAATTTGTAGCCCTATGGGTCTACGTTAATATAAAATTGGTTTGAACCAATTTGGGTGCTTGGTTTGACCAGAGCACTCATTTTGGTGGGGTCTATACCTAGGGCTAGGTAGAAATTAAAATGTATGCCCACCCTTCATCTCTGGTCCAAATAACTTGAAATTTGGACAGTGAGTCATCCTAGTCTACATGTACGTCCTGCCCAAAATGAGAATTTGTGGGGACCATGTTTCTATAGTTTTGGAAATCATTTAATTTCTCTAGGTTAAATTAATTTTGTGACCAAATGACCTCAAATCTCACCCAAATTTTGGTGAGTGGTGCTTGGGGTCATTATAAATCTCTGGTTAAAATTTCATCTCATTTGGAGGTGGTTTGAATTGAAAACATGCAAACCCTAGCCTTGCCTTAAAAAGGGTATTTTGGTCAAAATGTGCACTTTGCGTTTTGAGTGGCCAAATCACCTCAACAGAGGTTGAAATTGTGTCCACTGGCTTGGCATGGCTTTTAGCACCTCCCCATGAAAGATGGGTGGATTGGAATAGATTTGCCCTAAGATCTAAGACCAAACCCTAAGGAAGGGCTTTTGTGCCTTGTGAAGGGCTTGAGGCCAAAAGACATTGAATGAACTTGAAATTTGGTGGGGAGGGTACTAGGGGAACTAAAGCCCTCTGGTAAAAATATTAGGGGATTTGCAAAAGGGTAGTCCCCTCTAAATCCTAACCCTAGGTTAGGGCATAAATCTTATGATGCTAGAATAGGTTAGTAAAACTCATTGAATAATAATGAAATTTTGGTAGTGTGGTCATAGGGGTAGTATGAAGCTCTGGTAATTTAATTAGGAATTTTGGATCAATAATCTTAGCACTTCCTTTGTATTCATGGGATTGCCCTATTTAATCATTTGGTTATTATGATCCCACTGCACATTGGAAAGTCATGAAAATTAGGCAGAGGGATTTTTAGACCTTATTGCTCATGTATAAATTTTATTAGAATTTTTGAATACATATTTGCAGTACCTACGTCACAAGCTCAATAACTTTGAAAATTATTCAATAGTTTATTTAGAGCTTATTACTTGATAATAAATTATGAAACTTGACTGAGAGCATTTATATATCCTTACATCCATCATTGAAGTTTTTCAGAATTTTTCGAAATAGTTTTGCTGCACTTGCCTCTTAAATTAATAAAATTAGGTTATATTCAAAAATTAGATGCAGAGGCTTAACCTTGTTGAAAAATTGGGATACTTGGGATTCTGTGTTAAATAAACAACTTGAAATTATCATAAATTTGGTAGATCATTTACTTGTCTCAAATGTGCACTTCATGTTCAAACTTGGGTTTTTGATTTCCTAGATTAATTAAATAAATTATCAGATAATTAGGAAAATTGTAATTATCATAAATTTGGTAGTCATAAATTATCATTTTAGGGGATAATGGGATCTCCTAGATGATCTTCCCGGGTGCAAAGGTGTCATCGCAAAGCTGTGGTTCTGGGCCTAAGACCCTGGTGTTTTTTTAAGGAAAAAAAGGGGGTCTTACACCTGCAATCATAATCAGTTTGCCTTAGGAACCAAATATGTTTGGGTCCTTGGTCTCTGGTTAGAACACTCCCCCAACGAATATTAGCATTATGAGCGGTCTTTCTCATATTGCCAACATGAGGATATATACCATTTCTGGGATTAAACCAGCAATCGATGGCAAAGTGACCAATTCTGCCATAACACCAACAATCAAAACTGTTGTATCTTTGCCTTATGTTCTCCTGCTTGACCATTTGCAATTGTGGTCTATCAGGGGCATCATTTTTGGAGGAAGAAGGTTCATGATGATGGGAATCACATGATTTCTTCTCCTTCTTTGGCTTTTCCACAACGGGCTTTACCTTGGGTCCTTTCTTGAAGTTATGACCATGATTGAAAGGGCTATAACTCTAAAGAATGACTTCTTCATAAGGTGCCTTAAAGACACTCTCACAAAAGTTTCTGGGGTGAGTCCATCCTTGGTCACGAGACTTTGGCTCTACATAGGTAGGCCTAGCAAAGTGTTAGTAGGATGAGTCAAGATCAAACTCATTAGTTGGAAATATGACTTTCTTGAACGAAGTCTAATCTTGAGGGGCTTTCCCCTACTCTTTGGCCGAGGCCTTCTTGGCGGCCTTATTCATTCTTTGAGCCTTGTTCCTCCTAGACGATTTACTAGGAGCTTCTTCATGGCCAAATCCAGCACCTTTGGCCTTAGCTGAGAATTCAGCAACGAATGGAAGAACAATCTTAGGCTTCGAAAAACATTCAACAAGTTTCTTTTCAGCAGCGAGTTGTTTTGCCAACTCTTTGATGATTTTCTCTTTTAGGTCAAGGTGCTCAAGAGCCTTGTTGTATTCTTCAATAACATTATTGAAGTTCTCTTTGAGTGAGTCAGTATTATCGACTTCCTCTCTCAAAATGCTCTCTTCGGCTTTTAGAGACTTTATCTCTTTAGCCTGGTTTTCATGACTCAGTGACATTTATCGTATGTCATGATCAACTCTTTGTATTGGGCCATGAGTTCATACTCATCGTCAGAAGAGTTGTCCTCACGATCATGCTCAGAAGCTTCTGATTCTAAAAGAGGAGTGTGAGAGTTTACCTTCCTAGTGAAATGGGGTTCTTGTTCGTCATCTGTCTGAGTCATAAGCCCAAAGTAGGCTTCTTCTTCTTCACTCGACTATGATGAGTCGGAGTCACTAAAAGTCTTTCCCTTTTTGGCTATTAGTCTCTTCGTTGTCCTCTTCTTGTTGTATGAGGACTTATTTTCCTCTCTTCTTCCACCCTCCTTATTCTTATGGGGGCAGTCAGCAATGACGTGACTTGGCTTATTATAGCAGTAACAAACAATGTCAGTATAAATGTGTTTATTCTGTTTAGGAGTATACCTGTCGTGGCTGCTTGATCCTTTTCTTTGACGATCACCATCATGCCATGATCTTTTATAAGAGGCATTCTTGCCTTTCCATCGCTTCTTTATGTTTAAGAATTTCTTGAACTGATGTGAGAGTAGTGAGAATTATCCTACAGATAGCTCAAAGCCTGAGGTACTTGGCTCCAAAGTTTCTTTTTAACTCACTTCTTGTGCTAGAGCAGGAGGAGCAGCCTTTGACTTCTTTGAGGTGTCTGCCTTTAGACCAACAGACTTCTCTTTGAATGCAGACCTGCTCTTCTCTTCTTCAGCCTTTCTGGTATTGAGCTGAAGCTCATATGACATAAGATTCCCAAAGAGATTCTGTGGGTCTGTCTCGGCTAGTTTTCCAAACTCCCTGATGGCACAGACGTTGTTATCCCATTCGTTAGTTATGGATCTCAAGAACTTATCATTTAATTCTCCGTTTGTGAAGACTCTGCCATAGACCCTTAGGCCATTTACTATGTTGAAGAAATTCTCAAATGTGTCAGCAATGGTGTCCTTGTTTCCTTGTCGGAAGGCTTCATACTTTTGATTCAGAAGGGATTTTCTATCATCCCTAACTTCTTTTGTACCTTCCATCAAAGTGACTAGGGACTACCACATCTCCTTTGCAGACTGGGAGTGGATCAAGTTTTGGAGCATGGAGTCATCGACTGCACTTGCTATTATGTTCTTAGCCTTCTTATCTAAGGATACAAGTGCAATCTCGTCTTTGTCTAGATCCATTAATTTCTTTGGTACTTTCTTAGTTGGATTTATTGTAGAGATTGTCATCAGAATATAAGGACATTCTTCAACTATCATGAAGATTCTCGGATCCACAGCTTCCTTGAAAAATTTGATTCTCTCTTTCCACATGGGAAAGTTGTTCTTGGTGTATAAAGGAAGCTTGGCAAAATCTTTAGCCTTATCCATATTTGGTAGATCTCAAAAGTCAACTAATCAGATCTGATCAAGGTGTTAACCTTTTAGTGATCAACCTAGATCTGATACCAATTGAAAGTGTTTAGTTGCCTACCTAAATCACCTAGAGGGGGGGTTAATAGGTGAGATGTGCGTCTTTTTGCATAATAAAGGTTTAAGATCTATGCATAGAACTATCTACCATTCAATCACAGACGACGCAAGATTTATAGTGGTACCCCAACCTTGGGTACATCCACTTTCCCTCACCGATCTAGCAATACACTAGACTTGGCTACTCCACTATCTCGGATTGAAAACCAATCCTACGCCTCGGAACAAAGTTCCTACAATCTTGATCGACAAAATGGATCTACACTCGGAAGGTAAAACTTCCTATAATATCGGAGATAAAGGCTCCAACACTCTGAGAAAATTCTCCTACAAGAATGAAATAGAACGTTTGTAAAAATACAAACATTTAATCTTTATCAGATTTGCAAACAATTGGCCTAGATCTTCATCTTTTAAACTTTGCGGCTTTATCAGAGAGGTTGAAGAAAATCTCGGCAATGCAAGATCTGGACTTCCTTGGCTTCACACAATCATATAGAAGATGAGGAGTTGAGCGACGATCTCGATCTGTAAACCTTTTTGATCTGAATCTTCTGAAATCGAAAACCCTAGCCGGATGTGAACGATGAAGATCGTCTGCGGCGGCTTTCGTTTCTTGGAGAGAGAAAGGGATTCAGAGAACTTAGAAAATATTTTGAATGCAAAACTTCTAATTAGGGATTGTCGGTTTGACAAGACCTTATATAGGATCTGCGATAACAGTCATAATTAATTCTTAATGAGGTACACATGGACCAATCACATCAGGGCTCATTAAGAAATCTGTTAGTTCTGGACATAACGAATTTTCAGAAAAGGTGAAGTTGATATACTTGAGTGAAGAAACAACTACTCGAGTACTATATATAACTACTCGAGTGAACTGAAGATAACTACTCGAGTAAATCCTTGAAGAAAATCTGGAGAAAAAGAGCAGCTACTCGAGTATACAGAGATTTACTCGAGTGCTAAAATAGTTACACGAGAAGTGGAGTTGAACTACTCGAGTATAATAAATTCTACTCGAGTGAAAAGAGATTGACTACTCGAGAGGTAGAGGAAGTACTCGAGTCAGGGACTAGGAATATTTTCTGGAATGGAATTCTGGGGTACTCGAGTACTGAAACTGAACTACTTGAGAGAATGAGAACTACTCGAGTATATGGAAATGGCTACTCGAGTAATAGACTTAGAAAAATTCTGAGGGAAGAAAATCCTATTACTCGGGTATAACTTCTGGACTTCTCGAGTAGTAGATGAACTACTCGAGTACAAGACTTTGACTACTCGAGTGAGGGAAATTGCACGACATGCAGTCTTCTATAACTCGAGATAAAAGGTTTAAACTACGTGAGTACTTATATGACTACTCGAGTAATTTACTTAGAAAATATCTGCAGAAGAAATCTTGTTAACTCGAGAATGAGAAGGAATCTACTCGAGTACTTGTCTTAGCTACACGAGAGCTATAATTTGACTACTCGAGAGGTAACTTTCTTTCTCGAGTACAAAGACTCTTACTCGAGTATAGACTAACTAGTTCACTCGAGTATGTAGGGATCTACTCGAGTAAAGTACTTAGTGAAATTCTTTAAACTGAATTCTTTTCCTCTATAGTGAGTTCAGCAACAAGTCTTTTCTCCAATAGTCGTAGTGCTTGAATATGAAGTGTATCCCAATAGAGAGGGCACACATGAGTCCACACCATGGATCATATAATGAGTGATTACATTGTATGGTCATATGTTTGGTGACCCATTGTAGACTAACATTGGTCTACACTTGGCATTAGAATCCTACAAACACATAACTTAAACAAAGGATCAAATACAACTTAATTCATGTTAGTTCAAGGATGAATTCATCAAATCTGGGTTAATGTGGATACAATACCCAACAAAAGTCACGACCGTGAATGACCCGGAAAACACCAAAGCACAAAAACCGAAAAAAAGGTTTTTTATCCATTTCAGTTACACGCCTCAGGGTCATGGGCGTGACCCATGGCCGTGTCCAACGAATCCAAGGCAATGACTCGGTCAATGCCTCGGATTCCATCTAACCCTTTTTTTATGTGACACGCCCTAGAGTCACGAGCGTGACTCTGGGGCGTGACCAACGAATCCGAGGCAGGGAGCCACAGATTCCTTTTTTTAAATTTTTTTTATAATTACACGCCCCCTGTCACGGGCGTGACAGGGGGGCGTGACCGACCCGAGATTTCCTAGAAATAGGATTTCTCCCCTTTCATTCCGCCACACCATCCAAGCCCTCCTCCTTCCCTTAGCTTTCCCGAAAACCCATTTTCCTCCCTCCTTCCATAATGCCTCCCCACCACCCTTGCTTCAGTGCTTCCTCCTCCGAGCACCACCTGGATCCCGCCGCTGCGGAAGCCATGCTCCTAATTGAAAACCAAACCTAGCAGGATCACAGTGATCGCCTACACGCCAAACACCTAGGCATATTCCGCATTATGGATTGGGTGATCCTTACAATATTTGGAGCGGCGGATTTGGTTAGGGAATTTCTATCGACACCTAGATGGAGTTCCCTCTTCTCCATTTCGGAGCACGCCTTCCTTGAGCTCACCGTTGAGTTCTTGGCATCTTTTGAGTTCCATTGGGTGGAAAATGATGATTTCATCATCTTTCTCATCGGTGGGGTGATGCATCAGCTCACCATCCGCCAACTCAATGTAGCCATGGACTTTTGCTTGGAGGCCTTCTCCCAATCTCCCGCCTACCTTGGTCTACTTGCTGATTTCCCTCCCAATATCAACCTTCTCACCTTTTGGGCGGAACTCAGTAATGACACCGCGCCCTACACCCCAAAGAAATCTAAAGGCAGCCACGTCATTTCCCCCGCTTTGCGCATTCTCCACAAACTCCTCACCTTTTGTCTTTCTGGTCGTGGTGATAGCCATGGGGTGGTGAATCGGGCAGATTTAATATATTTATATAGTATGTCTTACTGGGTCCCACTCAACCTTGGTTATTTTCTCGCAATTTTCTTTCGGCACCAGGCCAAAAATGCGAGGTTGGGGGCGGTGCACGGCTGGAACTTCATCACTTTCTCGCCAATAAAATCGGTCTTTGGGATGCTCTTCCGTGACTATGCTGCATTCAGACGCCACAAATCATTCAGTTCCAGACCCTCCAGGCCCTTGGCCTTGCACGGCGATGAGATGGAGAGTTTGAGGCTATACCCCCAGCAGAAAGGTGGTGGGTATCTTGATCTTGATTTAGTTGCCGGTCATAGTGTCACTATTCACTCTCCCCACATTCCACCACCACTACAGGATCCTTCTTCATAGCCCAGTCTGCAAAGCTATTGGGATCATCAGTTTGGGTCTATTCACGCAAGCTTAGACGCGATGCAGACCGATTTTGACGGTCGTTTTGCGAGTTTTGGCGATCGATTTACCATGCTGGAGGAAAGTCAAGCTTCTTCTATGTCACATATTGAGCGTGAGTTTACGGACCTACGGACGTACTATCAGCAGTCGAGGCACAATAGTGATAAGGATTAAGTTTCTTCGTCTTTGGGGTTGTAGTTGGTTGCCATGTATCTTTGTATCTTTTCTTTTCACTTGTCATGTATCTTTTATTTTTATTAAAAAATATCAAAAATATGTTTTTCTTCAGTCATGTTTTACAGGTACACTTTTGTGCTGATTTGCCCGCTTCAGGGAAGTCTCCATTTCTTTTCTTTACGTAATTTTTCATTGGGGACAATGTATTGTTTAAGTATTGTGGCATATTTCTCAAGCAAAACATACAAAAAACTTAAAAATTTTCCAAAAAAATATATTTTTTTTTTCAATTTTATTTTTACTTAATATTCACAAAAAGACAAAAATTTGAAAAAAAAGAAAACAAAAATATCAAAAATTTCCAAAAAATAGAAAATCGAAATTAAATTTCATAGAAAGGGACGTTTGGGATATCACCCCATCTTACCTCCTAGTACCGGTGAGAGCCCTTCAAAGGGTATACCTCAGGAAGTCTAAGAAATAACAAAAAAATTAGGGTTAATTTAAAAATTAGAGAAATCTTTATTTCTATATTTATTCACATGCGACATCCATAGTATTCGACTTTCACATAGTGTTTAGAAGATTTTTGATGCTTTAATTGAATTTTGAATTTTGGAGTAGAACTGTTGGTCATGTTGTGTTTCTAGTCAAGTGCACATGTTTGTGGAATGTAAGTGGAATTAAACATTCAGCATACAATTAGATTTTTATTTTTCAAAATGCGTAGAAATAGTTTATTTTACTTTTATTTTGAAACTGCTAAAATCTAAGAATAGTTTAGGAGAGTGTGTAGAAGTTTACTAGAGATATTTCGTGGATCAAGAAAGAGGTATTCTTTCTCAATGTCTAGAACTTGCCCTCTAGCTACTCTCAAGACTTTGCATAGGTTAAACTCATTAGCATAAATATGATTTAGGCACTTCTTTTGGCAAGTTTGAGTCTTTGCACTCTTACCTAACATTTTATCTTTGCTAAGCAAATTTGTGTCTGTAACCTTCATTTTGTTTTAGCTCCACCAACACTTTACCAAAACCTAAAAAGGATCCTAATTACACACGTATGACCGAGCTTGAAATTATATGTACGAAAATGATTTATGAGTGATTAGGAGCCATTTTATTTTGGTGGCTAATTGAGAAAAAAATTTGATTTATTTTTCCTTCCTTCTAAAAAAGAAAAAAATATATATATAAAAATGAAAATAAATAGAGGAAGTTGAAAAATCTTCATCATGTGAAAAAGAAACCAAGGAATTTTTGAATTGGCGGAGTTCTTCAATTTTTTTATTTTGTGCAAGCTCGCATTAGGTTTTGGTGTGTCCACCCATTGTTTTTTATCTTTGATTTTCCAAACAAAAAAAACCTAAGCCTATATTTCAACCTAGTTAAGCCCTACTGATTTGTGCTTATAAGTTAAACTAGTGTCGTGGCGAGATTGTGAAAGGGCAAACTTATGGCCATCGACATTGATGGATTTCTTTAGAGGGTATCTTGATCTTTGATTTGTGCAATGTTATCTTAGTACGCACACTACTTTCTCCCTAAATGTGATTTTAAGATTTACCGGTTTTTCAATTTCGAAGTAAAAATAATAAGTGGAAACACATTTTAGAAAAGTAAAAACAAATTTGTATGCTGAGTAGGTTTTTCTACAAAAATAATTACATGCACAGGCATAAGACTTCGAATTTTACTCCTTAGGTTCAATTTTCGTTTCTAGCAGTAAAACTTTTCTACTCTCTATGAAAAGTTGTTTGCTCGAGACGAGCAAACGAGTAAGTATGGGGGTTTTTGATAACTCTAATTTTATCCATATTTTTATATATTTTTTTATTTAATAATTAATTAGTTTATAAATATATTTTATGAATTTATTATCTAATTTCTTTAATTTCTTATTTTAGGTTCAATTTGGACTACAAATTTCAATATGGAGCTTATATGATTGATCAGGAGACAAAGCTAGACAAACCCAAAAAATGCAAAGTACACGGCCTAGTCACGGGGTGACTGACAGGTCACGGGTGTGACACCTTGGCGTGACACCTTTGCGTGACCTCGGCGCATGCTCCAGAGCTCACTGTCATGTCAATTAAAAGTACACGACCATTGGTCACGGGCGTGACCATGCTGACCCGGGCGTGTCAACCAGGCGTGACACGCAGATGACGATCCAGTCCTCCACTCCATATCGGATTAAAGTGACACGCCCTAGTACGGGCATGACATCTTGTTCACGGGTATGACTGCGAGCCATGAAATCCAGGCGTGCCAAGTTTAATGCAGCAGTTTTAAGGCCAGGCGGTTTTTTCCTCACACGCCCTTGGTCATGGGTATGACCATGAGCGTGACCCTTCCAACAACAGCCGATGTTATTCCCGCCATTTTTTTCTTCCCACCATTTTCAGCAATCGACAAGACACGCCCTAGGTAACGGGCGTGACCTAGGGGCATGACCCACCAATTAATGATTTTTGGTGGTTTCGCGCCAACGTTCCCAGTACTTCAAGACGACAGTTCCGAACTTTACACACCCTAGGTCTCGGGTGTGACCTAGGGGCGTGACCATCCAACAAACCTGCCTATAAATTCCAGGCAATTCCAGAAGCTGGGAGGAGATTTTGGTAGCTTTAGTTCTGTATTCTTTACTTTGTTTCTTGCATTTTCAATTCATAGTGTAACTCTTTATTTCAAGTATTTCTTTAGTCATGTCTCTCTTCAACCTTTTATGTAATTCTCCCATCATGATGAGTAGATAATTATCAATTAGCATATGATCATGATAAACTTTGGAATGGAATAAGTTTCTTCTTTTTGTCTGAATTTTTCAAGCACTTTATTTTATGTACTTTGGTTTATCTTTGATTTTTTTACTTCATCGAATTCATTAGTTGCAAATTTTGTTTATTCGATCTTAGATTTGTATCCTAGATTTACTGAGAGGTTGTGGATACAAGTAGATTAGTAAAGGATAAAGAGAGTTTCATGCACCCCTCGAGAGAGGAATCCCAAATTCTTCCGAATTGGAGTCAATTCCATTAGTGAGGTTCACCGCCTAAAGCAAGCTTAGGTTTTTCGACTGGTCGAGAGGTCTTAATCGATTAACCTAAGGTTAGTCGAATTTATATTCTCGAGAGAGGCGCTTCATAGCTATAGAACCTCCGTGATCGAAGTTAATAATTTAGATGCTTGTATTTTATCATTTCATGAAAAATTATTCTAACCCAAAGGGATTCTAGATCAAGTGCTAGCTTTCCTATCATCGTATTCCTCCTCTTAGTTTAACGTTTCCTTACAAAATTTGCAAAACCAATTTCTTTTCGATAAAATAATAGCTCTTCCTTGTGAGTACAAGTACTCATCAGTCCCCGAGTTTAAATACGACATTTCTTATTCTATATTTCGATAGGTGCACTTGCCTATTTCGAGATTATAGTTTGGATATAATTTAAATCTATATATAAATTAATCATCATTAAGCTATTAAGCAATTACAACAACTAATACAAAAAAAGGTAAATTAAGCTAGATTAGAAAGATTAAAATGAGAAAGGGGGAGAGGAGAAGCATAAAAAACAAGTAAATAAAGGGGCAGCACCTCCCCTATCACTCCAAAACTATCCTGGACACAAGGGGGAGGGGCTGAATTTATAGAAAATTCTTGCGGGTTGGTCACGCCCCCGTGTCACGCCCGTGTAGGGCGTGTGAGGGGGCGTGACATGTACGAGGAAGATTTTGGGAGGTGAAATCTGACGGAATTGATGTGCTCTCTTATATGTCGGTGGACATGCCCAAGGACACGCCCGTGTAGGGGGGTGTCAGGTATGTCAAGCTTCTATCGCTGGTCAGAAATCCATCAAATGTTAAAAATTGCGGAACACACCCGGGGTCACGCCCGTGTAGGGGGGCATGTCCGTACTATTGACGTGTAGTGGCAAAAATGCTTTAAATGTTGCAGCAGGTTTCGGGAAGAGGGCGACACTCCCCGTGACATGCCGGCGTGTCAGGGGGGCGTGTTAGGGGTTTTTCTCGGGTATTGGGCTCAGCCAGCTACCTTTCCTCGGTATCGGGTTACACGCCCGGAGACATGCCCATGGAGGGCGTGTAAGGTCATTTTTTCCGAAATCTGAGAAAACCTGAAAAAATAAAAGAAAACATTAGTGGCAACAAAATATACAAAAGGGGGTCAATATAAAACTATACAAACATGATTTCTATATTAGAAATTACTAATTACCCTTGTAGTTTAAACTACAAAACGTACTATCAAATTCCCCCAAGCTTAAGTCTTGTTTGTCCCCAAGCAAAGATATAAAAACTAGCTAACATAAAAGTGACTAATCTTTAAAATTCTAATTATGCTAACACAAGTACCATGCGAAATTCTAAGTAAAGAGAAGGTGAAACATAAACCTAAAATAATTATTTCAATATGATTTAACAATTTATAAACTTTACTAACAAAAGTAAATCATCCAAAATTTTAACAAAATTCTTTTAAATAAACTTAAGCAAAGCAACAAAATAAGAAAATGCATTGAGTTGTTACTAGATCCAAAGGACACATTATAACTATATCAATCAAATAACAAAAATCTAAATTTAAATCCAAGACTATACTATTTTACCTTCTTCTTTACTTAGCTAATAAATAAAAAAATCAAAGCATTAATCAAAAAGAATAATTATGACTGAAATGTTTGGGTTAGGCATATAATTAGGAATTGAATTCAAAGATAAACATGAAGGCTTAAAATCACATTAAACCAAAATAGATGTTAAAAAAATATTTTTTTATCATTAATAAACTATTTTTCTTTCTTTTTCATTTTATTTTCCTTTTTTTCTTTTTCTTTCTTCCTTCTTTTCTTTTTCTTCTTTTTCTTTCTTTCTTTTTTTTCAAAACCAAATAAAGGTTAAAAATAATTTTCTTTTCAATTTGAAACTGGCCAAAGAAGAGTAAATACATCTTTTGATCATACTTTTTTCAAAAATAATTCTCCAAATATATCGCAAAAATAACCCTATCATAATCATGAAATTTTTTGATGAAACTCAAAAAGGCTAGTGTGAACAGATAGGCTGGAATATTTAAGCTTTGGTGAAAATGAAATGATAAGTGGAGCTGTCAAATGGAATTGGAAAAAGGCTCAAAAGTGGCTAACTAGGGAAAAATTTTAGGTTGGCAAGAAGGCTCAAACGAAAAAAAGGCCTAAATCATTTTCATGCTTTTAAAATTTATCTAAAATATAGTTTTGAAAAATTTCAAAATACAAGTCCTAGATAATAAAAGAAGACTAATGAAATTATCTTGAAAAATAGGCGTCTTGGATCATTCACATCTACTACGCTAATCAAAAGTTTACATTACAAAAATTATCCAAAAACGAAAAGGAAAATAATTGATGAAATATTTTCGAGAAAATAAAGAAAAAAAGAACGAAAACCATAATAAAAAATGCGAGTTTAGAAAAATGTTTCACGTTAACATGCTACCGTGAATTAGAAACACAGCAAGGCCAATATTTTACTTGTGAAACATAATTAAAAAGAACGATTAGAAAAATTATAATTGGCTATGTCGTTTATATAGAATTTTGAGAAAAATAAAACAAAAGCAAGAGGTACTAATGAAATACCAAAAACAGTTTAAACTAAACAAAAAACATATATATATTTTTTATATTTTGAAATATTTTCATTTTTTGGATTTTTATGATATTCTCTTTTTTTAAAGATAAATAATTTTTTTTATTTTGATTTTTAAAGGAAATAAAAATAAAGACAAGTGAAGGTGAAAATCCTACACCAAGCTTAAAATAGACATTGTCCTCAATGGAGAAAGAAGGGGTATGAGAGAGAGAGAAATTAAAACTTAAATAAAAGTATAGAATTGAAAAACAGGCACTTCCCCAAATTTATGCGCCGCGAATGTTGATTGATGTCGCTCCACCATGCTTGCATTTTGAATCTTCATTAAATGACTTCTTTGGACTTCCTGATGCATTTAATAGCGTTAGAGCAGGCGAACGAAGAAGCCTCAGCTTGTCGGAGCCGTCCGGGGCAAAAAGTGTAAAATAAAGAAAATAGAAAAATAACTTTTGTTGCCTTCCAAGAGAGCCTTTTGTTTAAAATGTCGTTTGAGCTCGACGCAACAAAATAATATTGTGTAAAAGATTATTGTCCAAAATAATAGTAAAAGTATTTAACAAAAATTTAAAATAATAAATTAAAAAAAAAGTCTGAAGCTAGTTAAAGTTCGGATCATGCAGAATAAAATTTATACAATTTGGACTGACATCACCATAGAAAAAAATTTAAGATGCTACCCATTCACTTTGAAATCACCCTTATCATGGTGTGAAATTAGAATAGTATCATACGGAAAGACTTCTTTAACAGTAAATGGCTAAGACCATCATGATTTTAACTTCCCTGGAAATAAACGTAATCATGAGTTATATAAAAGAACTTGGTTGCCCGACTTGAAGCTTTTTTGGGTGCCTTAAGTGTTTGTCGTGAAAATGTTTCGTCCTCTCTTTATAAATTTGTTATTTTCATATGCGTAAGAGCGCCACTCATCGAGCTCCTTATGTTGAAATTTTCTAAGGTAACCGACAGAGTGGGGATCGAAATTTAAAAACCTTAAGGCCCAAAAAGCACGGTGTTCTAATTCTACAGTTAAATGACACGATTTTCCATAGACCAACTGATATGGCGTACAACCGATGGCGGTTTTGTACGTTGTACGGTAGGCCCATTGAGCATCGTCTAATTCTATTGACCAGACTTTTCTAGAGGTGGATTAAGTCCTTTCTACAATTCTTTTAAGCTCTCGGTTCACTACTTCGACTTGTCCGTTAGTTTTGGGGTGATAGGTAGTTGAAAACTTATGTGTAACACCATATTTAATAAGAATTTTTGAAAACTATGCTTTACAGAAATATTAACCCCTATCGCTAACGATGGCTCGTGGCATATCGAATCGAGAAAATAATTTTTTCAAAAATGTAATTATGACTCGGGCGTCGTTAGTAGGAAGAGCTTGGGCTTCAGCCCATCGCGACACATAATCAACAGCAACTAAAATAAATTTATTCCCAAAGCTAGAAGGAAGGGGGCCAACAAAATCAATTCCCCAGAGGTCGAAAACTTCGCACTAAAGGAAATAATTTTCCGGCATTTCATTTTTATTGGAAATATTTCCCTACTGTTTGAAACTTTCACACCTGCTCACAAAGGCTTACGCGTCTTCAAACAGTCTAGGCCAGTAAAAACTCGCGCAAAGCACTTTGTGGGTGGTGCGAGCAGCTTGATAGTGACCACCAGTCAGTCCTTCATGAAAATATTTTAAAATATCTAAATCTTCTTCAAAAGAGACACATCTCCTTATCACTTGGTCCGGAAAGACTCGAAAAAGATGTGGGGCCTCCCAAAAATAATTCTTCAACTCAGAAAAGAATTTCTTCTTTTGCTAAGAGGAGAACTCTTTCGGGAGCACACGAGCCACTAAATAGTTGGAAATGTGTGCAAACCAAGGAGAGGGGGATGTGTTAATTAAAAACAGCTTCTCATTGGGGAAAAAATCATAAAAAGATTTTTCATCTAATTTTTCAATATAAGGATTATCTAATCGTGAGAGATGGTCGACGACCAAATTCTCGGCACCTTGCTTAATATAGATATCTAAGTCAGTCTCCTGGAGGAGTAAGACCGAGTGAATCAGGCGCGGTTTGGCATCCATCTTAGCAAGAAGATACTTGAGGGCCGAGTGGTCCGTAAAAACGATAATTTTGGAAAGCGTGAAATATGAACGAAATTTATCAAAAGAGAAAACAACAACTAGGAGTTCCTTTTCGATTGTTGTATAATTCCCTTGTGCCGATATTAGTGTTTTACTTGTATAATAGATGGGGTGGAAGTTTTTCGATATTCATTGTCCTAGGACGGCTCCAACCGCAAAACTACTCTCATCGCACATAATTTCAAAGGGAAGGTTCCACACAGGAGCTATCATAATAAGGGCATTAATTAAATTTTATTTTATTAATTCAAAGGCAGATAGACAAAGGTCGTCAAAAATAAACGGGGCGTCTTTTTTCAGAAGATGAGTAAGGGGTTTGGTTATTTTGGAGAAGTCTTTTATGAAGCGGCGGTAGAAGCTAGCATGTCCTATGACACTTCTTATAGCTTTGACGTTCATAGGCGGCGGTAGCTTCTCGATAACTTCTATATTAGCTATGTCTACTTCAATTCCGCTCGCTGAAATCTTATGACCCAAAACAAACCCTTCCATCACCATAAAATGGCATTTTTCCCAATTTAGGGTAAGGTTAGTTTTTCGCATTTTTCATAGACTTTTTCGAGGTTTTCTAAGCAACTATCAAAGGCATCGCTGAAGACGGAGAAATCATCCATAAATACCTCCATAATGCTCTCTACGTACTTTTCAAAGATAGCGAGCATACATCGCTGGAATGTAGTTGGCACATTGCATTCGAGGGATAACTCCACGAAAAGTTCGGGTGGTTCCTTAAAGCGGGATTATAACTATTCAGAAAAGAGAAACCCGGAGCAGGAAAATTAGCAGCAGAAAAATTATGAAAAGAGTTTCTAGGGATATTATTAACATAATCTAATTGTTCGGTAGCAGGAGTTTCAGATTCCCATATCGGAGGGGCGGAGGCAGCAGTCATCTCCGTTATCTTTTTACTTAAAATTTCCACTTGCAGAGCTTGCTGGGAGACGTTGTCCACTTCAAATATACCTGCAAGTTTGCTTGGGCGGGACCTAGGCAAATTCCACTGATATGTGTTCATGTCCATGTCCTCGAAATGCTCAAGTGTTTCTTTCGGGGCTTTGTGGTTTAAAGTACCACCGGAAGCTGCGTCTATCATTTGCTTTGTGCTTTGATTTAGCATGTTATAAAACATCTGCACCTGTAACCATACAGGTGGAGCGTGATGGGTGCATCATCTTAAGAGTTCTTTAATTCTTTCCCAGGTTTCATACAATGTTTCAGAATCTATTTGTCCAAAGGTAGAAATATCATTCCTAAGTTTTGCGGTTTTAGCTGGCGGAAAATACTTCGCCAGAAATTTTTTGGTTAGTTGATTCCAGGTGGTGATCCTGTTTTATGGTAGAGTCTTCAGCCATTATTTATCCTTAGTTCTAAGGGAGAAAGGGAAGATTCTTAGCCTAATAACATCATTTGTAACACAAATTATTTTAAAGGTGTCACAAATCTCAAGAAAGCTTGCTATATGTGCGTTCAGATCTTCATCTTGAAGTCCGTCAAATTGCGCATACTGCTGCACCATTTTAATTATGCTAGGCTTTAGTTCAAAATTATTTTTAGCTATTGCAGGGTGAACTATGCTTGATCTTGTACCCTCTAGATTCGGTTGTGCTTAATAGGACATAGGCCTATGCACGACTTCCTCTACGTGGAGTTCTTCCATTCTTAAGGTAGAAAATGACTCGGATTCCTCAATCGGTATTTGGACAGTAGGGCCTTGAAATCATGATCTTCCCCGAAGAGTACGCTCAATTTCGTGGTCCAAGCCCAAAATAACAGACAGATTCCCGCGGGTCATGCACTAGAAAAAGAGAAGAGAAGAAAGAGAAATAATAAGACTAGAACCAGAGTTAATAAATTTTTTTTGAAATAGATTTTTTAATGTTTTAACTCCCAAACTTCCCAAGGGCTACCCGATGAAGTGTTCGCAAGGTACTAGACCAGATATTGGCATTTATAGCCACATTTCCCTTTTCGAGAGAGTTAGGTGGTGTAGAAAAATTGTGATGTGTGTTTCTATTAAGAGTGGTTTTTTTTTTTAAATTTTTGAGAAAGAGGGTGAGAAAGAGAAATGATAAAATTAATAGGTTCGTGTTTTCAAATTATCAACAAAAGTTGCTCCCAGGCAACGATGCAAAAAACTTGGCGTCGACTAATCGTGAAGAGAATAAAAACCGAACTAGCAATCCAACGAGGTAAGTATACCTATCAAAATGCAGCTAGGGGACACAAGTGTCGTATTAAAATCCAGGAACTGTTGAGTAATCTTACTCACACAAAAACTATTATCTTATCGAAGGAATGTTTTAGGGTTTAAGAGAAAGCTAAATGATATTAAGAAGAGAAATGTTACGCTAAAAAGAGAAATGCTTGTAGTTAAAATAGAGAACTACTGAAAGCGATTACAACGAGGGGTTGAGACGATGATAAAGAAAAGCACTCGATTAAGAATCACCTTGGCTAAAGTTGATTAAATATACGATAATAAACCCTAACTTAATAAGGTAAAAGACCTTGACCGTGGAGGTTCCATAAGGATGAACAAGCTTCTCTCGAAGCTGTGCCCACCTGAGTTTAGGGAGGTCCGACCGAACTCTCGTCCAAATCGGAGACCTAAAGCTCATTTTACGCTATGAACCCCTCCATTGGATTACACTCCAATACGGGAGATTTAGCGTTTGCCTCTCTCGAGGGGTACGTGCAACTCTCTTTACTCTTGAGTGTTCATTTCAAACTACGAGCCTCTCGACTAGCTAAGAGTGAAAACAAATATGGAAATTATATATCGATGATATAACTCCAAACAAATTTTTCAAGAGTAAATCAAAAGTGTAAGACTTACAAAGAAAGAGCAAACTAGAGCATCATAACTTAATCAACTCGAACCTCTGATCATCAAGATTGAGTACAAGGAGGATTAGTTACTCATGGTGAAGTGGAGGAAGAGAGATGAGTAGAAATGCATTATGAAAATAAAGTAGAAACAAGTAAGAGTAAACAACTTTTTATTAAGTCAAACAAGGATCTTACAACTTGAGATAAAAGCTTACCGGTGCAATGAAATAAAAACTAAGCTAGCCTTAACATTAAGCTACTAAGCAATTACAACAAATAATAAAAAAATGTAAACTAAGCTAGATTAGAAAGCTTAAAATGAGAAAGGGGTAGAGGAGAAGCATAAAAAATAAGTAAACAAAAGGGCAACACCTCCCCTCTCACTCCAAAACTATCCTGGAAACATGGGGGAGGCGCTGAAGTTATAGAACATTCTTGCAGGTTGGTCACGCCCTGTAACATCCCCAAAGCCCACTTTGGGTTCAGGGTTGCGTGACACGACCTGGGACACGGGCGTGCCCTAGGGCGTGTCATGCTCGGGTTGAGCAGTTGGGTGTCTGGTCAATGAAATTCGGTCGACGATCGTCGGGTGCAGATTACACTGCCTGTGACACAGGCATGTCACAGGGCATGTCCTTTGCAGGTTTAGTCAGGAATGTGTGTGCCTGAGGACACGGGTGTGTCCTGGAGTACATGGCCTGGGACACATGCGTGTACAATGGCCGTCTCCCGCTGGGGTGAGATGAAGTTGTGCTATTTGAAGTACATGGTTATTAGACATGGGCGTGTCTGGCTTGACAAGGGCGTGTAAGGTGTGACACGGGCGTGTCATACGGCCGTATACTGGTTGGATTTGAGTCGGTTGTCTGCCGCTTAAGGTACACGGCCTGTGACAAGGGCGTGTCACAGGGCGTGTCAGGCTGTGTTTAGCATATTTTGTTCAAATTAGAGCCGTTCGTTTTACTATCCTGGATCCAAGGGTCCAGGCACCTTCCCTGTGGATAAAAGGCCGAGAAATGAGGAATCATTCCTTCATTTCATTTCTTCTTCTCATTCTCAAAGAGAGTGAGAGAGATAGGGCATGGGAAGGAAAGGAGGAAGGAGAAAGCCAGCTGCTAGAGGAGCTGTGGAGTACGGATTGAAGATCCGAGTTTGGATTCATAAAGGCAAAGCCGAGGCGGCGATTTCCATCTGGATACTTTAAGGCTCCCAAGTGATATTCAAGGGTAATGATCTCCTTCTTGGACATCGATGTCCTTTCTTTATGTATATGCATGGAATCCTCCACCAAGAAGTGGATGTCGTAAGTGAATCCTTGGTTGAGTCTGCATCTAGAACCGGAATTATGCAGTACGGCATGACATGCTTTGTGAAGCCCATCTGGATGGGTAGTCTGGATTCGTGATGATTATGGGTAAACCGGAGAAGACTCCATGGATTTAATGATGTGTAAGTTTGATGAGTACTGGCTTTGCTGTATGGATATATGGATGTATGGATGTTGATTATGGATGTATGCAAGCTTTGCATAAGCTCCTGGTTCTGTTGAGATGTCAATTGGTAACAATGCCTGGGGAGCACTAGATAAACCCGGCCTGCTACAGCACTAGGGTGGGTTGATCTATATTAGTGGGGGTCGATTGGTGGCAACGTCTGGGGAGCTGAGATAAACCCGGCTTGCTATACCACTAGGGTGGGTAGATCTAGAATAGGTTCGGAGGTCGATTGGTGGTAATGCCTGGGGAGTATAGATAAACCCGGCTTGCTACACCACGAGGCTGGGTCGATCTGCTATGGTTTTGATGTGGTAATGCTGTGAGGTTAGTACCTCTGAGTGGGATGGACGGAATGTCGCCAACCTGCGGGATTGGTGGACTAGGATCGGACTGGCCAACCAACAAGTTAAGAACCTCTGATCGGCGGTGGATGACTGGAATATCCGGTACACCAATAAGGTGCCCCGAGTACACAGAGCGTTTGGTGGATACCGTCGTTTGTGATATGGTTGTGATTGACAGATTGATAGAGATTATGATGGCAATGCATATAGGGAAGGAACCACTGCCCCGGGTAAGGGGTAGGGTCGTTATAATTGGTCAGCTAATGCTCACCGTTACTTTGTTTACCGCTATTGGGTGGATATCTAATTGCTGGTGCTGATGCTTGAATTTAATTGAGCAGAATGAAGGATTGCTGCGAAAGGCCCTTAAAGGCCGTGCGAATCGTGTTTGGATTACATGTGTGCCCGGTCTGCGTGCTAATGTATGAAACTGTACATTTGTAAAGAGGAGCCTGTATGGCTTTAAGGCCATGAGTATGTGTTGTAGACATTCCTGATTATATATATGATGATCCCGCAAACAGACTCTTACTGTGGTTGGTTCGTTGAGTCGATCGCCGCGGTCGTGCTGAGGTAGGCAAGTGCACCTATCGCAAGTAGTACTCGATATTCGGGGGAATACCGAGGTCGTATTGTTCTCGGGGTCGTGTTGACTATTCTTACTCCTCCGGGAGGACTATTATTTTACTGAAAGTAAGGTGGATTTTTTTAATTAACTAAAGACGGAAAAGCAAAGGAGCGAAAAATGATTTAGAAAATATTCGATGAAGGGTTAACGCTCGGCATCGAATCGGATTAAGATTAAAATAATTTTTAATAATTATAGTACTTAGTTTTCAAATTAATAAAAGGCAACTTGGCCGTGGAGGTTCCACAAATGTGAGCTCACCTAGCTATAGGGATATCGCTCACCTAAACGTTAAGACTATTCGACCGAACGTTAGTCCGATGAAGGATTTCTCTTAACGCCCTCTTTACGCTAAGAACCCCGCTATTGGGTGGGGAACCCAATCCGGTAGAATTACGCTTGTCCTCTTTCGAGGGTATGCACGCAACTCTATTTACCCAGGGTTGATCGGTCCATATGCACGACCTCTCGGCTAGCTAGCATATGGACTGCGGAAATAGGGCCCACATATTGATATGTGGTCCTACGCGTCGTAAACCCGGGGTAAATCTTAAGTCCTTAAATTAAAATGAAAATAAAGAGCTTCAATAATTAGAAATCATTTTAAATGTCCCAAAGCTCTTCGATGCCGAGGCTAATAACGATTAGCCAGACATCGGTATGGGGATGGCTTTATAATTTTAGTGAGGCGCGAGTTCGAAATATACGCTAAATGATTATAAGAAGGGGACATAAGAAAAATAACAAACATTTAGAAAGCTGAAAAGTTAGCTAAAACAAGAACTCACGCACACTCCAAATTATAAATTAAACAGAAACTAAGTTACACAAAAAAGAAATTTGCATATTTAAAATTGCATGTCCCACTCAAACGAGTGGGGGCGGTAAATAAAAGCTGAAAATTGCAAGTCCTACTCAAATGAGTAGGAGAAAATAAATGCGAGTAGGACAAAAATGAAAGCGAGTCCTACTCAAATGAGTAGGAGAAAATAAATGCAATTACAGGGCTTTCTCGAATATTTACAGGGAGATAAAGATCCGTCCATTTAACTCAAGTGAGTAGGAGGAAAAATAAAGAAAGAAAATTACAAGTCCTACTCGAACGAGTAGGCGGGAAATAAAGTCCGTCCATTTAACTCAAGTGAGTAGGCGGAAAAATAAAGAAAGAAAATTACAAGTCCTACTCGAACGAGTAGGACTGAAAATGAAAACGATGCGCCATTTAACTCTTAACGAGTTGGCGGAAATAAATGCACACAAACATACACACTCCATATGAATTTCAAGAAAGCAATAAAGCTAACACCTACACTCACACACTCTACAAAATTTGAACAAAGCATTAAAAGAAAGCATTAAAATTTAACAACTACCCTCACACACTCTACACAATTTGAATCAAAGCATCAAAACATTATTCTCATACACTCACACACACAAATTAAAACCAAAATGAAAGTTACCTAAAAATTAAAACTTTTACTTTTTCATGCTTAGATTTTGCAAAAAACAAATAAAAAGAAGAAATTACAATTTTTAGAAGACAAAAGTTTTTCAAAACAAATTAAAAACCAATGTTTTTGGAAAATTAAAATTTCAAGATTTTCATTCTTATGTTTTCATAAAAGTGATAAAAAAGTGAAAAAGAAAATGAAAAGAACAAAAAGAGGTTTTACAATCCTACAAAAAACCTAAGAAAAGAAAATAAAATTCACTTTCAAATCTCTTTTACAAATTCATAAGTATGAAATAATAAACAAAAAAAACAATAAGGAAGAACATGTTGAAGATGAGATAACCATATCATACCAAGCTTGGAAATTAAATCTACTACAAAACCTATCATGGAGACAAATGAAAAACATTACTATCAAACATGTTACACTCATACACACACACACACTTTTCATAAATGAGGAAAACAAGGGTAAAACTAAGAATAAAATGAGAAGAAAAGTGGGCACAAGAGTTCATTCCAAAGCCAAATAAGAAGAGAAAATCTAACATTTTTTATTGATTAAAGGAAACTATTACAAGCTATTACAAAGACAAAGCTAAAGCAAAAACAAAATTGAAAGAAAAAGGGGAAAGAAATCTCCTTACATAGCAAGGAAATCACGGATGCAGCCCACAAAAAGACACTAAAATGGCCCAAAAATCTGAACCCTTGGACCTTACAGAAATGGGCAATTTATAGGGAAAAAATTCTAAGTACACGCCCTAGGTCACGGGCGTGTAGGGGGGCGTGTTAGTACTATTCATGAAGGCAGCCGACGATTGGACAGGAAAGTTGACTTCGGGATGAGTTCGCGGCAGTCACGCCACAGGTCACGGGCGTGACTCTGGGCGTGTCTGGGAGGTAGAACCGGGTGCGGGTTGCGGCAAAAGTCTTTGGCAGCATCTTGTCGGGCCAGCTGGAAAGGTCACGCCCCAGGTCACGGGTGTGAGTCTTGGCGTGTCAGTTGGTGTCGACACTCGACGAATGTCGAGCGGAAAGTGTCGAGTTGAAATCGTCGAGCTGAGATTGAGTCGCGCCCTAGGTCACGGCCGTGACTCTGGGCATGACGCGGGTTCGACGATCATTGAACTGAATTCGTCAAGTGGAGGGGACACGGGCTGCTGTCACGCCCAGTGTCGGGTGACACGGGCATGTCACCAGGCGTGTCAAGCTTTTTACTTCAGAAATCATCCGATTTCACGAGAAATGCAATGTCACGGCCCGGTCACGGGCGTGACCAAATTGTCACGGGCGTGTACTACACAATTTTGGCAGATTTTGAAATTTTTCTGCAAAATTAAAGAAAACAAGTTAGTAGTAAATTTACAAGAAGAGGAGTATTTTATTGAACAAAAATAGGAAAAAATGACGAAAATAAATGAAAACGACTAAATTAATGTACATAAAAATACGTATATTTACAATTCATCAAATACCCCCATACTTAGGCTTTTGCTATTCCAGAGCAAAAGTTTGAGGTGAATCTATAAGGAATAAGAAAAAACTCTAAGTTTAGCTATCGCTTAATCAATTATAAGGGAGATCGAAATAAATATACGCGGTGTAAGAGTTAAGTCCTAAAATTATATAGATGATTTAAATAGCGCAAAAGTTTTGGCCAAAAGACTTCTTGATGCAATCAAAATAGAAGACAACATTTGTAATGATTAGATTAACGAAAATAGTTTGGAATTATAAGAACTCTAGCTTATAAGAGTGCTACTGGAAATAATACAATTTACTAATTATGCTCTCAAAAAGATTTTTGAATTAATTCTAGAATTGTGTAATTGGCTAAGGGGGTAGTGGGTTTATGAAGAGGGTTTTGATATTTGAGGTGAGGTAATTTTTTCTCGAACCTTCATTTTTTTTTCTTTTGGATTATTAGGAAAATGAAATCTTATTTTCCTAATATGATTTTTGTTTTTCAACTTCATAAGAATAAAATTAACCCAATGTATATTTGTAGGAGTAATGAATTTTATCCTCTTACTCCATATATAATCTTTTTAAATTATTGGGTGCCTATGTTTACGGAACGAAATCTTATTCTCATTGACATAGGATCTTTTAAGGATAAAAGTTTTCATGCTAAGTAGGTCATGAAAGGTAAGGGGAGAAAGGAAAACTAGATTTTTAATCCTAAAAATTTTTGAGAGCAACCTTAATAATTTGTACGTTCCAATTTTTTTCAGAAAGCTAAAATTAAGTATAATTGAATTCTATAGTCGTTATTTCCTAACATAATATACGTGCTCCTATCAATGAAAAATTAGAAGTAGTGCCTAAAATGAGTTCGCTATTTTTAACAAAGGATAAAGAATTCTTTAAAACTTAACCCCGGGTATTTAAATTTTTCAATCAATAATTAACAAACGGGTAGTGAACAAAGAATTAATCAAATTCGCATATAAATAAACTCAAAACGGAATTTTTGGATAGCAGAAAAGTTAAGGATGGAATATTTGATTTATTTGTTTCAAAACACATTTTTTTTTATTTTTATAGTTTTTGGATTTTTTTTGTTTTTCATTTATTATCTTTTTTTTTGTATTTTTGTTTTGTTTTACTTAATTTTTTTTTTGAAATTTTTTTTTTGAACTATTATCTTTTTTTGTATTTTTTAAGAGAATTTCATTCTATGTACAAAAATATGGGAGAAAAAGAGAGTATTTACAAGAATGAGGAAGGGGGAGAGAGAAAAGAGTATGTACAAAAAAAATTTTATAAAGTGAAACTAAATATAATTTTTTTTTTTGTTTTTCATTTTTTAATTTTTTTTTGAGTTTTTGGAAAAAAGAAAGAAAGTGAAAAATTTTATTTGGATTTTTCATTTTAATTTTTTTTTCATTTTAAGATGTTTTTTTTTTAATTTTTTTGTTTTTGTTTTGTTGTTATATGTATTTTTTTTTGTATTTTTGAAATGCAGAAAAAAATTGAAGTGCAGAAAGTAAAACACGAAAATACCCCATACTTAAGTCCAACATTGTCACCAATGTTGTAACGTAAGTATGCGGAATAAAAATTAAAATGCGATATGTACAAAAGTAAAGAGAGGGGGGGGGGTAGAAACGTCCCTGAAACGTGTTCGGGGAAGTCCAATCAGAAACCCTGCGGTTATTAGAAAAAAAACAGCAAAGGTAATAAGGAAAGAGCGAAAAAGATAAGCGAGGGGTGCCTCTCAGGAGCGCTTTGTTTATAGTCGTGTAGCTTGACTATTTTGGCGGGTTTATAATGTGGAGGAAAGTTATGGTTTCGCTAAAACCGATCACTGGGTCGCCTGCTATATAAGACTTTAACCGATGACCGTTTACCTTAAATGAACCTTTGTCCGGGTGGGAGACGAGTACGGTTCCATATGGAAAAACTTCTTCAACTAGGAAGGGACCGGACCATCTAGATTTTAATTTACCTGGAAAAAGCCTAAGACGTGAATTGTAAAGAAGGACAAGATCGCCCGGAGAAAATAATATTTGGGACTTGATTTTTCGATCGTGATATAACTTAGAGCGCTCCTTATAGAATTTATTGCTCTCGTAAGCGTTCGCATGCCATTCATCGAGCTCGTTTAGTTGCAGTTTTCTATTCTGAGCGACTAAGTTGGAGTCGAGGTTTAAGAGTTTTAAAGCCCAAAGAGCGCGATGCTCTAATTCTACGGGTAAATGGCACGCTTTGCCGTAGACTAGCCAAAACGGTGTACAGCCAATTGCGGTTTTGTATGCCGTCCGATACGCCCACAACGCATCGTCGAGTTTAACGGACCAATCTTTCCTATTTAGTGAAACGGTTTTTTCTAAAATTCGCTTAATCTCTCGATTTATTACCTCAACTTGGCCACTTGTTTGCGGGTGGTAGGGGTGGCAAGCTTGTGCGTGACTTTGTATTTAGCTAACGTCTTATCCATAAGAGCGTTACAGAAATGCGTTCCCCTATCACTAACAATTGCGCGAGGTGTGCCGAAGCGAGAAAATAGTTTTTTAAGAAATGTAACGACGACTCGCGCATCGTTGGTGGGGAGAGCTTGCGCTTCCGCCCACCTTGATACGTAGTCGACCGCCACTAAAATATACATATTTTTGAAAGATGGAGGTAGGGGGCCAACAAAATCTATGCCCCACAAATCGAAGACTTCGCACTCTAAAAACATATTTTGGGGCATCTCGTCGCGATGAGAGATGTTACCCGACCGCTGACAACTATCGCATGCGCGCACAAAATTATGCGCGTCTTTGAAGAGAGTGGGCCAAAAGTAGCCCGCCTCTAGCTCCTTCCGAGCGGTCCGGTTGGCTTGATAATGCCCCCCGGATGGACCCTCGTGGCAGTGCTTAAGAATTTGCAAGCACTCCACACCCGCAACGCATCTTCGGACCGCTTGGTCCGCGGAGATACGAAAAAGAAATGGGTCCTCCCAAAAGAAATTTTTCAAGTCAGAAAAGAATTTCTTCTTTTGATGACTTGAAAACTCTTTTGGAAGCACCCGCGCTACTAAGTAATTTGCAAAATCTGCGAACCAAGGCGAAGATGACGAAGATTTATTAATGGCAAGAAGGCGTTCCTCGGGGAATCTGTCATTTATTTCAAATTCGACGAGCGCTTCCGCACCCGGATTTTCTAAACGGGAGAGGTGGTCTGCCGCTAGATTTTCCGCTCCCCGCTTATCTCGGATCTCCAAATCAAACTCTTGTAGGAGGAGAATCCATCGAAGAAGGCGAGGCTTCGCATCATTTTTAGCTAATAAATATTTAAGCGCGGAGTGATCGGTAAAAATGATAACTTTAGATAGCGTTATATACGAGCGAAATTTATCAAAAGCGAAAACGACGGCTAAGAGTTCCTTTTCCGTTGTCGTGTAATTTACTTGTGCGGAAGTGAGCGTCTTGCTAGCGTAATAAATAGGATGAAAATGTTTTTCTACGCGTTGGCCAAGAACGGCACCTAAGGAAATATCACTAGCGTCGCACATAATTTCGAACGGAAGGGACCAATTAGGGGCCACTAATATTGGTGAAGTGATAAGTTTTTGTTTTATTAAATTAAAGGAGGACTCGCATTCGCTACTAAAGATGAAATGTGATTCCTTTTCCAAGAGGTGAGTAAGCGGCTTTGTTATTTTTGAAAAGTCTTGAATGAAGCGTCGATAAAAGCCCGCATGGCCTAAGAAACTCCTAATAGATTTTACGTTTGTTGGATGCGGAAGTTTTTCTATAATTTCTATCGTGGCCTTATCCACCTCTATCCCCTTAGACGAAATCATATGGCCGAGTACCAAACCTCCTCGAACCATAAAGTTGCATTTTTCCCTATTTAAAACAAGACTTGTGTCCTCGCACCGTTGAAGGACACGATCTAAATTGTGAAGGCAATCGGGAAAAGTGCGTCTGAAAACAGAGAAGTCATCCATAAAGACTTCCATAATGTCTTCTACTAGCTCGCCAAAGATCGCTAGCATACATCTTTGGAATGTAGCCGGCGCATTGCAGAGTCCAAATGGCATTCTTCGATATGCGAAGGTGCCAAATGGGCAAGTAAAAGTTGTTTTCTCTTGATCATCGGGGGAAATGGGGATTTGGAAAAACCCCGATAAACCATCAAGAAAACTATAATACGGATGACCGGATAAACGCTCTAAAATCTGGTCCAAAAATGGCAGAGGGAAATGGTCCTTGCGGGTGGCATCATTAAGTTTTCTATAATCGATGCACACTCGCCAACCCGTAACAGTACGAGTTGGGACGAGCTCGTTATGCTCATTAGCCACTACGGTAAGACCGCCCTTCTTGGGCACGACATGCACGGGACTAACCCATGCACTATCCGAAATAGGGTAGATAATCCCCGCATCTAATAACTTAATAATTTCAGCTTTAACGACGTATTTCATGTTTGGGTTAAGACGCCGCTGCGGCTGAATCGTTTTGCGGCAATTATCGTTAAGAAAAATCTTATTGGTGCAAAAGGAGGGGCTAATCCCCTTTAAGTCAGAGATTTGCCACGCAATTGCGTGGCGATGTTTAAATAAAACTTCCAATAAATCGGAAGTCTCCGAATCACTCAAGTCCGAAGAAATGATAACGGGAAGCGCATCGCCATTTCCCAAAAATGCGTATTTGAGCGATGCGGGTAAGGGTTTGAGGTCTAGGATAGGCGGTTCTTCTAGGGAGGTTTTAATGCCTATGTCTTTCTTACCAATTGGTTCGAAAGGCAAGTCTAAAGAAGTATCCTCATAGCATTTAAAATTTTCGAGCGCATAAATATCGTCGTTTAAAAATGCGGACTCGAAAACGGTAGAAGAATGATCTCAAAAAAAGGTATCTAAAGAATAGCAGAAATCGTCGCTCGATGATAAATTGTCCATCGAGGGATTAATAGAGAAAGTAACTTGGTCATCGCCTACTCAGAGGAGAAGACTACCATTACTAACGTCTATTAGTGCGCGGGAGGTGGCGAGAAAAGGGCGACCGAGTATTATTGGTACCTCGGCGTCCTCCTCGATATCTATGATGACGAAGTCTACCGGGAAGGTAAACTTGTCGACTCGGACAAGGACGTCCTCCACTACCCCGATAGGGAACTTAACCGAGCGATCCGCTAATTGGATGCGCATATTCGTAGGACTAGGAGTACCCAAACCTAAACGTGAAAAGAGCGAGAACGGCATCAGATTAATGCTAGCCCTTAAATCAGCTAAGGCGTACTTTACTAATATATCGCCAAAAAGGCACGGGATGGAAAACCATCCCGGGTCGTTTTGTTTTGTGGGCAATTTATTAGTAAGGGCCGGCGAGCAGACAACATTGAGAGATACATGCGAAATATCCTCTAATTTGCGTTTATTAGAAAGTAGTTCTTTTAAAAATTTCGCATATTTGGGCATTTGCGAGATAGCCTCGCAAAAAGGAACATTAATGTGAATTTGTTTTAATAATAAAATAAATTTTTCATATTGCGCGTCCTGACGCTCGTTATCTAACTTATGCGGATATGGAAGGGCCTTGTTTAAAATAATTTTTTCTTTTATAATTGGTAAAGGCGGTGTAAGCGAAGAAAGGGGAAGAGGGGTCAGAGGTGAAATATGTACTTGTGGGTCGTTCCGTTTTGGATCGACAACCTCCTTTCCGCTACGGAGGGTTATAGCGTTGGCATTCTCCCACAGATTGGGCTCCGTGTTTCCCGACAGTGCCCCGAGCGCGTGCTCGGACATCATCCTCGCCAGCTGTCCAACCTGTTGTTCGAGAGTTTTTAGCGATCCGGTGATGTTCCAGATATTTGACTCGTTGGACGCAATATACTTCGAAAAAGTTTCCTCCATCGGGGAGGGTTTCGGAAGAGGAGGAGGAGGAAGAAATCCGGGCACATAAGAAATAGGGGGACGCTGATCATTATTCGGGTTGCTCCACGAGAAGTTGTGGTGATTCCTCCAACCCGGATTATAGTTATTACTATAAGGGTTGTTGTTGGGGTTGAATGAAGGACGACCCAAATTTTCCATGAAGTCCACGAACTCTTCAGCTACGCAGACGTTAGGGGGAATAAAAAAAAGGTGGAGTGGAGGAGGCAGCAGACATCTCCGCCACCTGCTTTGTTAACTTTTCAACTTGAAGGGTCAAGAGAGCAGTGGCATCCACTTCAAAAAGACTAGCCGCCGGCTTTGGGCGTCCCCGCGGGACGTTCCATTAATAGGCGTTCATAGCCATCTCTTCGAATAAAGCCTGGGCGGCCTCGGGGGTTTTGTTGTTAAGTGTACCCCCGGCAGCCGCGTCAATCATTTGACGAGTCTGAAAATTCAGCCCATTATAAAAAAATTGAACTTGCAACCACGTTGGCAGCGCGTGGTGCGGGCACCGGCGGAGGAATTCCTTAAACCGTTCCCAAGTCTCGTATAGAGACTCAGGATCGTTTTGCACAAATGAAGAAATGTCCGCCCACAACTTTGCAGTTTTTGTGGGTGGAAAGTACTTCGTTAGGAACCGTTCCGTCAACTCAGCCCACATGGTGATACATCCTCGCGGGAGGGCATTCAATCACGCATTGGCTTTGGACTTAAGGGAAAAAGGAAATAAGCGCAAGCGAATGGCGTCATCAGTGACGCCATTAATCTTGAAGGTGTCGCATATCTCCAAGAAATTGGACAAGTGGACATTCGGGTCCTCATCCGGCATTCCATCGAACTGCACGGCGTTTTGGACCATTTGAATGACACTCGACTTTATTTCAAAATTATTATTCGCCACCGCAGGGCGAACAATACTCGACCCAGTATCATCCAGGTTAGGCCGGGCGTAATAAGACATAGTACGGTCGGCCGCCGGGGCAGGGTTTGGCGCGGCCATAACTACAACAGTGGGTTCTCCGATAGATTCCTCGGGATCTAAAGAAGGATTTCGGCGTTGAGATCGGATACGCGCAAGAGAGCGTTCGATCTCAGGGTCGAAGTCAAAATCTTCAGACTCGGAGGGTTGTCCACGGGTCATACACCCAAACAAAAATAAAACAAAATAAACTTCTTTTTTTTTAAATAAAGTTTTTAGTGTTTTTTTAGTGTATAGTAAATAAGTAAAAGTAATAGACTCCAGAATTCGAAATAGAAACTCGGAAAGAGATTCCCCGGCAACAGCGCCAAAAACATGATGATCCCGCGAATAGACTCTTACTGTGGTTGGTTCGGTGAGTCGATCGCCGCGGGCGTGCTGAGGTAGGCAAGTGCACCTATCGCAAGTAGTACTCGATATTCGGGGGAATACCAAGGTCGTATTGTTCTCGGGGTCGTGTTGACTATTCTTACTCCTCCGTGAGGACTATTATTTTACTGAAAGTAAGGTGGATTTTTTTAATTAACTAAAGGCGGAAAAGCAAAGGAGCGAAAAAATGATTTAGAAAATATTCGATGAAGGGTTAACGCTCGGCATCGAATCGGATTAAGACTAAAATAATTTTTAATAATTATAGTACTTAGTTTTCAAATTAATAAAAGGCAACTTGGCCGTGGAGGTTCCACAAATGTGAGCTCACCTAGCTATAGGGATATCGCTCACCTAAACGTTAAGATTATTCGACCGAACTTTAGTCCGACGAAGGATTCCTCTTAACGCCCGCTTTACGCTAAGAACCCCGCTATTGGGTTGGGAACCCAATCCGGTAGAATTACGCTTGTCCTCTTTCGAGGGTATGCACGCAACTCTATTTACCCAGGGGTGATCGGTCCATATGCACGGCCTCTCGACTAGCTAGCATATGGACTACGGAAATAGGGCCCACATATCGATATGTGGTCCTACGCGTCGTAAACCCGGGGTAAACCTTAAGTCCTTAAATTAAAATGAAAATAAAGAGCTTCAATTATTAGAAATCATTTTAAATGTCCCAAAGCTCTTCGATGCCGAGGCTAATAGCGATTAGCCACATATCGGTATGGGGACGGCTTTATAATTTTAGTGAGGCGCGAGTTCGAAATATACGCTAAATGATTATAAGAAGTGGACATAAGAAAAATAACAAACATTTAGAAAACTGAAACGTTAGCTGAAACAAGAACTCACGCACACTCCAAATTATAAATTAAACAGAAACTAAGTTACACAAAAAAGAAATTTGCATATTTAAAATTGCATGTCCCACTCAAACGAGTGGGGGTGGTAAATAAAAGCTGAAAATTGCAAGTCCTACTCAAACGAGTAGGACTGAAATGAAAGCGAGTCCTACTCAAATGAGTAGGAGAAAATAAATGCAATTATAGGGCTTTCTCGAATATTTACAGGGAGATAAAGATCCGTCCATTTAACTCAAGTGAGTAGGCGGAAAAATAAAGAAAGAAAATTACAAGTCCTACTCGAACGAGTAGGCGGGAAATAAAGTCCGTCCATTTAACTCAAGTGAGTAGGCGGAAAAATAAAGAAAGAAAATTACAAGTCCTATCGAACGAGTAGGACTGAAAATGAAAACGATGCGTCATTTAACTCTTAACGAGTAGGCGGAAATAAATGAACACAAACACACAAACTCCATATGAATTTCAAGAAAGCAATAAAGCTAACACCTACACTCACACACTCTACAAAATTCGAACAAAGCATTAAAAGAAAGCATTAAAATTTAACACCTACACTCACACACTCTACACAATTTGAATCAAAATATCAAAACATTATTCTCATACACTCACACACACAAATTAAAACCAAAATGAAAGTTACCTAAAAATTAAAACTTTTACTTTTTCATGTTTAGGTTTTGCCAAAAACAAATAAAAAGAAGAAATTACAATTTTTAGAAGACAAAAGTTTTTCAAAACAAATTAAAAACCAAAGTTTTTGGAAAATTAAAATTTCAAGATTTTCATTCTTATGTTTTCATAAAAGTGATAAAAAAGTGAAAAAGAAAATGAAAAGAACAAAAAGAGGTTTTACAATCCTACAAAAAACCTAAGAAAAGAAAATAAAATTCACTTTCAAATCTCTTTTACAAATTCATAAGTATGAAATAATAAACAAAAAAAACAATAAGGAAGAACATGTTGAAGATGAGATAACCATATCATACCATGCTTGGAAATTAAATCTACTACAAAACCTATCATGGAGACAAATGAAAAACATTACTATCAAACATGTTACACTCATACACAGACACACACTTTTCATAAATGAGGAAAACAAGGGTAAAACTAAGAATAAAATGAGAAGAAAAGTGGGCACAAGAGTTCATTCCAAAGCCAAATAAGAAGAGAAAATCTAACATTTTTTATTGATTAAAGGAAACTATTACAAGCTATTACAAAGACAAAGCTAAAGCAAAAACAAAATTGAAAGAAAAAGGGTAAAGAAATCTCCTTACATAGCAAGGAAATCACGGATGCAGCCCACAAAAAGACACTAAAATGGCCCAAAAATCTGAACCCTTGGACCTTACAGAAATGGGCAATTTA
Source organism: Platanthera guangdongensis (assembly GCA_039583875.1). NCBI lineage: Eukaryota > Viridiplantae > Streptophyta > Magnoliopsida > Asparagales > Orchidaceae > Platanthera > Platanthera guangdongensis. The sequence continues at coordinate 60,357,760 of CM077166.1, read as the reverse complement.
TAGGCAAAAAATTCTAAGTACACGCCCTAGGTCACGGGCGTGTAGGGGGGGGGGGCGTGTCAGTACTATTCATGAAGGGGGCCGACGATTGGACAGGAAAGTTGACTTCGAGCTGAGTTCGCGGCAGTCACGCCCCAGGTCACGGGCGTGACTCTGGGCGTGTCGAGGAGGTAGAACCGGGCGCGGGTTGCGTCAAAAGTCTTTGGCAGCATCTTGTCGGGCAAGCTGGAAAGGTCACGCCCCAGGTCACGGGCGTGACTCTGGGCGTGTCAGTTGGTGTCGACACTCGATGAATGTCGAGCGGAAAGTGTTGAGTTGAAATCGTTGAGCTGAGATTGAGTCACGCCCTAGGTCACGGCCGTGACTCTAGGCGTGACGCGGGTTCGACGATCATTGAACTGAATTCATCGAGTGGAGGGGACACGGGCTGCTGTCACGCCCCGTGTCGGGTGACACGGGCGTGTCGCCAGGCGTGACAAGCTTTTTACTTCAGAAATCATCCGATTTCATGGGAAATGCAATGTCACGGCCCGGTCACGGGCGTGACCAAATTGTCACGGGCGTGTACTGCCCAATTTTGGCAGATTTTGAAATTTTTCTGCAAAATTAAAGAAAACAAGTTAGTAGTAAATTTACAAGAGGAGTATTTTATTGGACAAAAATAGGAAAAAATGACGAAAATAAATTAAAACAACTAAATTAATGTACATAAAAATACGTATATTTACAATTCATCAATATAGAAATGGGGAGTTTGTATATTAGTGGACATTTGCTGTGCTGAGTTCATCTAACCTAAAAAGCTGCGCTAGAATGTTTTGAGGCAGGACATGAGTAGATTTTGATTTCCAAACGTAATTCCGACGCTTGTCCATGAAATATGGCATGGTGCCCCGGCCGGACCCACCGTTATATTCCATGTGATGAGTGGAGGCATTACAAAGTGGGATCAGAGCCAGGATTGAGATTTTTTGGAGGGAGAACATATTGAACTCACGAATGTCCACTAGGAATGTTATACCTACACGTAAGGAGCATCACCATGTATGCAATGTATAATTAACGTTATGAAATGGATGATTAATTGTGTTTTGTACATTGATAGGTGGCGAGGAGTGGTGTTGGGCAGTCTGAGCCCCAGCGTTCGGACGAGAGTGCAGCACCAGTTGAAGAACCTACACCTCCCTCGGCGGAGACCATACGTGTGGTGACTGAGATGGTGCTTGCAGTGTTACAGGCACATCCTACTGGGCAGGCAAGGCCTGCATGGGTGCCAGTATGGCCTGGTGAAAGGCAAGAGCACGCTGCAGTTGTGGTGGACGAGCAAGCAATGGATGAGCAGTTGAAAAGTTTTATGTAATTTCATCCACCTACGTTTGGTGGGGAGACTTCCGCAACACAAGCGAAAGATTGGCTTGCAAGGGTGAAGAGGATCCTAGCTGCAATCAGGACTGCAGAGGAGCAGAAAGTGACCTTAACCACTTTTTTGCTGGAAGGAGATACGAGACTGTGGTGGGATGATGTGGAAGTTGTTGGGTATTGTATCCACAATGAACCTGATTTGAAGAAGCCCCTGGACAAGCTAAGGTCAATAGACAATGTATTTGATAAAATCTTTTAAGTTGTGCTTGCAGTTCTTCCACGCTAAGTGCACACCAATGTCAGGGTGCAGTAGGTCAATATACACGGGTCTGCACGACGTAATCCCTCGTTGTGCAGATCAGTGTGTTGGCCTACATGTACTCTCTCTATTGGAGTGCACTTACTTTCAAGTACAGGGCCGTGTTTATGCAAGAGAAGACAAGGAGCACGGATGGGTCGAGGAGCAGCTCTTGGGTGGAAAGACGAAAATTCATCTAAGTGTAAATCGACGAGAATCACCAAGTGATTCTCGCCGATTCGGCGAGAATCACAAGGGATTCTCGCCGATTCGTCGAGAATCAGTGGTTGATTCTCGCCGAACTCGTTCCAGCCTCTTCTAAGCGAGCACCTCTGCTTCTAAGTAAGAATCGACGAGAATCACCAAGTGATTCTCGCCGATTCGGCGAGAATCACTAGTGATTCTCGTCGAATCGTCGATAATCACTGGTTGATTCTCACCGTCTCGACCTGGCCTAAAGCAGTGCGTGCAACCAAGGCAAATTCGACGAGAATCATCTTTGATTCTCGCCGAATCGTCGAGAATCACCTTTGATTCTCGGCGACTCGGCGAGAATCACTTTCGATTCTCACCGATTTTGACTTGGGCGTTTTTCTGGAACTTCCTGAACCGGATTCTGCCGCTGTTAAGGTTCTGGACCGGGACTTAGGGATTCTGCTTGTGGGTCCCACAACGGTCATTTTTGAAAGCGTCTACAGTATATATATACGGGTATTTTGAACGGAATACCCAGACAGAAAGAAGCCGAGCAAGAGCAAACCCTAAAATCGCGAAATCGCTCCGCCGCATCCGTCGCCGCTCGCGCTAGTCAGTCGCCGCTACTGATCGCTTTTCTTCCCGATCTCCGGCGACAGAAGCTTAGCCAAGCTTAGAGTCTCACGCGTCTATCAAGAGATCTCTTGTCTCTCGATTTGTTGATCGGGAAGAACTTCCCCGTCCGAATCGATCGAGGCGACCGATCCTCGTGTGACCGTTGGAAGACCAAGCTAGCTTCGCTATGAAGATTGGATCTCTAAGTTCAGCAGCCGCTCATCATCATAGCCACCGATCCCGAAGCAAGCCGCCGCTCGTCTTGTCGCCGTCGGTTCCGGGGAGATCCTTTCCAAGAGAGACCAAGGTTGTAGACTCTTCGTTGACTTCACGAACACGTCGTCGAACGAAGAGGAACACCGTAGTCTCCAAACGAAGTTTGTATCTCGTGTACATTCTATTTTACTTTTGTTGTAAAGGAACGATTGTTCCGTGTTGTAAGGGTTGGGTGCAACCCGGGTTGTGGGAGTGTTGACTCCTACGTGTGGAAGGGCTCCTTTCGATAGTGCAAGGATTGGATTTCAATCCTGTTGGAGAAGTGACCGAGTCGTCCCTTGTTGGGAGATAGGTCGAAGGGGGAAAGTGGATGTACCCAAGTCGGGGAACCACCATAAATTGCCTGTGTATTCTGTGTGCTGTGCTGTTTGTTTTTATTGTGCAGGTACCGTCTTAAATTCCGCAAATACGCTTCACGTCACCTATTCCCCCCCATAGGTGAACATAGTTGACACTAGGTGGACTTTCAAGTGGTATCAGAGGCAGGTTGCTCATCAAAAAGGTTAACACCTTGAGTTGAATCCTGCCACTAGTGTCAAGAAGGAAGCAAACATCTACTATGGACGGGCTCAAGTTCTCCGGCAAGATCCCAGAGTGCACCAGGCTCAACTTTCCTATCTGGAAGGAAAGGATCCGGTTCTACATGGAAGCAGTGGACCCTCGACTCTTCATGATCGTGCAGGAGGGACCTTATGTCCCCACTAAGGCCTCCACCATTGACCCCACCAAGAAAGTGCCAAAGACACTTTCTGAAATGGACAAGGACGAGATGGTGCTAGTGGGACTTGACATGAAGGCACGGAACATTCTGGTCAGCGCAGTTGATGACTCTATGATGCAAAACTTCAGCAACTGCAGGACAGCACAGGAGATCTGGCAGTGCCTGATCATCCTAATGGAGGGCACGGATGAAGTGAGGGATGATCGGAGATCCCTCCTGAACTAGAAATATGAGGCCTTCAGACAAGGGCCTAAGGAAGAGATCGGGGTCACCTACGAGAACTTCCTAAAGATTGTCAATGCCCTCAAGGGCTACGGAAGAGTGTTCACTAATGGTGAACTCAATGACAAATTCCTTAGGTCCCTTACTAAGGAATGGGACACAAAGATCTGCGCCATCAGAGAATTTGGCAGACTAGCAGAAACTGATCCACAAATTCTGTTTGGGAAGCTGATGTCCTATGAGCTTCAGCTGAACACCAGAAAAGCAGAAGAAGAAGCAGAGAAAGCGGCAGCCAAAGAAAAGGCTGTGGCTCTAAAAGCCAGTCACTCTAGAAAAGGCAAGGGTGCGGTTTCATACCGTGCCAGGAAAAAGGATGAGGAGGAGGACTCCGAGCCATGCTCCTCCAGCTCAGAGCTGTCGGAGGAGGATTTCTCCCTCATCACTCGAGAATTCAAGAAGTTCCTCAAGATGAGGAATCAAAGAAAGAGAGACGGCTCCTCCTCCAGGCATCAGAAGAAAAATTATTCTTCTGACAGGTATGCATCTAGACCGAACAAACATCGCTCCTCTGACATTATTTGCTTTGGATGCAATAAGCCAGGACACGTCGTGGCCGACTGCTATCAAGGCAAGAGAGAAAAAGGGAAAGAAGAGGAGAACAAATCCTCTAGAGATAAGAAGAAGGAGCGGAGCTACATTGCCAAAAGGCCAAAGACACTGAGTGAGTCTGATTCCTCAGACTCCAGTGATGATGAGGAAGCCTACTTCGGGCTGGTGGGTCGCTCTGACTCAGAAGGAGAATGCCCCCCGTTTACTGGGAAGGTAAAAGCTCACACCCCTCTCTCCGACTCCGACTCTGATCCTGAGTCTCAGGATGATGAACCTGAGGATAGCCTTTCGGCCCGTGAAGCTGAGCTCCTCGAGAAGTATGAGCTTCTGTTCAACACTTTCGAGGAGTGCCGAAAGAGATTGAAGGCTGAGAAAAAGGAAGTAAAATTCCTTAAGGGTGAGTGTGTTTCCTTAAGGGAAGAGGTCACCAGTTTGATCTATCTCCGACAGGAGCACCTTGACCTGACCTCAAAGCATTCAGAGTCTTTGAAGCTCCTTGATCTTAAGCAGGAGGAAGTCGACAAGTTGGAAGAACAACTTGCGGCAGAAAGGAAGATCGTCAAGAGCTTCTCTATGCCAAAAACAGTTCTTCCAGTTGTTGATACCTTCTCTGCTCAGGCCAAAGGAGCTGGCTTGGGGCATGTAGGGGTATCTGGTTCCTCCTCCAGGAGAAACAGGAACCAGAGGAAGAATAAGGCCGCCAAGAAGGCCTCTGCTGATGAAAAGGGAAAGGCTCCGCTTAGTCCTGTTGCGTTCAGAAAGTCTGGCTTTCCTTGCAGCCAACATGACTTTGAGTCAACATTTGGCCATCATTTCCGGCCCTCGGTTGCAAAGCCAAAGAGCCGATATGACGGTTGGACCTTTCCCCGGAACTTCGGTGAGAGTGCCTTCAAGGCACCTTATGAGGAAATCCACATGGGAAATTATGGTCCGTTCTCTAGGGCCATAATGGAAAGCAGGCACCAAAAGCCAAGCCTGTTATACAGAAGGTGATGAAGTCATGTGACTGCTGTCATCATGAGGCCTCCACCTCCAGATCCAAGGCCCCAGCTGTACCCACCGTTCCCAGGGTAAGGCAGGAGCCTAGGAAGAGGTACAACAGATTCGACTGTTGGTGCTGTGGCAAAGTCGGTCACTTTGCCGTGGATTGTTGGTTTAATCCAAGGTATTACGAGACTCCTCATGTTAGCAATGCGAGGCCGACCACTCGTAGGGTTAACCACCCGAGGGGGAGTATGCTAACCAGGAATCTAGGACCCAAGTTCGATTGGGTTCCTAAGGCAAATTAATTTTGTTTTGCAGGAATGTCCAAAGGCCACCAAAACGCCGATCTGGTACTTGGACAGTGGATGCTCCCGGCATATGACGGGGACAAGAAGCCTGCTGCGTGATTACACTCCAGTCGAGAATGGACCCAAAGTCATCTTTGGAGGGTCAGATCGAGGAGTCACCAGAGGTTACGGTATGATTTCCGACGGTATAATCTCTATCACCGACGTGGCTTATGTTGAAGGGCTAAACCATAACTTGATCAGTGTAAGTCAGTTATGTGACAAAGGTTATAACGTTAAGTTCTGCAAGGATAAATGTCTGATAACTTCACGTACCTCTTCTGAGACGGTATTATCAGGCATTAGGAGCAGAAACATCTTCTGCTTAGATTTTCTCAGTTTAGATTCTTCTACCCCCGTATGCCTAGTGGCAACAGGCAGTGCATCTCTTTGTGATCAATGGCACAAGAGATTGGCACATATTAATTTCAAGACAATTAGTATGCTGTTTTCTAAGAACTTAGTAAGGGATGCTCCCAGTATCAAGTGCATCAAAGATAGCCCCTGTCCTGCATGCCAGATGGGCAAACAGACTCGGGCTACCTTTAAGAGCATCGCAGACAAAGACTCTTCCCGATGTCTCTACCTCTTACATATGGACTTGTTTGGTCCAATGCAAGTTCATAGCTTGGGAGGCAAGTCCTATACGCTAGTGATAGTTGATGATCATTCTCGGTTTACTTGGGTGTTCTTTTTGAAACGAAAGTCAGATACGTTTGACATCTTCACTAGTTTTGTCAAGCAGGTTCAGAACGAATTTAACTGCTCAGTGGTCAAAATCAGAAGTGACCATGGAACAGAATTCGAATCTGGTGTTATGACAAAATTTTATGAAGAACAAGGTATCTTTCATGAGTTTTCCTCCCCGCGCACTCCTCAGCAAAATGGAGTTGCGGAGAGGAGAAACAGAACCCTCATTGAAGCCTGCACGACAATGTTGAAAGACGCTTCTCTCCCGGAATACTTCTGGGCAAAGGCTGTCAATACAGCTTGTCATGTACAAAATCGAGCATTGATCAACAAGCATCATCGTAAGACGCCTTACGAGCTACTGAAAGGCAGGAAGCCAACCATGTCCTACTTGAGGATTTTTGGTTGCAGATGCTATGTACTGAATAATGTGAAGTACCCACGTACTAAATTTGGTGAAAAATGCTTCGAAGGCATATTCATGGGCTATAGTTCCCATAGTCGGGCATATAGGGTTTTCAATAAGAAAACCCTAGTGGTAGAAGAATCAATAAATGTTGTATTTGATGAAGGAAGTTTGCTTAACAGCAATTCTTCCAGTGGTCTTCTTGAAGATGCAGGTGCACGACTTGAGCAACTAAGTCTGGATGAGACCGCTAAAGATGACACTCCGAAGTACGTCAAAGTTTCCACTTCCACGTCTTGTGAAAATGTTGAAGATCAAAATGGAACAAATCACTTAGAAGAAGGAGAAGCCCAAGAAGTAGTCGAAGCCCCAGACGCTAGACTTGTAGAGCTCCGACATGTGAGGGATCATCCTAGAGATCAGATCATCGGAGATCCTCGTGTCGGTGTCAGGACTCGAAGAGGTACTATTAACGAAGTATTGCATCTTAGCTTCTTGTCACAGGTTGAGCCAAAGAAGTTCGACGAGGCGAACAAGGATGCGGCATGGATTCTGGCCATGCAAGATGAACTCCATCAATTCGAACGCTGCAACGTTTGGACGCTTGTTCCCAGACCATACAAGCAGAATGTGATTGGCACCAAGTGGATCTTCAGAAACAAACTGTATGAACATGGTGTCATCATAAAGAACAAGGCAAGGCTGGTGGCTCAAGGTTATAGACAGGAGGAGGGGATTGACTTTGACCAGACTTTCGCACCAGTAGCAAGGCTCGAGGCAATCAGATTTTTTCTGGCGTACGCTTCGCACAAAGGATTCACAGTTTATCAAATGGACGTGAAATCAGCATTCCTGAACGGAGATCTGAAAGAGGAAGTATACGTCGCTCAACCCCCAGGTTTTGTCGACCCTACCTTTCCCAATCATGTCTATTTTCTTAATAAAGCATTATATGGGTTAAAACAAGCTCCACGAGCTTGGTATGAGACTTTATCTTGTTTTCTTCTTGAGAACAAGTTCTCTAGAGGTAAAATAGATAAAACATTGTTTCTCCGGGAAGTCAAAGGCAAGATTTTGCTGGTACAAATCTATGTCGATGACATAATCTTCGGTTCAACGGACAACAATCTTTGCAAAAAGTTTTCTAAACTTATGCAAGGAAAGTTTGAAATGAGCAGTATGGGAGAGCTCAAGTATTTCTTGGGACTTCAAGTGAAACAGTCTGAGGATGGAATCTTCATCTCTCAGACGAAGTTCACAAATGAACTCCTTAAGAAATTCGGTATGGAGAATGCAACCTCTATGAGGACTCCAATGGGATCCACTATGTCTCTGGATAAGGATGAGAAAGGTAAACCTTTCGATGAAACCAAATACAGAAGCATCATTGGATCCCTGCTCTTCCTTACTGCCAGTAGACTGGATATTATGTTCTCCACATGTGTCTGTGCCAGATATCAGGTGAATACTAAGGAATCTCACTATGTCGCTGCGAAGCGAATTCTAAGATACCTTAAAGGTACTCCCAATCTTGGCTTGTGGTACCCGAGAAACAATGATGTCGAGCTAATAGGTTTTTCAGATGCTGATTTTGCAGGGAGTAGGGATGACAGGAAAAGCACTTCCGGGACGTGTCAATTCCTCGAAAGAAGGCTTATCTCATGGAACAGCAAGAAGCAGAATTGTGTAGCTACCTCCACAGCAGAGTCTGAGTACATTTCAGCAGGAAGCTGTTGCGCACAACTACTATGGATCAGAAACCAGTTAGCCGACTACGACCTTCAGTTCAAGGAAGTTCCAATGTACTGCGACTCCTCCAGTGCAATTGTCATTGCCAACAATCCTGTATCGCACAGGAGAACGAAGCATATTGAAGTGCGCTACCACTTCATTCGGGAGCACGTGGAGAACAAGGACATCTCTCTCTGTTATGTCCCCACGGACAAGCAGATTGCTGATATATTCACAAAGCCCTTAGACGAGGCCAAGTTCAATCTTTTCAAGACTGAATTGGGGATGCTCAATTATGAGGAATGAAGACTACAGAAGCTCCAGGCTCGTGCACGATCTGAGGGGGAGCAAGGAACTCAAGTGTGAGCACAGACGCAAGAACTAAGGGGGGTCAAGGGGTCGAATGCTACCGACCCCGATTTGCAGAAGCCGAAAAGGGGGAGATTACCCTCTCGGCTAAGGCTAAGGTGGCTCCAAGCTTGCTTCCAAGAAATTGGTATTGGTAATGGATAACCCACTCAACTTACTTTTAAGTTTATGGTTTTCATTCCCATTTGCTCTATTCACCTTAGCTTGTAAGGTTTAGGCTTCTTCAAATATGGGGAGATTGTTGGGTATTGTATCCACAATGTACCTGATTTGAAGAAGCCCCTGGACAAGCTAAGGTCAATAGACAATGTATTTGATAAAATCTTTTAATTTGTGCTTGTAGTTCTTCCACGCTAAGTGCACACCAATGTCAGGGTGCAGTAGGTCAATATACACGGGTCTGCACGACGTAATCCCTCGTTGAGCAGATCACTGTGTTGGCCTACGTGTACTCTCTCTATTGGAGTGCACTTACTTTCAAGTACAGGGCCGTGTTTATGCAAGAGAAGACAAGTAGCACGGATGGGTCGAGGAGCAGCTCTTGGGTGGAAAGACGAAAATTCGTCTAAGTGTAAATCGACGAGAATCACCAAGTGATTCTCGCCGATTCGGCGAGAATCACAAGGGATTCTCTCCGATTCATCGAGAATCAGTGGTTGATTCTCGCCGAACTCGTTCCAGCCTCTTCTAAGCGAGCACCTCTGCTTCTAAGTAAGAATCGACGAGAATCACCAAGTGATTCTCGTCGAATCGTCGAGAATCACTAGTTGATTCTCACCGCCTCGACCTGGCCTAAAGCAGTGCGTGCAACCAAGGCAAATTCGACGAGAATCATCTTTGATTCTCGCCGAATCGTCGAGAATCACCTTTGATTCTCGGCGACTCGGCGAGAATCACTTTCGATTCTCACCGATTTTGACTTGGGCGTTTTTCTGGAACTTCCTGAACCGGATTCTGCCGCTGTTAAGGTTCTGGACCGGGACTTAGGGATTCTGCTTGTGGGTCCCATAACGGTCATTTTTGAAAGCGTCTACAGTATATATATACGGGTATTTTGAACGGAATACACAGACAGAAAGAAGCCGAGCAAGAGCAAACTCTAAAATCGCGAAATCGCTCCGCCGCATCCGTCGCCGCTCGCGCTAGTCAGTCGCCGCTACTGATCGCTTTTCTTCCCGATCTCCGGGACAGAAGCTTAGCCAAGCTTAGAGTCTCACGCGTCTATCAAGAGATCTCGTGTCTCTCGATTTGTTGATCGGGAAGAACTTCCCCGTCCGAATCGATCGAGACGACCGATCCTCGTGTGACCGTTGGAAGACCAAGCTAGCTTCGCTACGAAGATTGGATCTCTAAGTTCAGCAGCCGCTCATCATCATAGCCGCCGATCCCGAAGCAAGCCGCCGCTCGTCTTGTCGCCGCCGGTTCCGGGGAGATCCTTTCCAAGAGAGACCAAGGTTGTAGACTCTTCGTTGACTTCACGAACACGTCGTCGAACGAAGAGGAACACCGTAGTCTCCAAACGAAGTTTGTATCTCGTGTACATTCTATTTTACTTTTGTTGTAAAGGAACGATTGTTCCGTGTTGTAAGGGTTGGGTGCAACCCGGGTTGTGGGAGTGTTGACTCCTACTTGTGGAAGGGCTCCTTCCGATTGTGCAAGGATTAGATTTCAATCCTGTTGGAGAAGTGACTGAGTCGTCCCTTGTTGGGAGATAGGTCGAAGGGGGAAAGTGGATGTACCCAAGTCGGGGAACCACTATAAATTGCCTGTGTATTCTAAGTGCTGTGCTGTTTGTTTTTATTGTTCAGGTACCGTCTTAAATTCCGCAAATACGCTTCATGTCACCTATTACCCCCCCATAGGTGAACATAGTTGACACTAGGTGGACTTTCAAGTGGTATCAGAGGCAGGTTGCTCATCAAAAAGGTTAACACCTTGAGTTGAATCCTGCCACTAGTGTCAAGAAGGAAGCAAACATCTACTATGGACGGGCTCAAGTTCTCCGGCAAGATCCCAGTGTGCACTAGGATCAACTTTCCTATCTGGAAGGAAAGGATCCGGTTCTACATGGAAGCAGTGGACCATCGACTCTTCATGATCGTGCAGGAGGGACCTTATGTCCCCACTAAGGCCTCCACCATTGACCCCACCAAGAAAGTGCCAAAGACACTTTCTGAAATGGACAAGGACGAGATGGTGCTAGTGGGACTTGACATGAAGGCACGGAACATTCTGGTCAGCGCAGTTGATGACTCTATGATGAAAAACTTCAGCAACTGCAGGACAGTACAGGAGATCTAGCAGTGCCTGATCATCCTAATGGAGGGCACGGATGAAGTGAGGGATGATCGGAGATCCCTCCTGAACCAGAAATATGAGGCCTTCAGACACGGGCCTAAGGAAGAGATCGGGGTCACCTACGAGAACTTCCTAAAGATTGTCAACGCCCTCAAGGGCTACGGAAGAGTGTTCACTAATGGTGAACTCAATGACAAATTCCTTAGGTCCCTTACTAAGGAATGGGACACAAAGATCTGCGCCATCAGAGAATTTGGCAGACTAGCAGAAACTGATCCACAAATTCTATTTGGGAAGCTGATGTCCTATGAGCTTCATCTGAACACCAGAAAAGCAGAATAAGAAGCAGAGAAGGCGGCAGCTAAAGAAAAGGCTATGGCTCTAAAAGCCAGTCACTCCAGAAAAGGCAAGGGTGCAGTTTCATACCGTGCTAGGAAAAAGGATGAGGAGGAGGACTCCGAGCCATGCTCCTCCAGCTCAGAGCTGTCGGAGGAGGACTTCTCCCACATCACTCGAGAATTCAAGAAGTTCCTCAAGATGAGGAATCAAAGAAAGAGAGACGGCTCCTCCTCCAGGCATCAAAAGAAAAATTATTCTTCTGACAGGTATGCATCTAGACCGAACAAACATCGCTCCTCTGACATTATTTGCTTTGGATGCAATAAGCCAGGACACGTCGTAGTCAACTGCTATCAAGGCAAGAGAGAAAAAGGGAAAGAAGAGGAGCACAAATCCTCTAGAGATAAGAAGAAGGAGCGGAGCTACATCGCCAAAAGGCCAAAGACACTGAGTGAGTCTGATTCCTCAGACTCCAGTGATGATGAGGAAGCCTACTTCGGGCTGGTGGGTCGCTCTGACTCAGAAGGAGAATGCCCCCCCATTTACTGGGAAGGTAAAAGCTCACACCCCTCTCTCCGACTCCGAATCTGATCCTGAGTCTCAGGATGATGAACCTGAGGATAGCCTTTCGGCCCGTGAAGCTGAGCTCCTCGAGAAGTATGAGCTTCTGCTCAACACTTTCGAGGAGTGCCGAAAGAGATTGAAGGCTGAGAAAAAGGAAGTAAAATTCCTTAAGGGTGAGTGTGTTTCCCTAAGGGAAGAGGTCACCAATTTGATCTCTCTCCGACAGGAGCACCTTGACCTTACCTCAAAGCATTCAGAGTCTCTGAAGCTCCTTGATCTTAAGCAGGAGGAAGTCGACAAGTTGGAAGAACAACTTGCGGCAGAAAGGAAGATCGTCAAGAGCTTCTCTATGCCAAAAACAGTTCTTCCAGTTGTTGATACCTTCTCTGCTCAGGCCAAAGGAGCTGGCTTGGGGCATGTAGGGGTATCTGGTTCCTCCTCTAGGAGAAACAAGAACCAGAGGAAGAATAAGGCTGTAACATCCCATGTTACTTCTGGACCCCTCAACTTAGATTGGGTTAGGCATGGGGTGAGATTTAAGAAGATCAACTAGGTTTGACCCTAGGTAGTGGGTGGTGGCCATGTGGGGCCCACTATAAGACCATAGTCAAACTAGGTGAAACTAGCCTAAGTGGGGACCCTAGCCACACCATGACCCCACCACATTGCCCTAACCCTAAAGACAATCTAAGTGGACCCTAGGGTATGTCACTGGGTCAACATTTTGACCCCAATTGACCAAAGTCAACCTTGGGCTTAATTTGGTCAAACCCACACTCATAGGCCTAATTAACCTAAGTGGGGCACCCCCTTGACCCAAACCAAGTTGGGTGGTGCCACTAGACCCATTTCCACCAAGTAGGGTCAGTCCACCCACCATGGTTGACCAAGTCAACTCCCCAAGTCAACAAGTCAACAAATTGACCTAAAGGAATGAAATGAAGGCCAAGCCATTTCCCCTTGGACCAAGCCCACCAAAATTGGCCCATAGTCAGCCCAAGTGAACAAGACCAGTCCTACCCCTCTAAATCAGGAGAGAGAATACATGCAAGGGGGTAAAATTGGGATTTTTAGGAGAAGAGGAGAGAGAAAGGGGAATGAAGAAAATGGTGGCCACATGGCCACCCCATCAGTTGGTTTTGGCTGCCCAAAACCAGGTGGCCGACCTCCCCTCTTCATTTCCAGCAGAAAACCAGGGCTGTGAGCCACATGGCACCATGGGTGAAGCCTCCAAAGCTCAAACCGAGCTCACTTTGGAGTTAACTCCACATATAGCCCACCTCAGTCCAAATAGACCTCACCAACAGCTTCAGGAGACAGAAAGGACTGGAATTCGACTGCTTGATCATGGAGAACGGTGGAGATTTGAGCTTTCGGGGTGGAGCTCGTCGGCGCACCACCACCACGGCAAACCGCCGCCGGACCCGCAGCCAAGCCTCGATTCAGGTTCGTTTCACCTCACCTCTACCCGTACTAGCATCTTAGATCGATTAGGAGAGATATCGGGCTCAACTGAGCCCGATGCCATGTGAGAAAAACGAGAAATTTCCATGCTTTTGAAACCGCTCGGGTTCGCCGTCGCCGCCGTCTTCCGCCGCCCCATCGTCGGGAAATGATAGCCACCACCACCGTGAAGGTGATGGCACCGTTGGCCGGAGGTGGCGCCGCCTCAGCTGGCCGGAAACTGCCAGCGAAGTTGCTCCAGGTCGGCTCGATCTCAGCCGTTGGCTGGAGGTAGGAGATGACCGGATTCCGTCGGTTTATGCTTTAAGATTCGTGCGTGATTTATTAATATGAATTAATTTGATGTGATGAATAGTATGATTCCTGTCACATAAATACAGTCCTTTTGCATGTTGTTGTTAGGCCTCTTAGATGCATTTCCAGAACTTAGCCTCTTAATGAAAAATGTATCCAAGGGTCTTATCTTTAATTTGCCACCCTAAACATGTGATTTGGAGTAGTGTACAGTCCTGTAGGACATTTCTCCTAGGACTGGTCCTAGAGTAGGGCAGAAATTAAATTGGATGCCTAGGTCAAACTATTGGTCACCATGGCCCCAAATTTTGGGCACATGCATGATTAGGGCATACTGAGCTCCTGCCAAAATGTAGGAATTTTTAGAGAATATTTTCCTATAGTTTTTGCTAAAATAGCAAAATATAAATAAATGAAATATAAGGAGTTCTACACCTCCCCATGGTCCCAAATTTTGGTGGTAGGTCCGTGGGGACATCCTTGGTGCATTATAAAATATTCAGCACCTTGGGTTCACTGCATGTTGGAGAATCCACTTGCATGTGTTAGCTTATGTTATGCCTTGGTGTGCAATTAGTAAAAATGCAAATATGGTGTATTTAGCCCAATGGTGACATGCAAAGGTCTTGGAATTATTTTCAGTGGTTCATTAGGGTAAATTTCATCCCTCAAATTAATCATGAAATTTTTGGACTCAAAAATTCCATTTATTGGAGTTTATTTTAAATATAGCTATTTTGGAAATAAAATTGGAAAATAGGTTTTCCTCAAGTACAAATCCTAAAATTTTGCCAAGGCATAGATAATGTCACAAATGACTTAGGAAAAATATGTTTCCTCTGTGTTGAAGAACCTTTGGAGTAGATGTCTTAAATTGCCCATTTTACCCTTATTTTATTAATTCTTGAAATAATGGATATATACCTCTGAAAAATTTGGAATTTATTCTACTGCCATGAAATGGTATTATTAGTTTTGCAAGAATTTCTCAGAATTAATGGATGCATTGTTGTTTGTTAAATTAATACAATGACATTTTGGTAAATATCTTATAATGGAATTTTATAGGCCATTTCACAATAAATGTTGATGATACTCTGCCAATAGTCATAAATTAGTGTCCTAAAAGTTCTGCAATTTTCCTGGAACTTTTGAGTACATAATGCCTATACTTTATTTGGAAAATGGAATTTGTGTGGAATTGATATTAAATAGGAAATGAGAATAAATAATTTAAGGAAAATTATGAAACTCTGTAGGCAGCAATATTTTATCAATATACATCTCAGGAAAAATTTCCTAGGTCAGTGGATACTTAATCATACTACTTCATGTGTAAAATGACATATTGTTTAAATTAAAAGATTTAATTAAAGGACTAATTGGCCGAGAAAAATTATGAGAATTTATATGGTAGTTCCCCTAGTCAATACCATCCTAAGATAAATATTTAGAGGCAAGATGCCTTAAGGATTTGAAGATCATATTTTTGGGTAACCATAGGACATGGTCTGCATATAACACAAATAGGTCTTTCCTTAGGGGTTACCAGGGGATTGATTATTGGCAGATGTAAGAGAGTTCAACATGAGTAACCATGGTGGGTAAAGTTGTCTTAGTGAGGGATCAAAAGTGCAAGTCTTAGTTAGCAACTGGAGTGGGGGTCGGCGGAAGACCGTCGGCATCCCGGTAACACCTTAAGTCACTAGGGTTGTACTAAAGCAATAAGGAGAGCTGGGGAGATACATGGGTAGCCATCAACTAAAATAAATATTCTTGCGAAAGAGAACGCTGGGCGTAATCCCAACACAGTTCCTAGTGCCCCTTGAGAGCCCTTCACAGGGAATACCGGGGGCAGTCCTGGGATTAACCATAAATCTCTAAGCATAATAACCCGCAGACAAGAGTAGTTTAATAGGTTAGGACATTGTTGTACCTTCTCGCCCGTTTAGGGTTGGAGGGAGTTGGTATAAAGGCACTGATGTGCGATCTCACCCGTTTGTGGTTTGAGGGAGTTGGTATAAAGGCACTAATGTGCGATCTCACCCGGGTTTGGGTTTGAGGGATTCAGGACGGGTTTTGGTCCTGCGAGCGGGAGGCTCGGTATGAATTACTTACATGTGCATAAATATCGTGGTGGGGCATGCGGTACTGGCCGTTCGTCACACCGATGGCAGTACGGTGCACCAGGCGGGTGTGAGAGTTAGAGAGGCCAGTGGGTTGTTTTACACTGCAGTCTGGAGGACGATCCCCGATAACGCACATCCGACCCAACAAGACTGACGGGTTTGTCAGCAAAGTACGTACGCGAGACTCTAGAGTGCACCTTGGACGTGTACAGAGGCGTATGAGAGGGGTCTAAGGCTTGGTAGTGTGCATACCGGTCTAGAAGCGGAGACGCCCGCTCCGCTGCTGTCGTAGCCACAGCGGTGGTACTCGAGAGTGATGCTAGCTCTCAAAAAGTGAGAACTAAAGGTCTGTGATTCACAGAGTCGTTTTGTGTGAGTTGCACTTGCCTGCGCATAAATTGCATCATATCATTCATTCATATTAGGTCATACGCTTCATAGATCCTTATCATATAAATTAGTATGGGCTCTTTTATATGATAAGTTAAATTTCCTGGAAACCCTAACTTATATATTTGTATGGGCATTTATATAAGTTAGGGTACGTTTGTGATGATAGCATAGTGGTAGTTTAGTTTATTTACTTGTTCATATTACTGTTCTTTACTTTCCTTTACTGCACCGCTCTTACTTTTTACTTGTACCGTACTTAGAACTGCTAGAGTAGAATTACATTACTTATTACAACTCTAGTTAGATATTGTCACCTGCTTCCACTTTGCTACCCCTTGTTGTCCTCCGCTTCGTCCTCCCGCTCGGTGCCTAGGAGCTGCGGGGCGAGGTGTGGAGGAAACGACTTAGTCTTTTTGACTAATGGTCGGTGACCAACTATTTTTAGGAGCCCGTGGAGATGGAGCACCAGCACGTCGAGGAGGCAGGACATGAGGAGCAGATACCGCTTCAGCAGGCTACTACCACTACTGTGCGTCCTCAGGTGGGACGAGATCTGATGTTCTAGCATAGCTTCCGCATTTATGATTTTGTGAGAGAGGGATTTGATGTACTGGGCATAAGCCCTTTTTTACTCTTTCATTTGTACTCTATTGTGGACTATTGTGATATACTATTCATTTCTTTTACATGATTGTACTATGGGACTTGTGGACTGATAGTTTTTCATATACAGTTTACTTCTTTCTTCTCATATTGGCCTACAGGTTAATGATCGTACTAGCCGGCAGAATCGGCGTATTGCGGTGTCGACTAACCCGTGAGTTAGTGCACCGTAAGACGGCGGTTCTGGGCATAAGATCCGGTAGCCCTCCTTGGTAAGGGGGAGGGGGGTCTTACAAACTGGTATCACTTGAACAACGATCATATGAGAAAGAAGTCCACAACATGGGACCACCCCCGCCCGAGCATTAGTTTGCGGACAAACTATGCAGCGGAAGCAGTGGTGTGCCCATGTGTAAAGTCACATAAATGGTCCACAAAGTACAATGTGTTAGGCCAATTTTGCTTTAAACTTACCTTTATGCAACCTCCATAGGTCGCAGCGCCACAAAATGTGGCTCCTCCCCCTCCAGCTGCCACTCCATTCCTACATACGGAGATGGGGCAGACCCTGACGGCGATTCTGGATGCCTTTAGAGCCCAGCAAGTCCCGGCTCCACAGCCAAATCCAGGGTCGAGCTGGCTGAGTGCCTTCAAGAGCCTGTCCCCACCGATATACCGTGGGACAGAGGATGCGGTGAAGACGAAAGAATGGCTGGAGGCCATACACGAGATCTTAGCGGGCATCAGCTGCCCAGTCGGCCAGGCAGTACCTCTAGCCACCTCTGTGCTGGAGGCTCATGCAAAGAGATGGTGGAAATCAGTCCGCGAGTCTACTTATGCGGACTTTGAGCTGTCAGAGATATCTTGGGAGGAGTTTGGCGATGTGTTTCTGGAGCACTTCGTCTCTGCTACGGACAGAGATGCTTTGGAGGAGAGGTTTTTGAACCTCAAACAGGGGACTAGATCAGTGATAGAGTACCAGAGAGAGTTCTCCCACTTGGCCAGGTTCGCGGGGATTCAGGACACCGATGATAGGAGGTATGCGAAGAGGTTCTACCGGGGCCTCAGAGACGATTTGAGGCAGGCCTTGATATTCATTTCTCATGGCACATCTAGGCAGATCATCGAGATGGCGAAGAAGCTGGAGGCTGACCAGCTGATGGTGCGAGCCGGAGGGAAGAGACCATTTGATGGGTCGACATCAGGTGAGAGCAGTAGGGGCTCTCAGAGAGGCAGGACCATCGGATACAGGAAGGGTGGGGGACGTCGTCGTCCCAACTTCAGGCAGGAGCAGGGGCCTCCTTCAGCATTGGCTCCCCCACCTCTACAGATGCATGATCCAAGGAGACAGGATGACCGAGGCCACCGACAAGTGGTTTGTTACGGATGCCGCCAGCCCGGGCACATCAGGTCGGAGTGCCCGCACCGATTCCATCCTCCTCCTCCTCCTCCACCTCCAGTGGCCCCAGTACAGCAGGGCCGAGGACGAGGCCGTGGACGAGGCCGAGGTCAGGGATATCACGGCAGGAGACGCGAGCAGGAGCAGATATACGCCTTGGACCTCACAGAGCCGAGGAATCCCGAGGAGGTTATCACAGGTACTTGAAGTTAATTATTGATTTCCTTGAGTTTTCAATTATATATATAGTACCTGGAACTATAGGATAACAATTAACTTTCACAAAAACAAACCTCAGGCATAGTTATGATCAGCGGCAAGCCCGCTCATACTCTCTTCGACACGGGTGCTTCACACTCGTTCGTATCCGAGACCTTCATCGACGGACTCGAAGGCGTGGAGAGGTTCCCTGGACTAGAGATGAGGGTGCGTCTACCCAATGGGTCGGAGCTGCGGACCACAGCACAATGTGATATGGAGGCCGAGATTGGCTGCAAGGCATTTGAGGCGCCGGCAACTATTCTGAAGCTGCAGGACTTTGACTTGATCTTGGGCATGGCCTGGTTGCATCGGAACCATGCCCAGATAGATTGTCTGTCCAGGAGGATCACGCTAAGACATGGCGACTCTCATGTTATCGTTGAAGGTATCCAGCCTATTTGCCACCTACTGTTATCTTCTGTACAGGCTGTGAAGGCCCATGAGCAGGGTGAAGAAGTTTATCTTGTCTGCTTCGAGATGGTGGGAACAGGGGCGACTATCTCAGATATTCCGGTGGTCCGGGATTTCTCCGACGTATTCCCGGAGAAATTGGCCGGGCTACCACCTGCTAGAGACTTGGATTTCAGGATTCAGCTAGTACCGGGAGCGAGGCCGGTGTCCCGGGCACCCTACAGGATGGCTCCCAGGGAGTTAGCAGAGTTCAGGACTCAACTACAAGAGCTAGTCGAGTCAGGATTTGTGCGGCCTAGTTCATCGCCATGGGGAGCGCCAGTTCTCTTTGTGAAGAAGAAGGACGGATCACTGCGATTATGTATAGATTACCGGGAGCTGAACCGGTTGACGGTCCGCAACACCTATCCTCTGCCTCGGATAGATGAGTTATTTGACCAGCTACAGGGAGCCTTCTGGTTCTCCAAGTTAGATTTGCGATCCGGCTACTATCAGCTCCGTATCAGGGAAGAGGACATACCGAAGACGACATTCAGTTCGCGCTATGGATTATACGAGTTCACGGTGATGCCTTTTGGGCTCACGAATGCTCCTGCTGCATTCATGAGTCTAATGAACCGTGTTTTCGAGCCTTTCTTAGACCGCTTCGTGATTGTATTCATCGACGACATCCTTATATATTCTCGGACTCAGGAGGAGCATACAGAGCACTTGGCACAGGTCTTGCAGAGGTTGAGGGAGACCCAGATGTACGCAAAATTTTCAAAGTGCCAGTTCTGGTTGCAGGAGGTGGCTTTCCTGGGGCACACGATCAGTGGGGCTGGGTTAGCAGTGGACCCAGCCAAGATAGAGACAGTGAGGGATTGGCCACGGCAGAAGACCGCATCTGACATCCGCAGTTTCTTGGGACTAGCAGGCTATTACCGCAAGTTCGTGGAGGGGTTCTCGAGGATAGCACTCCCCCTCACGTCCTTGACGAAGAAGGACACAGATTTTGTTTGGTCAGAGCGGTGTGAGTCGGCTTTTCAGGAGCTGAAGGACCGACTCATCTCATCCCCCATTCTTGCGCTTCCATCCGGTACCGAAGGATTCCAGATCTACACGGACGCCTCTTATCAGGGGATGGGTGCAGTCCTGATGCAACATGGACACGTTATTGCTTATGCTTCGAGACAGTTGAAGAAGCATGAGCATAACTATCCAGTACATGACCTAGAGCTCGGGGCTGTGGTTTTCGCCCTAAAGATATGGAGACATTACTTATATGGGATTCATTGTGACATCTTTTCAGATCACAAGAATCTCAAGTATATCGATACGCAGAAGGACCTAAACTAGAGACAGAGGAGGTGGCTGGAGTTCCTCTGTGATTATGATTACAAGATCCACTATCACCCGGGAAAAGCGAACACGGTTGCGGATGCCTTGAGCAGGAGGGCCGGCACTTTTGGACCGGAGCCCTGATTGATGTCTATAGAGCTGCTACAGATGATGGAGGACATGCACATTACCATGGTGTCCGAGACCGAGCCAGTTGTATATAGAGAGTATTTGAGCTCAGTGATCAGCGACGATGATATACAGGAGCGCTTCCGAGCACATCAGAGGCTGGATGCTGCATTATAGCCGATTTTCAGTGCCTTAGAGAGGGGCAAGGTCGAGGACTACATGCTACAGGATGATCTTCTTCGGTTCCGGGGGCACATCTACATACCAGCAGGGGGCAGTATCCGGGATGACATACTCCGAGTGGCACATTGCTCGAGATATTCAGTGCACCCCGGCATCACCAAGATGTGGGCAGATTTGCGGAGGTCTATGTATTGACCCGGGATGAAGAGGGAGATCACAGATTTTGTGACCCATTGCGTGACCTGCCAGCGTGTGAAGGCAGAATGCAAGAGCCCGGGAGGTTTACTACAGCCACTGCCAGTTCCAGAGTGGAAGTTCGAGGACATTGCTATGGAATTTGTACACGGATTGCCTCGCTCCCACTCTGGGCATGATTCTATATGGGTTATAGTGGATAGATTGACCAAGGTAGCGCGGTTTATTCCAGTTCAGAAGGATGCCCCAGTTACAGCTCTGGTGAGATTATTTTTGGAGCAGTACGTCAGATATCATGGCATCCCCAGGACTATTGTTTCGGACCGTGATGGTCGGTTCACCTCGAGCGAGTGGAGGGCCGTACATGCTTACTTGGGATCGCGGCTTACTTTTAGTACCGCCTTCCACCCGCAGACCGACGGACAGACCGAGCGGACCATCCGGACCATGGAGGACCTGCTCAGACTATGCATATTGGATACGGGGAAGCCTTGGGAGAGGCTGCTGCCATTGATCGAGTTCTCGTATAATAACAGCCACCAGGCTAGCATCAGGATGGCTCCATACGAGGCACTTTATGGGAGGAGATGCCGGACACCGCTATCATGGGTTCAGGATGTGGATACCAGGGCTCTGGGATCTGATTATATAGAGGATACTGAGGCTCAGATTCGATTGATCAGGGATCGGCTACTGGAGGCCCAGAGCAGGCAGGCAAAGTATTATGATGCTAGGCACCGGAAGGTGGAGTTCCAGGTTGGAGACAGGGTATTCTTGAAGATACGTCCAGTACACGGTGTTTCTCGGGTGCGGAGGCACAAGAAGCTCAGTCCACGATACATGGGGCCCTACCTGATCCTGGAGCGGATCGGCCCCTTGGCTTACCGACTGTGAAAGATATGGTACCTAAACACCTAGAGGGGGGGGGGTGAATAGGTGACCTAAACCTTTTTAAAACTTTGTTGGCAGCACAACAGTTATTTCACAGAATTCTACAGTTAACAGCAATCACAGAATATAAACAGTTAATCCACAGCACAGCACAGCACAGCAGACACACTAATTTATAGTGGTTCCCCAATCTTTGGGTACATCCACTTTCCCCCTTCGCCTATCTAGCAGTGTACTAGATTCGGCCAATCTTCTCCACTATCTCAGAACCCAACTAGGTTCCTACACCTCAGGCCCAAAGCCTTACACTCAGCCACCAAGGCCTACACTCAGCCACCCAGGCCTACACTCAGAGTTCTTCAACTCCTACACTCAGGCAACCAAGCCCTACCCTCAGCCTTTATAATATAGGCTTACAATTCTCTCAGATCCAATGGATCCTACAAGTTAAAATAGAAATACAATAGCTAACTCTACAACTCAGAAAATAAGAGAGAAGTTGAGAGTTTCTTGAAGAGTTCTTGGAAGAACTCAGTTAGATCCAAACTGACTTAGCTTCCTTCAAAGCTTCTTGAGTTAGAACTGAATTAGTCTGAATCTTCTGCAGTTGATCCTTGACCTCTGCTTCTTGAGATCCAGATGATTCTGAATCCTTCTTCTCAGCCTTAGTTCCAAAGACTGAATTCTTGATTGGAGCTCTCTCTCTCCAACTTCTTAGATCTGCAGTTGGACTGCCAGATCTTCTTGTGTTGATCCTCTGTGTATCACTTTTCTGATGATCTGATCAACCACTTTAATTATTCTCACTACTTGAAAGAACAACTTGTAATTCTTACATCAACAACAACTTCTGTAAACTGTGAGTGCCTATTTATAGGCTTCCTTCATGGTAACCGGCTGGTCCGGTTCATAACAGACTTCTGACTTCTCTGACAGTTGCTGTAGACCGGCTGGATCGGCAGCTGTCATGTCAACCAGTCACTTCTTGAAATTCTCTAACTGTCAGATAGTGTCGAGACTTTCTGTTCTTAAGTGTCGACACTTATAGACTGAGTGTCGACACATGCTGTGTAAGTGTCGACACAAGTCTACAAGGTGTCGACACAATTCCTTGTATGTCTCGACACTGATTCTTCTGCATGTGTCGACACTGAAATTGAGTGTCGACACAAGTACTTGTTCTTCATTCTTTAACTGTATTCTTCTAAGTGCCAACACATCTTCTTTGTGTCGACACATCTTCATGTGTTGAAACTGTCAAGTGTCGACACTACTTCTTGGTGTCGACACAAGTCTTCAATTTTGTTTCCTCGGTTGAGTGTCGACACATTCCCTTAGTGTCGACACTTGTACTTAGAATATTTTGTAAACTTTTCTGTTCTTTGCTAAGTGTCGACACAGCTCCTTGTGTCAACACTTTCTTCAAGTGTAGAGTCTTCAACTAAGTGTCGACACATTGTGCTGGGTGTCGACACTTTCTTCAAGTGTTGACTCTTCTGGTTGTGTGTCGACACATTGTGCTGAGTGTCGACACATACTTCAAGTGTTGACTCCTTTGAGTGTGTGTCGACACATTGTGCTGAGTGTCGACACATTCTTCATATGTTGACTCTGCTGTTTGAGTGTCGACACATTGTGTTGAGTGTCGACACTTGTCCTTAGTCTCTGCAGAATTTTGCTGAGTGTCGACACAACTCCAAGTGTCGACACTTTCTGGTGTAGACACAGCTCTTCTGAGTGTCGACACTTCTGCTAAGTGTCGACATAGCTTTTCTGCATTCTTCTTCACTGAGTGTCGACACTGCTCCAAGTGTCGACACTTTCTGTCAGGTGTCGACTCTTCTACCCAGGTGTCGACACAATTACTCCAAGTGTCGACACTGCTTGTCTGGGTGTCGACACAGGCTTTCTCAAGTGTCGACACTTTCCCTCTGGGTGTCGACACATGGACTTAGAAACTTTTAGCTTCAGTCCAGTGAATACCTAACCTGCACAAGTAACTCAAACAAACATCAAATACATTATGATGTATATCATTGAGTTAGGTGAGGCTTCTTCAAATCAGGTACATTTGACCAATGTACCCAACAATCTCCCCCTATTTGGAGAAGTCATAACCCTTAGTCAATGATATACACCACTCATAATTAAAACTTAGAGAATGATGTAAAGCAGGTATATGTCAACAGGATAAACTTAAACATGTAATAAAGCACACATGTATACTCATTCAGCATTATATTACAAACAAGAATTAGACACATTCTACTGAACAATCATGAAATATATTTATCAAAAATTGTTCTTACATTGTTTTAATACATTTCCATTGTTTTACAAAAATATTGCATATGTAAAAGATTACAACAATGTGTCTTAGTCTAATCTTAGTCTAGTTCTGATCAGGCTCTTTTATAACTATGCCTTTCCCAGCTTGTACTTTGGCCTTTACAGCAGCAGCAGCAGGCTCAGTATCAGCAGTCTTCTTGCCTTTGGAGTCCTTCTTCTTTTGTTCTTCAGCCTTGATTTTCTGCCTCTCAAAATAATGATAGGGCTTAGGAAAGTACTTGCTAGGCTCCACAGCTGTAGGAGGTAGCTTTCCTAACTTAGCCTTCCTTCTATGCTGGACAATGGCTTCCTGCCTAATCTCATGCTTCCTCCATTCTGCTTCTGAGAACCATTTGTTCCTCTCATGTGCATTGTCCTTGGCTGCTTTCCAGGCTGTGAGAATGATGTTCCTAGAAGTAGGGCTCCACTGTTCAAAGTCTGGTTTTTGCTCAGCCAGTTCCCTGAACTTCTTCTTTGACAGCCTTGTCTCTTCTTCTTTGTCCATAGCCTCTTGCATAGCTGCTGTAATAGGTTGAACAACCTTTTCCAGAACAACATTGGACTTTCCAGCAGTTGGGCTATACATTGTGCTGACTTCTGCATGAACCATGTCAAAATCTGGAGGTGGATAGATCACCTGAGCTACTTCCTGTTGCTCACCTCCAAGATATGCACTTTCAATACCAGATTCAGCTACATTATCATCATCACACAGGGGAGGATAGCCCAGTGTAGCTCTGATGGAGTTAGATATCCATTTGGCATGGTCAGAGCTAGCTTTGACTAACACGCTCTCCCCCTTTATGACTTCTTGTTCTACATGATCTCTTACATCATCCTTTTGGAATCTAATATGACTGTCTAAGTACCTGATTCCTTCCTTAAAATAAGGTCTAAGCTTAGTAAGCTGTTCAGAAATGACCTTCTGTGAATCTTTAATGGCAGTCTTGACAGCAGCAATTTCTTCCTGAAATACTTTATCAAATTCAGCTTTGGCAGCAGCAGATGATGTTGAAGGTTCAGCAGACTTACTCTTCAGTTCAGTGACTATTGCATTATGGGATGCAGTCAAATTATCATTCATTCTTAGTTGATTCTCCAGCACATAGCCGTGCTTTAGTGCTATATCATCTACTTGAGTCTTAATTTGTTCTTGATGTTTAGCCAGAAATACCACTGCATTTCCACCTTTGTGGAAGCATTCACTCATTTCTTTCTTATTCAGATTCATCTCAAACCTGATTGACTTGATGTCTTGAGCTATGTCAAATTGTAAAGATTTTTGGCCCTCATCAATATATTTTTCTATGGCCCTCCTGTGCTCATCCAGCTTAACTTGCATTGCTACCATTAATCCACTATAATCAGTTGATGGAGCTTGTTGGACTAGAGAGTGTTGAGCAACAGTTTGTAGAGCCTTCTTGTAGCTCTGACTCCTTCTTTTGAATACAAAGAATTTCTTCTTTTTAGCTTGTTCAGTCTCATCATCCTCAGACTCTGAAGTAGTTGCTATATTCACCCTATCCTTAGGGCTTGAGGGTTTGTCATCTTGCACATCAAGTGCTTTCTCACTTTCCTGCCTAATAGGTTCTTCCTGAACTTCCAAGATCTCCCCCTCAACAGCAGCACCCTGCTCTTCATCAGTAGCAGTCTTGTCCATGTCAAAATCCTCTTGATCTAGATTCAGAAAGAGGTCTTCCATTGTGTATTCAGGAGGTGACTGAGCAGGAGATGTACTGGGTTCATCAACTACTTTATCAGGAACTGTTTGCACACCAGCAGATGTGTCTGGGAGAACAACATCTGATTCTTGAGTTGCTTGCTGAGTTTGCTGATGGACATCAGACAAATCAGAATCTATTATAGAAAAATCTAAAGTATTGAGGTCAGAAAGTACCTCTTGGATGATTATTGTAGCTTGCTCACTCTCCAGTGTAGAGGGTTGTTCTACAGCTGGAGGCTCCCCCTGTCTTGGATCCTTTTGCATGGGGCTAGCTGTAGGCAGCTCCCCCTGGATTTCAGCTGGCTCTTGAGGAGCAGGTGACTTCTCTGCAGCCACATCCTCATGACTATCAGGAGTGAAAACAATATGTTCTTCACTACCTGAACTGCTGGAGGACTCCTGAGTCACAGGAGCTATCTTCCTCTTCTTCTTTGGGGGTGAATCTTTCTTAGAAACTTGCTTCTCAGGGGTAGGAACTTCCTTAGACAGCACTCTTTCCCATTTTGAAAGTATCCTCATATCCATCCTTCTCATGTGGTTGATTTTGCTACCTGCAGCAGTGCTCATTACCTCTGGTATTGTACCAGCCAGGTAGAGACTAAGTATCCTGCCCAGATTGGGCTTCTTCAGACTCTCCTTAATTTTGTCAAACACAACCATGGACCAGTCTGTTTTTAGGTTGAAAATGATTCTGGTCATAACACTGAACATGGAGGCTGACACCCTGTCATGCCCTCCAGTCTTACTGAGTATTACTTTACCCACAATTTCTGACAAGAATTTTCCTTGAGTATTCATTCCTCTCCTGTTGAATACTGATCCTATCTTTAGCTTAGGATCTAGTCCACACCAGGTAAGTGCTTCCCTGGTCTTAGATGTTGTCACTTCCTCTTATTCCTAAACTTTAGGTAGCTGAAGTACCTTTCTCAGAGATTTGGGTGAAATCTTGACCTTGGTGCCATGCACCCTTGATTTGATTCTGTAGCCTGAGTCATCTACAGACGCTCCCGTTAGGAATTCAAGAACTTCCTTCTTCCATATTTTAGTTGGTTCAGAAACCAAGTACTTCAATCCTGAATCGGTGACTAGGGTTACCACCGATTTTATTTCTTGATCGCCATCGTCGAATGCGCCACGAACCAGTTCATAGCCTTCATTGACGTTCTCTTCGAGCTTGGGAGCCATTAGGGTTTGGAGAATTAGTCTTTAGAAGAGAGAAATGTCGACACAGTAGTTTGGTCTCGAAACTCTGAAAGCGTGTCGACACACAAAGATAGAATCCTATTTATACCTTTCTGGTTTGAAGACGAACAGGCGGGATGGATTACTCAAGATGTGTTGACACTGGCAATAAGTGTCGACACTGACTTATAATGTCTCGACACTCATGTGTCGACACAAGTTTAGTCAACAGATTTTATGTGTCGACACTTGGTTAAGTGTCGACACCACACTACTCGACATGTAGTCGAGACTTTACTTAGAAAATTCTGAGTAAAACTTAAGTGTCGACACCTTATTGAATGTGTCGACACCAACTCGACATGTGTCGACACTAACATTCTGAAGTGTCGACACCAACTTCCTAGATGTGTCGACACCATTTTCCTGAAGTGTCGACACTTACTATTATGTGTCGACATAGACTTGTCTATGTGTCGACACCTTTTTACTTAGCCAATTTTTGGTTCTGTAAACTTAGTCTAAGTTTATCATACCTAGTTCAATTTTGAACCTATTGAACTTAGCTTCTTCTAAGGGCTTAGTAAACATATCAGCTATCTGATTATCAGTTTTAACATATTCAAGTGCAATATCATTTCTTTCTACATGCTCCCTAAGAAAGTGATATTTAATCTCAATATGTTTAGTTCTACTATGTGATACAGGATTGTTAGCTATTGAAATAGCACTTGTAGAATCACAGTAAAGTGGAGTTCTACTTACCTGAAATCCATAGTCTTCTAGCTGATGTTGAATCCACAGAAGTTGAGCACAGCAACTTCCTGTAGCTACATATTCTGACTCAGCTGTGGAAATAGCCACACTGGTTTGCTTCTTACTGCTCCATGAAATAAGTCTTCCACCTAGGAATTGACAGGATCCAGTAGTGCTCTTTCTATCTTCTTTGCATCCTGCAAAGTCTGCATCTGAATAGCCTGTTAGATCAAAATCCCCATTCCTAGGGTACCAGAGGCCTAGATAGGGAGTGCCCTTTAGATATCTCAAGATTCTCTTGACTGCAGTCAAGTGAGACTCTTTAGGGCAGGCTTGATACCTGGCACAAACACATGTAGCATACATAATGTCAGGCCTACTTGCAGTCAAGTACAGTAGGGAGCCAACTATCCCTCTATACAAGGTTTCATCTACAGGTTTCCCTGCATCATCCTTGCTTAGAGACATACTTGACCCCATTGGAGTCTTCATGGTACTGGAGGAATCCATACCATACTTCCTTATGAGTTCTAGGGTGAACTTAGACTGACATATGGATAAACCACTTCCAGTCTGTTTAACTTGGAGACCCAAGAAAAACTTCAGTTCTCCCATACTACTCATCTCAAATTGACTTTGCATAAGCTTTGCAAACTTTTTGCAAAGGCTACTTTCAGTAGACCCAAATATAATGTCATCTACATATATTTGGACAAGTATTACTTTGCCTCTAGATTCCCTAAGGAATAGAGTCTTATCTATTTTCCCCCTTGAGAACTTGTTCTCAATGAGGAAACTAGATAGGGTTTCATACCAAGCTCTAGGTGCTTGTTTTAACCCATATAATGCTTTCCTAAGTCTATAGACATAATGAGGTAAAGTTGGATCAACAAAACCTGCAGGCTGCTCCACATAGACTTCTTCTTTCAAATTACCATTTAGGAATGCTGACTTCACATCCATTTGGTATACCTTGAATCCTTGATAAGTTGCATAGGCCAAGAACATCCTTATGGCCTCCAGTCTGGCTACTGGGGCAAAGGTTTGATCAAAATCAATACCTTCTTCTTGCCTATAACCTTTAGCAACAAATCTTGCTTTATTCTTAATGATGACTCCTTGTTCATCTAACTTATTCCTGTAAATCCACTTTGTTCCTATCACATTGTGATCTTTAGGTTTAGGAACCAGGTCCCAAACCTTGCACCTTTTGAACTGATTGAGCTCTTCCTGCATTGCTTCAGTCCACTGTGGATCTTGTATAGCTTCTTCAAATTTCTTTGGTTCTATTTGAGACAGAAAACTTGAATATACTACAGCATTCTGATTTCTACTCCTTGTCTGTACACCTTGTCTTGGATCTCCAATTATCAGCTCTACTGGATGATCTCTTAGATGCCTGTTGGCTGGAGGCATCCTTACTTCTGGTTGAACTTCTTCAGCATCTTCATCAAACTGAGTTCCTTGTACTTCTTCAGCTCCTTGTACATGTAGTTCTCCCCCTGGACATAAGCCATCTCCTTCTACTTGCTGTCTTGCAGCAGGTACATCTTCTATGGTTAGCTTGTCCATCTTCTTAGTAAGACCTGTGGGGCTGCATACATTGCTAGACAACTCATTGTTAATTAGTTTTGTCTCATCAAAAACTACATGCACAGACTCCTCTACAACTTGTGTAGTCAAGTTGTAGATTCTATAAGCCTTACTATTATTGCTGTACCCAACAAACACTCCCTCTTGG
Source organism: Platanthera guangdongensis (assembly GCA_039583875.1). NCBI lineage: Eukaryota > Viridiplantae > Streptophyta > Magnoliopsida > Asparagales > Orchidaceae > Platanthera > Platanthera guangdongensis. The sequence continues at coordinate 60,328,332 of CM077166.1, read as the reverse complement.
GACTTGGCAGCAAACTTAGTTAAGTAAGACTTTCCATTGTTAAGTATGAAGCATTTGCAACCAAAAATCCTGAAATAGGATAGGTTTGGTTTCCTGCCTTTCACAACTTCATAGGGGGTCTTGTTTAACCTTTTAGTGATGGTAGCCCTATTTATCACATGGCATGCAGTGTTAACTGCTTCAGCCCAGAAATACTCAGGCAGTGATGTATCACTAAGTAGGGTTCTACCAGCCTCTATCAAGGTTCTATTCTTCCTCTCAGCAATGCCATTTTGCTGAGGTGTTCTAGGTGAAGAGAATTCTTGAAATATCCCAAAGTCTTCACACAGTTTTGTCATGCTTTCAGACTGAAACTCAGTACCATGGTCACTTCTAATTTTGACCACTGTACAGTTCAATTCATTCTGAATTTGCTTAACAAAGCTATAGAAGACACTAGGTGTTTCAGATTTCTGCCTTAAGAAGAACACCCAGGAAAACCTTGAGTAGTCATCAACAACTACAAAGGTATAGACCTTCCTACCTAAGCTGTGAACTGGCATTGGACCAAATAGATCCATATGCAAGAGGTATAAACACCTCACAGCATCTTTGTTGTCTAAGCTTCTAAAGGTGGATTTAGTCTGCTTGCCCTTTTGACAAGCTGAGCAAATGTCATCTTTGACACACTTAACTTGAGGACCATTCCTCACTAACTCTTTGCTAAAGAGTTTGCTAATAGTCTTATAGTTAAGATGAGCTAGCCTCTTGTGCCACTTGACACAATGAGAGACTGTCTCATCAGCTACAAGACAAACAGGAGAACCATTGTTCTCAATCATAATGTCTAAGCAGTAGACATTCCTCTTTCTATATCCTGTCAAAATGATCTCTTGATCACTTGACCTCTTGATATGACAACCATTTTTAACAAATGAGATGTCATACCCTACATCACTTAACTGACTTATACTAATGAGGTTGTGTTTCAACCCTTTAACATAAGCCACTTGAGTAATGGTAATAAGGTTTGAAGAGATGTTACCAAACCCTTTGATGATTCCTTTTTCAGAACCACCAAAGGTCACTTTAGGACCATTTTTGATTGGAATGTAGTCCTTCAGTAGTCCCCTTGTTCCAGTCATATGTCTGGAACATCCACTATCCAAGTACCATGTTGGGGTATGGCCACTTGGATTCACCTGCAAAACAAATTAATGAACCTTAGAACCCAAAGTAAACTTGGGTCCTTGGTGATTGTTAGTTTGCAACTTAACAAAGCTACCTGTTGGCTTTCCACCAGGTAACTTGCTACTCAACTTGGCACTGGCATTGTGCCAACAATCCAAGGCAAAGTGGCCAACCTTGCCACAACACCAGCATTCAAACTTGTTGTACCTTTGCTTAGGTACAGACTTGGCTGTCTTGACTACAACAGGCTTATTGAATGTTGGGGCTTTGCCCTTGGACTTGGACTGATCCTGAGCAGTCCTAGCTGGTTTAATAAAACCCAATCAAGCCTTTCCTTTATGATGAACAAATTCATCAATCAAGGGTAGCACTGATTTAGGTTTTGAAAACCTAGCAACTAGCTCTCTTTCCTTCTGAAGATTGATCTCCAGTCTCTTAATTTGATCATTTTTATAAGTGATAGTTCCCATCTGAATCACAGTAATGTGTTTCAGCCTGGCTACCTCATTGAGCTTTTGATCAAATTTCTTCTCAAAATCTGTTGCAGCAGCCTTGAGATCAGCAATCTCCTTTAGCCTGACTTTTGGACTAGGGTCTTGCTTTTCTTATAGGCTTGCAACAGTATTTTGTATTCATCTAAGAGCTGATGAATATCTCCCTCAGATTCAGAAACACTTCCATCACTTGATGAAGATGAATCTGACTCTGAACTAGAACTAGAATCTGAACTTTGAGTTGGACTTTGTACCTGACTAGGTCCTGGCTGCTCCAGGATTTTGGTACTTTCAGTCAATGCCATCAGTCCTTGGCACTGACACTCTTCTTGTTCATAGATTGATTCCATGATCTGCATAAACTCTTCTTCTTCTTCAGCAAATAGCCCTTTGTAGGCTTCAGCATCTGTCTCAGTATCTGAAGAAGAAATGTCTGAAAGAGTCTTCTCATTCTTTGCAACAAAAGACTTCTCCTTCTTTCCTTTGAAGTGAGTCTTCTTTTTGTCACTGGATTCTTTTCTTCTCTCAGGACAATCTGCAATAACATGACCCTGTCTATTGCAGCAGTAACACACTATCTTAGACCCAGTTGCCTTGCTAGTCTTTGTCTTTTTCTTGTCCTTCTTTGAAGGCTTCTTCTCCTGATACTGGACTTCTTTCCCTTTGGAAAATGAAGGTCTGGACCTCCACTGTTTCTTCTTCAGGAATTTCTGAAAGTGTCTGGTGAATGTAGCAAAGTCTTCATCACTTTCACTGCTTGTAGACTTTGTGCTAATAGACTCATCTGATTCTGATTCAACTACCTCTGGAGGAGGGGTTGATGACTTAGTCCTGCCCTTTCTAGGTACTTCTGACTTGAAGGCAACAGTCCTTTCCCTGTGCTCAGTCCTTGTTGATTTTTCTTCCTCTTTTCTCACTGACAGCTGCATCTCATAAGACAACAACTTCCCAAACAGTGTGGGAGGAGGAATTTCTCCCAACTTTGCCATTTCTCTGATGGCACAGATCTTAGTGTCCCAATCTTTGGTTAGGGACCTCAAGAACTTATCATTCAATTCATAGTTAGTGAACTCTCTTCCATAGGACATGAGTTCATTAACAATTCTATAGAACTTCTTGTAGCATTCAGTGATGCTATCTCCTCTTCCTTGCCTAAAGCTCTCATACTCTTGATTAAGCAAGGACTTTCTATCTTGCCTAACTTCTTCAGAACCTTCCATATAGACAATGAGGGTATCCCACATTTCTTTTGCTGTTTTACAGTGAATTAGGTTCTGAAAAGTGGCATCATCAATGGCACTTACTATTATGTTTTGTGCCCTTTTGTCCATAGTGGCTAAGACAATTTCATCCTTGGTCATCTCAGAGAAATCCTTTGGAGTCCTCTGATTTGCATCTAATACTGAGATCTTCATGGGCACATATGGCCCCTCTTTGACTGTGATGTAGATTCTAGGGTCAGAGGCTTCCATGAACAGCCTTACCCTCTCTTTCCAGATTCCAAAAATCTCTTTTCTGCATATGGGCAGTTTCATTGAACCCAATTCCTTGTGATTCTCTGAAGAACCCATGTTTCTTGATTTTCTTGAAACTGTGTTCTGACTTACACTGAATCTGCCAAACTGGATCTCCTCAGACAGTTAGTCCTTTTTGAGGAACCTGGCTCTGATACCACTTGAAAGATATGGTACCTAAACACCTAGAGGGGGGGGGGGTGAATAGGTGACCTAAACCTTTTTAAAACTTTGTTGGCAGCACAACAGTTATTTCACAGAATTCTACAGTTAACAGCAATCACAGAATATAAACAGTTAATCCACAGCACAGCACAGAACAGCAGACACACTAATTTATAGTGGTTCCCCAATATTTGGGTACATCCACTTTCCCCCTTCGCCTATCTAGCAGTGTACTAGATTCGGCCAATCTTCTCCACTATCTCAGAACCCAACTAGGTTCCTACACCTCAGGCCCAAAGCCTTACACTCAGCCACCAAGGCCTACACTCAGCCACCCAGGCCTACACTCAGAGTTCTTCAACTCCTACACTCAGGCAACCAAGCCCTACCCTCAGCCTTTATAATATAGGCTTACAATTCTCTCAGATCCAATGGATCCTACAAGTTAAAATAGAAATACAATAGCTAACTCTACAACTCAGAAAATAAGAGAGAAGTTGAGAGTTTCTTGAAGAGTTCTTGGAAGAACTCAGTTAGATCCAAACTGACTTAGCTTCCTTCAAAGCTTCTTGAGTTAGAACTGAATTAGTCTGAATCTTCTGCAGTTGATCCTTGACCTCTGCTTCTTGAGATCCAGATGATTCTGAATCCTTCTTCTCAGCCTTAGTTCCAAAGACTGAATTCTTGATTGGAGCTCTCTCTCTCCAACTTCTTAGATCTGCAGTTGGACTGCCAGATCTTCTTGTGTTGATCCTCTGTGTATCACTTTTCTGATGATCTGATCAACCACTTTAATTATTCTCACTACTTGAAAGAACAACTTGTAATTCTTACATCAACAACAACTTCTGTAAACTATGAGTGCCTATTTATAGGCTTCCTTCATGGTAACTGGCTGGTCCGGTTCATAACAGACTTCTGACTTCTCTGACAGTTGCTGTAGACCGGCTGGATCGGCAGCTGTCATGTCAACCAGTCACTTCTTGAAATTCTCTAACTGTCAGATAGTGTCGAGACTTTCTGTTCTTAAGTGTCGACACTTATAGACTGAGTGTCGACACATGCTGTGTAAGTGTCGACACAAGTCTACAAGGTGTCGACACAATTCCTTGTATGTCTCGACACTGATTCTTCTGCATGTGTCGACACTGAAATTGAGTGTCGACACAAGTACTTGTTCTTCATTCTTTAACTGTATTCTTCTAAGTGTCGACACATCTTCTTTGTGTCGACACATCTTCATGTGTTGAAACTGTCAAGTGTCGACACTACTTCTTGGTGTCGACACAAGTCTTCAATTTTGTTTCCTCAGCTGAGTGTCGACACATTCCCTTAGTGTCGACACTTGTACTTAGAATATTTTGTAAACTTTTCTGTTCTTTGCTAAGTGTCGACACAGCTCCTTGTGTCGACACTTTCTTCAAGTGTAGAGTCTTCAACTAAGTGTCGACACATTGTGCTGGGTGTCGACACTTTCTTCAAGTGTTGACTCTTCTGGTTGTGTGTCGACACATTGTGCTGAGTGTCGACACATACTTCAAGTGTTGACTCCTTTGAGTGTGTGTCGACACATTGTGCTGAGTGTCGACACATTCTTCATATGTTGACTCTGCTGTTTGAGTGTCGACACATTGTGTTGAGTGTCGACACTTGTCCTTAGTCTCTGCAGAATTTTGCTGAGTGTCGACACAACTCCAAGTGTCGACACTTTCTGGTGTAGACACAGCTCTTCTGAGTGTCGACACTTCTGCTAAGTGTCGACACAGCTTTTCTGCATTCTTCTTCACTGAGTGTCGACACTGCTCCAAGTGTCGACACTTTCTGTCAGGTGTCGACTCTTCTACCCAGGTGTCGACACAATTACTCCAAGTGTCGACACTGCTTGTCTGGGTGTCGACACAGGCTTTCTCAAGTGTCGACACTTTCCCTCTGGGTGTCGACACATGGACTTAGAAACTTTTAGCTTCAGTCCAGTGAATACCTAACCTGCACAAGTAACTCAAACAAACATCAAATACATTATGATGTATATCATTGAGTTAGGTGAGGCTTCTTCAAATCAGGTACATTTGACCAATGTACCCAACAGACTGCAGCTGCCACCGGAGTTGGGTGCATTACATGATGTCTTCCATGTCACTTCCTTGTGAAGAGCTCTCCTTCGGCCGGAGCAGCACATTACTACCACAGCCAGACCGGTAGAGCCTGATAGATCAGTGAGATTGGAGCCGATCCGGATTGACGATACAGCCATCCGAGTGTTGCGGAAGAAGAAGGTCCCTCTTGTGAAGGTGCTGTGGTCCAACCATGGACGGGAAAAGCACACTTGGGAGCCGAGGGATCTGATGCTGGAGCAACACCCGGAGCTATTCGCATCAGGTACTCTTAAGTTATGTTTTTAAAATTTCATGATGATTCTTGCAAATAGAACCCCGTAGACCCGAACTTAAATTTCGGGGATGAAATTATTTTCTTGTTTATTGGAATTTGTAACATCCCATGTTACTTCTGGACCCCTCAACTTAGATTGGGTTAGGCATGGGGTGAGATTTAAGAAGATCAACTAGGTTTGACCCTAGGTAGTGGGTGGTGGCCATGTGGGGCCCACTATAAGACCATAGTCAAACTAGGTCAAACTAGCCTAAGTGGGGACCCTAGCCACACCATGACCCCACCACATTGCCCTAACCCTAAAGACAATCTAAGTGGACCCTAGGGTTTGTCACTGGGTCAACATTTTGACCCCAATTGACCAATGTCAACCATGGGCTTAATTTGGTCAAACCCACACTCATAGGCCTAATTAACATAAGTTGGGCACCCCCTTAACCCAAACCAAGTTGGGTGGTGCCACTAGACCCATTTCCACCAAGTAGGGTCAGTCCACCCACCATGGTTGACCAAGTCAACTCCCCAAGTCAACAAGTCAACAAATTGACCTAAAGGAATGAAATGAAGGCCAAGCCATTTCCCCTTTGACCAAGCCCACCAAAATTGGCCCATAGTCAGCCCAAGTGAACAAGACCAGTCCTACCCCTCTAAATCAGGAGAGAGAATACATGCAAGGGGGTAAAATTGGGATTTTTAGGAGAAGAGGAGAGAGAAAGGGGAATGAAGAAAATGGTGGCCACATGGCCACCCCATCAGTTGGTTTTGGCTGCCCAAAACCAGGTGGCCGACCTCCCCTCTTCATTTCCAGCAGAAAACCAGGGCTGTGAGCCACATGGCACCATGGGTGAATCCTCCAAAGCTCAAACCGAGCTCACTTTGGAGTTAACTCCACATATAGCCCACCTCAGTCCAAATAGACCTCACCAACAGCTTCAGGAGACAGAAAGGAGTGGAATTCGACTGCTTGATCATGGAGAACGGTGGAGATTTGAGCTTTCGGGGTGGAGCTCGCCGGCGCACTACCACCACGGCAAACCGCCGCCTGACCCGCAGCCAAGCCTCGATTCAGGTTCGTTTCACCTCACCTCTACCCGTACTAGCATCTTAGATCGATTAGGAGAGATATCGGGCTCAATTGAGCCCGATGCCATGTGAGAAAAACAAGAAATTTCCAAGCTTTTGAAACCGCTCGGGTTCGCTGTCGCCGCCGTCTTCCGCCGCCCCATCGCCGGGAAATGATAGCCACCACCACCGTGAAGGTGATGGCACCGTTGGCCGGAGGTGGCACCGCCTCAGCTGGCCGGAAACCGCCAGCGAAGTTGCTCCAGGTCGGCTCGATCTCAGCCGTTGGCTGGAGGTAGGAGATGACCGGATTCCGTCGGTTTATGCTTTAAGATTCGTGCGTGATTTATTAATATGAATTAATTTGATGTGATGAATAGTATGATTCCTGTCACATAAATACAGTCCTTTTGCATGTTGTTTTTAGGCCTCTTAGAGGCATTTCCAGAACTTTGCCTCTTAATGAAAAATGTAGCCAAGGGTCTTTTCTTTAATTTTCCACCCTAAACATGTGATTTGGAGTAGTGTACAGTCCTGTAGGACATTTCTCCTAGGACTGGTCCTAGAGTAGGGCAGAAATTAAATTGGATGCCTAGGTCAAACTATTGGTCACCATGGCCCCAAATTTTGGGCACATGCATGATTAGGGCATACTTATCTCCTGCCAAAATGTAGGAATTTTTAGAGAATATTGTCCTATAGTGTTTGCTAAAATAGCAAAATATAAATAAATGAAATATAAGGAGTTCTACACCTCCCCATGGTCCCAAATTTTGGTGGTAGGTCAGTGGGGATATCCTTGGTGCATGATAAAATATTCAGCACCTTGGGTTCACTGCATGTTGGAGAATCCACTTGCATGTGTTAGCATATGTTATGCCTTTGTGTGCAATTAGTAAAAATGCAAATATGGTGTATTTAGCCCAATGGTGACATGCAAAGGTCTTGGAATTATTTTCAGTGGTTCATTAGGGTAAATTTCATCCCTCAAATTAATAATGAAATTTTTGGACTCAAAAATTCCATTTATTGGAGTTTATTTTAAATATAGCTATTTTGGAAATAAAATTGGAAAATAGGTTTTCCTCAAGTACAAATCCTAAAATTTTTCCAAGGCATAGATAATGTCACAAATGACTTAGGAAAAATATGTTTCCTCTGTGTTGAAGAACTTTTGGAGTAGATGTCTTAAATTGCCCATTTTAACCTTATTTTATTAATTCTTGAAATAATGGATATATACCTCTGAAAAATTTGGAATTTAATCTACTGCCATAAAATGGTAGTATTAGTTTTGTATGAATTTCTCAGAATTAATGGATGCATTGTTGTTTGATAAATTAATACAATGGCATTTTGGTAAATATATTATAATGGAATTTTATAAGCCATTTCACAATAAATGTTGATGATACTCTGCCAATAGTCATAAATTAGTGTCCTAAAAGTTCTGTAATTTTCCTGGAATTTTTGAGTACATAATGCCTATACTGCATTTGGAAAATGGAATTTGTGTGGAATTGATATTAAATAGGAAATGAGAATAAATAATTTAAGGAAAATTATGAAACTCTGTAGGCAGCAATATTTTATCAATATACATCTCAAGAAAAATTTCCTAGGTCAGTGGATACATAATCATACAACGTCATGTGTAAAATGACCTAGTGTTTAAATTAAAAGATTTAATTAAAGGACTAATTGGCCGAGAAAAATTATGAGAATTTATATGGTAGTTCCCCTAGTCTATACCATCCTAGGATAAATATTTAGAGGCAAGATGCCTTAAGGATTGGAAGATCACATTTTTGGGTAACCATAGGACATGGTCTGCATATAACACAAATAGGTCTTGCCTTAGGGGTTACCAGGGGATTGATTATTGGCAGATGTAAGAGAGTTCAACATGAGTAACCCTGGTGGGTAGAGTTGTCTTAGTGAGGGATCAAAAGTGCAAGTCTTAGTTAGCAACTGGAGTGGGGGTCGGCGGAAGACCGTCGACATCCCGGTAACACCTTAAGTCACTAGGGTTGTACTAAAGCAATAAGGAAAGCTGGGGAGATACATGGGTAGCCATCAACTAAAATAAATATCCTTGCGAAAGGGAACGCTGGGCGTAATCCCAACACAGTTCCTAATGCCCCTTGAGAGCCCTTCACAGGGAATACCGGGGGCAGTCCTGGGATTAACCATAAATCTCTAAGTATAATAACCCGTAGACAAGAGTAGTTTAATAGGTTAGGACATTGTTGTACCTTCTCACCCGTTTAGGGTTGGAGGGAGTTGGTATAAAGGCACTGATGTGCGATCTCACCCGTTTGGGGTTTGACGGAGTTGGTATAAAGGCACTAATGTGCGATCTCACCCGGGTTTGGGTTTGAGGGATTCAGGACGGGTTTTGGTCCTGCGAGCGGGAGGCTCGGTATGAATTACTTGCATGTGCATAAATATCGTGGCGGGGCATGTGGTACTGGCCGTTCGTCACACCGATGGCAGTACGGTGCACCAGGCGGGTGTGAGAGTTAGAGGGGCCAGTGGGTTGTTTTACACTGCGGTCTGGAGGACGATCCCCGATAACGCACATCCGACCCAACAAGACTGACGGGTTTGTCAGCAAAGTACATACGCGAGACTCTAGAGTGCACCTTGGACGTGTACAGAGGCGTATGAGAGGGGTCTAAGGCTTGGTAGTGTGCATACCGGTCTAGAAGCGGAGACGCCCGCTCCGCTGCTGCCGTAGCCACAGCGGTGGTACCCGAGAGTGATGCTAGCTCTCAAAAAGTGGGAACTAAAGGTCTGTGATTCACAGAGTCGTTGTGTGTGAGTTGCACTTTCCTGCGCATAAATTACATCATATCATTCATTCATATTAGGTCATACGCTTCATAGATCCTTATCATATAAATTAGTATGGGCTTTTTTATATGATAAGTTAAATTTCCTGGAAACCCTAACTTATATATTTTTATGGGCATTTATATAAGTTAGGGTACGTTTATGATGATAGCATAGTGATAGTTTAGTTTATTTACTTGTTCATATTACTGTTCTTTACTTTCCTTTACTGCACCGCTCTTACTTTTTACTTGTACCGTACTTAGAACTGCTAGAGTAGAATTACATTACTTATTACAACTCTAGTTAGATATTGTCACCTGCTTCCACTTTGCTACCCCTTATTGTCCTCCACTTCGTCCTCCCGCTCGGTGCCTAGGAGCTGCGGGGCGAGGTGCGGAGGAAACGACTTAGTCTTTTTGACTAATGGTCGGTGACCAACTATTTTTAGGAGCCCGTGGAGATGGAGCACCAGCACGTCGAGGAGGCAGGACATGAGGAGCAGACTCCGCTTCAGCAGGCTACTACCACTACTGTGCGTCCTCAGGTGGGACGAGATTTGATGTTCTAGCATAGCTTCCGCATTTATGATTTTGTGAGAGAGAGATTTGATGTACTGGGCATAAGCCCTTTTTACTCTTTCATTTGTACTCTATTGTGGACTATTGTGATGTACTATTCATTTCTTTTACATGATTGTACTATGGGACTTGTGGACTGATAGTTTTTCATATACAGTTTACTTCTTTCTTCTCATATTGGCCTACAGGTTAATGATCGTACTAGCCGGCAGAATCGGCGTATTGCGGTGTCGACTAACCCGTGAGTTAGTGCACCGTAAGACGGCGGTTCTGGGCATAAGATCCGGTAGCCCTCCTTGGTAAGGGGGAGGGGGGTCTTACAAAGGCCGCCAAGAAGGCCTCTGCTGATGAAAAGGGAAAGGCTCCGCTTAGTCCTGTTACGTTCAGAAAGCCTGGCTTTCCTTGCTGCCAACATGACTTTGAGTCAACATTTGTCCATCATTTCCGGCCCTCGGTTGCAAAGCCAAAGAGCCGATATGACGGTTGGACCTTTCCCCGGAACTTCGGTGAGAGTGCCTTCAAGGCACCTTATGAGGAAATCCACATGGGAAATTATGGTCCGTTCTCTAGCGGCCATAATGGAAAGCAGGCACCAAAAGCCAAGCCTGTTATACAGAAGGTGACGAAGTCATGTGACTGCTGTCATCATGAGGCCTCCACCTCCAGATCCAAGGCCCCAGCTGTACCCACCGTTCCCAGGGTAAGGCAGGAGCCTAGGAAGAGGTACAACAGATTCGATTATTGGTGCTGTGATAAAGTCGGTCACTTTGCCGTGGATTGTTGGTTTAATCCAAGGTATTACGAGACTCCTCATGTTAGCAATGCGAGGCCGACCACTCGTAGGGTTAACCAACCGAGGGGGAGTATGCTAACCAGGAATCTAGGACCCAAGTTCGATTGGGTTCCTAAGGCAAATTAATTTTGTTTTGCAGGAATGTCCAAAGGCCACCAAAACGCCGATCTGGTACTTGGACAGTGGATGCTCCCGGCATATGACAGGGACAAGAAGTCTGCTGCGTGATTACACTCCAGTCGATAATGGACCCAAAGTCATCTTTGGAGGGTCAGATCGAGGAGTCACCAGAGGTTACGGTATGATTTCCAACGGTATAATCTCTATCACCGACGTGGCTTATGTTGAAGGGCTAAACCATAACCTGATCAGTGTAAGTCAGTTATGTGACAAAGGTTATAACGTTAAGTTCTGCAAGGATAAATGTCTGATAACTTCACGTACCTCTTCTGAGACGGTATTATCAGGCATTAGGAGCAGAAACATCTTCTGCTTAGATTTTCTCAGTTTAGATTCTTCTACCCCCGTATGCCTAGTGGCTAACAGGCAGTGCATCTCTTTGTGATCAATGACACAAGAGATTGGCACATATTAATTTCAAGACAATTAGTATGCTGTTTTCTAAGAACTTAGTAAGGGATGCTCCCAGTATCAAGTTCATCAAAGATAGCCCCTGTCCTGCATGCCAGATGGGCAAACAGACTCGGGCTACCTTTAAGAGCATCGCAGACAAAGACTCTTCCCGATGTCTCTACCTCTTACATATGGACTTGTTTGGTCCAATGCAAGTTCATAGCTTGGGAGACAAGTCCTATACGCTAGTGATAGTTGATGATCATTCTCGGTTTACTTGGGTGTTCTTTTTGAAACGAAAGTCAGATACGTTTGACATCTTCACTAGTTTTTTCAAGCAGGTTCAGAACGAATTTAACTGCTCAGTGGTCAAAACCAGAAGTGACCATGAAACAGAATTCGAATCTGGTGCTATGACAGAATTTTGTGAAGAACAAGGTATCTTTCATGAGTTTTCCTCCCTGCACACTCCTCAGCAAAATGGAGTTGCGGAGAGGAGAAACAGAACCCTCATTGAAGCCTGCACGATAATGTTGAAAGACACTTCTCTCCCGGAATACTTATGGGCAGAGGCTGTCAATACAGCTTGTCATGTACAAAACCGAGCATTGATCAACAAGCATCATCGTAAGACGCCTTACGAGCTACTGAAAGGCAGGAAGCCAACCATGTCCTACTTGAGGATTTTTGGTTGCAGATGCTATGTACTGAATAATGGGAAGTACCCACGTACTAAATTTGGTGAAAAATGCTTCGAAGGCATATTCATGGGCTATAGTTCCCACAGTCGGGCATATAGGGTTTTCAATAAGAAAACCCTAGTGGTAGAAGAATCAATAAATGTTGTATTTGATGAAGGAAGTTTGCTTAACAGCAATTCTTCCAGTGATCTTCTTGAAGATGCAGGTGCACGACTTGAGCAACTAAGTCTGGATGAGACCGCTAAAGATGACACTCCGAAGTACATCAAAGTTTCCACTTCCACGTCTTGTGAAAATGTTGAAGATCAAAATGGAACAAATCACTTAGAAGAAGGAGAAGCCCAAGAAGTAGTCGAAGCCCCAGACGCCAGACTTGTAGAGCTCCGATACGTGAGGGATCATCCTAGAGATCAGATCATCGGAGATCCTCGTGTCGGTGTCAGGACTCGAAGAGGTACTATTAATGAAGTATTGCATCTTAGCTTCTTGTCACAGGTTGAGCCAAAGAAGTTCGACGAGGCGAACAAGGATGCGGCATGGATTCTGGCCATGTAAGATGAACTCCATCAATTCGAACGCTGCAACGTTTGGACGCTTGTTCCCAGACCATACAAGCAGAATGTGATTGGCACCAAGTGGATCTTCAGAAACAAGCTGGATGAACATGGTGTCATCATAAAGAACAAGGTAAGGCTGGTGGCTCAAGGTTACAGACAGGAGGAGGGGATTGACTTCGACCAGACTTTCACACCAGTAGCAAGGATCGAGGCAATCAGATTGTTCCCGGCGTACGCTTCGCACAAAGGATTCACAGTTTATCAAATGGACGTGAAATCAGAGTTCCTGAACGGAGATCTGAAAGAGGAAGTATATGTCGCTCAACCCCCAGGTTTTGTCGACCCTACCTTTCCCAATCATGTCTATTTTCTTAATAAAGCATTATATGGGTTAAAACAAGCTCCACGAGCTTGGTATGAGACTTTATCTAGTTTTCTTCTTGAGAACAAGTTCTCTAGAGGTAAAATAGATAAAACATTGTTTCTCCGGGAAGTCAAAGGCAAGATTTTGCTGGTACAAATCTATGTCGATGACATAATCTTCGGTTCAACGGACAACGATCTTTGCAAAATGTTTTCTAAACTTATGCAAGGAAAGTTTGAAATGAGCAGTATGGGAGAGCTCAAGTATTTCTTGGGACTTCAAGTGAAACCGTCTGAGGATGGAATCTTCATCTCTCAGACGAAGTTCACAAATGAACTCCTTAAGAAATTCGGTATGGAGAATGCAACCACTATGAGGACTCCAATGAGATCCACTATGTCTCTGGATAAGGATGAGAAAGGTAAACCTTTCGATGAAACCAAATACAGAAGCATCATTGGATCCCTGCTTTACCTTACTGCCAGTAGACCGGATATTATGTTCTCCACATGTGTCTGTGCCAGATATCAGGTGAACACTAAGGAATCTCACTATTTCGCTGCGAAGCGAATTCTAAGATACCTTAAAGGTAGTCCCAATCTTGGCTTGTGGAACCCGAGAAACAATGATGTCGAGCTAATAGGTTTTTCAGATGCTGATTTTGCAGGGAGTAGGGATGACATGAAAAGCACTTCCGGGACGTGTCAATTCCTCGAAAGAAGGCTTATCTCATGGAACAGCAAGAAGCAGAATTGTGTAGCTACCTCCACAGCAGAGTCTGAGTACATTTCAGCAGGAAGCTGTTGCGCACAACTACTATGGATCAGACACCAGTTAGCCGACTACGACCTTCAGTTCAAGGAAGTTCCAATGTACTGCGACTCCTCCAGTGCAATTGCCATTGCCAACAATCCTGTATCGCACAGCAGAACGAAGCATATTGAAGTGCGCTACCACTTCATTCGGGAGCACGTGGAGAACAAGGACATCTCTCTCTGTTATGTCCCCACGGACAAGCAGATTGCTGATATATTCACAAAGCCCTTAGACGAGGCCAAGTTCAATCTTTTCAAGACTGAATTGGGGATGCTCAATTATGAGGAATGAAGACTACAGAAGCTCCAGGCTCGTGCACGATCTGAGGGCGAGCAAGGAACTCAAGTGTGAGCACAGACGCAAGAACTAAGGGGGGGCAAGGGGTCAAATGCTACCGACCCCGATTTGCAGAAGCCGAAAAGGGGGAGATTACCCTCTCGGCTAAGGCTAAGGTGGCTCCAAGCTTGCTTCCAAGAAATTGGTATTGGTAATGGATAACCCACTCAACTCACTTTTAAGTTTATGGTTTTCATTCCCATTTGCAATATTCTCCTTAGCTTGTAGGGTTTAGGCTTCTTCAAATAGGGGGAGATTGTTGGGTATTGTATCCACAATGTACCTGATTTGAAGAAGCCCATGGACAAGCTAAGGTCAATAGACAATGTATTTGATAAAATCTTTTAAGTTGTGCTTGCAGTTCTTCCACTCTAAGTGCACACCAATGTCAGGGTGCAGTAGGTCAATATACACGGGTCTGCACGACGTAATCCCTCGTTGAGCAGATCAGTGTGTTGGCCTACGTGTACTCTCTCTATTGGAGTGCACTTACTTTCAAGTACAGGGCCGTGTTTATGAAAGAGAAGACAAGGAGCACGGATGGGTCGAGGAGCAGCTCTTGGGTGGAAAGACGAAAATTCGTCTAAGTGTAAATCGACGAGAATCACCAAGTGATTCTCGCCGATTCGACGAGAATCACAAGGGATTCTTGCTGATTCGTCGAGAATCAGTGGTTGATTCTCGCCGAACTCGTTCCAGCCTCTTCTAAGCGAGCACCTCTGCTTCTAAGTAAGAATCGATGAGAATCACCAAGTGATTCTTGCCGATTCGTCGAGAATCACTGGTTGATTCTCACCGTCTCGACCTGGCCTAAAGCAGTGCGTGCAACCAAGGCAAATTCGACGAGAATCATCTTTGATTCTCGCCGAATCGTCGAGAATCACCTTTGATTCTCGGCGACTCGGCGAGAATCACTTTCGATTCTCACCGATTTTGACTTGGGCGTTTTTCTGGAACTTCCTGAACCGGATTCTGCCGCTGTTAAGGTTCTGGACCGGGACTTAGGGATTCTGCTTGTGGGTCCCACAACGGTCATTTTTGAAAGCGTCTACAGTATATATATACGGGTATTTTGAACGGAATACCCAGACAGAAAGAAGACGAGCAAGAGCAAACCCTAAAATCGCGAAATCGCTCCGCCGCATCCGTCGCCGCTCGCGCTAGTCAGTCGCCGCTACTGATCGCTTTTCTTCCCGATCTCCGGCGACAGAAGCTTAGCCAAGCTTAGAGTCTCATGCGTCTATCAAGAGATCTCTTGTCTCTCGATTTGTTGATCGGGAAGTACTTCCCCGTCCGAATCGATCGAGACGACCGATCCTCGTGTGACCGTTGGAAGACCAAGCTAGCTTCGCTACGAAGATTGGATCTCTAAGTTCAGCAGCCGCTCATCATCATAGCCGCCGATCCTGAAGCAAGCCGCCACTCGTCTTGTCGCCGCCGGTTCCGGGGAGATCCTTTCCAAGAGAGACCAAGGTTGTAGACTCTTCGTTGACTTCACGAACACGTCATCGAACGAAGAGGAACACCGTAGTCTCCAAACGAAGTTTGTATCTCGTGTACATTCTATTTTACTTTTGTTGTAAAGGAACGATTGTTCCGTGTTGTAAGGGTTGGGTGCAACCCGGGTTGTGGGAGTGTTGACTCCTACGTGTGGAAGGGCTCCTTCCGATAGTGCAAGGATTGGATTTCAATCCTGTTGGAGAAGTGACCGAGTCGTCCCTTGTTGGGAGATAGGTCGAAGGGGGAAAGTGGATGTACCCAAGTCGGGGAACCACTATAAATTACCTGTGTATTCTGTGTGCTGTGCTGTTTGTTTTTATTGTGCAGGTACCGTCTTAAATTCCGCAAATACGCTTAATGTCACTTATTCCCCCCCCCCCCATAGGTGAACATAGTTGACACTAGGTGGACTTTCAGAAGTGCATCACTTAGCAGGTCGATGTTTAGAGGAGATATCCATTGACGAGTTCTCCAGATTGTTTCTCGCCAAGTTTTTGCCAGTGTCGCAGCGGATTGCGATGGAGAACGAGTTTCAACGTCTGGTGCAGGGTGAGACTGATATTGATACATACCTGCATGATTTTACCAGACTGGGGCACTATGCATTGTCTACCTTCGCTGAGGAAGCACGGAAGATGAATGGATTTTATGAGGGACTGCAGAATGAGTTAAGGTTGGTACTCTCGAGTTCGATGAACCAAGGCTTCTAAGCATTGATTGATACAACCCGTGCGCTGGAGAAAGATTTGAAGCGGGTACAAGAGAGGAAGAGACTGGCAATGGAGAAGCCAGAATTCAAAGTGCCATAGGCGGAGCAATCAGAGTTTAGAAGACGAGACAAGAAAAGGTTCAGTCCTGCTGAATCAGCTCCGTCGACTGTTTCTTCGGGAGCAACCTATGGGCAAGGACGTGTTGATACACGTACATGATTTAACTGTGGCAATCAATGACATATAGTTAAAAATTGTTGGAGTGCCCCTTCAAGGACTGAGCAAAAGACAAGTGTGTCTTATGAAAAAAAGGGTAAAGCAGTGGCCGAGTCATCTGCATCCCGGACACAACCTCAATTGCATAATTTGGAAGTGCAAGATCCGCAAAGCATAATTGGTGAAGTACAACCTTGATTGTTTAACTTAACGCCAAATCAGGCAGCTGAGCGGAAGTAAACATAGAAAATTGACTCGTATCACTTTGATGATATGAATCCTGTTACAAATCATGTAATGGTTGTGTACATAGATGTTCTATGTCATGTAAATCTTGGTGCACATTTGGTGTTATGTAAGTGATCGATCAATCGTGGTATAGATATAGAATGTTTTTGGATATAGATCATTAGATGAACTTGTGGATGGATGTTCACATGTGAGAGATTTGTATAAGTGTATGCGCTGTATGTGCTGTTTGTTTTGTGTGATGCAGTGGGGCAAGACAAGCTGCGGCCTATGAGCTCTAACTCGGCTCGCTTTATTTGAGTGATCAAGTGCTAATGATGTAACGAGAAGTTCTTAGATGAGCATCTGTAGTTGAGCCAAATTTCAGGACAAAATTTTTTTGAAGGAGGGGAGGATTGTAACACCGCCAAAGCCCACTTTGGGTTCAGGGTTAGGTGACACGGCCTGGGATATGGGAGTGTCCCAGGGCATGTCGTGCTCGGCTTGAGCAGTTGGGTGTGTGGTCGACGAAATTCGGTCGACGATCGTCAAGTGCTGAGTACACGGCCTGTGACACGGGCGTGTCACATGGCGTGTCCTTTGCTGGTTTCAGTCAGGGATGTATGTGCCTGAGGACACGAGTGTGTCCTGGAGTACACGACCTGGGACACGGGCGTGTCCAATGGCCATGTCCCGCTCGGGTGAGATGAAGTTGTGCTGTGTGAAGTACACTGCTATTAGACATGGGCGTGTCTGGCTTGACATAGGAATGTAAGGTGTAACACGGGCGTATTACACTGCCGTGTAATAGTTGGATTTGAGTCGGTTGTCTGCCGCTTAAGGGACACGACCTGTGACACGACCGTGTCACAGGGCGTGTCATGCCTTATTTAGCCTATTTTTGGGCAAATCAGAGCCATTCGTTTCACTATCTTGGATCCAAGGGTCCAGGCACCTTCCCTGTGGATAAAAGGTCGAGAAATGAAGAATCATTCCGTCATTTCATTTCTTATTCTCATTCTCAAAGAGAGAGAGAGAGAGAGGTAAAGGGAAGGAAAGGAGGAAGGAGAAAGCCAGCTGCTGGAGGAGCTATGGAGTGTGTATTGAAGATCCGAGTTTGGATAAAGGCAAAGCTGAGGCGGTGATTTCAATCCGGCTAGTTTATGGCTCCAAAGTGATCTTCAAGGCTAACGATCTCCTTCTTGGACATCGAAGTCCTTTCTTTATGCATATGCATAGAATCCTCCACCAAGAGGTGGATGTCGTAAGTGATTCCTTGGTTGAGTCTGCATCTAGAGCCGGAAGTGTGGAGTACGGCATAGGCATGCTGTGTGAAGCCCATCTGGACGGGTAGTCTAGATTGGTGATGATTATGGGTAAACCGGAGAAGACTCCGTGGATTTAATGATGTGTAAGATTGATGAGTACTGGCTTTGTTGTATGGATGTATGGATGTATGGATGTTGATTATGGATGTATGGATCCTTTGCCTAAGCTCCTGGTTGTGTTGAGAGGTCAATTGGTAGCAACGCCTGGGGAGCACGGGATAAACTCGGCCCGCTACACCACTAGGGTGGGTTGATCTATATTAGTGGAGGTCGATTGGTGGCAACGCCTGGGTAGCTGAGATAAACACGGCTTGTTATACCACTAGGGTGGGTCGATCTGGAATAGGTTGGGAGGTCGATTGGTGGTAATGCCTGGGGAGTAGAGATAAACCCGGCTTACTACACCACGAGGGTGGGTCGATCTGCTATGGTTTTGATGTGGTAATGCTGTGAGGTTAGTACCTCCGAGTGGGATGGATGGAATGTTGCCAAACCCGCGAGATTGGTGGACTAGGACCGGACCGGCCAACCAACAAGTTAAAAACCTCTGATCGACGGTGGACGACTGGAATATCCGGTACACCAATAAGGTGCCCTGAGTGCACGGAGCGTCTATGGATACCGACATTTGTGATATGGTTGTGATTGACAGATTGATAGAGATTATGATGACAATGCATACAGGGAAGGAACCACTGCCCCGGGTAAGGGGTAGGGTCGTTATAATTGGTCAGCTATTGCTAACTGTTACTTTATTTACCGCTTTTGGGTGGATATCTAATTGCAGGTGCTGATGCTTGAATTGAATTGAGCGGAATGAAGGATTGCTGTGAAAGGCCCTTTAAGGCCGTGCGAAGCGTATTTGGATTTCATGTGTGGCCGGCCTGCGTGCCGATGTATGAAACTGGACATTTGTAAAGAGGAACCTGTAAGGCCTTAAGGACCTGAGTGTGTGTTATAGACATTCCAGATTATATATATAAATGGGGAGTTTGTATATTAGTGGACATTCTCTATGATGAGTCCATCTAACCTAAATTGCTGTGCTAGAATGTTTTGGGGTAGGACACTAGTAGATTTTGATTTCCACATGTAATTCCGCCGATTGTCTGTGAAATATGCATGGGGCCATGGCCGGACCCACCGTTATATTCCATGTGACGAGTGGAGGCGTTACACACACCCCTGTCACGCCCGGGTAGGGCGTGTCAGTGGGCGTGACATGTACGGAGAAGATTTCGGGAGGTGAAATATGACGGAATTGATGTTCTCTCTTATACGTTGGTGGACACGCCCAAGGAAATGCCCGTGTAGGGTGGCGGGGGGGGGGGGGGGGGGGTGTCAGGCACGTCAAGCTTCAATCGCAGGTCGGAAATCAATCAAACGATGAAAATTGCAGAACACGCCCGGGGTCACGCCCGTGTATGGGGGGCGTGTTCGTACTGTTGACGTGTAGCGATGGAAATGCTTTAAATGCTGCAGCAAGTTTCGGGAAGAGGGTGACACACCCCGTGACACTCCCATGGAGGACGTGTCAGGGGGGCGTGTCAGCAGTTTTGCTTGAGAATTGTGCTCAGGCAGCGACCTTTCCTCGGGATCGGGTTATACGCCCGGAGACACACCCATGGAGGGCGTGTAAGGGTGGCATGTAAGGTCATTTTTTTCCTAAATCTGAGAAAACCTACAAAAATAAAAGAAAACATTAGTGGAAACAAAATATACAAAAGGGGTTCAATATAAAACTACACAAACATGATTTTTATATTAAAAATTAGTAATTACCCTAGTAGTTTAAACTACAAAACGTACTATCATCCACCTGAAGAGGAGTTTGGCGGTCTGGGAGCTGATCCCAAGCTTGCTGACCTGGGTAGACTGGAGAACTGAGTCTGCCTGAAGAAAGGGCGCTGGGAAGATGTTGACGTACAGAGCTTGTCGGCCTGGGCGGGATAGAGAACTGAGTCCGCCACTGAAGGATGATGACCAGGGTCCTTGTTGAACATGTTATGGATTTTGGGCTTAAGATTGTAATGCCCCGAAACTCAAAAGAGCGACGGGAGGCGTTTTGGGCCATATCTGGAATTTGGCAGGGGGCACACGGCCTGGAACACGGGCGTGTCCCAGGGCGTGTCAGGCTCGAGTCGATGATTTGGCCGCGAGGTCGACGAAACTTGGAGTCGACGATCATCGAGAAGGGAACAAGGCCTGAGACACGGGCGTGTCGAGCCCGTATCGACGATCGGCGAGTGAAGTCGACGATTTTTTCTCGACGATGTGTCGAGACAAGGCACACGTCCTAGGACACGTGCGTGTCCAAGTCCGTGTCGTGTGGTCGACGAACTTCGCTCGACGAAGTATCGAGACAGTGAACATGGCCTGGAGCCCAGGCGTGTTCAGGTTTGACACGGGCGTGTCAAATAGGACACGAGCATGTCCAAGACCCGTGTGAGTCTCGGGTTGTTTTCGGGGCTGTGTCGCTGGGGGCACACGGCCGACCACAGGGCCGTGTCAGTTGGAACACAGATGTGTCAGGTCGAACACGGGCGTGTTGGATGCCCTTGTGTTTTTCCAGACGCGTCGATTTTGACGGCAAATGAGGAACACAGCCCTGGACACGGGCGTGTCTCAGGCCGTGTTCGGCCCAGATTCTGCATTTTAGATCTGGATCGTGGCCGTTCGTTTCTTTAATTCGGGATCCGACGGCTAGGGGCTGTTAGTGCTTGGATATACACGGGATTGGACCCTTGAAACCCTAATTTCACTTAAGAGGTACTCTTTCTAAAGTGTAGAGAGAGAGGAGAGCAAAGGAGGAAGAAGAATCTTAGATTCGGTCTTTGGAGGAGCTTCGGAGGTCCAAATCACGAACCGACTTCTGATCTACGAAGGCAAAGGGAGTGTGGTGCTTTTCATCCGCTTACTTTTCCATGGTGCCAAGGAATAATACTAGGGTAACGATTCTCTTCTTGAGCATGTGAAGCTCTCCTTCTTTGCATAGGAAGCCCGCTCTCGCGAGTTTGCAGTGAGGTGGAGGCGTTCCTTCGGGTAGATATGTATAGTCCCCGTTGTTTAGAGTCCGTATTCGAGAACGGACATAGGCATGATGTGTGAAGCATATCCGGACATGTTGGTCTGGATCGGTGATGTTGCATTGCATAATTGTCAGAGAAGACTCCGTGCGATTATTAGTTTTTTGGGTTTTCTACGTGGTAGATTGCAACAGGGAGCCTTGGGGATTAACCCTAAGGTGCACCTGAAAAACTGGGCGGATGCGTGGTCTTGCCAACTTGGTGGCCTGGGAGCCAACTTGAACATAACCGGGTTATGTGAAGTGTGATGGAAACAGGACTCGGGAGAAGTTTGACCCGCGCATATGGCTTAAATTGTCGTTGCGATGTGAGCATGGGTTAGATGGAACAGTACCCGTTCTATGTCGTTCGATTAGAGCTGTTGGCATAGATGAGGGTCTTCGGCGGTCTATGGCTTAAATTGACGTGACCCATGCTAAGAAGACAAATTGCTCATATGTTTGGCCGTCAATGTGGCAGTGGTGAGTCCGGAATGTCTATGGCTTAAATTGACGTGACATTGGCCGGTTCACCGAGAATGTGCCCTGAGTGCACGGGGTGTGTGGCCGTGCGAGCCAACGCCTATGATGCAATGTATATTTGTATAACGCTTGGTTATGCTAATAAAATGCATGGAAGGAGCATCGCCGCCCCGAGTTGGGGGCGGGATCGTTATAATTTGGTCAGCATTGCTGACCGTTGCTTTTGTTTTCCACCGTGCGGTGGTTTGTTGCTTGCAGGTGCTGCTGTACCAAGCGGTCAATAGCGGGCTAAAGCCCAAATTGTGAAGCCTGCCCTCGAAGGCCTAATTGGAGTGTTTACTTGCTTTTATTCATGTATGACCGGCCTACGTGCCGTGGTATGGAAAACATGTAACATTGAGTAAGCCATTTTGTAAGGCCTTACGGCCTATACTTGTGTATGTACTACATTCCTATTTGGTGTTTAGTGGACATTCATGCTTAGTGTTGGGTTCTTTTAATTGCAACTTATAAAACTGCTTCCGCTAGAATGCTCTGTGTACGATGTTATGATTGGTTGAATGGTTTCCATTGAGTAACTACCCGGTCTGTCTGTAGTATATGGCTTCGGGCCCCGGCCAGACCTACTGCTATACGCTATGCGACGGATAGGGGGTGTTACAATTTGGTATCAGACTACTGGTTTCGGTCAGGCTTAAAATGAATTCGTGGGCGAATTCTTTTTAAGTGGTGGTGAGCACATGTGTGTGCGTCATCGTTATAACAGTAAAAGAACCCATGAATGTCCACTTAGGAATGAAAATACACGTGTTTGGGGAACCTGTGTGTTCCTATAATTGTTGTTTGCAATTTTATTTGGTCGCTTAACGGCCTTTTGTACCACTATAGGTGACCAGAAGTGGTGTTGGGCCGTCGGAACGTCGAGTTTCTGAGGCTAGCAGTGCACCTATTGAAGCTCCTGGAACACCTCCATCGGCTGAGACCATATAATTGGTGGCCGAAGAAGTGTTTGCCTTGATTAATGCGCAGCCTGCAGGACAATTGCAGCAGCCCGCTCCTGCGATGGAGCAGGTACCGCTGCAAGTGGCTGAGCAGAGAAGATTGGAGCAGGTAGTAGTGGAACCGTTGGTGCCAAGGAGGGCAACCGAGAGATAGCTCAAACATGTCATGAGCTTTAATCCTCCGGTATTCTCGGGGTTGGGAACCAAATCTCAAGCTAAAGAGTGGCTCTCCAGGGTGAAGAGAGTCATGACAGCAACAGAGATGGAGGAGTGTCAAATGACCACCATTGCTACGTTCCTTCTAAACGGTGAAGCGAGATTATGGTGGGAAGGTTTGGAGCTGCACCTTTTGAGAGGTAGGCAACTTATATACGTCTCGATGGAGGAGTTCTCGAGACTATTCTTGGCTAGGTACCTCCCTTCGGCGCAGAGGATAGTGTTGGAGAACGAGTTCCTGAAGTTGGTTCAGGGTGAGAGGAGCGTGGATGAATATCTCCACGAGTTTACTCGATTGAGTCGTTATGCTAGCTCCACCATAGCGGATGAGGAGCACAAGACGAATCGATTCTACGAAGGGTTGAGAGATGAGTTGAGGCTACTACTCTTGGGGCTGATGATGCAGGGTTTCTTGACCTTGGTCAACACGGCCTGGTCCTTGGAGAAGGACATGAAGAATGTACAAGCAAAGAAAAGCTTGGGTGATAAGAAGTCTGAATTCAAAGTGCCGACTACCTCAAAGTCCAGCTATCGAAGATTCTTTAAGAAGTCTAGGACTTCGGGTCCAGCTCCTTCTTCTGGTGCTTCTAGGGCGACTACGGGTCGAACCCCGGGTGCTTGCTTTACTTGTGGAAAGTCGGGGCACTTTGCCCGTGATTGTTGGAGCGGACGTCCCAAGTTCGAGAGAAAGCCGGGAGCAACTTACGAAGAGAAGGGCAAGGTGGTGGAGTCGACCGCGTCCCATTATGCTCCGACCCAACCAAGGGTGTATAATCTTGGCGAACAGGAGGCCATCAAACAGGCGGATGTGGTGACAGGTACGGTTTAATTTATAGCAAGTTAATTTCTTTAAATACTTGTTATGCACATGTTACCTTACCACTGCTTGTTTTGGATTTGTTTTGATTTGTGAAAATCTGACAAGAGCACTCTTCGATATAGGAGCTTCACACTCCTTTTTGTCCGAAGATTTTATATCGCGCATCAGAGTACCTTCTTCGATGGCGAAGGACAAGTTGTATGTGTTATTGCCCAATGGGTGTTCCATGCATGCGGATAAAATCTGCGATGTTAAGAATCGTATTGGGAAGCAGGAGTTCGATCTGCAAGCGTCATTACTTCCGTTGGTGGAGTTCAACGTTATATTTGGCATGGACTGGCTCTCGGAGCAGCAAGCCTATATTGATTGCGGTCGCAAGGAATTCAAGCTGGGAGCAAGTCGTGGGAAGACTTTTACGGGCTTAAAATGGTCGAGCAAGACGTTGATGTCTGCTCTTCAGGTGGTGAAGGCGGTTCGTGCTGGTGCAGAGCTGTTCTTTACACTAGTGGAGGTTGCAAGGCCAAAGCCTACGTTGGATAGTATATCAGTGGTAGCTGAGTACCCTGATGTGTTCCCCGCAGATCTTCCTGGAGCCCCGCCGCAGCAGGAGATAGATTTCACGATTGAGCTAGTGCCAGGTGCAAAGCCTATGTCACGATCTCCATATCGGCTAGCGCCTAAGGAAATGGCGGAGCTGAAGGTTCAACTGCATGAGTTGTTGGAGCAAGGGTATGTGCGCCCAAGTTCTTCGCCTTGGAGAGCGCTGGTCCTCTTTGTTAAGATGAAGGACGGATACTTGAGGCTATGTATTGATTATCGGGAGCCCAACAAGTTGACGGAAAAGAACAAGTACCCGATCCCCCGGATCGATGATCTTTTTGATCAGTTGGTCGGGTCGACGGTGTACTCGAAGTTGGATCTCAAGTCCGGGTACTATCAGCTGCGAATAAGGGAGAGTGATATCCCGAAGGCAGCGTTCAGTACGAGATACGGGCATTACGTGTTTACGGTCATGCCGTTTGGGCTGACTTATGCGCCGTCAATGTTCTTGGATTTAATGAATAGGACCTTCAGGGAGTACTTGGACCATTTTGTGATCCTCTTCATCGACGATATTTTGGTGTACTCACAGAGTGAGGAAGTTCACTTCAAGCATCTTCATTTGGTTTTGGAGACGCTAAGGAGGAATCAATTGTACGCCAAGTTCTCGAAGTGCGAGTTTTGGTTGTCCTCAGTGGCATTCCTCGGTCATATAGTGAGTGGGGAAGGTATTGCAGTGGATCCGGCGAAGATTGTTGCGATACGGGAGTGGCCTAAGCTTTCTACGGTAGCGGAAGTCCGGAGCTTTCTAGGGCTTACCGGCTATTATAGGCGCTTCGTAGAGAACTTCTCGCGGATAGCATTACCTCTCACTACTTCTACGAGGAAGGAGCAGAAGTTCGTTTGGACGCCAGAGTGCGCGTGAGCTTTTGAGGAGTTGAAATGTCGGTTGACCACGGTGCCTGTGTTGAGTTCGCCGAGTGGGACTGAAGGTTATGAGATTTATAGTGATGCTTCGGGCAGCGGTTTGGGTTGCGTGCTACTGCAACATGGAAGTGTGATAACTTATGACTCGAGATAGCTGAAAGTGCACGAGAGGAATTTTCCGGTCCATGATTTGGAGTTAGCGGGCGTGATTTTTGCCTTGAAGCTGTGGTGGCATTATTTTTACGGTGTGAAGATTGATATCTACACCGATCAAAAGAGCCGGAAGCATTTGATTGACCAGAAAGATCTGAATATGCGACAGCGTAGATGGATGGAGTTCTTGGGGGACTATACATTCAAGATCCACTACGTGCCTGGTAAAGGTAATGCGGTTGCGGACGCGTTGAGTTGTCGGGCCCCAGCTCAAGCCAATTGGATATCGGTGCATGGTGAGCGGTTCGTTCGGGAGTTGGAGGCGTTGTAGATTGTTTGTGTAGATAAGCAATCATGTGCTGAAGCAGTACTGAATTGGACTGAAGTCCAATATGACCTGGCTGATCGGATTCGGCAGGCTTTGGATTTGGATGACCATATGAAGCAGTTCATGGTAGAGGCTCTGGATGGGTCAAATTCCCAATTCGTTGTGGAGGACGGATTGCTTTGGAAAGACGGTCGTTTGTGCGTCCAAATTGTGGGCAATTTGCGGGTGGAATTGTTGTACGAGGCACATCATACCAAGTATTTGATTCACCCGGGGAGCACGAAGATGTACCGCGATGTAAATAAACTGTTTTGGTGTCCGGGTTTGAAGAAGGATGTGGCGCTCTATGTGGCGAAGTGCCAAACTTGCGCCTTGGTGAAGGTAGAGTGACAAAAGCCGGGAGGATTTATGAAGTCCTTGCCTATTCCGGAGTGGAAATTCGACGACATCTCTATGGACTTTGTGCACGGTTTTCCAAGGTCGCAAAAGGGGAACGACACCATCTGGGTGTTCGTAGATCGGCTAACGAAGGTGTCGCATTTCATTCCTTATAGGAAGGATGATCCGGTGGAAAATTTGGCAAAATTATATGTGGATAATATAGTACGGCTTCACGATGTGCCCCGCAGCATCATGAGTGACCGAGATGGGCAGTTCACGTCCAATGATTGGAGGCTAGTGCAGCAAATGTTGGGAACAAAGTTAAAATTAGCCTTCCATCCGCAAACGGATGTGCAGACCGAGGGGGTCAATAGAACTATGGAAGACATGCTCCGCATGTGTCTCTTGGACTTTGGAAAGCAATGGGAAGACCATTTATTTGGTGGAGTTTGCGTACAACAATAGCTACCAGGAGAGTATTCAAATGACGCCCTTCGAGGTCCTATATGGCAGAAAATGTCGCACGCCGCTGTCTTGGTTAGAAACGGGTGAGTCAAAATTGTACAAGCGCCAAGAGGTGGAAGATGATACGTCCTTGGTTCGTACCATTCGGGAGAGGTTGCTTATCGCTCAGGACCGGCAAGCAAAGTAATATAATGCCAAGCACAGGAACGTGGAGTTCGCTGTGGGCGACTGGGTGTACTTAAAGATCAAGACGTTCAAGGGTGTCTCGCGGGTGCGGCGATTGAAAAAGCTAAGCCCGAGGTACCTTGGACCGTTTGAGGTTCTGGAGCGGGTTGGTGAAGCAGCCTATCGGTTGAAGCTTTCAGTGGAGCTTAGTGGTCTACATGATGTATTCCATATATCGGTTCTACAGAAGGCGGTGCAAGAGCCTTCGTAAGTGATCACGGTTGATCAAGTGCCGGTGGATAGTGGGTTGACGACAAAGGTCAAGCCCATGTGGATTGATGACTCGGAAGTCAAGCGGCTACGCAATAAAGAGATCAGGATAGTCAAGGTCCGATAGGAAAATTGCGGTCGTGAGGAGCTCTCTTGGGAGCGAGAGCAGACTATGCTTGACGAATATCCGGAGTTGTTCCGCTCAGGTACAAATTTTTGTTTTGTACTTATCTTTCTTTATGTAATTTTGTGGATGAAATTCTTTTAAGAGGGGTAGAGTTGTAATGCCCTGAAACTCAAAAGAGCGACGGGAGGCATTTTGGGCCAAATCTGGAATTTGGCAGGGGGCACACGGCCTGGAACACGGGCGTGTCCCAGGGCGTGTCAGGCTCGAGTCGACGATTTGGTCACGAGGTCAACGAAACTTGGAGTCGACGATCGTCGAGCAGGGAGCACGGCCTGAGACATGGGCGTGTCTCAGGGCGTGTTGAGCCTGTGTCGACGATCGGCTAGGGAAGTCGACGATTTTCGCTCGATGATGTGTCGAGACAAGGCACACGGGGTAGGACACGGGCGTGTCCAAGGTCGTGTCATGTGGTCGACAAACTTCGCTCGATGAAGTGTCGAGATAGTGAACACGGCCTGGATCCCAGGCATGTTCAGGTTTGACACTGGCGTGTCAAATAGGACACTGGCGTGTCCAAGACTCGTGTGAGTCACGGGTTGTTTTCGGGGCTGTGTCGATGGGGGCACACGACCGACCACACGGCCGTGTCAGTTGGAACACGGGCGTGTCAGGTCGAACACGGGCGTGTTGGATGCCCGTGTGTTTTTCCAGACGCGTTGATTTTGACGGCGAATGACGGACACGGCCCTGGACACGGGCGTGTCTCAGGCCTTGTTCGGCCCAGATTCTCCATTTTAGATCTGGATCGTGGCCGTTCGTTTCTTTAATTCGGGATCCGACGGCTAGGGGCTGTTAGTGCTTGGATATACACGGGATTGGACCCTTGAAACCCTCATTTCACTTGAGAGGTTCTCTTTCTAAAGTATAGAGAGAGAGGAGAGCAAATGAGGAAGAAGAAGCTTAGATCTGGTCTTTGGAGGAGCTTCGGAGCTCCAAATCACAAACCGACATCGGATCTACGAAGGCAAAGGGAGTGTGGTGCTTTTCATCCGCTTACTTTTCCATGGCGCCAAGGTAGAACGCTAGGGTAACGATTCTCTTCTTGAGCATGTGAAGCTCTCCTACTTTGCATAGGAATCCCGCTCTCGCGAGTTTGCGGTGAGGTGGAGGCGTTCCTTCGGGTAGATATGTAAAGTCCCCGTTGTTTAGAGTCCGTATTCGAGAACGGACATAGGCATGATGTGTGAAGCCTATCCAGACATGTTGGTTTGGATCGGTGATGTTGCATTGCATAAATGCCGGAGAAGCCTCCGTGCGATTGTTTGTTTTTTGGGTTTTCTACGTGGTAGATTGCAAAAGGGAGCCTTGGGGATTAAACCTAAGGTGCACCCAGAAAACTGGGAGGATGCATGATCTTGCCAACTTGGTGGCCTGGGAGCCAACTTGAACATAACCGGGTTATGTGAAGTGTGATGGAAACGGGACTCGGGAGAAGTTTGACCCGCGCATATGGCTTAAATTGTCGTTTCGATGTGAGCACGGGTTAGATGGAACCGTACCTGTTCTATGTCGTTCGGTTAGATCCGTTGGCGTAGATGAGGGTCTTCGGCGGTCTATGGCTTAAATTGATGTGACCCATGCCAAGAAGACAAATTGCTCATATGTTTGGCTGTCAAAGTGGCGGTGGTGAGTCCGGAATGTCTATGGCTTAAATTGACGTGACATTGGCCGGTTCACCGAGAATGTGCCCTGAGTGCATGGGGTGTGTGGACGTGCGAGCCAACGCCTGTGATCCAATGTATATTTATGTACTGCTTGGTTATGCTAATAAAATGCAGGGAAGGAGCATCGCCACCCCGAGTTGGGGGAGGGATCGTTATAATTTTGTCAACATTGCTGACCGTTGCTTTTATTTGCCACCGTGCGGTGGTTTGTTGCTTGCAAGTGCTGCTGGACCAAGCGGTCAATAGCGGCCAAAATCCCAAATTGCGAAGCCGGCCCTCAAAGGCCTAATTAGAGTGTTTACTTGCCTTTATTCATGTATGACCGGCCTGCGTGCCGTGGTATGGAAAACATGTAACATTGAGTAAACCATTTTGTTAGGCCTTAAGGCATGTACTTGTGTATGTACTACATTCCTATTTTGTGTTTAGTGGACATTCATGCTTGATGCTGGGTTCTTTTAATTGCAACTTATAAAACTGCTTCCGCTAGAATGCTCTGTGTAGGACGTTATGATTGGATGAATGGTTTCCATTGAGTAACCACCCGGTCTGTCTGTGGTATATGGCGTCGGGCCCCGGCCGGACCTACTTCTATATGCTATGCGACGAATAGGGGGTGTTACAAAGATAATCCCCGCACATTTTTAAGTTTCAGGAAACTTCGAAAATGTTAGCTTAACAGCCGAGTCTGCAACCATCATAAAAGTTGTCAGCACTATAAATATCGCTAGAAGTATTGCATCTACCAAAATTTGCCACATTCATGGGACATTTCTCACCACTTGTGGTCTACCCAATCCAGTCCGCGATGTTTGGGCTCGGAAAATTCTTCGGCAACCTTTCTTCAAGGGGAGAGAATCTCAAGTCACCGATGAAAACCAAGAAAGTTGTGAAAAGAAGTGGAGCGACTGTTCACTCTGTTGGAAAAACTTCCCAGCGGGTGCAATTGATAACTGACCCAGTCCGCAACCTTGACGAACACGATCATGATAAGATTGCAGATGCCTCCACTTCTCATAATGAAATTCCACCAAAAAGTGTAGATGAAATGCCGAAACTACCGACAATAACCGACCAGTATCCCCCAGACTCAACGGATATGGAAGTGTTCTTGTCTGCACCTGGAATGTTTATGTTAAGCATAAATCTTGATAATGAGGTCTCGTCACTAGACGCCCAGCACCCTGTTGCCGACCTTGAACAAGAGAAACAGTCTGCTGGATAACAAGTTGAGGAAGAACTGCGCTTTAAGGCACAGGTTGTCGCCGATGCAGAACCAGTCTACGAGAATCCGTGAAGCTCGGAGCAAGTCGCCGCCGACTTAATGGAGAAAGGGGGCCCTTCTGAAAAGAAGAAGAGGAAACGAGACAAATCCTATGTTGTTGAGCAGGTTGAGAAGAAATTGTGCGATATGAAGGAGAAGAGTGTCTCTGTGAGGAATGGGGCTGCGAGCTTGCAGCACAGGCCGTGAGAAAATGAAGTTTCGGAGAACGGCATCGTTACTCCAGTGGTCGCAATCCTGGGAAATGATTCCTTGTCTTCGGTCATTTTGTCTTCTGATGAAATCATCAATAACATTGATAACGACCAACTTGATGTCATAAATCAATCTTTGTTGGAGGCATTGCAACATGAAGTTGAAATTATGGGGGTGAAGATTGGCGACCACACTTCCACATCTGCAAATGAAGGAGATTAGAAGAAGAAGTTGAAGGAGAAGATCACCGCTCAGAGGGCCAAGGTGAAAGCAGCCTCAGAGAAGATTGATGTGGACAAGCGAGCTGAGGATTTTCGGATAGCTGCCGTGCTGATGTGGTCTAGTAAACTCCAACCGGCTCCTAAGCACTTTAAGCGTCCGTGGCTTTATAACTCTCCCCAGCAGAAGTCGAGGCCGATAAAGATCATCACTGAGACTGATGACATGGTCGTTTCAACGAGCTCGGCGGCCAAGAAAAGAGCTAAAGTCCATCGAGAATGGAGAAAGTGCCGAAGTGTTTTTGACCCGGATAGAATGAGGCGGCCTGTCTTCGATAGTCGCCATATCGCCGCGATAATTCCCAAAAGTTTGATTTTAATGTTTGCATTATGATTCCGCCGTGACCTGAATTTGAATATCAACTTTGCTTTGTTTGTTTCAGGACTGAAGTCGCCACCTAGCTCTGCAGAACCTGGTGAGATCATGCCATCTCCAGAAGCAAACGTTTCAAGGTGACCTAGTGCGATCTCTCTTGGTGAGTTCGCACAAGGCGAGCAGTCCATCCTGAAGAATTTGTCAATGTTAGAAAGGAATTAGTTTGAAGATGAAATAAAATATATTTGAGCTGAGTTGAGGAAAAGGGTAGTGTGAGAAAAAACCCTGGAGGACCAGATCGCCAGCATTACAATGGCGCTTGAGAAGAGCGATAAAGAGAGGATGCGGCTTGGTGATGACGCCGCTACTACAAGGAGAAATATTTGAATCTGGGGCGAGAAGGGAAAAGCAAGCGAGTTACCGAAGTCCCTGCGGAGAGGCCGCGATTGTCAGATCGCGCTGCTCTAGTAGAGGCTCCGACTTGAGCTAAAGGCTGGTAGCCCACAAAGAACGAGATGTCGAGGTTGACAACTGATTCACTGGTTTCATTGAGCCGAGTATATAAGGAGGCCATGCATCTGCACTGCACCTTCAACTCTATGCACCATCTCATCTATCAATAGTATGGCAAAGTGTTGCAAGGAAGTGACCAAGCGACACATCTTTGAAGATATACACAGCAGCGACCTCCGCGACCTAACTGTAGAGGCCGCTAAGACCACTTTTAGCATGTACATTTGATATTTGTTGTATATTATTTGGGCTCGAACATTGCTTTGTTTTTTATTGAACTGTTATGTGATCATTGTGATCAGTATAATATTGAAATCTGCGCAATATCATCAATATTGCGGTCTGCGTGATCTGAAAATTTTTCTGCAGGTTTATGTTGAATGTGAACTGTGCGAACTGATTTTGTGTCCGCGTATGTTGATTTGGAATGTGCATGAAAATTGTTTAGGATCAGCGGCAAGATGTACTGTGGGCTAGGCAGACTGAAGGATCAAGCTGCGAGGTCTGGCTGAAAAGCTGTCAGACTCTAATTCTATAAATAGAGCTTAAGTCTTTCTTCATTGTAAGAAATGTGATCGAAGCAGAAGTCCTTATGGTCTCAGAAGATGGTGTCTGCACGTACTGATGCAGCAGTCACCTTCCAAACTGCCGACCACAAGAAATGCAAATTTACAGAGGCCGACTTAGAGGCCATTGCTGAGAAGTACATGGCATACTCGCCTATTAATTTCTGCCTTCCAGAAGATCAAGAAAAGATAAATTTCTCCACAGCAAGCCAGATCATCGTGCCAATTGACCATTTTGACTACGGATTCAAGTTTCTTCTGCTATGGGAGATCGCGGAGATTTTTTAACAATATGGCATGGTACCAGGCCATCTCGCGCCGAATACGCTGGCAGCCATAAATAACTATATCTCTTAGTTGTGATCTGAGAAGATAGCGTTTCCTTTAAATATTTTCCGGAAGATTTTCTCTGTCCGCTCAATAACACTGACTGTAGGCCGCCCATACAACGACATAATTTACTTCTACTGTAAAGACATGAAGGTTATGGTCTTACCGAATAAGATTCATAACTGGACCTCAAGGTATCTGAACTTTGAAGGCGACCTCGAATTTGGTCACACTCATCTGCAGTTGCGCACGAAATCAGCTTTTAAGAGTGTCAAGATTGATGTGTTGGAGACTGCAATTGTTGAGTTCCTTGCGGGATCAAGGCTTGACATTGAGTACTACATCCCACTGCTGGCGAGCTTCGAGAACTTAGCTCGTCAAGAGATTAAGTTTTGTGACCAAAACTTGTAGTTGCTGCGACCTGAAGTGATCTGATTCAGTTTTCCTTTTCTTTCAACGGTCTTGGTGGTACCAGCGAATCCACCACAAACTCCAAGCGGCCTGACCCCTACACAAAGGGAAAGGAAAAAGGAGATTGCACGGAAGATAAAAGAGGAAGGGGATCCCACTGCGGACAACTCATCCTCTAAAAGATTTGTTCTAGAAGGCTTTAGAAGGAGCCAAAAAAACATTTGGGAAACTCGATGATCCATTGGCACAACAAAAATAAGCATGTCCGCCTCTCCACCTATCTTCCCTCCTGAAAGAGTCCAAAGATATCTCGCCACGCCCATGTGGCGATCTCGACACTCAATGCGAAGCGCAACTTGCGCGACCAGAAAGGTGTCCCTCTTGTCGAGCTCCCTTGCAAGCCGCCCAGGCCAACACGAATAGCATTGTGACAAGCCACTTCCTGGGCTGCTTAACAAGAGACCTACTAAGGAAAACGAGCGACTTCAGCAAGTAGTAAAATCACTGAAGGAAAGAAATAAATGATTGGGTAACAAGGTCGCATTGTATAAAGAAAACGCGGTGATAAGAGCTTTGTTCACGGCGATCTCTGTTGTATGTCCGTTGCGACCTGATGTGATTTTCTTTTCTATAGGCTGCATATGATATTGAAAATCCCGACTTCCAATACAAGATGTATCCCTTTGTGAAGGAAAGCGTCGAGGTCACCATTAGGCATTTCATCGAAGGTGGCTTCGCCAAGGATGAGATGGAAGGAGTACCTTACGTCGATATCTTCCTAGAGCTGGAGAGATAGGTCATGTAACACCCCCACTCGTCACATGGAATATAACGGTTGGTCCGGCAAGGTCCCCATGCCATATGTCACAGACAAGCGATGGAATTACGTGTGGAAATCAAAATCTACTCGTAGCCTAACTCAAAATATTCTAGCGCAGCATTTTATGTTGAATGAACTCAGCTCAATAAATGTCCACTACTATACAAACTCCACATTTCTATATCAAAACAAGGAATGTATACAACACACACACCCATGGCCTTATGGCCTTACAGGTTCCTCTTTACACAAATACATTTTCATACATCGGCACGCAAGACGGCGACACATGAAATCCAAACACGCTTCTTCGCATGGCCTTCGAGGGCCTTTAGCAGCAAGCCTCCATTCCGCTCATTTCCATTCAAGCATCAACACCTACAATTCATTATCCACACAAGAGTGGCAAATAAAGTAACAATCAACGTTAGCTGATCACTTATAACGACCCTACCCCCTACCCGAGGCATTGGTTCTTGATAAGTTGTAAATATACCTACTTTTTTGTACATTAAATATGCCGTTTTACTTTATTTTTGTTATTTTTGTTCATTTTTCTTTATAAAAATGTTTCTTTTTTTGTAAATAATGTTCTAACTTACTCTATTTTGATTTTCTAAAAAATTTCAGGAAAAGTCAACTTTTGCATAGTACACGCTCGTATACTGTAGGTTACGCCCGTGACCACGGCGTGATACGTCAAATTCCCTAGAAATGAGCAAATTTTGAAGAATAGCTTGACACGCCCGCTCACATGCACGTGACATGACCCGTGTCCAGCGCTCGACGATTTCCGCTCGACGATTTCCGCGCTCGCCGATTTCCGATCGACGATTGTCAAACACCTATCACGCCCGTGATCTGGGGTGTGACCACTCCATCAAGCTCGACGAAATGTTCCGCTCGACGATTCTCTGCTCGACAAAATTCACGTTCGACGACTTTCCGCTCTACGATCGTCGAACCCCCGACACGCTCAGAGTCACACCGTGACCTGGGGCGTGACTCCTCCACTTGGCTGACAAAGACCCGCGCTCGACGATCTTCCCGCTCGACGATCGTCGAACTCCTCGACATTTGTGCTCGACAATTTTTCAATGCGATAAGACCCGGTGACAGCTCAAAGACCCGTGCCCAAATCCACCTTCTTGACACGCCCAACGTCACGCCCGTGACCTGGGGCATGACCAACGCGAGACCGACACGGGTCCAGCCCGAAGTCCACTTTCCCGTCAAATCGACGGCCGCATTTTGTACAGTGCTGACACGCCCCCCTACATGCCCGTGTCAGGGGGAGTGTACTTTGATTTTTTTTCTCTATAAATACCAGCTTGCTGTAAGAATTTTTGTTCCCTTTTTGGATCCATTTTGTATAGGGGAAGTGCTGCGTAGATGATTCCAGGACCTATGTAAATGATTTTCTCCCCCTTCTTTTTGGTTTTAGCTTTGTAATATCCTTTTTAGATTAATAAAATTTGCAGTTTTCCTCCCTTTCTATGGATTTGGACTTCATCTATGTTCCTTCTCTTTATGCAATCTTATCTTTTAACTTAGTTTTTGTTCTCTTTTAAATGTGTGTGTGTGTGTGTATGAGTATGGCTTTTTAGTTTTATGTTTTAGTTAATTTTCTTACTTAGTTTTGTTAACTTAGGAATTTTTATAGCTTTTATGGATTCCTATAAACCCGTAAAAACTGTTTTCAAAGTGTTTTTCATTTTTCTTTAAACTAGATTTTCATTTTTATTGTGTAAAACTTTTCTTCCTTTTTACTTTATTTTTCACTTTTGAATAATTTTTACGGAGTTATAGGAATGGAAATATAACTTTTTAAATTTTTCATGCACTTAGTTTTTTATTTAAAACTTTTGCTTATTTAATTTTTTCGTTCTCTTTTTATGCATTTCTACTGCATTTTAGCGGTAGAAATGTATTCATTTTAATTTTTCGAGCATTTCTGTTTTTGCGTTTATTTGCAACCCTTTTGCTCGTTTTATTTTAATTTCTGCTTTTTATGCATTTCTACCGCATTCTAGCGGTAGAAATGCAGTTGTTTATATTTTTGGATAACTTAGCTTTTCTTAATTTTTTGTACTTGTGCATTTATTTTCGCCTACTTGTTAATAGTTAAATGGCGCTTTGCTTTATTTCATTCAGTAGAGTGTGTGAGTGTGTTTTACTTTCCTGAAGTGTTCTTGTGTTTTCATTTATGTCGAGAGAGTGTGTGCGTGAGTTTTACTTGCTGTCAAGTGTGTGCGTGGGGTGTTGCATTTATTTTGTCCTACTCGTTTGAGTAGGACACGCTTTATTTTACCGCCTACTCATTTGAGTAGTACTTGCAATTTCCAGCCCACTCGTTTGAGTGGGACTTGTCATTTTATTGCTTTCTTTCTCCCGCCCACACATTTGCGCGGGGACTCGTAATTTACAGCTTTCTTCAGTTCTACTCATTTGAATAGGACTTGCAATTTTCTGCTTTATTTTCCTGCTTTCATTTACTGCTTTCTTTTACCGCTTTCTTTACTGCATTATTTTTTGCTTTTCCCGCAAGCCGTCCCCATTCGGATGAGTGGCTAACTATTCTTAGCCCTCAGTATCGAAGAGCATTGAGACAGATAAAATAGCTTAAAATAATAAAAGCTCTCATTTTTCTAATTTATTAAAGTACTTAAGGTTTGCCCGGGATTAACGACGCGTAGGACCACATATCGATGTGTGGGCCCTATTTCTGCTTTCCATGCGCCCGCCGAGAGGCCGTGCGTATGGACAGATCGCCCCTTGGCAAAGAGAGTTCCACACTAACCCTCGAGAGAGGAGGCGCGCCAACTCTACCGGATTGGGTTCCCCACCCAATAGCGGGGTTCTTAGCGTAATGCGGGCATTAAGAGGAATCCTTCATCGGACTAACGTTCGGTCAAATAGTCTTAGCATTCAGGTGAGCGATAGCCCTATAGCTAGGTGAGCTCATTCTAGTGGAACCTCCACGGCCAAGTCTCCGCCTTAATTAATTAGAAATTTAGGATCTCTTTTTATTTAAAGTTTATTTTGGTTCAAATTTTATTCAATGCTGTCGCGCTAAGTTTTTCATCGGCTCCACCTTATTGCTTTCCTTTTTTATGCTTTCTTTATCTGTCATTTTTTATTATATATAAAATACCCGACAAGTAATTATCGGTAAAAAAATAGTCCCCTCCAGGGAAGAGTAGAAATAATCAAACTGACCCCGAGAACAATACGACCTCGATATTCCACACCGGAATATCCTGTACTACTCACAATAGATGCACTTGCCTCCTTTCGTTAAAACTAGATCTAAACCGTTTAATATCCAAATTAAATAAATCTGTGCGCCCCGTTTTCTAAATAAAACAAAATCCGCTTTTCAACTTAAATAAAACCGCAGGGTCGCCGCGTGACCGTAAATATTTTTGGAGTTTTAACTAATCATGTTTTTGGCGCCGTTGCCGGTGAGTTTTCGAGTCGTTATTTTGAACCCTGGAAATCTATTAATTTTACTTATACCATTACTTATATATATAACAAAAACTAAAAATGGCCAGCAAAAAAATTAATACTAATAATAATAATTATTATTATTATATAAACTACTTAAAAAAACTAACTAAAAACTCAAAAAACTCTAAAAACTTGAAAAACTACAAACCTTAAAAATCTAAAAACTCTAAAAAACTAAAAAAAATTAAAAACTATAA
The DNA here is from genome assembly GCA_039583875.1 of Platanthera guangdongensis. Classification (NCBI taxonomy): domain Eukaryota; kingdom Viridiplantae; phylum Streptophyta; class Magnoliopsida; order Asparagales; family Orchidaceae; genus Platanthera; species Platanthera guangdongensis. The sequence goes on along the minus strand of CM077166.1, from coordinate 60,290,913 downwards.
AACTTATAAAAATATAAAAAACTAAAAAACACTAAAAACTCTAAAAACTAAAAATCGAAAAAATCTAAAAACCTTTAAAAAAACATAACAAAAAAAAATATCTCTTATATATTTTGTTCTTTTATAAAAAAACAACTTTTACCCAAAATATAATAATAATAATAATAATAATAATAATAATAATAAACACTCGAAATAAATAACACCTTTTTTGTCGCTTCGGCACGTCCCAGTCTTGTGCGCACTAGGGGATCGCTTATCTGTCCCACTCACAGCTAAGGCGTTAGCTTACGAGTCACTTATACATTTTCCCCCTACTGCCCGCAACCTTTTAGCCGACTTTATCTTTTCCCTTTTAGATTATCTTTTTTCTTCTTTCTTTTCTCTAACTAATGTAGGGTTTCGACCCGGGCCTCCCGGACTCGTCTTAAGAGAAGCTTCTACCTTCTCTTTTTCTTTTTGTACTTATTATATTTTGCAACATTGGGGACAATGTTGGGTTTAAGTATGGGGGCGTTTTCATATTTTTTTAATTTCTGCACTTTTATATTCTGGCATAACAAATCTCATAAAAATAAAAAAAAATTACAAAAATTAAAAACTTAAAAAAAAATTGTTTTTTTATATAATCAAAATAATAATAATAAAAAAACTCAAAAAAATCATAAAACACAAACAAAAATCACAAAAAAAAACTTATAAAACATCAAAAAAAATTAAAAAAAAATTCTTTACATTGTAAATATTTTTCGTAAAAATCTCTCTTCCCCCCCCTCTTCTCTTCTTTCTTGTAAAAACTCGCATTTTGCCCGCCCGCGATGTTCGACTTATCGAACCAACCACCCAAATAAGAGTCTGTTGGCATGCCGCCATCGAGTTTTTACTTTGCATTTTTTTGTAAAAATCTCTCTTTCCCCATTATCTTATTTGTAAATAACACTTCTTTCTCTCCTCTTTCTTGGAAATAACTTATCAAAATAAACTAAAAAATCAAAAAATTATTAAAACCAAAAATCCTTAAAAAAGAGAGAGAAAAAACCTTTAAAAATAAAAAAATCGATAATCACAAAAAAAATTAAAAAAAATGATAAAAACTCTAAAAAATCAAAAATATGTTTTGTTAATTATGTAACATAATAAATCGAATATGCCATTATCCTAACCCTTTTGCTTTCCAAAAATCTAGTTTCGAGTTAATTTATAAGCGAATTTTACTTATTATTTGCTTACTATTCGTTTATTAATTAAAGTTTGATAGATTTAAGTGTTTGGGGTTAAGATTTAAAGAATTTTTTATGTCTTTTCCTTATAATAGAGAACTTATTTTTCACCACCACTTCTAATTTTTATAAATAGAAGCTCGTTTTTTATGTTAGAAAATAACATCCATGAATTTCAATTATTTCTACTTCATGTTTTTAGAAACATCGAAACGTTCATTTTAAAAAGGTTTCTCTCAAAACTTTTTTATTAAAATCTAGTTTTCTTTTTGAAAAAAATAAACTCACTTCCATTTTTTTTCATGTCTTACTTGACATGTTTACCTATATTTTATCCCTTAAAAAGATCTTATGTCAATGAGAATAAGATTTCATTCCGTAAACATAGGCACCCAATATTTAAAAAGATTTAATGTTATGGAGTAAGAGAATAAAATTTATTACTCCTACACATATACATTGGGTTATTTATTTATGAAGAAAGAAAAAAATTATTATTGTATGTTAGGAAAATAAGATTTCATTTTCCTTAACATTCATCCAAAAAGAGAAAAATATATGTAGAGGTTCGAGAAAAAATTACCTCGCCTCTAATTCCAAGCTCTCTTCATAAACCACCAAACCACTTATCCTATTTCAATGATTCTAGAATTAATTTAAAATTTTTTTGAGAGCATAATTTTTAAATTGCATTATTTCCTTTTAACTTCTTTTAAGCTAAAGTTTTTTATATAATTTCAATCTATCTTTATTAAACTAACAAAAATAAATTTTTACTTTCTATTTTATTTTTTGTAGAAGTCTTTTTGAAACTCTTTCTCTATTCATAACATGTTCATAATTTAGCATTTAACTCTAGTACCCCAGATGTTTATTTTGATCTTACTTTTAATTAAGTCAAACGGTAGCTAAACTTAGTATTTCTTTTATTCCTTGTAAGTTCATCTCCAACTTTTGCTCTGGAATAGCAAAAGCTTAATTATGTGGGTATTTGATAAGTTGTAAATATACCTACTTTTATGTACATTAAATATGCCATTTTACTTTATTTTTGTTATTTTTGTTTATTTTTCTTTATAAAAATGTTTCTTTTTTGTAAATAATGTTCTAACTTACTCTATTTCGATTTCCTAAAAAATTTCAGGAAAAGTCAACTTTTGCATAGTACACGCCCGTATACTGTTGGTCACGCCAGTGACCACGGCATGATACGTCATGAAAGTGCAGGTTAGATCTGATATACTCTAGAGGGGGGGGGGGGGTGAATAGAGTATAGTGCTTACTAAAAACGTTTTACAACTATTATTGTATACCTAAGTGAATAGGGAAGCAAATAACATAAAGTAAACACAATAACTAACTAAACACAGAGCAATCACAGACCACATCCAGAAAACAAAAGAAAATAAGCAACCACTCAAGGAGCTATAGTGGTTCCCCAATCAATCTGGGTACATCCACTCTTCTACCACCCTAGGTAGGAATCCACTGCAGGATGAGTTGATCAGGTGTCCTGGGCACCAATGGGTTTTGATCAGGTCCCCAAAAACCAAACCCTCAAGTCTTTTGGAAGGAGACTTGCAACCAGAATAATTTTGAAGGGATTTAAAACCCTGTATAGGAATTAGAGAGAGGGTGATAGTGTCTTCTCTGTCAACAGTTAGAGAGAAGACTTGTGGATTGATGTAGCAGATCTTGCTCCCCCTGAGATCTTGAATTGGTCAGGAATGCTGGAGCACTGTTTCAGGGTGATAGACCTTCAATGACCTAGAATGCCTGGACCAGAACTGCTTCAGGAACTTCTTTTGACTGATAAAGTTCTGTTATCCTTTGAAGTTGTCCTGAGAATAGAAATAAGAAGACTCTTGATTGAATTTGGTTTTCTTCTTCTTCTTCAAAAGTTCTCTACTCAAGGCTGATTGCAGTCAAGAACTTTAGATTTGAGAATGTTTTGTTCTGCTGCAACTTCAGAGTGTATGTCAGATTATTTTTTGTACTGTGATTCTTGAACTCTATCACTACTTGATTCTGTTCTCTTATTGTGTCACTATTTTTGTGTGTCTATCTCTTGTGTCTGTGACTGACTGAGGAATATTCAAACTTTTGAATGTCGAGCAGTAATTACAGTCGGCCTTGGAAAGAATCAGCAATCAATGACTTTCCTAACTGTCCCATGGAAAAATGGCATGTAATCATCCGTAGTAAATGCATGTTCTAACGGTAACATTCCGAGAAGATCTGGCATTAAATGTTCAGGAATCAGCGCCAAGAAACACGACGGGAACCTTGAATAAAACCTAATCTGGATTCGTCGAACGAAGAACACATTTCGTCGAGCTGAACTTGTGTTCGTCGAGCTAAGCTTGAGTTCGTCGAGCTGAGCTTAATAGAGTTCATCGACCAGACAATCTTCATTCATCTGATAGACAGTCTTCATTGTTCGAGCTGAGAATCAAATTTGTCGAGCTGAGAAAAGTTCTGGATTTAGACAAAATACTCTGCATCTGCTGAAATGCTGTGTCGACATAAATTGGTGTCGACAGATTGATCTTGGTGTCGACACAAATCCTCTTGTGTCGACATAAGCTGGTGTCGACGGAAATCCTGGTGTCGACACAAATCGTCTGGTGTTGACACAAACCCTAAGTGTCGACACAGATTCTCTGAGTCCAGAAATCGTCGAGTAGAGTATAGCATCCGTCGACCTGAGAAGCTGACTTCGTCGACCTGAGAAGCTGTGAACTTGAGGTCCAAGTTCGTCGAGCTCAGAATATAATTCGTCGACCGAATCATGAAGCTGCACTTAGAAAAATTTGAAGTCCTCCTGACTTTGGCTTGATGTAGAAACTGTGTTTTCGTCGAACAGAGAACATAGATCGTCGAGCTCAGCACTAAGAATTGTCTCACGATCGTCGAGAGCAGAACTCCTTTCATCAAGCTGAGTTCGACAAACATCGAACTCACTTTACTTAGTCTTGAAAACTTGTCAGTCTGGAGTCTCTGAGGGTCTTGTTGAAAGCTGGTCCATCTGGAGTTGAGCCTAAGGAGCTAACCTAGACTTTAGGACACAAATTGACCCAGGCTATACATGATGGGTCACAACCTAAGTCAGTGAACCTAGCCCAAATCAACGAGGGATCCAACAATCTCCCTATATTTTGGTGAGGTCACTAACAGAGACTCAAAATAGAAAAACTAAGCAAGAGAAGAGATATATCTGGCAGAGAATTATAACACATGCAACAAATATATATATACACAGTTTTGTTATAGATAGCATAGTTTAAAAATAAATAACAGACAGAAATGAATCAACAAGAAAAATTACTTCTTTGGCTTCTTCTGCTGAGGTTTGTCTTCTGCTTTCTTTTCTTCTGACTTCTTGAAAATGATTTCTCTATTAGGATCTTGAGCTTCATCCACTGTCATTGTCATATCAGCTTTGTCAAACATTTTCAGCTCTTCTTTTCTATATTTTGACATTGTTGAAAGACCAGAGATATCTTTTCCTTTTGCTTTGGCTTTATTTATCAAAGATAGACCAATCAGCTCTTGGTACCTAGCCATTCTTGAAGTATTAGCAGTCTCTGGATCTTCAAATGAAATTGGAGGGGAGTCTGACTTCTTTGGGCTTTCAGCTTTTTGTACTTCAGAACTTTGTTGTTGCTGCTGCTTATGCTATTGACTATATGAGGAGGATGGCCTCTGTTGGCTGCTTCCAGAAGATCTCCCTGATTGACTCTGATAAGTTTGCATTGGGGTAGATCTCTGGGAGCTAGATCCACTGTGACCAGCTGCTGGAGGAGGAGGAGGATCCTTCCTGTATCTGTGCACTGGAGGAGGGGAAATCTCCTGCTTCTCTTTCTATCTTTCTGCTGGTTTTTGGAGAGCAAGATCCATGTTGGCATTCCCTTATATGGAGTCACCTTGTTCAGAATATAATAGGGAGTGTCTGTATTGGGATTTGTCTTAGGAGCTGGAGGAGGAGCAGCCTTTCTCTTCTTTGCCAACAATCTCTTTTTCTTACTAGCTGCATCTTCATCAGAATCATCATCATCATCTTCTTCTGACTTAGAACCTTGAGGGATGTCATAAAGAGCATCCAAGCTTTTAAAGCTTTATTAGAAACAACAGCCTTTGCTGGAGGAGAGGCAGAAGGTTTAGGAAAAGGGGTATCAGCAATAAGAGAAGAAATATCTATACAAGATTCAGAAATAAAGGAGACAGAGCTATCAGCTACTGCCTTATTCTCTTCTTCAATGTCTGCCTGAATAAGCTCATCTAAAGTAGGCATTGGAGAGTCATCCATAATAAAATCTGGTGCTGAAACTGGCACTGTTGTATCTTCTGGAATGACCTCTGGGCTGGAAGCTGAGATGGAGGCTGAAGCTGAGAGAGCAAAATTGTCACAGAGTTGCTTGGCAACTGCTGGACTAGCTGAAGAGGTATAAGGTACAATAGCCAAACATGGCGAAGAGGAAACTGCTGGACGGAATTGCATATGTATAGTATCAAAACTTCTCAACAAAACTGATAAAGTCGCTGTGGGATTTAAATAAAAATCACCAATAGGAGTTATTTGTGCAACTAACTCATCCAAATCAATGTCAGTATCCATGAATTAAATTAACTCAAATAGGAGTTATTTGTGCAACTGACTCATCCAAATCAATGTCAGTATCCATGAATTGAATTAACTCAAACATCTCAGCATCAAAGTCTGTCAAGATTGTTGTATCCTCATCCTCATTTGAATCTGCTGGAGAAGGAACTGTTGTGACTGCTGTTGCTGCTGCTGTATCTGCATCTGCTGCAACATCATCACAGAGCATCTCCCCCTGCCTGGGTTCAGGAATACCTGGAGCCAGTCCCCTAGATGAAGAGGGGACAGCAGATAGAAGAGAGATCTGGGCAGATAAAGAATTGATGGAGGTCACAAGAGGTGTAATGGCCTCTTGGATCAAAGAGTGGAGAAGAGGTGTGAGCAAAGAAATGAGGGTAGATGTATCAAATTGGGAAGGGGAAGGGGATGGAATGGGAGGAGGAATAACAGATGGAGTGGGGGCATCTAGCATGATTGAGTCTGATGGTATATGATAAGATGGAATGGTGGATAAGTGTGGGGGAAGAGGAGACTGTGGAGGTGTAGGAAGTATTGTCTCATGAGGGAATCTAGAGGAGTGGGTTGTTGATTAACTTGCAGAGGGGAAGATGGAGGTGAAGATGGAATGTTTGTAAGGTCAAGTGGTGGAGATGAAGGAGGTGTAGGTACATGAGGAGGCTTCTTTGGAGTAAGAGGTGCTGGAAGAGATGGTTGAGATGGAGGAACCTCTTCAACAGGGTGGGGAGTGGCCTTTACAGCCCTTGTACTCTCAGAAGTTTGGAGGGAGGAGGAAGAAGCCTTTGAGGGCTTGGAGATGGTCCTCTCCCATCTGCCAAACAGAGCTCAAGTGAGGCGCTTACTGGCGTTTATGGAGATGGTCGGGGAGACCATACATTCAGCAGCCTTCTCTTTGAGAAATATTCCCAATATTCTGCCAATGCAGACTTCCTTCTTGCTGTTCTTCTTCTTGATCAAATCAAAGAACACCTTACTCCAATCAACCTGTCGCTTATTCACTACTGCACACATTATCAGAAATTGGTGACGGGTAATATAGTCATGAGCAGGGTGCTTGGCCATCAGTATCTTTCCCGTAATATCTGCCAGAAATTGGTAGGCGGCAGATAATTGCTTTTTCAACAACTTATTAGGGTTGTTACCAGAGAAACCCATCAGTTTCAGCATATCACTGAATTCCTCAGAATCCATTTCCAGATTGTCTTCTCTGTTCACTAATCCAAATATTTCAGTGAGAATTGCGGGAGAGAGGGAAACAGCAGTGTTCCCTATATTGCCGGTCAAAACATCTTCTTCAGAAACTGTAGATGTATGTACCCATTCTCGTATTTCTGTTCCATGAAGTTTAATGCGCCTGGTCACAAAATCCTTTAAACTGAGTTCTTCTAGTAGTTATAAGATGTATAGAAAGATGGGGTCAGAATGTTGAAACGACTCAAAGTGCATGTCGAATCCAGTGTCAAACTTCATTGCAACCAAAGCACCTGAGGGAATCACCATTGATGTCCTCCAAGAAAAACATAGAGAGAAACGGCGATCAAGAGCAAAGGAACTAAAAGCGCAGGATGGAGGTCGAAGAAAACCTAGATATAAGATTTTCAGAATATGAATTGACAAACTCTAGTCTACGAAAAAGAAAAATTCTTCAAACTGTGCTCGACGAAATAAATTATAGATAGATAATTCGTCGATCTCATCTAGAAGAATCGAAAACAGTTCGTCGAACTCCGTTCGACGAAATGTCTTTCTGAAGCAAAGTTCGTCGATCTTTGGTCGACAAAAATTGTTTCCTCACATAGAGAATTCGTCGATCTTCGTTCGATGAGAATCTCTCAAACTTTCCCTAATTCGTCGAACTCCGTTCGACGAACTCTGGAAAATTCGTCGAATGCAGACAGAAACTAGGTTAACTCTTCTCCATTAATCATTCCTAGTTGATTTATAAAGAACAGATGGGTTTTCTCATCAATGGCTTGGTGAAAACGTCTGCTCTTTGTAGATCAGTAGGAATATAGTTCAAGTTAATTTTCTTTTTGTCCATATTATCTCTAATAAAATGATGTCTTATTTCAATATGTTTTGTTCTAGAATGGTGAACTGGATTCTGTGCTATAGCAATAGCACTAGTATTATCACAGATTAATGTTGAATTATTTAAGTTGACACCATAATCTGAGAGTTGGTTTTGTATACATAGCATTTGTGAACAACAACTACTAGCAGCCATGTATTCTTCTTCTACAGTTGATGTAGACACAGATGTCTGCTTTTTACAAAACCAGGAGACAAGCCTCATACCAAGGAACTGGCATGTCCAGAGGTACTTTTCCTATCCACTCTACATCCAGCATAGTCAGCATCTGAGTATCCAGTTAACTCAAACTCTGACTCTGCAGGATACCAGAGTCCTAGACTAGGGCAACTCTTTATATATCTCAAAATTCTTTTTAGAAAAATAAGGTGAGATTCTTTAGGGTTCACTTGGAACCTAGCACAAAGGCATATGACAAACATTATATCAGGTCTGCTAGCTGTTATGTATAATAGGGATCCAACAATTGTCCTATAAATTTTCTGATCCACTGGTTTCCCTGCTGCATCAGAATCCACAACAGCATTTGTAGCTATAGGGGTTTTCATCCCTGAAGAATCACTCATCCCAAACTTTTTGATAAGCTCTTTAGCATACTTAGCTTGGGAGAGAAAGATACCATCTAGGAGCTGCTTCACTTGGAGACCAAGAAGTAGGAAAGCTCACCCATGCTACTCATCTCAAATTTTGAATGCATGAGGTCAGAAAACCTCTTGCACAATTTGGGATCAGTAGACCCAAAAATAATGTCATCCACATATATTTGTACTAATAATATTTGGTCCTTATGATGTCTAGTGAAAAGTGTTTTATCTATGGTTCCTCTTGTAAATTCATGCTCTAAAAGAAAGCTTGTTAGGGTCTCATACCAAGCTCTTGGAGCTTGCTTTAAACCATAGAGAGCTTTATGCAATTTAAAAACAAAAGAGGGTTTAGTTGGAGAGATAAAACCTAGAGGTTGTTCTACATAAATATCTTCTTGAAGTATTCCATTCAGAAATGCACTTTTGACATCCATCTGGTAGACCTTGAATCTCTTGTAAGCTGCATAGGCAAGGAATATCCTAATGGCCTCTAACCTTGCAACAGGGGCAAAGGTTTGGTCATAGTCTATTCCTTCCTCTTGTCTGTAGCCTTGAGCAACAAGCCTAGCCTTGTTTCTCACTATGTTGCCTTGAGCATCCAACTTATTCCTGTAAACCCATTTGGTTCCAATAACTGGGTAGTTATGGGGTCTTGGAATCAAATCCCAAACTCTACATCTCTCAAACTGATTGAGTTCCTCTTGCATTACAATGATCTAGTGGGGATCTTGCTCTGCCTCATGTATGGTGAGTGGTTCAATTTGAGAGAGAAAATAGGCATGCATCAAGTCTTGGTTGAGTTGATGCCTTGTCTGTACACCTACTGAGATGTCTCCAATCACTTGAGATCTAGGGTGATCTCTAAGTGTGACAAGATCAGTTGGTGGAGTTGGTTGAGCAACAGCTTCAGTATTTATTTCCTCTTGGCGAATGATACTAGCTGTTGGGGGAAGTTAAGCCACTTCCTCTTGACTTTCCTCATCACTATCTTCAGCATCCTGTGGAGTGGGATGGCTTGATACCACTTTGGTAAGGTTCAGTCCATCCATAGACTCACACAATGGTGGAACCTACAAAGAGCTTATGGTAGAAATTTCTTTCTCCTTGTATGACATGTTAGTCTCATCAAAAGATACATGAACAGATTCTTCAATTTTGAGAGTAGATTTATTATATACCCTATAAGCTTTACTGACCACGGAGTATCCCAGAAATACTCCTTCATCAGCTTTAGCTTGAAATTTTGTTATGTATCTCTTATCATTATTGTGAATGTAGCAAATACAAAAACAGATTTTGAAGTAATCTACTTTAGGTTTCTTCCCTTTGAGTAATTCATCGGGAGTCTTGCCCTTCAGCTTATGTATCAAGCTTCTATTCAACACATAGTTGGAGGTGTTCACTGCCTCTGCCTAAAAGGATAGAGGAAGGTGAGCATCTGACAACAATGTAGTAGCATATTCAATAAGGGTTCTATTTTTCCTTTCAGCTACCCCATTTTGTCGATGAGTTATAGGAGCTGAGAAAGTATGCCTGATCCCTTCACTTTGACAGAACTTTTACATAAGAAGAGAATCAAACTCTGTCCTATGATCACTTCTGATCAGGGCAATGTGAGTGTTGAACTCATTCTATATGCATTTAAGAAACTCTGTCAAACACTTAAAGTTATCAGACTTCTTCCTCAGAAAGAACACCCATGTGAATCTAGAGAAGTCATCTACAACTACTAAGGTATAAGATTTCCCTCCTAAGCTTTGTACTGTAATGGGTCCAAAGAGATCCATGTGTAACAGATACAAAATCCTAGGTGAATCACTCTTATTAAGTGACTTGAAACTATTTTTTGTTTGCTTGTCTAATTGACAAGCCCTGCAATGTCCTTCCTTCTTGTAGGGGCCAGAAGGTAGTCCTCTAACAAGGTTGTCCTTGGATAGCCTAGCAATGGTTCTAAGGTTTACATGTCCTAATCTCTTATGTCATAATTCATTAGGTCTACAAATATAGTTGAACAAGCATATGTCTACTTTAGTTGAAAGAAAGTATACTAAATAGATGTTACCTTTCCTTTTACCTGTCAACACAATGGTTTTGTCCTCTGATTTGATCTTGCATGAGGATTTGTTGAAAGTCACTTGATAGCCTTCATCACACAGTTGACTGATACTGATTAAGTTGTGCTCAGTCCTTCCATATAGGCTACTTTCTTGAAAGTGACTGAGACAATTTGGACTGCACCATATCCTTTGGTTAGTGCAAAGTTTGAATCACCAAATATTACTTTGGGTCCAAGCTTGGCTTTGAAGGATGTGAAATTGTCCTTGTTTTTTGTCATGTTCTTTGAGCACCCACTATACAGATACCATTGCTGGTTTGATGTTGGATAGGTCTTCAGCTACACATAAAGCAATTTACTTATTTTTGACCCAGTTTACCTTGGGCCTAGGTTGATAACCTTTGAATTCAGAAATAAAAGACATCTCTGGTTGACTCTTATAGCCTTCGGGATGATATCTCCTGGGAAGTATTATCCATTCAGTATAGGGGTTAAACCATTGAGATGTAGAACCTCTAGGATTGAACTTTGATTTGCCTTTGACAGAGTTTTCAAAACTCTGAGCTCTGTTCGACGATCTCTAAGATGAGTTCGACGATCTTGGGTCAGATCGTCGAGCTCCGTTCAAAGATCGACTGTGCTAGAGTTCAGGGTTCAGAGATCGTCGACCTGAGTTCGACGATTTAGCCTGAGATTGTTGAGCTCCATTCGGCGATCGTCGAGCTCCGTTCGACGATTTCTGTTGAACTATGGTTTTCTTAGGTAGATCAGAATTCTTCCTAGCTACCTCTAAAACTCCCTTACCTTTATCAGAGATAAACTTGATTGGGGTTATTAATACTACAGGTTGGCTAGATGAGGTACCCAAGCCCAGTGTACTGTTGAATCTTGAGTTCACTGTGCTTGTGATGTCCATTAGTTTGATACTTCTCCCATTGAGGGATTCTTCAAACTTTTTGGCCCCTGATAGGTCACTTTTCAGTGAGACTATCTGCTCCCTACAGCATTCCAACTACTCAGAGAGTTTGAGGTTTTCTACTTTTAAAGTGCTGTGTTCAGATAGCCGATTTCTGAGAGAAATGATTTCCTTCTCAGATTTTTGTAAATCTAAACACAATGCTTTAAATTCACACTTGAAGTCCTCAGAATCAAAATCAAAAGAATTTATTACCTGGTCCTCTTCAGATTGAGTCTCTGATTCTGACTCTGATTCTTCTGTATCAGAATTTTGTTGTGAGGCATTGATAGACATCATGCCGAATTCTTTTTCTTCAGCATCATCTTCATCATCACTTGAGCTGGATGAAGCTTCAGATTCTTCTTCTGTTTCACTCCAGGTTTCAGCTACAAACCCCTTCCTGGTATGTTTGTTCTTGCTGGAGGAGGGTTTGTCATTGCTGTTTTTCTTGTAGTCTTTGTCTTTTCTTCTTTCTTTCCTGTCCTTTTTGTCCTTATACTGATTTTCTGGACAGTCAGACACCATGTGGCCTGTTTTCCTGCATCCAAAACAAATAATCTCTTTGTTATTTGATTTGTCATAGCTTGGCTTGTCATGCCTTCTGGCAGACTTTTTCCTGAAATCTTTCCTGTCCATTTTGTAAAATCTTTTGGCCAGTAGGCTTAGTAGCTCTTCATTGCCTGTGACTTTGTCTTCATGCTGATCTTCAATGGCTTTGAAATCTATTGATTTTTCCTTTCTTATAGCTGGTGAGGCAGTCTTCTGCTTTTCTTCTCTATTCTTGATGAGCAGCTCATAAAACTTGAGCTTGCCCAAGAGAGCTTCAGTTGTGATCTCATTTAGACTTCTGGCATCCTTGATTGGCCAGATCCTTGAGTCCCAAGTGCTTGGAAAGCACATTAGGATTTTATCATTGAGCTCAGTCAATGAGATCTCTTTGTCCAATGTTTTCAGCTCATTGACTATGAGACTGAGTCTATTATACATATCTGCTACTGACTCAGCTTCTCCTTTCTTGAAGTTCTCATATTGGATTATGAGGTGAGATCTTCTATCTTTTCTCTCATCAGCAGATCCTGAGACTATCTCAGATAACTTGTCCCAGATGTCCTTTGCTGAGTTGCATTTAGCTACTTTTTGGAATATTTCATCAGACATAGTCTGGCTAAAATATTCATTGCCTTAGCATCTGCTACTTTCCATTTCTTGATTTCTGCATCTGTTCCTGATGGAGTTGGAACAACACTTGTAATTGTATTTTCTGGGGGGTCTTAGACACACTGTCAAAACAGAATTAAAAATGTCTTCATCAATAGAGTTCATGTATAATCTAATCCTTGCCATCCTTAGTGCAAACTTAGATAGATTGCACACTGGAGGTCTGGTGGTAGCATAATCTTTGTTTTGGGCCATGTTCTGTGAAGAAATAAATCTAACAACAAACTTAAAACAGATCTAACTAGAGGGTTCTTTGGGTTCAGGTGTTAGCCTGTGCAACCACTAAGGTGTGGTATTTTAACCAACCTGGCTCTGATACCAATTGAAAGTGCAGGTTAGATCTGATATACTCTAGCGGGGGGGGGGGGGTGAATAGAGTATAGTGATTACTAAAAACTTTTTACAACTGTTGTTGTATACGTAAGTGAATAGGGAAGCAAATAACATAAATTAAACACAACAACTAACTAAACATAGAGCAATCACAGACTACATCGACAAAACAAAAGAAAATAAGCAACCAGAAGACACAAGGAGCTATAGTGGTTCCCCAATCAATTTGGGTACATCCACTCTTCTACCACCTTAGGTAGGAATCCACTGCAGGATGAGTTGATCCGGTGTCCTAGGCACCAATGGGTTTTGATCAGGTCCCCAAAAACCAAACCCTCAAGTCTTTTGGAAGGAGACTTGCAACCAGAATAATTTTGAAGGGATTTAAAACCCTGTATAGGAATTAGAGAGAGGGTGATAGTGTCTTCTCTGTCAACAGTCAGAGAGAAGACTTGTGGATTGATGTAGCAGATCTTGCTCCCCCTAAGATCTTGAATTGGTCAGGAAAGCTGGAGCACTGCTTCAGGTTAATAGGCCTTCAATGACCTAGAATGCCTGGACCAGAACTGCTTTAGGAACTTCTTTTGACTGATACAGTTCTATTGTCCTTTGAAGTTGTCCTGATAATAGAAAGAAAAAGACTCTTGATTGAATTTGGTTGTTCTTCTTCTTCTTCAAAAGTTCTCTGGTCAAGGCTGATTGCAGTCAAGAACTTTAGATTTGAGAATGTTTTGTTCTTCTGCAGCTTCAGAGTGTCTGTCAGATTGTTTTATGTACTGTGATTCTTGAACTCTGTCACTACTTGATTCTGTTCTGTTACTGTGACACTATTTTTTTTGTGTCTCTTGTGTCTGTGACTGACTGAGGAATATTCAAACTTTTGAATGTCGAGCAGTAATTATAGTCGGCCTTGGAAAGAATCAGCAATCAATGACTTTCCTAACTGTCCCATGGAAAAATGGCACGTAATCGTCCATAGTCAATGCACGTTCTAATGGTAACATTCTGAGAAGATCTGGCATTAAATGTTCAGGAATCAGCGCCAAGAAACGGGACAGGAACCTTGAAGAAAACCTAATCTGGATTCGTCGAACGAAGAACACATTTCGTCGAGCTGAACTTGTGTTCGTCGAGCTGAGCTTGAGTTCGTCGAGCTGAGCTTGATAGAGTTCGTCGACCAGACAATCTTCATTCATCTGATAGACAGTCTTCATTCATCGAGATGAGAATCAAATTCGTCGAGCTGAGAAAAGTTCTGGATTTAGACAAAATACTTTGCATCTGCTGAAATGCTGTGTCGACATAAATTGGTGTCGACAGATTGATCTTGGTGTCGACACAAATCCTCTGGTGTCGACATAAGCTGGTGTTGACTGAAATCTTGGTGTCGACACAAATCGTCTGGTGTCGACACAAACCTTAAGTGTCGACACAAATTATCTGAGTCCAGAAATCATCGAGTAGAGTATAGCATCCGTCGACCTGAGAAGCTGACTTCGTCAACCTGAGAAGCTGTGAACTTGAGGTCCAAGTTCGTCGAGCTCAGAATATAATTCGTCGACCGAAGCAAGCTGGACTTAGAAAAATTTGAAGTCCTCCTGACTTTGGCTTGATGTAGAAACTGAGTTTTTGTCGAACAGAGAACATAGATCGTCGAGCTCAGCACTAAGAATTGTCTCACGATCATCGATCGCAGAACTCCTTTCATCGTGCTGAGTTCGACGAACATCGAACTGACTTTATTTAGTCTTTAAAACTTGTGAGTCTGGAGTCTCTGAGGGTCTTGTTGAAAGCTGGTCCATCTGGAGTTGAGCTTAAGGACTTAACCTAGACTTTAGGACACAAATTGACCCTGGTTATACATGATGGGTCACAACCTAAGTCAGTGTGTTGGGTACATTGGTCAAATGTACCTGATTTGAAGAAGCCTCACCCAACTCAATGATATACATCATAATGTATTTGATGTATGTTGAGTTTACTTGTGCAGGTTATGTAATCACTGGACTGAAGCAAAAAGTTTCTAAGTCCATGTGTCGACACCCAGAGGGAAAGTGTCGACACTTAAGAAGACTTGTGTCGACACCCAGACAAGCAGTGTCGACACTTGGAGTCATTGTGTCGACACCTGGGATGCAGAGTCGACACCAGACAGTAAGTGTCGACACTTGGAGCTATGTCGACACTCAGTGAAGAAAAGTGCAGACAGAAAGTGTCGACACAAGGAGCTGTGTCGACACCCAGTGAAGCTGTGTCTACACCAGAAAGTGTCGACATTTGGAGCTGTGTCGACACTCAGCAAAAGTCTGCAGAGACTAAGTTAAAGTGTCGACACTCAGAACAATGTGTCGACACTCAACAGAAGAGTCAACACTTGAAGTAAGTGTCGACACTCAGCACAATGTGTCGACACACAACCAGAAGAGTCAACACATGAAGTAAGTGTCGACACCCAGCACAATGTGTCGACACTTAGCTAAAGACTCTACACTTGAAGAAAGTGTCGACACAAGGAGCTGTGTCGACACTTAGCAAAGATCAGAAAGATCAACAAAATTATTCTAAGTACAAGTGTCGACACTAAGGGAATGTGTCGACACTTAGCTGAAGTCTCAACAAAAAGGTGTGTCGACACAAGGAGCTGTGTCGACACTCAGCAAGTATCGACATTAAAGACTATGTGTCGACACCAAGAAGCAGTGTCGACACTTAACAGTTACAACACATGAAGATGTGTCGACACAAAGGTGATGTGTCGACACTTAGAAGAATTCAGTAAAAGACAGAAGATCAAGTATTTGTGTCGACACTCAATTTTAGTGTCGACACCTGAAGAAGAATCTGTGTCGAGACATACAAGGAGTTGTGTCGACACCTTGTAGACTTGTGTCGACACTTACACAGCATGTGTTGACACTTGGACTATAAATGTCGACACTTAAAGACAGAAAGTCTCGACACTTTCAGACAGTTAGAGATTTTCAAAAAATGACTGGATGACTTGACAACTGCCGTTCCAGCCGGTCTACAGCACCTGTCAGAGATATCAGAAGTCAGTTATGGACCGGACCAGCCGGTTACCATGAAGAAGGCCTATAAATAGGCTCATATAGTTTACAGAAATAGAGTTGTTGAGGTTGATCACATTGTTGAAGAACAAGTTATTAAAGTGGTACATAGAGTATCAACACAAGAAGATCTTGCAGTCCAAGTGCAGATCTAAGAAGTTGGAGAGAGAGGGCTCCATCCAAGAAATCAGCCTCTGGAACTAGGCTGAGAAGAAGGATTCAGATTCATTCTGGATCTTAAGTGGCAGAGGTCAAGGAACTACTGCAGGAGGATTCAGTCTTATTCAGTTCTACTCAAGAAGCTTTGAAGAAAGCTAAGTCAGATTGAATCCAGCTGAGTTCTTCCAAGAACTCATCAAGAAACTCTCAACTCCCATCTTTTATTTCTGAGTTGTTGAGTTAATATTTGTAATACATTTTTATCTTGTAGGATCCTTTGGATCTGAGTGAATTGTAAGCCTATAATTATAAAGGCTGAGGGTAGGGCTTGAGAGCCTGAGTGTAGGAGATTGAGATCTCTGAGTGTAGGCCTTGTTGGCTGAGTGTAGGCCTTGGTTGGCTGAGTGTAGGCCTTGGTTGGCTGAGTGTAGGCCTTGACTGGCTGAGTGTAGGCTTTGGGATAAAGCTGAGTTGTAAGGCTTTGGGCCTGAGGTGTAGGAACCAATTTGGGTTCTGAGACAGTGGAGGAGTTTGGCCGAATCTAGTACACTGCTAGATAGGCGAAGGGGGAAAGTGGATGTACCCATATCTTGGGGAACCACTATAAACCACTATGTATGCTGTGCTGTGCTGTGATTGTTACTGTGCATGCTGTGTGTTTGCTGTGATAAAATAGTTAGTATTCTGTGATATA
Organism: Platanthera guangdongensis; assembly: GCA_039583875.1. Taxonomy (NCBI): domain Eukaryota; kingdom Viridiplantae; phylum Streptophyta; class Magnoliopsida; order Asparagales; family Orchidaceae; genus Platanthera; species Platanthera guangdongensis. The sequence goes on along the minus strand of CM077166.1, from coordinate 60,273,910 downwards.
ACTGATTGCTGCCATTTTAGTTAAAAAAGGATTAGGTCACCTATTCACCCCCCCCCCCCCTCTAGGTGTTTACGTACCATATCTTTCAAGTGGTATCAGAGGGAGATTCCTCAAAAAGGACTAACAGTCTGAGGAGATCCTGTTTGGCAGATTCAGTGTAAGGCAAATCACAGATTCAAGAAATTCAAGAATATCAAGAAACATGGGTTCCTCTGAGAATCACAAGGAATTGGGTTCCATAAAATTACCCATATGCAGGAAAGAGATCTTTGGGATCTGGAAGGAAAGGGTAAGGCTGTTTATGGAGGCCTCAGACCCTAGAATCTACATCACAGTAAAGGAAGGGCCTTATGTGCCCATGAAGATTTCAGTTTTAGATGCAAATCAGAGAACTCCAAAGGATTTCTCTGAGATGACTAAGGATGAGATTGTCCTAGCCACAATGGACAAGAGGGCATAAAACATTATAGTGAGTGTCATAGATGATGCAACATTTCAGAATCTTATACACTGTAAGACAGCCAAGGAGATGTGGGACACTCTTATAGTGTATATGGAAGGATCTGAAGAAGTAAGACAAGATAGAAAATCCGTGCTAAATCAGGAGTATGAGAGTTTTAGACAAGGTAAAGGTGATAGCATAACTGAGTGCTACAAGAAGTTCTACAGAATAGTTAATGAACTCATGTCTTATGGAAGAGAGTTCAGTAACTATGAACTAAATGACAAGTTCCTAAGGTCCCTAACCAAAGATTGGGACACAAAGATCTGTTCCATTAGAGAAATGGCTAAGTTGGGGGAAATTCCTCCTCCTACACTATTTGGCAAGTTGTTGTCATATGAAATGCAATTGACAGTGAGGAAGGAGGAGGAGAAATCAACAAGGACTGAGCACAAGGAAAGAACTGTTGCTTTCAAGACAGAAGTTCCCAGAAAGTGTAGGAATAAGTCATCAACTCCACCTCCAGAGGTAGTTGAATCAGAATCAGATGAGTCAGTCAGCACAAAGACTGAGAGCAGTGAAAGTGATGAAGACTTTGCTGCCTTCACTAGACACTTTCAGAAATTCTTGAAGAAGAAACAGTGGAGGTCAAGACCTTCTTCTTCAAAGGGAAAGGAAGTCTTTTATCAGGAGAAAAAGCCTTCAAAGAAAGACAGGAAGAGGACAAAGTCAAGCAAGACAACTGGTTCAAAGATAGTGTGCTATTGCTGCAATAGACATGGTCATGTTATTGCAGATTGTCCAGAGAAGAGAAAGGAATCTGGTGACAGGAAAAAGCCTCACTTCAAAGGCAAGAAAGAGAAGTCTTTTGTTGCCAAGAAGGAGAAGACTCTATCAGATATCTCTTCTTCAGAAACTGAGTCTGAGGCTGAAGCCTACATAGGGCTGTTTGCTGAAGAAGAAGAAGAAGAATTCATGCAGATCATGGAGTCTATTTATGAACAAGAAGACAGTCATTGCCAAGGGCTAATGGCTTTGACAGAGAGTGCCAAAATCCTGGAGCAGCCAGGACCCAGTAAGGTACAAGGTTCAAGTTCAAGTTCAGTTTCTTATTCTACTTCAGATTCAGATTCTTCTTCATCAAGTGATGAAAGTGTATCTGAGTCTGAGGGTGATATTCATCAGCTTATAGATGAATATAAGGTGTTGTTGCAGGCTTACAAGAAAAGCAAGACCCTAGCCAAAAGTCAGGCAAAGGAAATTGCTATTCTTAAAGCTGCAGCAATAGATTTTGAGAACTCTTTTGATCAAAAACTGAATGAGATAGCCAGGTTGAAGCACATAACAGTGATTCAAATGGGTACTATATCATTTAAAAATGATCAAATCAAGAGTCTGGAGATCAATCTTCAGAAAGAGAGAGAGCTTGTTGCTAGGTTTTCTAAACCTAAGTCAGTGTTACCTTTAATTGATGAATTTGTTCATCATAAAGGCAAGGCTGGACTGGGCTTTATTAGACCTGCAGGGACTGAGCAGTCTAAATCTAAGTCCAAGGGCAAAGCCCCAACATTCAACAAGCCTGCTGTAGACAAGTCAGCCAAGGCAGTACCTAAGCAAAGGTACAATAAGTTTGAATGTTGGTGCTGTGGCAAAGTTGGCCATTTTGCAGTGGACTGTTGGCACAATGCTAGTGCCAAAGTGAGTACCAAACTAGCTGTTGGAAAGCCAGTGGGTAGCTTTGTCAGATTGCAGACTAACAAGTACCAAGGACCCAAGAATTCTTTGGGTTCTAAGGTTCATTAATCTGTTTTGCAGATGAGTCCAAGTGGCCATACCCCAACATGGTACTTGGACAGTGGATGTTCCAGACATATGACTGGAACAAGAGGATTACTAAAGGACTACATTCCAGTAAAAGATGGTCCAAAAGTAACCTTTGGTGGTTCTGAAAAAGGAATCATCAAAGGATTTGGTAACATTTCTACAAACTTAGTTACCATTACTCAAGTGGCTTATGTTAAAAGGTTGAAACACAACCTAATAAGTATAAGTCAATTAAGTGATGTAGGGTATGACATCTCATTTGTTAAAAATGGATTGTCATATCAAGAGGTCAAGTGATCAAAGAGATCATTTTGACAGGTTATAGGAAGAGGAATGTCTACTGTCTAGACATTATGATTGAGAACAATGGTTCTCCAGTTTGTCTTGTAGCTGATGAGAAGGTCTCTCATTGTGTCAAATGGCACAAGAGGCTTGCCCATCTTAACTACAAGACTATTAGCAAACTCTTTAGCAAAGAGTTAGTGAGGAATGGTCCTCAAGTTAAGTGTGTTAAAGATGGTATTTGCTCAGCTTGTCAAAAGGGCAAGCAGACTAAATCCACCTTTAGAAGCATAGAAAACAAAGATGCTGTGAGGTGTTTATACCTCTTGCATATGGATCTCTTTGGTCCAATGCCAGTTCACAGCTTAGGTAGGAAGGTCTATACCTTTGTAGTAGTAGATGACTACTCAAGGTTTTCCTGGGTGTTCTTCTTAAGACAGAAATCTGAAACACCTAGTGTCTTCCATAACTTTGTCAAACAAATTCAGAATGAACTAAACAGTACAGTGGTCAAGATTAGAAGTGACCATGGTACTGAATTTCAGTCTGATAGCATGACAAAACTATGTGAAGATTTTGGGATATTTCAAGAATTCTCTTCACCTAGAACACCTCAGCATAATGACATTGGTGAAAGGAAGAATAGAACCTTGATAGAGGCTGGTAGGGCCCTATTAAGTGATACATCACTGCCAGAGTATTTCTGTGCTGAAGCAGTTAACACTGCATGCCATGTTATAAATAGGGCTACCATCACTAAAAGGCTTAACAAGACCCCCTATGAAGTTGTGAAAGGCAGGAAACCAAACCTATCCTATTTTAGGATCTTTGGTTGTAAATGCTTCATACTTAATAATGGAAAGTCTTACTTAACTAAGTTTGCTGCCAAGTCCCAAGAGGGAATTTTTGTTGGGTACAGCAATAATAGTAAGGCTTATAGAGTCTACAACTTGACTACACAAGTTGTAGAAGAATCTGTGCATGTAGTTTTTGATGAGACTAAACTTATTAACAATGAGTTATCTAGTAGTGTATGCAGCCCCACAGGTTTAACAAAGAAAATGGACAAGCTAACTATAGAAGAAGTACCTGCTGCAAGACAGCAAGTAGAAGACAGTAGCTGTTCTCCAGGGGGAGAACTACATGTGCCAATTGCTGAAGAAATACAAGGAGTACAGCATGATGGAGATGCTGATGAGGTTCAACCAGAAGTAAGGATGCCTCCAGCCAACAGGCATCTAAGAGATCATCCAGTAGAGCAGATTATTGGAGATCCAAGACAAGGAGTACAAACCAGGAGCAGATACATAAATGCAGCAATCTACTCCAGTTTCCTGTCTCAAGTTGAACCTAAGAAATTTGAAGAAGCAATACAAGATCCACAATGGACTGAAGCAATGCAAGAAGAGCTTAATCAGTTCAAGAGGTGCAAGGTCTGGGAACTGTTCCTAAACCTAAAGACCACAATGTAATAGGAACTAAGTGGATCTACAGGAATAAGATGGATGAACAAGGGGTCATCATTAAGAATAAGGCTAGACTGGTTGGTAAAGGATATAGGCAAGAAGAAGGTATTGATTTTGATCAAACATTTGCTCCAGTAGCTAGACTGGAAGCCATAAGAATATTCTTGGCCTATGCAACCTATCAAGGATTCAAGGTATACCAAATGGATGTCAAGTCAGCATTCCTAAATGGTAATCTTAAAGAAGAAGTCTATGTGGAGCAGCCTTCAGGTTTTGTTGATCCAACTCTACCTCATCATGTCTATAGACTTAGGAAAGCTTTATAAGGGTTAAAGTAAGCCCCTAGAGCTTGGTATGAAACCCTATCTAGTTTCCTCATTGAGAACAAGTTCTCAAGGGGGAAAATAGATAAGACTCTATTCCTTAGGGAATCTAGAGGCAAAGTTATACTAGTCCAAATATATGTAGATGATATTATATTTGGGTCTACTGAAAGCAGCCTTTGCAAAAAGTTTGCTAAACTGATGCAAGGTCAGTTTGAGATGAGTAGTATGAGAGAGCTGAAGTTTTTCTTGGGTCTCCAAGTTAAACAGACTGAAAGTGGTTTATCCATATGTCAGTCCAAGTTCACCCTAGAACTCATAAGGAAGTATGGTATGGATTCATCCAGCACCATGAAGACTCCTATGGGGTCAAGTATGTCTCTTAGCAAGGATGATGCAGGGAAACCTGTAGATGAAACCTTGTATAGAGGGATAGTTGGCTCCCTATTATACTTTACTGCTAGTAGACCTGACATCATGTATGCTACATGTGTTTGTGCCAGGTATCAAGCCTGCCCTAAAGAGTCTCATTTGACAGCAGTCAAAAGAATATTGAGATATCTAAAGGGCACTCCCTATCTAGGCCTCTGGTACCCTAGGAATGGAGATTTTGATCTAACAGGTTTTTCAGATGCAGACTTTGCAGGATGCAAAGAAGATAGAAAAAGCACTACTGGAACCTGTCAATTCCTAGGTGGGAGACTAATTTCATGGAGTAGCAAGAAGCAAACCAGTGTGGCTATCTCCACTGCAGAGTCAGAGTATGTGGCTGTAGGAAGTTGCTGTGCTCAACTTCTGTGGATACAACATCAGCTAGAGGACTATGGATTTCAGGTAAGTAGAACTCCACTTTTCTGTGATTCTACAAGTGCTATTTCAATAGCTAATAACCCTGCATCTCATAGTAGAACTAAACATATTGAAATTAAATATCATTTTCTTAGGGAGCATGTAGAGAGAGAAGATATTTTACTTGAATATGTTAAAACTGATAATCAAATAGCTGATATGTTTACTAAGCCCCTAGAAGAAGCTAAGTTCAATAGATTCAAAATTGAACTAGGAATGTTAAACTTAGAGTAAGTTTACAGAATTAAAATTGGCTAAGTAAAAAAGTGTCGACACATAGACAAGTCTATGTCGACACAGAATAGTGGTGTCGACACTTCAGGAAAAAGGTGTCGACACATCCAGGATGTTGGTGTCGACACTTCAGAATGTTAGTGTCGACACATGACAAGTCGGTGTCGACACATCCAATATGGTGTCGACACTTATGTTTTACTCAGAATTTTCTAAGTAAAGTCTCGACAATGTGTCGAGTTATGTTGTGTCGACACATAACCAAGTGTCGACACATAAAATCTGTTGACTAAACTTGTGTCGACACATATGTGTCGAGACATTATAAGTCAGTGTCGACACTTATTGCCAGTGTCGACACATTTTAAGTTAGCTGTCCCGCCTGTTCATCTTCAAAATTAGAAAGGTATAAATAGGGTTCTGTCTTTGTTTGTCGACACGCTTTCAAAGTTTCGAGACCAAAACTACTGTGTCGACACCTCTATTTTCTAAAGACAAATTCTACAAACCCTAATGACACCTAAGCTTGAGGAGAACGTTAACGAAGGATATGAGCTTGTGCGCGGCGCGTTCGACGATGCCGATCAAGAAATTCAGGCAGTAGTAACCCTAGTCGCCGACTCTGGGTTAGAGTACTTAGTTTTCGAACCTACTAAGATATGAAAGAAAGAGGTTCTTGAATTCCTTAATGGAGCTGCAGTAGATGAATCTGGATACAGAATCAAATCCAGAGTTCATGGAACTAAGGTCAAGGTTTCACCTAAAAATCTGAGGAAGGTGCTCCAGCTACCAAAAACTCAAGATGAAGAAGAAATTACTGCATCCAAGACCAGGGAAGCTCTAACCTGGTGTGGACTTGATCCAAAGATGAAGATTGGTTCTGTATTTACCAGGAAAGGCATGAATAATCAAGGAAATTTCATGTCTGAGATTGTTGGAAAGGTCTTACTCAGTTAGCCTGGAGGGCATGACAGAGTGTCTGCCTATATGTTTGGAATCATGACAAGGATAATCTTCACTCTGAAAACAGACTGGTCTTTAGTGGTTTATGAGAAGATTAAGGAGAGCTTGAAGAAGCCCAATCTGGGCAGAATCATTAGTCTCTACCTAGCTGGTACCATACCAGAGGTAATGAATACTGCTGCAGGCAGCAAGATAAACCACATGATGAAGATGGATCAAAGGATCTTTTCAAGATGGGACAGGGTGTTGTCCAAGGAAATGCCAACCTCAGAGAAGACAATTACTGAGAAAGGCACTCCTCCAAAGAAGAAAAGGAAAACAGCTCCTGTGGAACAAGTGTCCACTAGCAGTTCTGGGAGTGAAGAACATGTTGTCTTCACTCCAGATGAGCATGAGGAAGAGCCTGCAGTGAAATCTCCTGCTGCTCAAGAGATTGCTGAGATCCAGGGGGAGCCTCCAGTTGTAGAAGAACCCTCTACACTGGACAGTGAGCAAGCCACCACCATCATACAAGAGGTACTCACTGACCTAAATACTTTAGAATATCTTAAAGAAGATGCTGATTTGTCTGATGTTCCTCAGCAAACTCAGCTGTCTAGTCAAGCTCCAGATGTTGTTATAGAAGACACATCTGCTGTACAAGAAGAGATTCCTGATCCAGTAGTTGAAGAGCACAGAATGTCTCCAGCTTCTTCACCCCCTGAATACACCATGTAAGATTTATTTCTCAATCTAGATCAAGCAGATTTTGACATGGACAAGGATGCTGCTGAAAAAGATCATGCTGCTGTTGAGGGGGAGCCATTGCAAGTTATGGAAGAGCCTTTAAGGCCAGAAAATGAGAAGGCACCTGATGTGCAAGCTGACAGACCTCCAAGCCCTAAGGATAGGGTTGACATAGCCAGCACTTCTGCCTCTGAAGATGATGAGAGTGCTAGGGCAAAGAAGAAGAAACTGTATGTCTTTAAAAGGAGAAGTCAGAGTTATAAGAAAGCTCTGCAATCTATAGCCCCACAGCCTATAGTTCAACAAGCTCCAACTGTTGATTATAGTGCATTAATGATTGCAATGCAGATAAAACTGGATGAACAGAGACAAGCTATAGAGGCTTATGTGGATGAAGGGTAGAAGTCATTACAATTTGATCTGGCCCAAGATATAAAGTCTATAAGGTTTGAAATGAACCTTAACAAGAAGGAGATGAATGAATGCTTCCACAAAGGTGGAAATGCAGTGGTGTATTTGGCAACACACCAAGAGAAGATCAAAGAACAAGTGGATGACATAGCATTGAAACAAGGATATGTTCTTGAAAATCAGTTAAGAATGAATGGCAATTTGACTGCCTCCCATAATGCTATAGTCACTGAGTTGAAGAACAAGGCTGCTGAACCTTCTACATCTTCTGCTACTATCAAAGCTGAATTTGACAAAGCCTTTCAAGAAGAAATTTCTGCTGTTAAGTCTGTAATCCAAGCCTCCTAGAAAGCCATCTCTGAACAACTTCTAAAGCTCAAACCATTCTTCAAAGAGGGAATCAGATACTTGGATAGTCAAATAAGATTTCAAAAGGATGATGTCAGAGATCATATGGCTAGAGAAGTCATAAAGGGGGAGAGGGTTTTAGTCAAAGCTAGCTCTGACCATGCAAAGTGGATATCAAATTCCATCAGAGCTACACTGGGCTATCCTCCACTCTGTGATGATGACAATGTTGCTGAATCTGGGATTCAAACTGCATATCTTGGAGGTGAGCAACCAGAGGTAGCTCCAGTGATATATCCCCCACCAGATTTTGACATGGTGCAAGCTGACATTCAGCAGATGTATAGCCCAACTGAAGGAAAGTCTAATGTTATTCTGGATAAAGTGGTTCAGCCTATTACTGAAGCCATGCAAGAGGCATTACAGAAGGAGGAAGAGACAAGGTTGTCTAAGAAGAGGTTTAGGGAACAAGCAGAACAAAGGCCAGACTTTGAACAGTGGAGCCCTACCTCTAGGAATATAATTTTAACTGCCTGGAAAGCTGCCAAGGACAATACTCATGACAGGAACAAATGGTTTTCTGAAGCAGAATGGAGGAAACATGAGATCAGACAGGAAGCAATAGTTCAGTATAGAAGGAAGGAAAAGATGGGAAAGCTACCTCCTACTGTAGTGGAGCCTAGCAAGTACTTTCCTAAGCCATATCACTATTTTGAGTGGCAGAAGATCAAGGCAGAAGAACTCAAAAATAAAGATCTAAAAGGCAAGAAGCATGCTGATGCTGAAACTGTTGATGCCCATGTCAAAGCTCAAGTTCAAGCTGGCAAGGGAATAGTTATCAAGGAACCTGATCAGAAATAAATTAAGATTTTACTTGAAGATTATTTTGTAATCTTTTAAATGTAAAACATTTTTTGTAAACTACTGAAAATGTATTAGAAAAATGTTAGAACAATATATGATCAATATATTTCATGATTGTTCTGTGAATGTGTCTATTTCTTATTTGTTCTGAAATGATGAATATGTATACATGTGTGAATTAATACATGTTTATGTTTACCCTGCTGAATATAACCTGCTTTACATCATTTTGTAATTTTTAATTATGAATGGTGTATATCATTGACTAAGGGTTATGACTTCTCCAAATAGGGGTAGATTGTTGGGTACATTGGTCAAATGTACCTGATTTGAAGAAACCTCACCCAACTCAATGATATACATCATAATGTATTTGATGTATGTTGAGTTTACTTGTGCAGGTTATGTAATCACTGGACTGAAGCAAAAAGTTTCTAAGTCCATGTGTCGACACCCAGAGGGAAAGTGTCGACACTTAAGAAGACTTGTGTCGACACCCAGACAAGCAGTGTCGACACTTGGAGTCATTGTGTCGACACCTGGGATGCAGAGTCGACACCAGACAGTAAGTGTCGACACTTGGAGCTGTGTCGACACTCAGTGAAGAAAAGTGCAGACAAAAAGTGTCGACACAAGGAGCTGTGTCGACACCCAGTGAAGATGTGTCTACACCAGAAAGTGTCGACATTTGGAGCTGTGTCGACACTCAGCAAAAGTCTGCAGAGACTAAGTTAAAGTGTCGACACTCAGAACAATGTGTCGACACTCAACAGAAGAGTCAGCACTTGAAGTAAGTGTCGACATTCAGCACAATGTGTCGACACACAACCAGAAGAGTCAACACATGAAGTAAGTGTCGACACCCAGCACAATGTGTCGACACTTAGCTAAAGACTCTACACTTGAAGAAAGTGTCGACACAAGGAGCTGTGTCGACACTTAGCAAAGATCAGAAAAATCAACAAAATTATTCTAAGTACAAGTGTCGACACTAAGGGAATGTGTCGACACTCAGCTGAAGTCTCAACAAAAAGAAGGTGAGTCGACACAAGGAGCTGTGTCGACACTCAGCAAGTATCGACATTAAAGACTATGTGTCGACACCAAGAAGCAGTGTCGACACTTAACAGTTACAACACATGAAGATGTGTCGACACAAAGGTGATGTGTCGACACTTAGAAGAATTCAGTAAAAGACAGAAGATCAAGTATTTGTGTCGACACTCAATTTTAGTGTCGACACCTGAAGAAGAATCTGTGTTGAGACATACAAGGAGTTATGTCGACACCTTGTAGACTTGTGTCGACACTTACACAGCATGTGTCGACACTTGGACTATAAGTGTCGACACTTAAAGACAGAAAGTCTCGACACTTTCAGACAGTTAGAGATTTTCAAGAAATGACTGGATGACTTGACAGCTGCCGTTCCAGCCGGTCTACAGCACTTGTTAGAGATATCAGAAGTCAGTTATGGACCGGACCAGCTGGTTACCATGAAGAAGGCCTATAAATAGGCTCATACAGGTTACAGAAATAGAGTTGTTGAGGTTGATCACATTATTGAAGAACAAGTTATTAAAGTGGTACATAGAGTATCAACACAAGAAGATCTTGCAGTCCAAGTGCAGATCTAAGAAGTTGGAGAGAGAGGGCTCCATCCAAGAAATCAGCCTCTGGAACTAGGCTGAGAAGAAGGATTCAGATTCATTCTGGATCTTAAGTGGCAGAGGTCAAGGAACTACTGCAGGAGGATTCAGTCTTATTCAGTTCTACTCAAGAAGCTTTGAAGAAAGCTAAGTCAGATTGAATCCAGCTGAGTTCTTCCAAGAACTCATCAAGAAACTCTTAACTCCCCTCTTTTATTTCTGAGTTGTTGAGTTAATATTTGTAATACATTTTTATCTTGTAGGATCCTTTGGATCTGAGTGAATTGTAAGCCTATAATTATAAAGGCTGAGGGTAGGCCTTGAGAGCCTGAGTGTAGGAAATTGAGATCTCTGAGTGTAGGCCTTGTTGGCTGAGTGTAGGCCTTGGTTGGCTGAGTGTAGGCCTTGGTTGGCTGAGTGTAGGCCTTGATTGGCTGAGTGTAGGCTTTGGGATAAAGCTGAGTTGTAAGGCTTTGGGCCTGAGGTGTAGGAACCAATTTAGGTTCTGAGACAGTGGAGGAGTTTGGCCGAATCTAGTACACTGCTAGATAGGCGAAGGGGGAAAGTGGATGTACCCATATCTTGGGGAACCACTATAAACCACTGTGTATGCTGTGCTGTGATGTGATTGTTGCTGTGCATGCTGTGTGTTTGCTGTGATAAAATAGTTAGTATTCTGTGATATAACTGATTGCTGCCATTTAAGTTTAAAAAGGATTAGGTCACCTATTCACCCCCCCCCCCCTCTAGGTGTTTAGGTACCATATCTTTCATAGTGAACCTAGCCCAAATCAACTAGGGATCCAACACGTCAAATTCCCGAGAAATGAGAAAATTTTGAAGAAATAGCTTGACACGCCTGCTCACACGCCCGTGACATGACCCGTGTCCAGTGCTCGACGATTTCCGCCTGACGATTTTCGCGCTCGCCGATTTCCGATTGACGATCGTCGAACACCCATCACGCCCGTGATATGGGGCGTGACCACTCCATAAAGCTCGACGAAATGTTCCGCTCGATGATTCTCCGCTCTACGAAATTCACATTCGACGACTTTCCGCTCGATGATCGTCGAACCCCCGACACGCCCAGAGTCACGCCGTGACCTGGGGCGTGACTCCTCCACCTGGTTGACAAAGAACTGCGCTCAACGATCTTCCCGCTCGACAATCGTCGAACTCCTCGACATTCGCGCTCAATGATTTTTCAACTCGACAAGACCCGGTGACAGCTCAAAGACCCGCGCCTAGATCCTCCTTCTTGACACGCCCAGCATCACGCCCGTGATTTGGGGCGTGACCGACGCGAGACCGACACGTGTCCAGCCCGAAGTCCACTTTCCCGTCAAATCGACAGCTGTATTTTGTACAGTGCTGACACGCCCCCTTACACGCCCGTGTCAGGGGGCGTGTACTTTGATTTTTTTTCTCTATAAATACCAGCTTGCTGTAAGAGTTTCTGTTCCCCTTTTAGATCCATTTTGTATAGGGGAAGTGCTGCGTAGATGATTTCAGGACCTATGTAAGGGATATTCTCCCCCTCCTTTTTGGTTTTAGCTTTGTAATATCCTTTTTAGATTAATAAAATTTATTGTTTTCTTCCCTTTCTATGGATTTGGACTTCATCTATGTGCCTTCTCTTTATGCAATCTTATCTTTTAACTTAGTTTTTGTTCTCTTTTAAATGGGTGTGTGTGTGTGTATGAGTATAGCTTTTTAGTTTTATGTTTTAGTTAATTTTCATACTTAGTTTTGTTAACTTAGGAATTTTTATATCTTTTATGCATTCCTATAAACCCGTAAAAACTATTTTCAAAGTGTTTTTCATTTTTCTTTAAACTAGATTTTCATTTTTATGTTGTAAAACTTTTCTTCCTTTTTACTTTATTTTAACTTTTTAACAATTTTTACGGAGTTATAAGAATGTAAATATAACCTTTTTAATTTTTCATGCATTTAGTTTTTTATTTAAAACTTTTGCTTATTTAATTTTTTCGTTCTCTATTTATGCATTTCTACTGCATTCTTGCGGTAGAAATGTATTCGTTTTAATTTTTCGAGTATTTCCATTTTTGCGTTTATTTGCAACCCTTTTGCTCGTTTTATTTTTATTTCAGTTTTTTATGCATTTCGATCGCATTCTAGCGGTAGAAATGCAGTTGTTTTAATTTTTGGATAACTTAGCTTTTCTTAATTTTTTGTACTTGTGCATTTATTTCCGCCTACACATTAAGAGTTAAATGACGCTTTGCTTTATTTCATTCAGTATAGTGTGTGAGTGTGTTTTACATTCCTGCAGTGTGCGTGTGTTTTCATTTATGTCGAGAGAGTGTGTGCGTGAGTTTTACTTCCTGTCGAGTGTGTGTGTGGGGTGTTGCATTTATTTTGTCCTACTCATTTGAGTAGGACATGCTTTATTTTCCCGCCTACTAATTTGAGTAGGACTTGCAATGTACCGCCCACTCGTTTGAGTGGGACTTGTCATTTTATTGCTTTCTTTCTCCCGCCCACGCACTTGCGCCGGGACTCGCAATTTACATCTTTCTTCAGTCCTACTCGTTTGGGTAGGACTTGCAATTTTTTGCTTTATTTTTCTGCTTTCATTTACTACTTTATTTTACCGCTTTCTTTACTGCTTTATTTTCTGCTTTTCCCACAAGCCGTCCCCATTCCGATGAGTGGCTAACTGTTCTTAGCCCCCAGTATCGAAGAGCATTGAGACATATAAAATAGCTTAAAATAACAAAAGGTCTCATTTTTCTAATTAATTAAAGTAATTAAGGTTTGTCAGGGGTTAACGACGCGTAAGACCACATATCGATGTGTGGGCCCTATTTCTGTTTGCCATACGCTCGTCGAGAGGCCGTTCAAATGGACAGATCGCCCCTTGGCAAAGAGAGTTCCGCACTTACCCTCGAGAGAGGAGGCGCGCCAACTCTACCGGATTGGGTTCCCCACCCAATAGAGGGGTTCTTAGCGTAATGTGGGCGTTAAGAGGAATCCTTTGTCGGACTAACGTTCGGTCGAATAGTCTTAGCGTTCAGGTGAGTGATAGCCCTATAGCTAGGTGAGCTCATTCTAGTGGAACCTCCACGGCCAAGTCTCCGCCTTAATTAATTAGAAATTTAGGATCTCTTTTTATTTAAAGTTTATATTAGTTCAAATTTTATTCAATGCTGTCGCGCTAAGCTTTTCATCGGCTCCACCTTATTACTTTCCTTTTTATGCTTTCTTTTTCTGTGATATTTTATTATATATAAAATACCCGACAAGTAATTATTGGTAAAATAATAGTCCCCTCCAGGGAAGAGTAGAAATAATCGAACCGACCCTGAGAACAATACGACCTCGATATTCCACACCGGAATATCCTGTACTACTCACAATAAGTGCACTTGACTCCTTTCGTTAAAACTCGATCTAAACCGTTTAATATCCAAATTAAATAAATATGTGCGCTCCGTTTTCTAAATAAAACCAAATCCGCTTTTCTACTTAAATAAAACCGCCGAGTCGCCGCATGACCGTAAATATTTTTGGAGTTTTAACCAATCAGTTCTTTCCCTGTATGTATTGCCATCATCATAGCTATCAATCTAGCAAATCTCCCAATCACAAGTACATCACAAACGTCGGTATCCACCAGACGCTCCGTGCACTCAGGGCACCTTCTTGGTGTACCAGATACCTCCGCCGTACACCGCCGATCAGAGGTTCTTCACTTGTTGGTTGGCCGGTTCAATCCTATTCCACCAGTCCCACAGGCTGGCGACATCCCGTCCATACCACTGAGAGGTACTACCTCACAGCATCCACAAACACCACCAGAGCAGATCGACCCACACCATGTGGTGTGGCAAGCCGGGTTTATCAGTGCTCCCCAGGCATTACCACCAATTGACCCCTCACCTATTTTCGATCAACCCACCCCTGTGGTGCAGTAAGCTGGGTTTAACTCGGCTCCCTAGGCATTGACACCAATCGATCCCTCATCTATCAAGATCAACCAACCCTAGTGGTGTAACAGGCCGGGTTTATCCGCGCTCCCCAGGCATGGTACCAATTGATCTCTCATCACAACCAGGAGCTTATTCAAAGCCTCCATAAATCCATCATCAACATCCATACAAGCATACAACCATAACACAAAATATTAACCTTTCATATCATCAAATCCACGGAGTTTTCTCCGGTTTACTCATAATCATCACCAATCCATACTACCCGTCCAGATGGGCTTCACACAACATGCCTATGCTGTACTCCACACTTCCGGCTCTAGATGCAAACTCAACCAAGGAATCACTTGCGATATCCACCTCTTGGTGGAGGATTCCATGCACATGCATGAAGAAAGGACTTCGATGTCCAAGAAGTAGATCGTTACCCTTGAAGATCGCTTTAGCGCCATGAAGTATCCAGATGGAAGTCACTGCCTCGGCTTTGCCTTCACGAATCCGCTCTAGGACCTTCGATCCGCACTCCGCAGCTCCTTCAGCAGCTGGTTTCCTTCCTCCTTTCCTTCCATTGGCCCCTCTATCTCTTTCTCACTCTTAGAAATGAGGGGAAGAAGAAGAAGATGAAAATGAGTGATGTACACCTCATTCTCGGCCTTATGTCCATAGGGAAGAAGCCTGGCCCTTGGATCCAGGATAAGGGAAACGAACGGCTCAGATTTGCCCAAGAATAGGCTGAACACGGCCTGACATGCCCAGTGACACCCCCAAAGCCCACTTTGGGTTCAGGGTTGGGTGACACAGCCTGGGACACAGGCGTATCCCAGGGCGTGTCGTGATCGGGTTAAGCAGTTGGGTGTCTGGTCAACGAAATTCGGTCGACGATCGTCGAGTGTAGATTACACTGCCTGTGACACGGGCATGTCACATGGCGTGTCCTTTGCTGGTTTTAGTCAGGGATGCGTGTGCCTGAGGACACGGGTGTGTCCTGGAGGACACGACCTGGGACACATGCATGTCCAATGGCCGTGTCCCACTTGGGTGAGATGAAGTTGTGCTGTGTGAAGTACATGGCTATTAGACACGGGCATGTCTGGCTTGACAAGGGAATGTAAGGTATGACACGGGTATGTCATACGGCCGTGTACTGGTTGGATTTGAGTCGGATGTCTGCCGCTTAAGGGACAAGACCTATGATAAGGGCATGTCACAGGGAGTGTCAGGCCGTGTTCAGCCTATTTTTGTGCAAATCAGAGCCATTCGTTTCACTATCCTGGATCCAGGGGTCCAGGCACTTCCCTGTGGATAAAAGGCAAAGAAATGAGGAATCATTCCTTCATTTCATTTCTTCTTCTCATTCTCAAAGAGAGAGAGAGGGCAAGGGAAGGAAAGGAGGATGGAGAAAGCTAGCTACTAGTGGAGCTGCGGAGTACGGATTGAAGATCCGAGTTTGGATTCGTAAAGGCAAAGCCGAGGCAGTGATTTCCATCTAGCTAGTTTATGGCTCTCAAGTGATCTTCAAGGGTAATGATCTCCTTCTTGGACATCGATGTCCTTTCTTTATGTATATGCATGGAATCCTCCACCAAGAGGTGGATGTCGTAAGTGATTCATTGGTTGAGTCTGCATCTATAGCCAAAATTGTGGAGTACGGCATAGACATGATGTGTGAAGCCCATCTGGACGGGTAGTCTGGATTGGTGATGATTATGGGTAAACCGGAGAAGTCTCCGTGGATTTAATGATGTGTAATATTGATGAGTACTGGCTTTGTTGTATGGATATATGGATATATGGATGTTGATTATGGATGTATGCAATCTTTGTTTAAGCTCCTGGTGCTATTGACAAGGCAATTGGTAGCAATGCCTATGGAGCACGGGATAAACCCGACCTGCTACACCACTAGTGTACAACCCCATATTCACTAGGTCGGACCCAGAGACACCATCTGTCAAATGGCTAGCCCGAGGAGCTCCCGCCCTAAAGACATTCTCGCCAATAAGTGGGGCGGGAATGTTTGCGCTTGTACAAGCTCCTATCTTGTAGGAGCTCTCGTCTATAAGCAGGCGAGACCGCTTGCGCCGGTCTCTGGGCAGGAAGGCTCTCGGCACAGAGTTCTCGCCGAGTGGGGCCTAGGGCCCTGGGTAAATTGACCTAACTACCCTCGGGTAGAATTACTCTTATACCCTCAGGATGAACAGTGGGATTTGGCTATTGGCAGATCAACTAAGGGTATTTCAGTAATCTCAGGTCAGCAAAGACTATAAATAGACCCATAAGGGCTCCTTAGAGGGCAGGCTTTTCATTATCTTCCAATCTCCAGTGCTTTTTGAGGATCTCCTAGCCCAGCTTTTGGCTTTGGAGGGGAAGCTCTCAGAGATCTTTCGGGTGTGAGGTGGGACCTCCCTACTGAGGCTTTGGGTCAGTCTTATGTCCTTTGAATCTAGTCAGGAGTCAGGCTCGAGAGAAGTAGGTGTTGGCTGCACCCCAGTTCGGAACTCCCATTGAGCTCATTTTTGGCTTTGACAGTTCTGGTGCGGTGAGCGTGGAAGGCTGCTGATACAAGAAAGCCTTGAGTTTTGTCCCATGGCTGGAGGTGAAGGTGAAGGGTCTGGTTCTGGAGGCTCCCCCACCCGGGGAGAGGAAGCGACGAGGAAGATGCTGGATGACTTCAGGCGAGAAGTCATGTAGACCATCAGCTTGGCCTTCTCGGCCCGAAGCGAGTGGGCCACACCTCAGGTTCCGATAGAGGAGGTCCAGCTCTTGGGCGAGAATGCCCCTGGACAGCGCCCGGGGAAGGAGGTCCCGGCGGAGCCTGGCGAGAGAGACGTGGCCGCGCGGGAGCTCTTCCCAGGCCAGTGTCCGGGCAAGGAAGCTTTGACAGATTTGGGCGAGAGGGAGGCGGCAATGCGAGAACTCTTCCCTGGGCATGGTCTCGCGGATCAGGCCAGCCAGCCGAGGCCACGGGATGTGCCCTCTAGCCAGGCAGGAGGCGAGAGCCCTTTCAGCGAGCTCATCATCTCAGCTTCGGTTCCGATGGGGATCCGGGAGCCTGACATGTCCTACTACTCAGGAAAGGATGACCCTGTACAGCACGTGCAATGGTTTGAAGATGTCGTTTCGATAAGACAGATCACGGATGCCTTCAAGTGTCGGCTATTTGCCATCACGTTGAAGGAGAAGGCTCGGGACTGGTTCCCCTAGTTGCCAGCAAGGTCGATCTACTGTTTTGAAGATCTACGAAGAAGTTTCCTGTTGTGGTTCTCAACATCAAAGAAGTGGAAGAAGGAGGCGGAGTGCCTGTTTGCGGTGAGGCAGAAGCCGGATGAGACACTGGGTCACTATGTTGACCGGTTTCAGGAAGACATCCTCCTGGTCCAGGAGGTCCCAGGGTACGCACTGATGCTCGCCTTTACCCGGGGGCTGAGGCAGGGATTCTTCAGTATGGAGTTGAAGAGAGTGCCCCCTCTCCTTCGAGGAGCTCATGGAGAGGGCGGCAAAAGAGATAGATTTCAAGAGGGCAAATACAACGTTCGCCAGGAAGTTGGCCAGGCTGGCGGAGGATGATGTGAAGGAACCAGCAGCAGGAAAGCAGAAGGAGCCGAGAGAGCAGAGGGAGCAAAGAGAAGAAAGGAGGAGGGAAGATCCCTGAAGAAATGGGCAGCAGCAGGGATGGGGGGCCCGGGAGCTGAACAACCGGTTGGGTTGGAGGTCCTAGGAGGGTCGCCCCCAATGCCAAGGAGGAGGATACCAGGGAAGAGATAACTCACGGGAACCCAGGAGGTTCGACCAACCAGCATGGAGGCAGGAACCAAGGGGTCGTGTCCCGCCGCCGCAAGATGCCAAGGAGGTGGGCAGAGGAAGAGGAGCGAGGAGAGGAATTCGAGGAGCAAGGAGAAGAGGAGGAGGAGAAGGAAGAAGGGGTGGGGCGGCGTTGCTCTTTTGTGACATCCACTAGGAGGAGGGTCATGCGACGGCCACCTGCCCTGAGTTCTTGGAGATGAGGGAAGCAAGTGGAGCAGGGAGGCAGGATCCGCCGGTTAGGATTGTGGAAGTGCAGCAGTGAGAGATGGAGGATAGATGTGAAGATCGGGTAGACGTGGGAACCCGGGGAGGAATCGGGGTGATCCCGCAAGGGAGCCTTCAAACCATGAACCGAAGGGGGGTCGCCTCTACCTCCCAGGCTCCCCCACCGGAAGAAAAGATCACCTTCTCGTCAGCAGACATGTCGGACTATGAAGACCAGTTTTGTGACGCCCTGGTGATCCAGACGGCGGTGGAGAATTTCACGGTCTCGAGGATACTGGTGGATAACGAGAGCTCAGTAAATGTTATCTTCAAGAAGGCCTTTGATGAGATGAGGGTTGAGGGGAAAATGATCTTGGCTTCGGATGGACCGCTGTTCGGATTCTCTGGAGAGAGGAAGGAAGTAGAAGGAGGAGTTGGGCTGCATGTGAAGTTGGGAGGCGTGTCACGGAACTGCAGGTTGGTGATAGTGGACGCTCCGAGCAGTTACAACTCCATCTTTGGGCGTCCCCGCATCAGCCCCTTTCGCCGCGTCCCATCATCTTTCCACCGATGTCTTAAGTTCAATAACAGAGGGGTGCAGGTTAGGTTCAGGGGGGATCCAAAGATGGCGAGGCAATGTTACGTGACAGCGGTCAACGTCGTGTCCTGGATGGCCGAGGCAGAAGAGCTAGAGAGGGAGATGGCGGAGCAGGAGGAGGACGTCGAGGAAGATGGGATGAGCCTAGAGGAGGCGAGGAAGGAGACTGCGGAAGAGCAGGAGAAAGCTAAGAGAGAGGCCCAGAGGGTCGTGGAGGCTGAGCAGCAGCAAGAGAGCCCGGAGGGGGCGATGGATGTAGAATAGCAAGAAGCAGGAGAAGCTGAGAGAGAGAGGCCCAGAGGGATATGGAGGCTGAGCAGAAGCAGGAGAGCCCGGAGGGGGCGATGGAGGTAGAAGTGCTAGAAGCAGGAGGAGCTGAGAGAGAGGCCCAGAGGGGCCTGGAAGTCGAGCAACAGTAGGAGGGGCCGGAGGAGGCAATGGAGATCGAGGAGGAGGTAGGAAGGGGGGGGTTGGAGCTGGAGGAAGAGGCAAGGGTGGCTGGGAGCAGTCGCGGCTGGAGCCAGCTGAGGAAGTAGTGGAGTTGGAGGTCTTCACCAGTGTAGGGCAGGTGCATAGGGTGTAGGTCAGCGGGGGATTGAGTCCCGAGGCCCGGGAGCGAGTGCGGGCCTGCATTCAAAGCAACATTGACATCTTCGCTTGGAGCGCGGCAGACATGTCGGGCATCGACGCGGACATGGCCGTCCACCGCCTGAACATGGAACCCGCACTCGTCACATACGCTAAAAGATGAGGGCCATCGCCACCAAGCTGGAGGAACCCATCCGCGAAGAGGTCAGGAAGCTCCTGGTGGATGGCTTCATCTCAGAGATCCAGTATCCAGGCTGGATCTCCAATGTGGTAATGGTTAAGAAGGGGGGTGAAAAATAGAGAATGTGTATTGATTTCTCTTTATTAAATAAATCATGCCCTAAGGATTGGTACCCCCTGCCTCGGATCGACGCGCTGGTTGACTCAGCCGTCGGTTTTTCTATCATATGCTTTTTGGATGCTTTTTCAGGTTATCACCAGATCCGGATGCACCCTCCCGATGTCAAGGACGTTTCCTTCATCACGAGGGAGGGATGCTTCAGTTATAAAATGACGCCCTTTAGGTTGAAGAACGCAGGGGCTACATACCAACGCATGATGGATCGGGTTTTCCGAGATCAAAGGGGGATAAACTTGGAGGTCTATGTCGACGACCTGATGATCAATAGCAAGTGCGTGGATTCGCATCTGAAAGTTCTAGAAGAGACGTTCGCCACCCTGCGGAGATACAAGATGAGGCTGAACCCCTTGAAGTGTGTCTTCGGGGCCAGCCGCGGGAAGTTCCTTGGGTATCTCTTGACTCCGGCAGGGGTGGAGCCTAACCCGGACAAGATGAAGGCCATCCTGTATTTGGAATCACCTCGCGATTTCAAGGAGGTCCAACGCCTGACAGGCAAACTGGCTAGGCTGAGCAGTTTCCTCTCCAGGTCGGGAGACAAGTGTTCTTCAATCTTCAAGGTGCTGCGAGGGAACCAAAGGTTTGAGAGAACCGCCGAGTGCGAATAAGCCTTCCAAGGGCTGAAGAGGCAGCTCTCTCAGGCTCCTCTGCTTTAGAGCCCAAAATAAGGGGAGGACCTGACCTTGAATTTGGGAGTAGGAGCAGAGGCGATGAGCTCAGTCCTAGTGAGGGAGGAAGGAAAGAAGCAACTGCTGATCTATTATGTCAGCCGGATCTTGAAGAAGGTGGAGCTCCGCTACCCCATCCTCGAAAAGTTGGTTTACGTTTAGTCATCTATGCAAGGAAACTCCGGCCATATTTTCAAGCACGTTTGATCAGGGTGGTAACCTACCATCCTCTTCGCAAGATCTTTGAAGGGGTAGAGCACTCGGGATGACTTTCCGAGTGGTCCATTGAACTAAGTGATCTCGACATCTCTTTTGTTCCGAGACTCTCCATCAAGGCGCAAGCAGTGGCAGACTTTCTGGCGGACTATGACATCGAGGTCGAGGAGGGAGAGCAGCAGCCACAGGAATCATGGAAGATGATGGTTGATGGTGTAACGGTCCAGGCCCATCCCATGGGAACCCGCTGGCACCGCCGGCCTACCAGGGTCCAGACCCGGGCCCACCACTGGTAGTCAGCCTTTCACATTCAAGCCTGCAGGCCATGCACCCCAACCCCTCTCCGGCCTGTTTATCAGCACGGTAGGTTGTTGCCACTAGGTCTCGAACCCAGGACCTTGATAAGAGAGCTTTCCACCACTCCCTCATCACCAACTGAGCTGCAGCTCAGTTGGTGATGAGGGAGTGGTGGAAAGCTCTCTTATCAAGGTCCTGGGTTCGAGACCTAGTGGCAACAACCTACCGTGCTGATAAACAGGCCGGAGAGGGGTTGGGGTGCATGGCCTGCAGGCTTGAATGTGAAAGGCTGACTACCAGTGGTGGGCCCGGGTCTGGACCCTGGTAGGCCGGCGGTGCCAGCGGGTTCCCATGGGATGGGCCTGGACCGTTACAGATGGGGCCTCGGGAAATCATTCCCTCGGGGGAGGAGTGGTGCTGGTAAGCCCCCAGGGAGTCGTGATAGAGTCGGCGGTGGCTTACCATTTTCCGGTGACCAACAACCAAGCAGAGTATGAGGCTGTGATCGCCAGCCTTCGCATGGCCAAGGAGCTTGAGATCCAGGATGTGGAGGCCTTCACTGACTCAATGGTGGTAGCGTCGCAAATCTGAGGAGAGTTTGAGGCTCGGGAACCTACCCTCTTAAAATACCTATCCAAGGTAAGGGCGGTCATCGTTGGGCTCCGGTCATTCTCAATCCAGCATGTCCCCAGGGAGGAGAGCGCGCCCGCCGATCGATTGGCAAAGTTTGGGCCTCGGGGAGGAGGGACCCTGACTGAACTTTTTCGGCCAGCCATTGAGGAAGGGGAGTTGATGGAGGTAGGCCGTCGATCCTTGTGGGTGGACCCGTTGGTAAAGTTCTTGACCACAGGCAGGCTGACAGAGGAGGTTAACGATGCAAAAAGCTTCAGGCGCAAGGCTGCTCATTACTTGATGATAGAAGGGGGGTTGCACCGCAAGATGTTGTCAGGGCTCCTGGCAAGGTGTGTCACCGAAGAAGAGATCCCAAGGATCTTGGGAGAGGTGCACTCGGGCTAGTGCGGCAGTCATTCTGAAGGTAGGATGTTGGAGGCAAGGGTGGTCAGGCAGGGGTACTTCTGGCCCACCCTAAGGAAGGATACCGCGGAGTTTGCAAGGAGGTGTCAAAAGTGTCAGCTCTGCGCCCCCTCCAGCTCTTGGCAGCTCAAAGGCTCTGAAGCATCACGGCACCGTGGTCGTTCGCTTTCTGGGGGATGGATTTAGTTGGGCCTTTTCCTCCGGCTAGTGGGCAGAGGAGGTTCCTCTTGGTCATGGTCGATTACTTTTCAAAGTGGCTGGAGGTTAAGGCCTTGGCCAAGGTCACCTTGCAAGTCATAAGGAACTTCATCTGGGGGAGATCATATGCGGACATGGACTTCCTCAAGCGATAGTGACAGATAATGGTCTCCAGTTTTCTAGTGAAGAGTTCATCAGCTTCTGCGCCCAACTGGTGATAGACCTCAGATTTTCCTCTATACACCACCCCCGGAGCAACGGCCAGGTGGAAGCAACAAAGAAAATTATTGCGAACCTACTAAAGAAAAAAGTGGAGAACTTGAGATGAAATTGGGTGGAGCAGCTCCCCTCGGTCATGTGGTCCTTGCGAACGACCCCGAACAAGGCCACCGGTGAGACCCCCTTCAAGCTTTCTCACGGGTGTGAGGCGGTCCTACCAGTGGAGTTCGAGGTTTGGTCCCCGCGGGTCACAGCCGCCGGCGAAGGAGATGAGACTTGGAGGTTGGAGAATGAGGAGGGGTTACGCCTCTCGCTAGACATGGTGGAAGAGCTACGGGACGTGGCATCCAACAGGAAAGGGGAGATCAAGAGGCGGATGGCCAAGTATTTTGATAAGCATGTAAGGGTCAAGCAGTTCGCTGAAGGAGATCTGGTGCTGAGGAAGGTTGACGCGGCAGGAAGGTCGACTCCCGTGAGCAAGCACAACCCGAACTGGGAGGGACCTTACATAGTGAAGGAAGTCCTCCGAATAGGAGGTTACTACCTCCAGGACGTGGAGGGGAGAGCCTTAAGCCACACCTGGAACAACGATGACCTAAAATGCTTCTACCCATGAGAATGGGGAAGATGTAATTATGTATTCAAAATTAAGCTTGTTATAATACATCAATTGACTTATTTTTCTCTTTCTTATTGTAGAATTTTTATGATAGGATGTACTTATGTGTTTTGAAACATCCTGAGCTCGGCTCGGCCCCAGGTAGACCCGCTGCGCAGGCTCTCATCTAGATGGAAGGTCCGAAGGCTCACCTATGGGGGATAGGTTTGGTTTGAGAACTTCATCGGCACCCCGAGCTCGGCTCGGCCCCAGGTAGACCCACTGCGCAGGCTCTCATCTAGCTGGCAGGTTCGAAGGCTCGCCTGTGGTGGATAGGTTTGGTTTGAGAACTTCCTCGGCACCCCGAGCTCGGATCGGCACCAAGTAGACCCACTGTGCAGGCTGTTATCTAGCTGGTAGGTTCGAAGGCTCGCCTGTGGGGGATAGGTTTGGTTTGAGAACTTCATCAGCACCCGGAGCTCAGCTCGGACCCAGGTAGACCCGCTACGCAGGCTCTCATCTAGCTGGCAGGTCCGAAGGCTCGCCTGTGGAGGATAGGTTTGGTTTGAGAACTTCATCGGCACCCCGAGCTCGACTCGGACCCAGGTAGACCCGCTGCGTAGGCTCTCATCTAGCTGGCAGGTCCAAAGGCTCGCCTGTGGGGATAGGTTTGGTTTGAGAATTTCATCGGCACCAGGAGCTCGGCTCGGCCCAAGGTAGACCCGCTGCGCAGGCTCTCATCTAGCTGGCAGGTCCGAAGGCTCGCCTGTGGGGGATAGGTTTGGTTTGAGAACTTCATCGGCACCCCGAGCTAGACTCGGCCCAAGGTAGACTCGCTACGTAGGCTCGCATCTAGCTGGCAGGTCCGAAGGCTCGCCTGTGGGGAAAAGGTTTGATTCGAGAAATTCATCGGCACCCCGAGCTCGGCTCGACCCCAGGTAGAACCACTGCGCAAGCTCTCATCTAGCTGGCAGGTCCGAAGGCTCGCCTTTGGGGGATAGGTTTGGTTTGATAACTTCATCGGCACCCCGATCTCGGCACGGCCCTAGGTAGACCCGCTGCGCAGGCTCTCCTCTAGCTGACAGGTCCGAAGGCTCGCCTGTGGGGGATAGGTTTGGTTTGAGAACTTCATCGGTACCCCGATCTCGGCTCATCCCCAGGTAGACCCGCTGCGTAGGCTCTCATCTAGCTGGCAGGTCCGAAGGCTCGCCTGTGGGGGATAGGTTTGGTTTGAGGAAACTTCATCGGCACCCCGCGCTCGGCTCGGCCCCAAGTAGACCCACTGCGCAGGCTCTCATCTAGCTGACAGGTCCGAAGGCTCACCTGTGGGTGATAGGTTTGGTTTGAGGAAACTTCATCGGCACCCTGAGCTCGTCCCGGCCCCAGGTAGACCCGCTGCGCATGCTCTCATCTAGCTGGTAGGCCCAAAGGCTCTCCTGGGGGAAGGAAGTTTTTGATCGTAGGAGACGCTCCGACTCGGATGCTCTGAGCAGGGAAAAAAAATGCACCCGGAACCCGGAATGAAAAGGGGTAACACCCCTTCAGGCAGGAGAGGTCTCAGCCAGAGGAGATCTCGGCGGGGAGGTCCCGCCAAGGAGATCTCGCCGAAGGAAGTTCTCGGCGGGAAGGCTCCTGAAAAACTATCCTTGGTCAGACAGCGGGAAGTGTTAGGAGAAAGCTTCGAACAGTTTGCGCAGGGTAAAGAAGGACGACCTCATCTTAAAGGGCCCACAAGCAAGGTTCCCGCCAGACGGTTTTCAGCAGAGCGCGGAAACAAAATGTCTAAACCCTGGTCTCTTTCGACAGGTTCCCGCCTATCCATCACTAAGGGAGACTACCCTAGGGGGGCCAAGGGCCTCAGCGGAAGCACGCTTGATAAGCACTCGGCCTTAACAGTTGTATCTAACACATTTGCATTAAAAAAAATGGCATGAATACAAAATATTTACAATGTATTTTACAAAATTACAAGTCTAGAGCGTTCTCGCTCAGTACAACCAAAAGAAAAGAAAAGAGGGCCCTTCAGGGATATGCGATGTACCCCTCCGAGCACTCGCTTGAGCTCCCGTGAGAGCTCTCGCCTGAGCTCTCCCCGGATGTCTCGCCACCTGTGGCAGGGGATTTTGGGACATCCGAGGTCGTGGAATCGGGTGCGCCTGGGGGCTTCAGGACAGGTTCGAAGAGCCAGGCGACGAGATGGCGAGCGGTGACGATCTTGCCTCTCCCGTCCAAACAACCTACATCCCGCAGCGTCTCCAGGTCAGCTTGACTGTAGCTTGCGCGTTGGACTGGAGGAGCTTGTCGATGTCGTAGACGGAATAGTAGCGGCTCTTCAACCTTTCGTCCAGTGGAGGAGGAGGGGTCGCATTCGCCTCCATGCGCCGGAGCTAGTCCCTCAGCAAGACGTTCTCGTATCGCATCTGGGACAGCTCCCCGCGAAGCGACACGGCCTGATCGGAATCCTGTGTAGCGAGAGGTTAGCATGAAAGAATGAAGTTGAAATCTGCAGTGGCGAGAGCGAGTGCCGTGAAAGGTCTCGCTTAACACTTCCGCCCGACGCGAGGACAGCAGTTGCTTGGCGTCTG
This sequence comes from Platanthera guangdongensis, assembly GCA_039583875.1. Classification (NCBI taxonomy): domain Eukaryota; kingdom Viridiplantae; phylum Streptophyta; class Magnoliopsida; order Asparagales; family Orchidaceae; genus Platanthera; species Platanthera guangdongensis. The sequence continues at coordinate 60,248,202 of CM077166.1, read as the reverse complement.
CCAGCTCTTTCATCAAGGCAGCCGCCTGAGCCACCGCCTCATCCCGAGCCTTGAACATATCTTGGAAGTTGCGGTCGATAGTGATACTCCGACGTGCGCACATATGCGCAAGCTCAATCCCGCTCATTAGGGCCCGGGTGGAGTCATAGGCCAGGAGCCTGATGGTCATCTTGTCATAGATATTTGAATTCCCCCGGCGGTAGAGGACGTAGCCCAAGGAAAAGGCCTCGCTCGTGACCTCATCTCACTCCGCCCATCTGGGTAGAAGAGACGAGATTGAGACCCTATTGGTGTTAGTGTCCCACTGAAGCATCGATTTATTTTTCCGCGTCAAGGAACTTCGTGCCGAGACCAAAAATATGGTAACCCCGCAATACCTATCCAGGCAGAGACTGCGCGGAGGTCTCGGCGGCGGCTCCCTCGCCATCTACTCCACCGGGGGACGGAGGTTTCTCGGCAGGTGCCTCGGTGCCACCCTAGGTAACCGCGATCTCGCTGGCGGCCTTCAGGATTTGTTCAAAGGAGCGGCCTGCAGCGGGAGGTCGGGAAGGCGGCACCGCAACGGCTTTACCCTTCTCGGCAGCAGTTATTTTGTGCCTCTTAAGTGCTGGGGGAAAAGGGGTGTCGGGCTTTCGCTTCCCGGCGCCGGTCGAAGGAAGCGGCGCCGGCTCATCCCGGCAAGCTTGAGTTGCCGCCTTTGCGAGAGCCAGCAGGTCTCTCACGGATTGGCTCTTGACAGCGTGAGCCTCGTCGAAAGGTTGGCGCAGGGGGATCTCGTGCTCTCCTGCAAAAGCAACAACACTCAGCCCTAATCTTAAAAGAGGGGGAGGAACAGCGAGTTAAAGGCGAGACCGTACCTTCGCCCGGAGGCACCGAGAGGAGAGAATCGACGCCTCGCCTGAGGAACTGGACGTCGAAATCCTTGGTTCCAAAGAACTCAAGGAGGGCACTCTCGCGCGAGCCCAAGGAGGGCGGCTTGTAAGCGGCGTCCTCATACTGAATGGGCGCCAGAGGAACGTTCCCTAAATTGCCGGAAAAGAAGACGAACTTCTCGCCCAAGTGGTGGTGCTTGTTGGCGAGACCGGTGGTCTTGAGCAGCTACCCCGAAAAGAAGACCACCCCTCGCTTGTCGCGGAAGGTCAATAGCTTTCGGAAGATAGGGAGGCTGAACTCGATCCTCTCGGATCGCATGTAACAGATGAAGGCCACCAGGATGGAGACCGAGTTCGGATTCAACTGCGCGGGAACCACTCCATAGTACTGGAGGGCCTGATGCATCTCTGGCCAGAGGGGGAGGCGGAAGCCCACCTCAAACTTCTCAAGGGGGATGGAGAGCTCCCCCTCCCCCGCACTGTTCACCTTGTCGCGGTTGTCGGGGTTTCGCGCAGTAAAGCCGGCGGGAACGTAACGAGTATGGGTCAGTTGGAACTCCTCCATGGTCAGGCTGCAAGAGGGGAACAGATGCTTTTGGAAGGCTTCCGCGCAATTAGAGCATCCCTCGCTTCTTCCCGGCATAGTGCTAATGAGGTTGAGGGCGAGGTCTTCAGTAAAGAGGCAAGAGCGAGAACTGAGTGAGAACGGGAGGAGGAAGCAGAAGTAAGCAGGAGCTCTCGACAAACTGCGAAAGAGACGAGAAAAAGGCACGAGTTTCGGTCGGAGAAATAAATATGGCAGGTGCACTTCATATTTATAAAAAACCTTGATCATCATGACTATTCCCAAAAAGGCGGCGGGGGTACATCCGTCATGCCCTAAGTCGGCGGCGCCTCGGTTTCCCACCCAAGATTGACAGTGACGGGCCGACAAATCTAATTAGCGCAAACAAGTTGAGATGACACACAAGAAAAAACCAGCGGAAGCAGGGGTTACTCTCGCCGAGCGAGAGCTGAATAAAAAGTAATAATAAGGGCAAAGTTATTAGTTACAGACATGAAAATAACGCGGTACATCAGGGAAGGGGAAGGCCAGCGGAAAGAAAGGATGAGATCTCGCGAATCAATATGGCTCCCCCCGCCATCGTCCTCGTTCCCGCTGCTTGGTCCTCGGTGGCGCCTACGGGTTGAAATAGGATGATAAGACGGTGCATCCTATGTTGATCCGGCGAACTTGATGTCATAAATCAATCTTGGGAAACGATTCCTTGTCTTCGGTCATTTTGTCTACTGATGAAATCATCAATAACACTGATAACGACCAACTTGATGTCATAAATCAATCTTTGTTGGAGGCATTGCAGCATGAAGTTGAAATTATGGGGGTGAAGATTGGCGACCACACTTCCACATCTGCAAATGAAGGAGATTAGAAGAAGAAGTTGAAATAGAAGATCACCACTCAGAAGGCCAAAGTGAAAGGAGCCTCAGAGAAGATTGATTTGGACAAGTGAGCTGAGGATCTACGAATAGCTGCCGTGCTGATGCGGTCTAGTAAACTCCAACCGGTGCCTAAGCACTCTAAGCGTCAGTGGCTTTATAACTCTCACCAATAGAAGTCGAGGCCGATAAAGATCATCACTGATACTGATGACATATTCGTTTCAACAAGCTCGGCGGCCAAGATAAGAGCTAAAGTCCATCGAGAATGGAGAAAGCGCCGAAGTGTTTTTGACACGGATCGAATGAGGCGGCCTGTCTTCGATAGTCGTCATATCGACGCGATGATTGCCAAAAGTTTGATTTTACTGTTTGCATTTTGATTCCGCCGTGACCTGAATTTGAATATCAACTTTGCTTTGATTGTTTCAGGACTGAAGTCGCCACCTAGCTCTGCTGAACCTGGTGAGCTCGTGCCATCTCCATAAGCAAACATTTCAAGACGACCTGGCGCGATCTCTCTTGGTGAGTTAGCACAAGGCGAGCAGTCCATCCTAAAGAATTTGTCAATGTTAGAAAGGAATGAGTTTGAAGATGAAATAAAATATATTCGAGCTGAGTTGAGTAAAAGGGTAGTGCGAGAAAAAACACTGGAGGACCAGATCACCAGCATTACAATGGCGCTTGAGAAGAGCGATAAAGAGAGGCTGCAGCTTGGTGATGATGCCCGCTACTACAAGGAGAAATATTTGAATCTGGGGTAAGAAGGGAAAAGCAAGCGAGTTACCGAAGTCCCTGCGGAGAGGCCGTGAATGTCAGATCGCGCTGCTCCAGTAGAGGCTCCGGCTTCAGCTAAAGGCGGGCAGCCCACAGCGGACGAGATGTTGAGGCCGACAACTGATTCACTGGTTCCGTTGAGCCGAGTATATCGGGAGGCCACGCATCTGCACTGCACCTTCAACTCTATGCACCATCTCCTCTATGAACAGTATGGCAAAGTGTTGCAAGGAAGTGACCAAGCGGCACATCTTTAAAGAGATACACAGCAGTGACCTCCGCGACCTAACCGTAGAGGCCGCTAAGACCACTTTTAGCGTGGACATTTGATATTTGTTTTATATTATTTGGGCTCGAACATTGCTTTGTTTTTTATTGAACTGCTATGTGATCGTTGTGATCAGTATAATTTTGAAATCTGCGCGATATGATCAATATTGCGGTCTGCGTGATGTGAAAATCTTTCTACAGGTTTATGTTGAATGTGAACTATGCGAACTGATTTTGTGTCCGCGTATGTTGATTTTGAATGTGCATGAAAATTGTTTAGGATCAGCGGCAGGATGTACTGGGGGGTAGACAGACTGAAGGATCAAGCTACGAGGTTTGGCTGAAAAGCTGTCAGACCCAAATTCTATAAATAGAGCATAAGTCTTTCTTCATTGTAGGAAATGTGATCGAAGCAGAAGTCCTTACGGTCTCAGAAGATGGTGTCTGCGCGTACTGATGCAGCGGTCACCTTCCAACCTGCCGACAATAAGAAATGCAAATTTACAGAGGCCTACTTAGGGTCCATTGTTGAGAAGTACATGGCGTACTCGCCTATTAATTTCTGCCTTCCAGAACATCAAGAAAAGATAAATTTCTCCACAGCAAGCCAGATCATCATGCCAATTGACCATTTTGACTGCGGATTCAAGTTTCTTCTGCTATGGGAGATCGCAGAGATTTTTTAACACTATGGCATGGTTCCAGGACAGCTCGCGCCGAATACGCTTGCTGCCATATATAACTATATCTCTTACTTGTGATCTGAGAAGATAGCATTTTCTTTAAATATTTTCAGGAAGATTTTCTCTGTCCGCTCAATAACACTGACTGTAGGCCGCCCATACAACAACATAATTAACTTCTACTGTAGAGACATGAAGGTTATGGTCTTACCGAATAAGATCCATAACTGGACCTCAAGGTATCTGAACTTTAAAGGCGACCTCGAATTTGGTCACACTCATCCGCAATTGCGGGCGGAATCAGCTTTTAAGAGTGTCAAGAATGATGTGGTGGAGACAGCAATTGTTGAGTTCTTGGCAGGATCAAGGCATGACATTGAGTACTACATCCCACTGCTGGCGAGCTTCGACAACTTAGCTCGTCAAGAGATTAAGTTCTGCGACCAGAACTTGTAGTTGCTGCGACCAGAACTTGTAGTTGCTGCGACCAGAACTTGTAGTTGCTGCGACCTGAAGTGATCTGATTCAGTTTTCCCTTTCTTTCAACGGCCTTGGCGGTACCAGCGAATCCACCACAAACTCCAAGCGGCCTGACCCCTACACAAAGGGAAAGGAAAAAGAATATTGCACGGAAGAGAAAAGAGGAATGGGATCCCACCGCGGACTACTCATCCTCTGAAAGATTTGTTCTGGAAGGCTTTAGAAGGAGCCAAAAAGACATTTGGGAAACCCAATGATCCATTGGCACAACAAAAATAAGCATGTCCGCCTATCCACCGCTCTTCCCTCCTGGAAGAGTCCAAAGATATCTCGCCACGCCCATGTGGTGATCTCGGCACTCAATGGGAAGCGCAACTTGCGCAACCAGAAAGGTGTCCCTCTTGCCGAGCTCCCTTACAAGCCGCACAGGCCAACACGAACAGCGTTGTGACAAGCCACTTCCTGGGTTGCTTGACAAGAGACCTGCTAAGGAAAATGAGCGACTTCAGCAAGAACTAAAATCGCTGAAGGAAAGAAATAAGTGATTGGGAAACAAGGTCGCATTGCAGAAAGAAAAGGCAGTGATAAGAGCTTTGTTCACGACGATCTTCGTTGTATGTCCGTTGCGACCTGATGTGATTTTCTTTTCTACAGGCTGCATATGATATTGAAAATCCCGACTTCCAAGACACGATGTATACCTTTGTGAAGGAAAGCGTCGAGGTCACCATTAGGCGTTTCATCGAAGGTGGCTTCGCCAAGGATGAGATGGAAGGAGTACCTTACATCGATATCTTCCCAAAGTAGGAGAGACAGGTCATGTAATGGCCCCACTCGTCACATGGATTATAACAGTGGGTCCGACAAGGGCCCCACGCCATATTTCACAGACAAGCGATGGAATTACGTGTGGAAATCAAAATCTACTCGTACCCTAACTCAAAATATTCTAGCGCAGCATTTTATGTTGAATGAACTCATCTCAATGAATGTCCACTACTATACAAACTCCACATTTCTATATCAAAACCAGGAATGTATACAACACACACACCCATGGCCTTATGTCCTTACACGTTCCTCTTTACACAAATACATTTTCATACATCGACATGCAAGACGGCCACACATGAAATCCAAACATGCTTCTTTGCATGGCCTTCGAGGGCCTTTAGCAGCAAGCCTCCATTTCGCTCAATTCCATTCAAGCATCAACACCTACAATTCATTATCCACCCAAGAGCGGCAAACAAAGTAACGGTTAGCTTTAGCTGAGCACTTATAACGACCCTACCCCCTACCCGGGGCAGTGGTTCTTTCTATGTATGCATTTCCATCATCATAGCTATCAATCTAGAAAATCTCCCAATCACAAGTACATCACAAACGCCGGTATCCACCAGACGCTCCGTGCACTCAGGTCACCTTCTTGGTGTACCAGATATCTCCATCGTACACCGCCGATCAGAGGTTCTTCATTTGTTGGTTGGCCGGTTCAATCCTAGTCCACCATTCCCACAGGCTGGCGACATCCCGTCCATACCACTCAGAGGTACTACCTCACAGCATCCATAAACACAACCAGAGCAAATCGACCCACACCATGTGGTGTGGCAAGCCGGGTTTATCAGTGCTCCCCAGGCATTACCACCAATTTACCCCTCACCTATTTCTTATCGACCCACCCCTGTGGTGCAGCTAGCCGGGTTTAACTCGGCTCCCCAGGCATTTCCACCAATCAATCCCTCATCTATCCAGATCAACCCAACCTAGTGACACTACTAGAAAAATGAGTATTAGCTACACTTTTTTTTGCCTGGGTCAAAATTTGTGGCTAATAGTTAAGTATTATCCACGGTTCATATTTCGTGGCTAATAATTAAGTATTAGCCACGGATAACAAATTCGTGGCAAAAAACCAAATCATTAGCCACGGCCTTGATGAAATCGTGGCTGAAAATACTATATTATATCGCCTGAAACCAAAGAGATCGCGATCATCTTCCTTTTCTCTCTTTTATGGAAGAAATGTGAATAGCCAAGATCGGACAAGGCATCCCTCCAAGCACCATCTCTGAGGCTGCCGGATGACGATTATCCTTCTGATGGCTGCAATGGAGCAGTGAACAGGAGGGTCGGCGGCCTCCTACGACGTTCTCGGTGACTCCATAGACACATCTATCGCACATGCCCTAACCCTCTAATCCACGTCCCTTCCTCTTCCATTTCCTTTTTCACGTTCTCTTCTTCGCATGGCCTGCAATTCGGCTACATCCTTTGTGCAAGAGAAGTGGTCGCCGGGTAGGGTTTCGCGGTGAGCATCCCCTTCCTTCAAGATTGTTTTCCTTCTTCTTCCTCTACCTTTTCCTCATCGTTTTTCTTCTCAAAACCTTCTGTCTATTTCTCACAGGCAAACCACGGAGCGCCAAAGTTCGCCAAAGTAGAGGGCTATATGTAACACCCCCTATCCGTCGCATAGTATATAGCAGTAGGTCCGGCCGGGGCCCGACGCCATATACCACAGACAGACCGGGTGGTTACGTATGGAAACCATCCAACCAATCTCAACGTCCTACACAGAGCATTCTAGCGGAAGCAGTTTATATAGGTTGTAAACAAGAACCCAGCATTAGAGCATGAATGTCCACTATTACATAATTAGGAATGTATACAAAATACCCAAAAATCGGCCTTAAGGCCTTACAGAATGTTTCACTTGACTGTTACATGATTTACAAACCTCGGCACGCAGGCCGGTCATACATGAATAAAACAGAAAACATTTCCACTTGGGCCTTCGAGGGCCAGCTTCGCAAAAAGGGCTTTAGCCCGCTATTGACCGCTTGGTCCAGCTGCACCTGCAAGCAACAAACCACCGCACGGTGGCAAACAAGGCAACGGTCAGCAATGCTGACCAAATTATAACGATCCCGCCCCCAACTCGGGGCGGCGATGCTCCTTCCCTGCATTTCATTAGCACAAGCGAGCAATGCATATAACCATAGCCATTTCATCACAGACGTTGGCTCGTACGGCCACACGTCCCGTGCACTCAGGGCACATTCTCGGTGAACCGGTCGATGTCACGTCAATTAAAGCCATTAACATTCCGGACTCACCACCGCCACTTAGACGGCCAAACCTATGAGCAATTTGTCTTCCTGGCCTGGGTCACGTCAATTTAAGCCATTGACCGCCGAAGACTCACATCTATGCCAACGGCGAGTGCCATGTAACTTTAGGTCTCTCTAACCCGAACGACACAAAGCGGGTACGGTTCCATCTAACCCGTGCTCACATCGCAACGATAATTTAAGCCATTTGCGCGGGTCAAACTTCCTCCGAGTCCCATTCTACCGCAAATCACATAACCACGTTATGTTCAAGTTGGCTCTCAGGCCACCAAGTTGGCAAGATCTCGTATCCGCCCAGTTTTCCGGGTGCACCTTTGGGTTAGTCCCCAAGGCTCCCTGCTGCAATCTACCGCGTAGAAAACCTGAAAAACACCCAATAGCACGGAGTCTTCTCCGGCCTTATGCAATGCAACATCACCGATCCGGACTAACACGTCCGGGTAGGCTTCAACCAAAATGCCAACGTCCGTTCTCGCATACGGACTCTAAACAACGGGGACTTTACATATCTACCCGAAGGAACGCCTCCAACTCTCCACAAACTCGCGAGAGCGGGCTTCCTATGCTAAGAAAAGGAGCGATTCATGCTCAAGATGAGGATCGTTACCCTTGCGTTCCTCTTTGGCGCCATCGAAAAGTAATCGGATAGAAATCACCGCACTTGCGTTGCCTCCGTGGATCCGGAGTCGGCTTGCGATTCGGAGCTCCGAAGCTCCTCCAATGGCGGATCTAGCTCTTCTTCCTCTTGCCTTAGCTCTTCTTTCTCCAAGGGTTTAGAAAGAGGATAAGTGAAGAAAAGTGATGGATTTTCTAAGTCAAACCCGTGTATATCCTCTCAGGAACCATCCCCAGCCGTTGGATCTCAACCTAAGAAAACGAGCGGCTTTGATTCGGGGCTGAAATGCCCAATCTGGACCGAACACGGCCTGGCACACGGCCGTGTCCAGGGTCGTGTGCCGCATTCGCCGTCAAAATCGAATCTTCTGAACCCGCACACGGGTATCGAACACGCCCGTGTTCGAGCTGACACGCCCGTGTTCCAGCTGACACGGCCGTGTAGCCGGCCGTGTACCCCATGATTTTCCCCCGTTTTCAACCCGAGCACTGCACGGGTTCTAGGACACGCCCGTGTCCTTGCCCGTGTCACATTGACACGCCTGGACCCCAGGCCGTGTACACGGGACATTTCGTCGAGGGGAGAACGACGACTGGATGACACGGCCTTGGACACGCCCGTGTCCTAGGCCGTGTGCCTTGTCTCGACGATCGTCGAGTGAATCTCGACGACTCCCTGGGACGACCGTCGACACGGGTCGACAAGCCCTGCGACACGCCCGTGTTGCAGGCCGTGTGCCCATTCTCGACGAATCGTCGAGTATAACTTGACGATTTCACGGCTAAGTGTCGACACGGGTCGACCCGCCCTGCGACACGCCCGTGTCGCAGGCCGTGTGCCCACTCTCGACGATTCGTCGAGTATAACTCGACGACTTCGCGGCTAAGTGCCGACACACGCTTGACACGCCCTGGGACATGCCCGTGTCCCAGGCCGTGTGCCTTCAGCCAGAAACCAAAACTGGCCCAAAACGTCCCCCTTTGCTCCTTTGAGTTTCGGGGCGTTACAACTCTCCCCCTCTTAAAAGAATTTCGCCCACGAAATTACATAAAGGAAAGATATATAAAAACAACATTTGTACCTGAGCGGAACAACTCCGGATACTCGTCAAGCATAGTCTGCTCTCGCTCCCAGGAGAGCTCCTCACGACCGCAATTGTCCCACCGGACCTTGACCATCCTGATCTCTTTATTGCGTAGCCGCTTGACCTCCGAGTCCTCAATCCGCACAGGCTTGACCTTTGTCGTTAGCCCACTATCCACCGGCACTTGATCGACCGCGATCACTTGCGTAGGCTCTAGCACCGCCTTCCGAAGCACCGAAATGTGGAACACATCGTGTAAACCACTTAGCTCTACTGAAAGCTTCAACCTATAGGCCGCTTCTCCAACTCGCTCCAGAACCTCGAACGGTCCAAGGTACCTCGGGCTTAGCTTTTTCAATCGTCGCACCCGCGAGACACCCTTGAACGGATTGATCTTTAAGTATACATAATCGCCCACAGCGAACTCCACGTTCCTGTGCTTGGCATTATAGTACTTTGCTTGCCGGTCCTGAGCGATGAGCAACCTCTCCCGAATGGTTCTCACCAAAGAAGTAGCATCCTCCACTTCCGATCGCTTATACAACTTTGACTCGCCCGTTTCTAACCAAGACAACGGCGTGCGACATTTCCTACCATAAAGGGCCTCGAAGGGCGCCATCTGAATACTTGCTTGGTAGCTATTGTTGTATGCGAACTCCACCAAATAAAGGTGGTCTTCCCACTGCTTTCCAAAGTCCAAGACACACATGCGAAGCATGTCTTCCATGGTTTTATTGACCCTCTCGGTCTGCCCATCCGTTTGCGGATGGAAGGCTGTGCTAAACTTCAGCTTTGTTCCCAACATTTGCTGCACCAGCCTCCAATCATTGGACGTGAACCGCCCATCTCGGTCACTCACGATGCTGCGGGGCACACCATGAAGCCGTACTATATTATCCACATAAAGCTTTGCCAGCTTCTCCACCGGATCGTCCTTCCTATGCGGAATAAAATGCGACACCTTCGTTAATCGATCCACAACCACCCAAATGGCGTCGTTCCCCTTTTGCGACCTTGGCAAACCGTGCACAAAGTCCATAGAGATGTCGTCAAATTTCCACTCCGGAATAGGCAAGGACTTAAGAAATCCTCCCGGCTTTTGGCACTCCGCCTTTACCAAGGCGCAGGTTTGGCACTTCGCTACGTATAGCGCCACATCCTTTTTCAAACCCGGCCACCAAAATAGCTTCTTGACGTCGCGGTACATCTTCGTGCTCCCCGGGTGAATCGAGTACTTGGTATGGTGTGCCTCGTACAACAACTCCACCCGTAAATTGCCCACACAAGGGACGCACAGACGACCGTCTTTCCAAAGCAATCCGTCCTCCACGATGAATTGGGAATTTGACCCATCCAGAGCCTCTATCATGAACTGCTTCATATGAGCATCCATATCCAAAGCCTGCCGAATACGATCAGCCAGGTCATATTGGACTTCAGTCCAATTCAGAACTGCTTCAACACTTGCTTGTCTGTCCACACAAACAATCTCCAGCGCCTCCAACTCCCACACCAACCGCTCATCATGCACCGATAGCCAATTGGCTTGAGCTGGGGCTCGGCGACTCAACGCGTCCGCAACCGCATTCCCTTTGCCAGGCACGTAGTGGATCTTGAATGTATAGTCCCCCAGGAACTCCATCCATCTACGCTGCCGTATATTCATATCCTTCTGATCAATCAGGTACTTTAGGCTCTTGTGATCGGTGTAGATATCAATCTTCACACCGTACAAATAGTGTCTCTACAGCTTCAAGGCAAAAATCACGGCCGCTAACTCCAAGTCATGGACCGGATAATTCCTCTCGTGCACTTTTAGCTGTCTCGAGCCATAAGCTATCACGCTTCCGTGCTGCAGTAGCACGCAACCCAAACCGCTGCCCGAAGCATCGCTATATATCTCATAGCCTTCGGTCCCAATCGGCGAACTCAGCACAGGCGCCGTGGTCAACCGACACTTCAGTTCCTCAAAAGCTCGCGCGCACTCCGGCGTCCAAACGAACGTATGCTCCTTCCTCGTCAAAGTAGTGAGAGGTAGCGCTATCCGCGAGAAGTTCTGTACGAAGCGCCTATAATAACCGGCAAGCCCCAAAAAGCTCCGGACTTCTGCTACCGTAGCAAGCTCAGGCCACTCCCGTATCGCAACAATCTTCGCCGGATCCACCGCAATACCCTCTCCACTCACTATATGCCCGAGGAACGCCACTGAGGATAGCCAAAACTCGCACTTCGAGAACTTGGCATACAACTGGTTTCTCCTTAGCATCTCCAACACCAAATGAAGATGCTTGAAGTGATCTTCCTCACTTTGCGAGTACACCAAAATATCGTCGATGAAGACGATCACGAAATGGTCCAAGTACTCCCTGAACGTCCTGTTCATCAAATCCATGAATACTGACGGCGCATTAGTCAGCCCAAATGGCATAATAGTAAACTCATAATGCCCGTATCTCGTACTAAACGCTGTCTTCGGGATATCACTCTCCCTTATCCGCAGCTGATAGTACCCAGACTTGAGATCTAACTTCGAGTACACCGTCGACCCGACTAACTGATCAAAGAGATCATCAATCCTGGGGATCGGGTACTTGTTCTTCTCAGTCAGCTTGTTTAGCTCCCGATAATCAATACACAACCTCAAGCTTCCGTCCTTCTTCTTAACAAAGAGGACCGGTGCGCTCCAAGGCGAAGAACTCGGGCGCACATACCCTTGCTCCAACAATTCTTGCAGTTGAACTTTCAGCTCCGCCATTTCCTTAGGCGCTAGCCGATACGGAGATCGTGACATAGGCTTTGCACCTGGCACTAGCTCGATCGTAAAATCTATCTCCCGTTGAGGCGGGGCTCCAGGAAGATCTGCGGGGAACACATCAGGGTATTCCGATACCACTGAAATACAATCCAACGCGGGCTTCGGCTTTGCAACCTCCACTAGTGTAAAGAACAGTTCTGCTCCAGCACGAACCGCCTTCACCACCTGAAGAGCAGACATCAACGTCTTGCTCGACCCCTTTAAGCCCGTAAACGTCGTCTCACGACTCGCTCCTAGCTTAACTTCCTTGCTACCGCAATCTATATGGGCCTGCTGCTCCGAGAGCCAGTCCATGCCAAATATGACGTCGAACTCCACTAACGGAAGTAAAGACGCTCGCAGGTCGAACTCCTGCTCCCCAATACGAATCTTAACATCGCAGATCCTATCCGCTCGCATCGAACACCCATTGGGCAACAACACATCCAACTTATCCTCCGCCATCGAGGAAGGGACCCCGATGCGTAATATAAATCCTTCGGACAAGAAGGAGTGTGAAGCTCCCGTATCGAAGAGTGCTCGTGCCGGATTTTCACAAATCAAAACAAATCCTAAACAAGTAGTGGTAAGGTAACATGTGCATAACAAGCATATAAAGGAAATTGACTTGCTATAAATTAAACCGTACCTGTCACCACGTCAGCTTGTTTAATGGCCTCCTGTTGGCCAAGATTGTAGACCCTTGGTTGGGCCGGAGCATAATGGGATGCGGTCGACTCCACCGCCTTTCCCTTCTCTTCATATGTGGCTCCCGGCCTCCTCTCGGACTTAGGACGTCCGCTCCAACAATCACGGGCAAAGTGCCACGTCTTTCCGCATGTAAAGCACGCACCCGGGGTCCGACCCGTAGTCGCCCCAGAAGCGCCAGAAGGAGCTGGACCCGAAGTCCTATGCTTCTTGAAAGCCCTCCGATAGCCGGACTTTGAAGTAGTCGGCACTCTGAACTCAGATTTCTTATCAGCCAAGCCTTTCTTCGCTTGTACATTCTTCATGTCCTTCTCCAAGGACCGGGCAGTATTGACCAAGGTTAAGAAACCCTGCGTCATCGGCCCCGACAGTAATAGTCTCAGCTCATCCCTCAAGCCTTCATAAAAACGATTAGTCTTGCGCTCCTCATCCATGATGGTGGAGCTAGCATAACGACTCAACCGCGTAAACTCGTGGAGATATTCATCCACGCTCCTCTCACCCTGCACCAACTTCAGGAACTCATTCTCCATTGAATTCATCTGAGTAGAAGGGAGTTATCTTGCTAAGAACAATCCCGAGAACTCTTCCATCGGAACGTCTATCAGTTGTCTACCTCTCAAATGATGCAGCTCCAATCCTTCCCACCACATCCTCGCTTCACCGTCCAGTAGGAACGTAGCGATGGTGGTCATTTGCCACTCCTCCGTCTCCGTCGCCGTCATGACTCTCTTCACCCTAGAGAGCCAGTCTTCAGCCTGAGATGGGGTTCCCAACCCCGAGAATAACGGAGGGTTAAAGCTCATTACATGCTTCAACTGCCTCTCAGTTGCCCTCCTTGGCACTACCGGTTCTACAACCACTTGCTCCACCCTCCTCGGCTCAGCCTCTTGCAGAGGTTCTTGCTCCATCACAGGAGCGGGCTGCTGTGCTTGCCTTCCTGGCTGCGCATTGATCACGGCCAACACCGCTTCAGCCACCAATCTTATATTTTCAGCCGACAGAGGTGTTGCGGGAGCAACATCCGGTGCACTACTAGCCTCAGAAACTCGGCGTTCTGACGGCCCAACACCACTTCTGGTCACCTATAGTGGTACAAAACACTGTTAAGCGACCACAAAACATTGCAAACAGCAATTATAGGAACACGGAGGTTCCTCAAACACGAGTATTTTCATTCCTAAGTGGACATTCATGGGTTCTTTTACCGTTATAACGATGACGCACACAATGTGCTCACCACCCCTTAAAAAGAATTCGCCCACGAATTCACTTTAAGCCCGACCAAAACCAGTAGTCTGATACCAAATTGTAACACCCCCTATCCGTCGCATAGTATATAGCAGTAGGTCCGGCCGAGGCCCGACGCCATATACCACAGACAGACCGGGTGGTTACGTATGGAAACCATCCAACCAATCTCAACGTCCTACACAGAGCATTCTAGCGGAAGCAGTTTATATAGGTTGTAAACAAGAACCCAGCATTAGAGCACGAATGTCCACTATTACATAATTAGGAATGTATACAAAATACCCAAAAATCGGCCTTAAGGCCTTACAGAATGTTTCACTTGACTGTTACATGATTTACAAACCTCGGCACGCAGGCCGGTCATACATGAATAAAACAGAAAACATTTCCACTTGGGCCTTCGAGGGCCAGCTTCGCAAAAAGGGCTTTAGCCCGCTATTGACCGCTTGGTCCAGCTACACCTGCAAGCAACAAACCACCGCACGGTGGCAAACAAGGCAACGGTCAGCAATGCTGACCAAATTATAACGATCCCGCCCCCAACTCGGGGCGGCGATGCTCCTTCCCTGCATTTCATTAGCACAAGCGAGCAATGCATATAACCATAGCCATTTCATCACAGACGTTGGCTCGTACGGCCACACGTCCCGTGCACTCAGGGCACATTCTCGGTGAACCGGTCGATGTCACGTCAATTAAAGCCATTAACATTCCAGACTCACCACCGCCACTTAGACGGCCAAACCTATGAGCAATTTGTCTTCCTGGCCTGGGTCACGTCAATTTAAGCCATTGACCGCCGAAGACTCACATCTATGCCAACGGCGAGTGCCATGTAACTTTAGGTCTCTCTAACCCGAACGACACAAAGCGGGTACGGTTCCATCTAACCGGTGCTCACATCGCAACGACAATTTAAGCCATTTGCGCGGGTCAAACTTCCTCCGAGTCACATTCTACCGCAAATCACATAACCACGTTATGTTCAAGTTGGCTCTCAGGCCACCAAGTTGGCAAGATCTCGTATCCGCCCAGTTTTCCGGGTGCACCTTTGGGTTAGTCCCCAAGGCTCCCTGCTGCAATCTACCGCGTAGAAAACCCGAAAAAAACCCAATAGCACGGAGTCTTCTCCGGCCTTATGCAATGCAACATCACCGATCCGGACTAACATGTCCGGGTAGGCTTCAACCAAAATGCCTACGTCCGTTCTCGCATACGGACTCTAAACAACGGGGACTTTACATATCTACCCGAAGGAACGCCTCCAACTCTCCGCAAACTCGTGAGAGCGGGCTTCCTATGCTAAGAAAAGGAGCGATTCATGCTCAAGATGAGGATCGTTACCCTTGCGTTCCTCTTTGGCGCCATCGAAAAGTTATCGGATAGAAATCACCGCACTTGCGTTGCCTCCGTGGATCCGGAGTCGGCTTGCGATTCGGAGCTCCGAAGCTCCTCCAATAGCGGATCTAGCGCTTCTTCCTCTTGCCTTAGCTCTTCTTTCTCCAAGGGTTTAGAAAGAGGATAAGTGAAGAAAAGTGATGGATTTTCTAAGTCAAACCCGTGTATATCCTCTCAGGAACCATCCCCAGCCGTTGGATCTCAACCTAAGAAAACGAGCGGCTTTGATTCGGGGCTGAAATGCCCAATCTGGACCGAACACGACCTGGCACACGCCCGTGTCCAGGGCCGTGTGCCGCATTCGCCGTCAAAATCGAATCTTCTGAACCCGCACACGGGTATCGAACACGCCCGTGTTCGAGCTGACACGCCCGTGTTCCAGCTGACACGGCCGTGTAGCCGGCCGTGTACCCCATGATTTTCCCCCGTTTTCAACCCGAGCATTGCACGGGTTTTAGGACACGCCCGTGTCCTTGCCCGTGTCACATTGACACGCCTGGACCCCAGGCCGTGTACACGGGACATTTCGTCGAGGGGAGAACGACGACTGGATGACACGGCCTTGGACACGCCCGTGTCCTACGCCGTGTGCCTTGTCTCGACGATCGTCGAGTGAATCTCGACGACTCCCCGGGACGACCGTCGACACGGGTCGACACGCCCTGCGACACGCCCGTGTCGCAGGCCGTGTGCCCATTCTCGACGAATCGTCGAGTATAACTCGACGATTTCACGGTTAAGTGTCGACACGGGTCAACACGCCCTGCGACACGCCCGTGTCGCAGGCCGTGTGCCCACTCTCGACGAATCGTCGAGTATAACTCGACGACTTCGCGGCTAAGTGCCGACACACGCTTGACACGCCCTGGGACACTCCCGTGTCCCAGGCCGTGTGCCTTCAGCCAGAAACCAAAACTGGCCCAAAACGTCCCCCTTTGCTCCTTTGAGTTTTGGGGCGTTACACTATAAGAGGGTGCTCCACTCCCAAGCAGGTCGGCCTTCTTATGAGCCCGTAAAAGACCATCGCCAGATTCTGCGCATTGATTCACATCTTCAGGCTATGCATGCTTTAACTTTTGGGGGAATAGCACAATAGGATATCACCTTCCTACCAAATAATTTCTCTTTCGAAAAGAAAAGGAGCTATGCCGCTGGAGAGGATTTACAACTCAATGTGCTCTTCATTGAATATTCTGCAATCTCATCCTCTATGCAAACAACCTGTTTGTTCTTTTGACTATCTGAGGTAGACTCCATAAATATTTTTCAATGAAGTCTATTTGTGAAGTGGTTTGTTATCTCTGGAAGTTCATTTTGTTCTGTTTCGTACCACTAGTTTTCTTATACGGACAAGTGCTTTTGTAAAGAAAAGAAGTTTGCATCATTTTTGGTGCTAATTTTTAGAAGTTCAGGCTATATTATACCCCCTTAGTCCCTTATATTGGAAAAGTGAGCTAACATCTGTTGATCAAATTGTAGATTTATTTCTGATGATATGACAAGATGGATGCTTCTTTAATAAATATAAACCTTATAATCTGTTATTTCTTATTTCCCTTCTTATGCTTTATCTGTTCCTACTTTCCCCCCAAAAAAAAATTTTTCACTTGGTATGTTCAATTCTAGGTATCCTTGAAGTGTTCACCAATTCATGTTGCCATTAACATATTTTGTTGTTGCTTGGCTCAGTAATAAGTTTTGCAATAGTGTCTATTTGATGTTGCCGTTAACATATTTTTCTAGTTTGTTTTTTTAAGTCCTTAATGACGTACCAAGTGCATATAGATCCTGCTAATACAGGATTTGTGGATGGTGGATGCATGTATGCAATTTCACCTTTGCATTTGCAGATATTCTATTTCTGTGATTCACAGTTGGGTCTCTCCCCTATTTTGTTGTGTTCCCGTAGTGGGAGCTTGAAGTTCTGAAAAAGGCTGTGCGATTTTTTATTGAAGGCTTATTACCACAACAAGGGCATGATACTCAACTTCAACACGGTTCTGAGCAGTAACATGTTTTTACCCCTTCACATCAGAAAATTACCCCAAACAAAGGTTAAGTAGTTACATGTAGATCTCCTGTTTAAATTTGAACCATGAATATCAATATAGATTTCAACAAATCTATGACCATTATTTTTGAACAGTAGACATTTACCAAGCATACTCTTTAAGTACCAAAAAAATCTAAATGTGGCTTAAAGACGAATAATCTCAGAAAGTGCAGTTGGAGAGAAAGATTGTGATAGTTCTAATTGTGTCGGAATGTACATTGTATCATCAAAGAAAGAAACATGAATGAGGAGCTATTGGAACTACAAATGATCACAGGACAACTGTGTTAGGCAACCTGAAGCTATTTTGTAAGTGAAGCAGATGCTACTTCTGCGTTGATTGATATGTTGATGGTGTCAGACAATGGAAGAAAAATTGAAGGCATATTTAGCTGCCTCTGAGGAAGAAAAGGAAGCTTCTCCATAAAGTTAATCAACCTGGCCATAATAATGTTTGTAACACTTGACAAATTTTTCCTCTATCTCACTTGCACGTATGCCAATGACTGATTGGTACCACTTGAGGATGTTCTTTTCCATCTACTCTGTGATTTCTCACGTTATTAAGCTAAATATTGAAATGAGATAAATTTTAACAAAGTATGAGTGAGTAGCTTATGAACTTTTTAGCTTGTGAATGGGTTATCTGAAGGTCATCTGACATATATGTAACATCAATAGGCAGTGGGCTCAGTTGCAAACTCTGCTCATGGATAAACTTGTAGAGATGGTGGCCATAGTAATGAAAACTGAGGTTGCAGATTATTACCAATAAGATGTGTGGAGTCGCTGTCATGTAACTTGAATGTGTTTTTTTGCAACTGTATTACAGTATTTTGAATGTGTTTTTTTTTAAAAAAAACATAAATTAGTATTTGCCAAGGCTTGTAACTGTGACAAATAGTTTTTTTTAAAAATGATGAGTTTACTTTTAGCCAGGGTTTCATACCGTGGCTAATAGTTGACTTATTTGCCACGACATTTTTTATCATGGCTAATACTATTTTCTACGGCCGATTCGTGGCTTAAAAGTTTTAGCCACGCCAACTTTAGCCACAGAATTTTCTTGTGGCTAGACCATGGCTAAAACGTTTTAGCCACGGTTTTGGACTTTTTGCCAGGGAAATTTGCCCTGGCCAAAAGTCTGTTTTCTAGTAGTGTGGTGTAACAGGCCGGGTTTATTCGCGCTCCCCAGGCGTGCTACTAATTGATCTCTCATCATAACCAGGAGCTTTTTTCAAAGCCTCCATATATCCATCATCAACATCCATACAAGCATACAACCATAGCACAAAACATAAACCTTTCATATCATCAAATCCACGGAGTCTTCTCCGGTTTACTCATAATCATCACCAATCCAGACTACCCATCCAGATGGGCTTCACACAGCATGCATATGTCGTACTCCACACTTCCGGCTCAAGATGCAAACTCAACCAAGGAATCTCTTGCGATATCCACCTCTTGGTGGAGGATTCCATGCACATGCACAAAGAAAGGACTTCGATGTCCAAGAAGGAGATTGTTACCCTTGAAGATCGCTTCGGCGCCATGAAGTAGCTGGATGGAAGTCACCGCCTCGCCTTTGCCTTCACGAATCTGCTCTCGGACCTTCAATCCGCACTCTTCAGCTCCTTCAGCAGCTGGTTTCCTTCCTCCTTTCCTTCCCTTGGCCTCTCTCTCTCTTTCTCACTCTAAGAAATGAGGGGAAGAAGAAGAAGATGAAAATGAGGGATGTAAACCTCATTCTCGGCCTTATGTCCACAGGGAAGAAGCTTGGCCCTTGGATCTAGGATAAGGGAAACAAACGACTCAGATTTCCCAAGAATAGGCTGAACATGGCCTGACACGCCCTGTGACAAGCCCGTGTCACAGGCCGTGTCACTTAAGCGGTAGGAAACCGACTCAAATCCAACCAGTACATGGCTGTGTGACCCGCCCGTGTCACACCTTACACGCCCGTGTCATGCCTGACACGCCGATGTCTACCAGCCGTGTACAACACGCAACATAATCTTCCCTCAACCCGAGAAGAACATGGCCATGGGACACGCCCATGTCCCAGGCCGTGTCCACCACGTCACACACGTGTCCATTAGTACATGCAATCATGCAAGGAACACGCCCTGTGACACGCCTGTGTTACAGGCCGTGTACTCTCCACTCGACGTTCGTCGACCAAAATTCGTCGACCACACCGTCAACTCCTCAACCGAAGAAGGACACGCCCTGGGACACGCCTATGTCCCAGGCTGTGTCACCCAAACCTGAACAAAAAATGGGCTTTGTGGTGTTACAATCCTCCCCTCCTTCAAAAAATTTTGTCCTCGAAATTTGGTTCAACTACCACCAGCAACAATCTCCTCTCACATTGCACTATACACAACCACACACTCAAATAAGGCAAGATGGGTTCGACCTCAGAGGTTGCGGCTTGTCTCACTCTAAGGCACCGCATACATACAGTAGTATCATTATCAGTATTGAGTCCTCAAATAGATATCGTCTACACATTACCTAAGTGATATAGATCACTATGTAACATTTACTTCCGCTAAGCCGTCTAATTTTGCAACAATCGTTTTATCGATTCTTGAAGTTCCAAGTTAAACACTCGTGGCTGAATTTCGCCAATTGAGCTCTGCGGCTCTTGCACATCCAAATTATGCAATCGCGATTGCGTCCGGGATGCAGATGAGTCGGCCACTGCTTTACCCTTTTCTTCGTACGACGCACCTGTCTTCTTTTCACTCCCTAAAGTGGCATTCCAACAAAATTTAGCTATGTGTCCTTGCTTCCCGCAATTATAACATATACGTGTATCAACACGTCCTTGCCCATACGTTGCTCCGGAAGAAACATTCGAAGGAGCTGATTCAACATGCCTGAACTTTTTCTTCTCCCGTCTACGAAACTCCGATTGCTCCGACTGGGGCACTTTGAATTCTGGCTTCTCCACTGCCAGTTTCATTTTCTCTTGTACCCGCTTCAAGTCCTTCTCCAATGCCCGGGCCGTATCCACTAACGCTTGGAATCCTTGGTTCACTGAACTCAGGAGTACTAACCTCAATTCATCCCGCAGTCCCTCATAAAATTGATTCGTCTTTCGCGCTTCCTCCGCAAAGGTAGACGCCGCATATTTCCCTAGTCTGGTAAACTCATGCAGGTACGTATCAATATCCATCTCACCCTGCACCAGACGTTGAAACTCGTTCTCCATCGCAATCTGCTGCAACACTGGCAAATACTTGGCTAAAAACAATATGGAGAATTCATCAATTGAGACCTCCACTAATGCTAGACCTGCCAAGTGATGCACTTCCATATCGTCTCACCACAATCTCGCATCTCCTTCTAGCAGAAACGTGGCTAAGGTCACTTTATGCTCCTCCGCAGTCCTGATTGCCGTTAGGATTCTCTTCACTCTCGAGAGCCAATCTTCTGCCTGTGTTGGAGAAGTCGCCCCACCAAACGTAGGTGGATGAAACTACATAAAGTGTTTCAATGACTCATCTGTTTCTTGCTCGTCCATCACAACTACATCACGCTCTTGCCTTACACCAGGCCGTACTGGCACCCCTGCATGCCCTGCCTGCCCAGTAGGCTGTGCTAGTAATACTGCAAGCATCGTCTCCGTCACCATCTGTATGGTCTCCGCTGAAGGAGGCAAAGACGGTTCAACTGGTACTGCACTCTCATCGGATCACTGGGGCTCAGACTGCCCAGCACCACTCCTCGCCACCTAGCAATGTACAAAACACCACTAATCATCCATGTCATAACGGTAATTATACATTAACTACACACTCATACAATTTACGTGCATGAAATACATTCCTAGTGGACATTTGTGAGTTCAAGTATGTTCTTCCTCCCAAATAATCACAAACCTGGCTCTGATACCACTTTGTAACGCCCCCACTTGTCACATGGAATATAATGGTGGGTCCGGCCGGGGCCCCACGCCATATGTCACAGACAAGCGATGGAATTACATGTGGAAATCAAAATCTACTCATACCCTAACTCAAAACATTCTAGCGCAGCATTTTATGTTGAATGAGCTCAGCTCAATGAATGTCCACTACTATACAAACTCCACATTTTTATATCAAAACCAGGAGTGTATACAACACACACACCCATGGCCTTATGGCCTTACAGGTTCCTGTTTACACAAATACATTTTCATACATCGGCACGCAGGCCGACCACACATGAAATCCAAACACGCTTCTTCGCACGGCCTTCGAGGGCCTTTAGCAGCAAGCCTCCATTCCGCTCAATTCCATTGAAGCAGTAACGCCCCGAAACTCAAAGGAGCAAAGGGGGACATTTTGGGCTAGTTTGGGTTCTGGCTGCAGGCACACGGCCTAGGACACGGCCGTGTCCCAGGGTGTGTCGAGCCTGTGTCGACACTGAGACGGGAAGTCGACACTTTGGGCTCGACATTGTGTCGAGACTGGGCACACGGCCTGCGACACGGGCGTGTCGTAGGGCGTGTCGACCCGTGTCGACACTTAGCCGCGAAGTCGACACTCTGCGTTCGACGAAGTGTCGAGACATGGCACACGGCCTGCGACACGGGCGTGTCGCAGGGCGTGTCAACCCGTGTCGACACTCGTCCCGGGAAGTCGACACTTTGGTCTCGACATTGTGTCGAGACAAGGCACACGGCCTAGGACACGGGCGTGTCTAAGGCCGTGTCAACAGGTCGACGATCTTCGTTCGACGAAGTGTCGAGTGTCGAGACCGTGTACACGGCCTGGGGTCTAGGCGTGTTGAGGTGACACGGGTAAGGACACGGGCGTGTCCTAGAACCCGTGCAGTGATCGGGTTGATTTCGGGGAAAAATGATGGGGGTACACGGCCGGCCACACGGCCGTGTCAGGTAGAACACGGGCGTGTCAGCTCGAACACGGGCGTGTTCGATACCCGTGTGAGGTTCCAGGCGAGCCGATTTTGACGGCGAATGAGTCACACGGCCCTGGACACGGGCGTGTGCCAGGCCGTGTTCGGTCCAGATTGGGTATTTCAGTCCCGAATCAAAGCCGTTCATTTCCTTATTTTGAGGTCCCACGGCTGGGGGTTGTTCCTGAAGGAATATACCAGGGATTGGACTTATAAACCTTCACTTTTCTTAAGTGTTATCTTTCTAAAAACATTAGAGAGAGAGGAGAGCCAAGGAAGCAAGAAGGAGCTAGATCCCGCCATTGGAGGAGCTTCGAAGCTCCAAATCGCGAGCCGACTCCGGATCCACAGAGGCAAAGCTAGTACGGTGCTTTTCATCTGATTACTTTTCAATGGCGCCAAAGAGGAACGCTAGGGTAACGATCCTCATCTTGAGCATTAGTAGATCTCTTTCTTTGCATAGGAAGCCCGCTCTCGCGAGTTTGCGGAGAGTTGGAGGCGTTCCTTCGGGTAGATATGTGAAGTCCCCGTTGTTTAGAGTCCGTAAGCGAGAACGGACATAGGCATGATGTGTGAAGCCTACCCGGACATGTTGGTCTGGATCGGTGATGTTGCATTGCATAATGCTGGAGAAGACTCCTTGCTATTGTTTATTTTTCGGGTTTTCTACGCGGTAGATTGCAGCAGGGAGCCTTGGGGACTAACCCAAAGGTGCACCCGGAAAACTGGGCGGATACGAGATCTTGCCAACTTGGTGGCCTGAGAGCCAACTTGAACATAACTGGGTTATGTGAATTGTGATGGATATGGGACTCAGTGGAAGTTTGACCCGCGCATATGATTTAAATTGTCGTTGCGATGTAAGCACGGGTTAGATGGAACCGTACCCGTTCTATGTTGTTCGGTTAAAGAGGCCTAAAGGCACGTGGCACTTACCGTTGGCATAGATTAGGGTCTTTGGCGGTCGATGACTTAAATTGTCGTGACCCAGGCCAAGAAGACAATTTGCTCATAGGTTTGGCCGTCTTAGTGGCGGTGGTGAGTCCGGAATGTCGATGGCTTAAATTGACGTGACATCGACCGGTTCACCGAGAATGTGCCCTGAGAGCACGGGGCGTGTGGCCATGCGAGCCAACGTCTGTGATGAAATGGCTGTATATGTTTATTGCTCGCTTATGCTAATGGAATGCAGGGAAGGAGCATCGCCGCCCCGAGTTGGGGGCGGGATCGTTATAATTTGGTCAGCATTGCTGACCGTTGCCTTGTTTTGCCACCGTGCGGTGGTTTGTTGCTTGCAGGTGCAGCTGGACCAAGCGGTCAATAGCGGGCTAAAGCCTGAATGCGAAGCCGGCCCTTGAAGGACTAATTGGAAGTGTTTACTTCTTTATTCATGTATGACCGGCCTGTGTGCCGTGGTTTGTAAAACATGTAATTTGAAGTGAAACATTTTTGTAAGGCCTTAAGGCTTATTTTTGGGTATTTTGTATAACATTCCTATTCTGTATTAGTGGACATTCATGCTTTAATGCTGGGTTTTTTGTTACAACTTTTATAAACTGCTTCCGCTAGAATGCTATGTGTAGGTCGTTGAGATTGGTTGGATGGTTTCCATGAGTAACCACCCGGTCTGTTTGTGGTATACGGCGTCGGGCCCCGGCCGGATCTACTGCTATATGCTATATGACAGATAAGGGGTGTTACAATTTGGTATCAGACTACTGGTTTAGGTCGGGCTTAAAGTGAATTCGTGGGCAAATTCTTTTTAAGGGGTGGTGAGCACATTGTGTGCGTCATCGTTATAACAGTAAAAGAACCCATGAATGTCCACTTAGGAATGAAAATACTCGTGTTTGAGGAACCTGCGTGTTCCTATATTTGCTGTTTGCAATTTATTTGGTCACTTAACGGTGTTTTGTACCATTATAGGTGACCAGAAGTGGTGTTGGGCCGTCAGAACGCCGAGTTTCTGAGGCTAGTAGTGCACCGGACGTTGATCCTGCAACACCTCTGTCGGCTGAGAACATACGATTGGTGGATGAAGCGGTGTTGGTCGTGATAAATGCGCAGCCTGCAAGGCAAGCGCAGCAGCCCGCTCTTGTGATGGAGCAGGAACCTCTTCGAGAGGCTGAGCCGAGGAGAGTGGAGCAAGTGGCTGTGGAACCGGTGTTGCCAAGGAGGGCAACTGAGAGGTAGCTTAAGCTTGTAATGAGCTTTAACCCTCCGTTATTCTCGGGGTTGGGAACCCCATCTCAGGCTGAAGACTGGCTCTCCAGGGTGAAGAGAGTCATGACAGCAACGGAGATGGAGGAGTGGCAAATGACCACCATCGCTACGTTCCTTCTGGACGGCGAAGCGAGAATGTGGTGGGAAGGATTGGAGCTGCACTTATTGAGAGGTAGGCAACTTGGGGATGTCTCGATGGAAGAGTTCTCGAGATTATTCTTGGCTAGATACCTCCCCTCGACGCAGAAGATAGCGTTGGAGAATGAGTTTCTGAAGTTGGTTCAGGGTGAGAAGAGCGTGGCTGAATATCTCCATGAGTTCACTCGTTTAAGTCGATATGCTAGCTCCACCATCGTGGATGAGGAGCGTAAGACTAATCGCTTCTACGAAGGCTTGAGAGATGAGTTGAGATTACTACTTTCGGGGCTAATGACGCAGGGTTTCTTAACCTTGGTCAATACTGGCCGGTCCTTGGAGAAGGACATGAAGAATGTGCAAGCAAAGAAAGGCTTGGGCGATACGAAATCTGAATTTAAAGTGCCGACTACTTCAAAGACCGGCTATCGGAGGTCTTTCAAGAAGCAGAGGACTTCGGGTCCAGCTCCTTCTGGTGCTTCTGGGGCGACTACGGGTCGGACCCCGGGTGCGTGTTTTACTTGCGGATAGACGGGGCATTTTGCCCGTGACTGTTGGAGCGGACGTCCTAAGTCCGAGAGGAAGCCGAGAGCTACTTATGAAGAGAAGGGAAAAGCGGTGGAGTCGACCACATCCCATTATGCTCCGGCCCAATCAAGGGTCTACAATCTTGGCCAACAGGAGGCCATCAAACAGGCTGATGTGGTGACAGGTACGGTTTAATTTATAGCAAGTCGATTTCTTTAAATACTTGTTATGCACATGTTACCTTACCACTGCATGTTTAGGATTTGTATTGATTTGTGAAAATCCGGCACGAGCACTCTTCGATATGGGAGCTTCACACTCCTTCTTATCCGAAGGATTTATATCACGCATCGGAGTCCCTTCTTCGATGGCAAAGGATAAGTTGGATGTGTTATTGCCCAATGGGTGTTCGATGCGAGCGGATAGGATCTGCGATGTTAAGATTCGTATTGGGGAGAAGGAGTTCGACCTGCGGGCGTCTTTACTTCCGTTGGTGGAGTTCGACGTCATATTTGGCATGGACTGGCTCTCAGAGCAGCAGGCCCATATAGATTGCGGTAGCAAGAAAGTCAAGCTGGGAGTAAGTCGTGAAACGACTTTTACGGGCTTAAAGGGGTCGAGCAATACGTTGATGTCTGCTCTTCAGGTGGTGAAGGCGGTTCGTGCCGGTGCAGAACTGTTCTTTACACTAGTGGAGGTTGCAAAGCCGAAGCCCGCGTTGGATTGTATTTCAGTGGGATCGGAATACCCTGATGTGTTCCCCGAAGATCTTCCTGGAGCCCCGCCTCAGCGGGAGATAGATTTTACGATCAAGCTAGTGCCAGGTGCAAAGCCTGTGTCACGATCTCCTTATCGGCTAGCGCCTAAGGAAATGGCGGAGCTGAAAGTTCAACTGCAAGAGTTGTTGGAGCAAGGGTATGTGCGCCCGAGTTCTTCGCCTTGGAGCGCAGCGGTCCTCTTTGTTAAGAAGAAGGACGGAAGCTTGAGGCTATGTATTGATTATCCGGAGCTCAACAAGATGACTGAGAAGAACAAGTACCCGATCCACCGGATTGATGATATTTTTGATCAGTTAGTCGGGTTGACGGTGTACTCGAAGTTGGATCTCAGCTGTGAATAAGGGAGAGTGATATCCCGAAGACAGCGTTTAGTACGAGATACGGGCATTATGAGTTTACGGTCATGCCGTTTGGGCTGACTAATGCGCCGTCAGTGTTCATGGATTTGATGAACAGGACGTTCAGGGAGTACTTGGACCATTTCGTGATCGTCTTCATCGACGATATTTTGGTGTACTCGCAAAGTGAGGAAGATCACTTCAAGCATCTTCATTTGGTGTTGGAGACGCTAAGGAGAAATCAGTTGAATGCCAAGTTCTCGAAGTGCGAGTTTTGGCTATCCTCAGTGGCGTTCCCCGGTCATATAGTGAGTGGAGAGGGTATTGTTGTGGATCCTGCGAAGATTGTTGCGATACGGGAGTGGCCTGAGCTTGCTACTGTAGCGGAAGTACGGAGTTTTCTGGGGCTTGCCGGCTATTATAGGCGCTTCGTGGAGAACTTCTCGCGGATAGCGTTACCTCTCACTACTTTGAAGAGGAAGGAGCATAAGTTCGTTTGGACGCCGGAGTGCGCGCGAGCTTTTGAGCAGTTGAAGTGTCGGTTGACCACGGCGCCTGTGCTGAGTTCTCCATGTGGGACCGAAGGCTATGAGATTTATAGCGATGCTTCGGGCATCGGTTTGGGTTGCGTGCTACTGTAACATGGAAGTGTAATAGCTTATGGCTCGAGACAGCTAAAAGTGCATGAAAAGAACTATTCGGTCCTTGATTTGGAGTTAGCGGCCGTGATTTTTGCCCTGAAGCTGTGGAGACACTACTTGTACGGTGTGAAGATTGATATCTACACCGATCACAAGAGCCTGAAGTATCTTATTGATCAGAAGGATCTGAATATGCGGCAGCGTAGATGGATGGAGTTCCTGGGGGACTATACATTCAAGATCCATTACGTGCCCGGTAAAGGGAATGCGGTTGCGGACGCGTTGAGTCGCCGAGCCCCAGCTCAAGCCAATTGGCTATCGGTGCATGATGAGCGGTTGGTGCGAGAGTTGGAGGCGTTGGAGATTGTTTGTGTGGACATGCAATCAAGTGTTGAAGCAGTTCTGAATTGGACTGAAGTGCATTATGACCTGGCTGATCGTATTCAGCAGGCTTTTGATATGGATACTCATATGAAGTAGTTCATGGTAGAGGCTCTGGATAGGTCAAATCCCCAATTCGTTGTGGAGGACGGATTACTTTGGAAAGACGGTCGTTTGTGCGTCCCAAGTGTGGGCAATTTGCGGGTGGAGTTGTTGTACGAGGCACACCATACCAAGTACTCGATTCACCCGGGGAGTACGAAGATGTACCGTGATGTCAAGAAACTGTTTGGTGGCCGGGTTTGAAAAAGGATGTGGCGCTCTACGTAGCAAAGTGCCAAACTTGCGCCTTGGTGAAGGCGGAGTGCCAAAAGCCGGGAGGATTTCTTAAGTCCTTGCCTATTCCGGAGTGGAAATTCGACGACATCTCTATGGACTTTGTGCATGGTTTGCCAAGGTCGCAAAAGGGGAACGACGCCATTTGGGTGGTCGTTGATCGATTAACGAAGGTGTCGCATTTTATTCCGCATAGGAAGGATGATCCGGTGGTGAAATTGGCAAAGCTTTATGTGGATAACATAGTACAGCTTCATGGTGTGCCCCGCAGCATCGTGAGTGACCGAGATGGGCAGTTCACGTCCAACGATTGGAGGCTTGTGCAGCAAATGTTGGGAACAAAGCTGAAATTCAGCACAGCCTTCCATCCGCAAACGGATGGGCAGACCGAGAGGGTCAATAGAACCATGGAAGACATGCTTCGCATGCGTGTCTTGGATTTTGGAAAGCAATGGGAAGACCACCTTTATTTGGTGGAGTTCGCATACAACAATAACTACCAAGCGAGTATTCAGATGGCGCCTTTCGAGGCCCTATATGGTAGAAAATGTCGCTACTTCTTTGGTGCGAACCATTCGGGAGAGGTTGCTTATCGCTCAGGACCGGCAAGCAAAGTACTATAATGCCAAGCACAGGAACGTGCAGTTCGCTGTGGGCGATTATGTATACTTAAAGATCAAGTCGTTCAATGGTGTCTCGCGGGTGCGGCGATTGAAAAAGCTAAGCCCGAGATACCTTGGACCGTTTGAGGTTCTGGAGCGAGTTGGTGCAGCGGCCTATCAGTTGAAGCTTTCAGTGGAGCTAAGTGGTTTAC
Source organism: Platanthera guangdongensis (assembly GCA_039583875.1). Taxonomy (NCBI): domain Eukaryota; kingdom Viridiplantae; phylum Streptophyta; class Magnoliopsida; order Asparagales; family Orchidaceae; genus Platanthera; species Platanthera guangdongensis. The sequence goes on along the minus strand of CM077166.1, from coordinate 60,219,550 downwards.
ATGATGTATTCCACATTTCGGTGCTTCGGAAGGCGGTGCAAGAGCCTACGCAAGTGATCGCGGTTGATCAAGTGCCGGTGGATAGTGGGCTAACGACAAAGGTCAAGCCCGTGCGGATTGAGGACTCGGAGGTCAAGCGGCTACGCAATAAAGAGATCAGGATGGTCAAGGTCCAGTGGGACAATTGTGGTCGTGAGGAGCTCTCTTGGGAGCGAGAGCAGACTATGCTTGACGAGTATCCGGAGTTGTTCCGCTCAGGTACAAATTTTGGTTTTGTACATGTCTTTCCTTTATATAATTTCGTGGACGAAATTCTTTTAAGAGGGAGAGAGTTGTAACGCCCCGAAACTCAAAGGAGCAAAGGGGGGATATTTTGGGCCAGTTTGGGTTCTGGCAGCAGGCACACGGCCTGGGACACGGGCGTGTCCCAGGGCGTGTCAAGCCTGTGTCGACACTCAGTCGGGAAGTCGACACTTTGGTCTCGACATTGTGTCGAGACTGGGCACACGGCCTGCGACACGGGCGTGTCACAGGGCGTGTCGACCCGTGTCGACACTTAGCCGCGAAGTCGACACTCTGCGTTCGACGAACTGTCGAGACATGGCACACGGCCTGCGACACGGGCGTGTCGCAGGGCGTGTCAACCCGTGTCGACACTCATCCCGGGAAGTCGACACTTTCGTCTCGACATTGTGTCGAGACAAGGCACGCGGCCTAGGACACGGGCATGTCCAAGGCCGTGTTAACAGGTCGACGATCTTCGCTCGACGAAGTGTCGAGTGTCGAGACCGTGTACACGGCCTGGGGTCCAGGCATGTTGAGGTGACACGGGTAAGGACACGGGCGTGTCCTAGAACCCGTGCAGTGCTCGGGTTGATTTCGGGGAAAAATGATGGGGGTACACGGCCGGCCACACGGCCGTGTCAGGTGGACACGGCCGTGTCAGCTCGAACACGGGCGTGTTCGATACCCGTGTGAGGTTCCAGGCGAGCCGATTTTGATGGCGAATGAGGCACACGGCCCTGGACACGGGTGTGTGCCAGGACGTGTTCGGTCCAGATTGGGCATTTCAGTCCCGAATCAAAGCCGTTCGTTTCCTTATTTTGAGATCCCACGGCTGGGGGTTGTTCCTGAAGGGATATACCCGGGATTGGACTTAGAAACCCTCACTTTTCTTAAGTGTTATCTTTCTAAAAACCTTAGAGAGAGAGGAGAGCCAAGGAAGGAAGAAGGAGCTAGATCCCGCCATTGGAGGAGCTTCGAAGCTCCAAATCGCGAGCCGACTCCGGATCCACGGAGGCAAAGCTAGTGCGGTGCTTTTCATCCGATTACTTTTCAATGGCGCCAAAGAGGAACGCTAGGGTAATGATCCTCATCTTGAGCATGAGTAGCTCTCTTTCTTTGCATAGTAAGCCCGCTCTCGCGAGTCTGCGGAGAGTTGGAGGCGTTCCTTCGGGTAGATATGTGAAGTCCCCGTTGTTTAGAGTCCGTAAGCGAGAACGGACATAGGCATGATGTGTGAAGGCTACCCGGACATGTTGGTCTGGATCGGTGATGTTGCATTGCATAATGCCGGAGAAGACTCCGTGCTATTGGTTGTTTTTCGGGTTTTCTATGCGGTAGATTGCAGCAGGGAGCCTTGGGGACTAACCCAAAGGTGCACCCGGAAAACTGGGCGGATACGAGATCTTGCCAACTTGGTGGCCTGATAGCCAACTTGAACATAACCGGGTTATGTGAATTGTGATGGATATGGGACTCGGTGGAAGTTTGACCAGCGCATATGACTTAAATTGTCGTTGCGATGTGAGCACGAGTTAGATGGAATCGTACCTGTTCTATGTCGTTCGGTTAAAGAGACCTAAAGGCACGTGGCACTTACCGTTGGCATAGATTAGAGTCTTTGGCGGTCGATGACTTAAATTGTCGTGACCCAGGCCAAGAAGACAAATTGCTCATATGTTTGGCCGTCTTAGTGGCGGTGGTGAGTCCGGAATGTCGATGACTTAAATTGACGTGACATCGACCGGTTCACCGAGAATGTGCCCTGAGAGCACGGGGCGTGTGGCCGAGCGAGCCAACGTCTGTGATGAAATGGCTATATATATACATTGCTCGCTTATGCTAATGAAATGCAGGGAAGGAGCATCGCCGTCCCGAGTTGGGGGCAGGATCGTTATAATTTGGTCAGCATTGCTGACCGTTGCCTTGTTTTGCCACCGTGCGGTGGTTTGTTGCTTGCAGGTGCAGCTGGACCAAGCGGTCAATAGCGGGATAAAGCCCGAATGCGAAGCCGGCCCTTGAAGGCCAAATTGGAAGTGTTTACTGCTTTATTCATGTGTAACCGGTCTGCGTGCCGTGGTTTGTAAAACATGTAATTTGAAGTGAAACATTTTTTAAGGCCTTAATGCTTATTTTTGGGTATTTTGTATAACATTCCTATTCTGTATTAGTGGACATTCATGCTTTAATGATGGGTTCTTTGTTACAACTTTTATAAACTGCTTCCACTAGAATGCTCTGTGTAGGATGTTGAGATTGGTTGGATGGTTTCCATGAGTAACCACCCGGTCTTTCTGTGGCATACGGCGTCGGGCCACGGCCAGACCTACTGCTATATGCTATGTGACGGATAGGGGGTGTTACAGAAGCATCAACAACTGTAATTCATTATCCACCCAAGAGCGGCAAACAAAGTAACGGTCAGCTTTAGTTGATCACTTATAATGACCCTACCCCATACCCGGGGCAGTGGTTCCTTCTCTGTATGCATTGCCATCATCATAGCTATCAATCTAGCAAATCTCCCAATCACAAATACATCACAAATGCCAGTATCCACCAGACGCTCCGTGCACTCAGGGAACCTTCTTGGTGTACCAGATATCTCTATCGTACACCGCCGATCAGAGGTTCTTCACTTGCTGGTTGGCCGGTTCAATCCTAGTCCACCAGTCCCGCAGGATGGAGACATCTCGTCCATACCACTCAGAGGTACTACCTCACAGCATCCACAAACACAACCAGAGTAGATCGACCCACACCATGTGGTGTGGTAAGCCAAGTTTATCAGTTCCCCAGGAATTACCACCAATCGACCCCTAACCTATTTCCGATCGACCCACCCCTATGGTGTAGCAAGCCGGGTTTAACTCGGCTCCCTAGGCATTGCCACCAATCGATCCCTCATCTATCCAGATCAACCCACCCTAGTGGTGTAGTAGGCCGGGTTTATCCGTGCTCCCCAGGCATGGTACCAATTGATCTCTCATCACAACCAGGAGCTTATTCAAAGCCTCCATATATCCATCATCAACATCCATACAAGTATACAACCATAGCACAAAATATAAACCTTTCATATCATCAAATCCACAGAGTCTTCTCCGGTTTACTCATAATCATCAAAAATCCAGACTACCCGTCCAGATGGGCTTCACACAGCATGCTTATGACGTACTCCACACTTCCGGCTCTAGATGCAAACTCAACCAAGGAATCACTTGTGATATCCACCTCTTAGTGGAGGATTCCATGCACATGCACAAAGAAAGGACTTCGATTTCCAAGAAGGAGATCGTTTCCCTTGAAGATCTCTTCGGCACCATGAAGTAGCCGGATGGAAGTCACCGCCTCAGCTTTGCCTTCACGAATCCACTCTCGGACCTTCAATCCGTACTCTGCAGCTCCCTCAGCAGCTGGTTTCCTTCCTCCTTTCCTTCCCTTGGCCTCTCTCTCTCTCTTTATCACTATTGGAAATGAGTAGAGGAATAAGAAGATGAAAATGAGGGATATACACCTCATTCTCGGCCTTATTTCCACAGGGAAGAAGCCTGGCACTTGGATCCAAGATAAGGTAAACGAACGGCTCAGATTTGCCAAAGAATAGGCTGAACACGGCCTGACACGCAGTGTGACACGCCCGTGTCATAGGCCATGTCACTTAAGCGGTAGAGAACTGACTCAAATCCAACCAGTACACGACCGTGTGACCCGCCTGTGTCACACCATACATGCCCGTGTCATGCCTGACACGCCCTTGTCTACCAGCCATGTACAGCACACAACACAAGCTTCCCTTAACCAGAGAAGGACACGACCATGGGACACCCCCGTGTCCCAGGCCATGTACACCACAACACACCCGTGTCCATTAGTACATGCAATCATGCAAGGGACACCTAAGATCTTCTTCATAGAATACCTAATCTTAAAGGGCACAAATTGAGCATACTTTGTCAATCTCTCAACTATCACCGAAATATAGTCGTGCCTACGAGGAAATTTAAGTAAACCGGTGACGAAATCCATCGAAATACTCTCCCACTTCTAGCTTGGAATATCAAGCACTGTTAATTTTCCACCAGGCCTCTCATGGTTAGACTTAATATGCTGACACGTATAACATTCCGACACAAACCGTGTTATATCATTCTTAATTCCCGACTACCACACAATTTTCTTCAGATCTTTATACATTTTGGTGGAACCAGGAAGGTAGGCAATACTGGAACCATGAGCTTCATTACAAATCTTTGCCCGTCACCAAAAGCGGGGATACAAAATCTACTCCGATATTTCAAAGTATCTAGCTTGTCCAAAGAGAAATAAGGCAGCTCCCCCTTCTCAGTTCTATTCTAGAGATGCAACAGATTAGGGTCATCCTTCTGGTGAACTCTGGTAAGGGAAATCCAAGAGGGCTCTTCTGCTTCCAAACTGGCAGACACAGTACTACTCCCAACTTCGATGTTCATCAACAAGAAATCTTCCACCAGGGATTGCACAGACAGATTAAAAATTTTCGCGGTCTTCCAACTCAAGGCATGGCTACTACAATAGCCTTTCCCGAATGATAAAGAATCTAACTTCATAATCGGCCACATACTCTAACAACCTACGCTAGCACAAATTTAGCTCCTTCTGAGTGAAGACGTACTTCAAACTCTTACGGTATGTGTAGATCTTGCACAGTGCATCATACAAAAAATGTCTCCAAAACTTCAATGCATAAATTACTGCAGAAAACTATAAATCATGCGTAGAATAGTATATTTAATTGCCTAGTTCCGTACGTAATCACCTTTACTTCTTGCATCAAAACACAACCAAGTCCAATGTGTGATGCATCCACATACACAGCGTACTCAACTCCTTCAGTAGGAAAAATTAAAACTGGTGCAGTACACAATCTTTTCTTCAACTCCTGGAAATCTTCTTCACATTTATCGCTACAAATGAAAGTGGTGTTTTTCTGGGTAAGTCTAGTTAGAAGAGTAGATAACACAGAAAACCCTTCCACGAACCTTCTATAATAGCCGGTCAGGCCTAAGAAGCTCATAATCTCCATGGGTGTAGAAGGACTCTTCCATTCCAGCACAGCAGAAATCTTGTCGGGTCTACAGAGATACCACCCTTGCTCACAACATGACCCTGAAAGGACAACTGAGGTAGCCAGAACTCACACTTGCTCAGCATCGCATATAACTTATGGTACATCACGGGCGACAAGACTGATCGCAAGTGTTAAGTATGCTCACCAACACTGCGGGAATACACGAGAATGTCATCTATGAACATAATCACAAAACGGTCCAAGAAATCTTTTAACACTCTATTCATTAAATCCACGAAAGCAGAGGGTGCATTTTTCAAACCAAAGGACATTAGCAAGAACTCAAAATGTCCATGCCCTGAACTGAAAGCAGTCCATGCAATATCTGCCTCACGAATCCTCAACTAGTGGTTGCCTGAACAAAGATCGATCTTTGAAAACATTGAGCTATCACGCAATTGATCAAATAAATCATCAATCCACGACATGAGATAGAGATTCTTAATTGTCACCTTATTCAGTTCCCTATAATTGATGAAAAGCCTCATCGATCCATCCTTTTTTTTCAAACAAAACATTCTAGCACAGCAATTTATGTTGAATGAACTCAGCTCAATGAATGTCCACCACTATACAAACTCCACATTTCTATATCAAAACCAGGAGTGTATACAACACACACACCCATGGCCTTATGTCCTTATAGGTCCCTGTTTACACAAATACATTTTCATACATCGGCACGCAAGCCGACCACACATGAAATCCAAACACGCTTCTTCGCACGGCCTTCGAGGGCCTTTAGCAGCAAGCCTCCATTCCGCTCAATTCCATTCAAGCATCAACAACTGTAATTCATTATCCACCCATGAGAGATAAACAAAGTAACGGTCAGCTTTAGCTAACCACTTATAACGACCCTACCCCATACTCGAGGCAGTGGTTCCTTCCCTGTATGCATTGCCATCATCATAGCTATCAATCTAGCAAATCTCCCAATCACAAGTACATCACAAACACCGGTATCCACCAGACACTCTATGCACTCAGGGCACCTTCTTAGTGTACCGGATATCTCCGTCGTACATCATCGATCAGAGGTTCTTCACTTGTTGGTTGGCCGGTTCAATCCTAGTCCACCAGTCCTGCAGGATGGCAACATCTCGTCCGTAACACTCAGAGGTACTACCTCACAGCATCCACAAACACAACCAGAGCAGATCGACCCATACCATGTAGTGTGGCAAGCCGAGTTTATTAGTGACCCCAGGCATTACCACCAATCGACCCCTCACGTATTTCCAATCGACCCACCCTTGTGGTGCAGCAAGCTGGGTTTAACTCGGCTCCCTAGGCATTGACACCAATCGATCCCTCATCTATCAAGATCAACTAACCCTAGTGGTGTAACAGGCTGGGTTTATCCGCGCTCCCCAGGCATGGTACCAATTGATCTCTCATCACAACAAGGAGCTTATTCAAAGCCTCCATATATCCATCATCAACATCCATACAAGCATACAACCATAACACAAAATATAAACCTTTCATATCATCAAATCCACGGAGACTTCTCCGGTTTACTCATAATCATCAAAAAACCAGACTACCCATCCATATGGGCTTCACACAGCATGCTTATGCCGTACTCCACACTTTCGGCTCTAGATGCAAACTCAACCAAGGAATCACTTGCGATATTCACCTCTTGGTGGAGGATTCCATGCACATGCACAAAGAATGGACTTCGATGTCCAAGAAGGGCATCGTTACCCTTGAAGATCGCTTCGGCGCCATGAAGTAGTCAGATGGAAGTCACCGCCTTGGCTTTGCCTTCACAAATCCGCTCTCGGACCTTCAATCCGTACTCCGCAGCTCCTTCAGCAGCTGGTTTCCTTCCTCCTTTCCTTCCCTTGGCCTCTCTCTCTCTTTCTCACTATTAGAAATGAGGAGAGGAAGAAGAAGATGAAAATTAGGGATGTACACCTCATTCTCGGCCATATGTCCACAGGGAAGTAGCATGGCCCTTGGATCCACGATATGGTAAACGAACGGCTTAGATTTGCCCAAGAATAGGCTGAACACAGCCTGACACGCCCTGTGACACGCCCGTGTCACAGGCCGTGTCACTTAAGCGGTAGGGAACCGACTCAAATCCAACCAGTACACGGCCATGTGACCCTCCCATGTCACACCCTACACGCCCGTGTCATGCCTGACACGCCCTTGTCTACCAGCCGTATACAACATACAACACAAGCTTCCCTCAACCTGAGAAGGACATGGCCATGGGACACGCCCGTTTCCTAGGCCATGTACACCACGACACACCCGTGTCCATTAGTACATGCAATCATGTAAGGGACACGCCCTGTGACATGCCCTTGTCACAGGACGTGTACTCTCCACTCGATGATCGTCGACCAAAATTCGTTGACGACACCACCAACTCCTCAACCCAAGAAGGACACGCCCTGGGACACGCCCGTGTCCCAGGCCGTATCACCCAAACCTGAACAAAAAATGGGCTTTGGGGTGTTACAGGATGCACGTTGGAGTGAGCTGCAAAAGGTAAAGTAGTGGTTGAATATGAAGAGGATGAAGAAGGAGAAGGAAGTGAAGAGGAGGTCGCAGGCGAAGATGAAGCTACAAAGGATGCTAGTTCAAGTCAGCGGCGGGGAGACCGGTCCACAGAGTCTGCCGCTTCTACATCTAGCTCTGATGATGGGAGCCCACACAGCAAGTTCGCGGACAACGAGAGCTTTGATGGCAATGGAAGCGACTCAAAGGGTTGACGATGACCAAGTCCTCAAACACGGAAAATGAGGTTTTGTCACTTGATGCCCAGCAGCTTCTCGTTGATCTCGAGCAAGAGAAGCGACCTGCTAAAGATCAAGTTGAGATAGAATTGCCTTCACATGCCTTGGTCATCGTCAATCCAGAAGCAGTCCACACGAGTCTGCCGAACATAGAGCTGGCCTCCACAGACTCAACTGAGAAAGAGAGCACTTCTGAGAAGAAGATGAAGAGGAAGAGAGATAAATCCTCAATTATTGAGCGAGTTAAGAAGAAGCTGCGAGCGATGAAGGATAAGAAGGTCTCTATGCGTACTGGGTCTGTAAGCTTGCAACACAGGCCGCGAGAAAAAGAGCCTTTAGAGACATGCCTCATTACTCCAGAGGTCGCAATTTCGGGAAGTAATTCCCTGTCAAAGGTCAGATTTTCAACTGATGAGAAACTCAACTCCATAGTTAACGACCAACTTGATGACATTAATCCGTTCATGTTGGAGGTATTGCAGCCTGATGTTGAGATACCAGGGGAGAAGATTGGCGAACATCCTTCCCCCTGCGACTGAAGGAGATGAGAAGACGAAGTTGAAGGAGAATATCGCCACCCAGAAGTAAAAGATCACAACTCAGAAGGCCATGGTGGGCGCAGCCTCAGAGAATATCGCGGCGGAGAAGCAGGATGAGGATCTGCGGATCGCTACCGAGCTGATGCAGTCAGGTAAACTTCCGGCGCCTAAGCAATTTAAGCATCAGTGGCTTTATAAGTCTCCCCAACGAAAGTCCAGGCCGATAAGGATCATCACTGAGATTGATGACAAAATCATTTCAACAAGCTCGATGACTAATAAAAGAGATAAAGTCCATAGAGAATGGAGAAAGTGACTAAGCTTCTTTGACCCGGAGCAGATAAGGCGGCTTGTATTCAATAGTCACCATCTTGCCGGGACGATTGCAAAAAGTTTTATTTTCATCTTTTCATTTTGAGTCTGTCGCGACCTGGATTTGAGTATGAACATTGCTTTCTTTGTTTCAGGACGGAAGTCGCCACCTAGTTCTGTTGAAACTAGGGAGATCGTGCCATCTCTAGAAGAGAACATTCCTGAGTGACCTGGCGCGGCCTCTCTTGGCGAGTTCGCGCAAGGCGAGCAGTCCGGCCTGGATAATTTGGTAATGTTTGAGAGGAAAACATTTGAAGATGAAATAAAAAATATTCGAGCTGAGTTAAGGGAGATGATAGGGCGAGAAAAAGCACTTGAGTACCAGGTCGTCAGCATTTCATGGGCGTTGGAGAGGAGCGACAAAGAGAAGAGGCGGCTTGGTGACGACACCCGCTTCTATTAGTTGAAATACTTTGCTCTGCTTCGAGAAGGAAGAAGCAAGCGAGCTGCCAAAGTTCCGGTAGAGAGGCAGCGATTGCCAAATCGCGCCGCTCAAGTGGAGGCTCCGGTAGCTGAAGGCAATCAGCCCATCGCAGACGAGGTACCGAGGCAGGCAACTGAACCCATGGTTCCATTAAGCCTGTTGGATCGGGATGCCGCGCACATGCACTTCACCTTAAACTCCATGTACCGCCTTGTTTACCAACTATTCGGTGAAATACTTCAAGTGACCAAGCAGCGCATCTATGTATGGACAGGCCGGAGCGGCCTGCGCGACCTTTGTCACAACCCGCTTTTTCCCCGCATTAAAGGATGTATCAGAGTAAGGAGAAACATGAGTATTGATGTCACTTCAGCAGGGGATAACTGCAGACGCTCAGGCGAGACCTCTACTAAACACTTTTTTTGAAAATTTATAAGTTAATGAAGAAAATATAGTGTTAAGTTAAGCATGTAGTCGTATCCCTTAGATTAGTGGATCAACTAGTCCGCGAATAAAAATATAGTTGTATGCCGCGGAAAAATACTTTGGTTAGGTTGATTGTTTTAACATCTTACATGAGTATAAACATCCTCGAAGGATAACTCATACAATACATCACTCTAGATTTATAATAAGTATATGAAAGAGTCTTTATGCTACCCAGAAAGTAGTGAATTAGTTTTGAAAGAGATGACATGTATGATATACTAATATTAAGGTTTTATAAGTTAAAAATATCTAACATGCAGCCCTAGCATAAAACGTCCCAGAGAGAGAGTAATCCAAACAATCAGAAAGAAAACAAATAGCAGCTAGCAAAGTGTCCAAAAAGAATCAACAACCCTGTGGGCTCCAACAATCTGACACGAACCCACAGAATACAAAAGTATGTCTGAACTAGGTAATGTAAACTAAAACAACATACTACCTCGCAACGGCGAGGTAAAAACCACAGCCAATATTGCTGCTTAGGAACTCCAAAACTAGCTCCACTACCTGCTACTGCTCTGAACCTGAGGCATTCCAAAGACAGAACACCTTAGTAAGAATGTACAAGTGATGGCAGAAATTTAAACGAAAGCAAGAACGGGTTATAAGGGGTACCAACCCAAGACCAAAAGTATTAGAGTAAAGTACAAAAAAATGGAAATGGACACTTACGTGAATAGTCACGTACAACAACATACCCCAGATGCAAAAGGCTATAAGGTGGAAAAACAGGACTAAATCATCAGGAAGGATTGCATAACTCTATTAGCCAAATGTGCTCAACTCTACCAAAAAAACAAACATGAGTGAGGTTGTCACTCATCCGGACACACCCTCACAGTTATAATTTCCATCTAACTACGGGGGAGACTCAAACACTCCACCATTCACCGCAGATGCCCAAATACCCGGTAGAGTTCCACAAGGTACTAATAAAGGGATCAAGCATTGCAGCGGTGGTTTCATCCACTAACACCTGCAACGAAGAAAGCCATGATATAACAAACATTGCGGAGGTGGTTTCGTCCACTAACACCCATAACGAAGAAAACCATGATATAAATCTCAAGACTTCGCACATCAGATTCTACTAAAAATCACTAGATTGGGAACAGTTGATCAACATCTAGGGAAAGATGCATGACCTTAAATAAAATCTATCTCGGCCTACACGGTATTTAAGAGACGATTAAACGATAAAGATTCATGCGCATCAGTAAATCACTAACAACTCTACAAGGTAGCAATGGCATAATCATGAACATGATATTATAAGTGAATCTTACGTAAAAGATTAAAATAACATCACTAATCAGAGAGATAATATCACTAGATGAAGGGAAACAAAAATTATAACAAGATCTGAAAAGGAAGGAGGAGGGGAGAAACCATAACTTGCCTTGATTTTGCAAGAAACAAATCTCCACATCACTCCTTGTCGTGGATCTGGGCTAAAGAAGACGGGAGAAATCGAAATCTGAACAAGAATGGCCGAAATAGAAGTTAGGGCCAAAACCTTAACGGGAAAAACTTAAGAAATGGGAAAAACTTTACAATGATGGCGTAGCTATCGTTGAGAGCTTTTTGGATCTACATTCAGTTCAAAATTTCGAGCACCGGAGCACTGACTATGGCCACCAGAAGAATCACGGAAGATCTTTCTCTCTCTTGCTCACGCCCTACTGGTTCAGAAGTTATGGGGAGGAAGGAGTACGACATAAATGAAGGAGGAGAAGAAAGACGAATAAGTATATATATATATATGTAGATATAATAAATGTATTATTAAAGTATTATAACTTTAATGTTAAATACTTACAAAAACAGATTGGAGTTGGTTGAACCGGAATTCTCGAGGAGTCATGGATTTCTCGAGTACTGTAGAGGGCTTCTCGGGAAATGAGGAAAAACTTCTCGAGTAGATGGTATGTATTTCTCGAGTACTGAAGAAGACTTCTCGGGTACTGGGGAAGAAAGGTTCTCGGGAAATAAGAAGGCTTCTCGAGAAATGAGAGAGACTTCTCGGGAACAGGTAGAATCATTTCTCAGGAACAACTAGGCATTTCTTGAGAACTGTATAAAGCTTTCTCGAGAACAAGTAGTAGCATTTCTCGGGAACAAGACATGACTTCTTGAGAAAGAAGCAAGCTTGTCGAGAAAGAATAACACTTCTCGGGAACAAGTCCCAGCCTCTCGAGAAATGAAGGGAAAAACTCTGGAATACCATACACAAGGTTTTATCAAGAATAGATAAGGATTTCTCGAGAACAAGGAAGGGCCTTCTCGATAATAAGTCCAGGTTTCTTGAGAATTGATCAAGTAATTGACAGAACTTTAGATGTCTATTTATTCAGAAATTAGTCAGCAATACAGACTAAACACCCACTGATTTGGATGAAAACTGCACTGTAGATGAATGTCAGTGTTACGAATCTAATGGAAGAGACAAAAATAGTAGAATCTGACGCACCATTCTTGAGACACTAACATCAAATGCCTACAACAAGCATAAATATCACAAAATCTCAAATATACGCTGAGACTCAAAAAATGCCCGGACCGCAACAAAACTAGACAAGCAAATCAAGGAAAAACACAAATGAAATTCTTCCATCATGAAAACCTTCAATCAAATCAAAACCCTAAAATCTTGTCAAACAGACCCAACAGACGCAAAAACGCACCAATGGTGCAACGCTGTCAACATGACATTAAAAGGCAATGCCCTGACGCCATAAATATGATGATACCAAATCAAACAATATTATTGAAAAATTGGGGGCGTTACTGTCACTCCACCTAAAAGAAGTTTTGTCCCGAAACTTAACATAACTTCAAAACCAAACCAAAATGAGAAAATTGAAAACATACATAAGTATGGAAACATACCAGAAACTAAGGGAAGAGATGCGGATGAGATTCCCTCATCAAAGACTCCAATTCCCACATCGCGCTCTCGACGTCTTGATTTCGCCAGAGAACTTTAACCATGGGGATGGTTTTTCTCCGTAACACTCAATCTTGAGATTCCAAAACATGGACAGGTTCTTCCACATACGAAAGGTTGGGCAGAATCTTGGGCACCAAGTCAAGGACTTAACGATCATTATGAACACTCTTCCGCAACTGGGTCACATGGAACACATCATGGACACCATGGAAGGTAGCAGGCAAGTCTAGCATATAAGTTGACACTCTGATGCGCTTAAGAATCTTAAATGGTCCCATATACCGGGGATCTAACTTGTGATTCCTTTGAAACCTTTTAACACTTGATATCAGAGAGACTTTCAGAAAGACCAAGTCCCCAATGGAGATCTCCATATCGACCCTTTGTTGATTATCATCTCTCCAATATGAGTTACAACACAATTCATCTATTTAAGGGCTTCCAGACCTATTAATGGCCTCTCACCAACCTCAACACAAAACAAAGGACTCCTACAATGCCTCCGATATAAGGCCTCAAATGGGGCCATCTACAGGCTCTCCTGTTAACTATTATTGTATGTGAATTCCATGAGTTTGAGACGCTAATCCCAAGCACCACTGTGATCCAATATGTAACACCTTATCATATCTTCCACGATCTGATTTACTCTTTTTGTATGACCATTTTTCTGCGGATGATAGCGGTGGAATACCTTAAATCGGTACCCATCACCTCCTATAAACTATTCCAAAAGACAGGCGTAAATGTGGAGTCTCGATCCGATACAATACTCGCAGGCACTCCATGTAATCTGATGAACTCATCAAGGTATAATTCAGCTATCTCCTTCATAGAATACCTAATCTTGAAGGGCAAAAATTGAGCACACTTTGTCAATCTATCAACTATCACCCAAATATAGTCGTGCCTATGGGGAAATTTCAGTAAACCGGTGATGAAATCCATTGAAATACTCTCCCACTTCCAGCTTGGAATATCAAGCACTGTTAATTTTCCACCTGGCCTCTCATGATCAGCCTTAATATGTTGACACGTATAACATTCCGACACAAACCGTGTTATATCATTCTTAATTCCCGACTACCACACAATTTGCTTCAGATCTTTATACATTTTGGTGGAACCAGGAAGGTAGGCAATAATGGAACCATGAGCATCATTACAAATCTTTGCCCATCACAAAAAGCGGGGATACAAAATCTACCACGATATTTCAAAGTATCTAGCTTGTCCAAAGAGAAATAAGGCAGCTCCCCCTTCTCAGTTCTATTCTGGAGATTTAACAAATCAGGGTCATCCTTCTTGTGCGCTCTGGTAAGGGAAATCCAAGAGGACTCTTCTGCTCCAAACTGGCAGACATAGTACTACTCCCAACTTCGATGTTCATCAACAAGAAATCTTCCACCTTGGATTGCACAGACAGATTAAAAATTTTTGCGGTCTTCCTACGCAAGGCATGCCTACTACAATAGCCTTTCCTGGATGATAAAGAATCTACACTTCATAATCGGCCACATACTCTAACAACCTATGCTGGTGCAAATTTAGCACCTTCTGAGTGAAGACGTACTTCAAACTCTTATGGTATGTGTAGATCTTGCACAATGCATCATATAATAAATGTCTCCAAAACTTCAATGCATAAATTACTATAGCAAACTATAAATCTTGCGTAGAATAGTATCTTTATTTGCCTAGTTCCGTACGCGATCACCTTTACTTCTTGCATCAAAACACAACCAAGTCCAATGTGTGATGCATCCACAAACACAACGTACTCAACTCCTTTAGTAGGCTAAATTAAAACTGGTGCAATACACAATCTCTTCTTCACCTCTTGGAAAGCTTCTTCACATTTATCGCTCCAAATGAAAGTGGTGTTTTTCTGGGTAAGTCTAGTTAGAGGAGTAGACAACACAGAAAACCCTTCCACGAACCTTCTATAATAGCCGGTCAGTCCTAACAAGCTCATAATCTCCATGGGTGTAGAAGGACTTCCATTCCAACACAGCAGAAATCTTGGTCAGGTCTATAGAGATACCACCCTTGCTCACAACATGACCGAGAAAGAACTCCTGCGGTAGCCAGAACTCACACTTGCTCAGCATCGCATATAACTTATGCTACATCACGGGTGACAAGACTAATCGTAAGTGTTAAGTATGCTCCCCAACACTGCGGGAATACAAGAGGATGCCATCTATGAACATAATCACAAAACAGTCCAAGAAATCTTTGAACACTCTATTCATTAAATCCATGAAAGTAGAGGTGCATTTGTCAAACCAAAGGACATTAGCAATAACTCAAAATGTCCATGCCCCAAACTTAAAGCAGTCCATGGAATATCTGCCTCACGAATCCTCAACTGGTGGTTGCCTGAAAGAAGTTCGATCTTTGAAAACATTGAGCTACCATGTAATTGATCAAACAAATCATCAATCCTCGATAGGGGATAGAGATTCTTAATGGTCACCTCATTCATTTCCCTATAATCGATGAAAAGCCTCATCGATCCATCCTTTTTTTTCAAACACTACAGGAGCACCCCGCGGAGGAGAACTCCTCCTA
Source organism: Platanthera guangdongensis (assembly GCA_039583875.1). Classification (NCBI taxonomy): domain Eukaryota; kingdom Viridiplantae; phylum Streptophyta; class Magnoliopsida; order Asparagales; family Orchidaceae; genus Platanthera; species Platanthera guangdongensis. The sequence goes on along the minus strand of CM077166.1, from coordinate 60,204,051 downwards.
ATAAATCCATACTACAGCAACTCGTCGAGCTGAGTATGTAACTCATCCAACTCATGCGGAGCCATAAGGTACTATGCCTTGGTAATAGGACAAGTACCTGGCTCGAGGTCTATCACAAACTCTACCTCTCTCATAGGAGGAAGTCCTGGAAGTTTATCAGGAAAAATGCCTGGAAACTCTTACACCACCGAGACATCCTCAAGGCATGGTGTAACAAAAGTTGTTTCCAAAGCAGAAATAGAAACAAAATATGCCTCATAACCAGATTATAGAGCTCGACAAGCACGTACCGCAAAAATAATAGGGGAAACCTTGTCCTGAAAAACATAGAAACTCATAGGTTGGCCGTTGTCCATCTTGAAGTCCAGTTGCTTCGCTTTGCATTGGATGACCACATCATACTTGGATAGTCAGTCCATGCCCAAAATCACATCAAAGTACGCCAGTTCCAACACCTTTAGATCCGCAAGGGCTAGGAATTCACATAGACAAGTAGGGCACCACTGAATTCCTTGATTTGATTCACCAAATTTCTCGAGGGAAGCTTGACGTTGAAGGAATCTTCTAACTGATCCACATCTAAACGATGTCTATCTACGAAACTTTGAGCCACAAAAGAATGGGTGGCACCCGAATAAAAGAGAATGTGCGCCCACCTATTCCGCACCTTAAACTCCCCTAAAATCGTAGAATGTGTAACTAAAGCGAATGAGGAACTAGAGCAATAATGCAGATTAAAAGCTAGACTAGAATATAACCTATTATCACTCACGTAGAGATCTGAGCTTCCTCCCTGGTCACCACATTCATCTTTAATTTCCCTTTGTCCTGGTTTTATAATGGAGGCAGAGCCCGAAGAAGGGTAGGCTACACTTGATACTGAGCCTGGGGGCATGAAGACTTCAGGTACCACTTCTGCCTGCACTGGAAGCATGCCTTTTCCTTCGACAAGCAATGACTCACGTCCTGTCACTTCTTTGCACAAAACATGCACACCAGATCTCCATTGGGTAGGCCTTGGATGGCGAGTGTAACACCCCCTATCCGTCACATAGCATATAGCAGTAGGTCCGGCCGGGGCCCGACGCCGTATGCCACAGACAGACCGGGTGGTTACTCATGGAAACCATCCAACAAATCTCAACGTCCTACATAGAGCATTCTAGCGGAAGCAGTTTATAAAAGTTGTAACAAAGAACCCAGCATTAAAGCACGAATGTCCACTAATACGAAATAGGAATGTTATACAAGGCCTTACAAAATGTTTCACTTCCAATTACATGTTTTACAAACCACGGCACGCAGGCCGGTCACACATGAATAAAGCAGTAAACACTTCCAACTTAGGCCTTCAAGGGCCGGCTTCGAATTCGGGCTTTAGCCCGCTATTGACTGCTTGGTCCAGCTGCACCTGCAAGCAACAAACCACCGCACGGTGGCAAAACAAGGCAACGGTCAGTAATGCTGACCAAATTATAACGATCCCGCCCCCAACTCGGGGCGGCGATGCTCCTTCCCTGCATTTCATTAGCATAAGCGAGCAATGTATATATATAGCCATTTCATCACAGACGTTGGCTCGCACGGCCACACGCCCCGTGCTCTCAGGGCACATTCTCGGTGAACCGGTCGATGTCACGTCAATTAAAGCCATAGACATTCCGGACTCACCACTGCCACTTGGACGGCCAAACCTATGAGCAATTCGTCTTCCTGGCCTGGGTCACGACAATTTAAGCCATTGACCGCCGAAGACCCTAATCTATGCCAACGGTAAGTGCCACGTGCCTTTAGGTCTCTTTAACCGAACGACATAGAATGGGTACGGTTCCATCTAACCCGTGCACACATCGCAACGACAATTTAAGCCATTTGCGCGGGTCAAACTTCCGCCGAGTACCATTTCCATCACAAGTCACATAACCCGGTTATGTTCAAGTTGGCTCTCAAGCCACCAAGTTGGCAAGATCTCGTATCCGCCCAGTTTTTCGGGTGCACCTTTGGGTTAGTCCCCAAGGCTCCCTGCTGCAAGCTACCGCGTAGAAAACCCGAAAAACAAACAATAGCACGGAGTCTTCTCCGGCATTATGCAATGCAACATCACCGATCCAGACCAACATGTCCGGGTAGGCTTCACACATCATGCCTATGTCCGTTCTCACTTACGGACTCTAAACAACGGGGACTTCACATATCTACCCGAAGGAACGCCTCCAACTCTCCGCAAACTCGCGAGAGCGGGCTTCCTATGCAAAGAAAGAGAGCTACTCATGCTCAAGATGATGATCGTTACCCTAGCGTTCCTCTTTGGCGCCATGGAAAAGTAATCGGATGAAAACCACCGCACTAGCGTTGCCTCCATGGATCTGGAGTCGGCTCGCGATTCGGAGCTCCGAAGCTCCTCCAATGGCGGGATCTAGCTCCTTCTTCCTCCCTTGGCTCTCCTCTCTCTCTAAGGTTTTAGAAAGATGAGAAGTTATGAAAAGTAAGGGTTTTCCAAGTCCATTCATGGGTATATCCCTTCAGGAACAACCCCCAGCCGTTGGATCTTCAGTTAAAGAAATGAACGGCTTCGATTCGGGGCTGAAATGCCCAATCTGGACCGAACACGGCCTGGCACACGCCCGTGTCCAGGGCCGTGTGCCTCATTCACCGTCAAAATCGAATCACCTGGAACCTCACACGGGTATCAAACACGCCCGTGTTCGAGCTGACATGCCCGTGTTCCACCTGACATGGCCGTGTGGCCGGCCGTGTACCCCATCATTTTTCCCCAAAATCAACCCGAGCACTGCACGGGTTCTAGGACATGCCCGTGTCCCTACCCGTGTCACCTCAAGACGCCTGGACCCCAAGCCGTGTACACGGTCTCGACACTCGACACTTCGTCAATTGAAGATCGTCGACCTGATGACACGGCCTTGGACACGCCCGTGTCCTAGGCCGTGTGCCTTATCTCGACGCATCGTCGAGCAAATCTCGTCGACTCCCCGGGACGATCGTCGAGACAGGTCGACACGCCCTGCGACACGCCCGTGTCGCAGGCGGTGTGCCTTGTCTCTACGCATCGTCGCGCGAATCTCGTCGACTTCGCGGCTAAGTGTCGACATGGGTCGACACGCCCTGCGACACGCCCGTGTCGTAGGCCGTGTGCCCAGTCTCGACACAATGTCGAGACCAAAGTGTCGACTTCCCGTCTTAGTGTCGACACAGGCTTGACACGCCCTGGGACACGCCCGTGTCCCAGGCCGTGTGCCTGCAGCCAGAACCCAAACTGGCCCAAAACGTCCCCCCTTCGCTCCTTTGAGTTTCGGGGCGTTACAACTCTCCCCCTCTTAAAAAACTTTCGCCCACGAAATTACATAAAGGAAAGACATGTACAAAATCAAAATTTTGTACCTGAGTAGAACAACTCCGGATACTCGTCAAGCATAGTCTGCTCTCGCTCCCAAGAGAGCTCCTCACGACCGCAATTGTCCCACCGGACCTTGACCATCCTGATCTCTTTATTGCATCGCCGCTTGACCTCCAAGTCCTCGATCCGCACGGGCTTGACCTTTGTCGTTAGCCCACTATCCACCGGCACTTGATCAACCGCGATCACTTGCGTAGGCTCTTGCACCGCCTTCTGAAGTACCGAAATGTGGAATACATCATGTAAACCACTAAGCTCCACTGAAAGCTTCAACTGATAGGCCGCTTCACCAACTCGCTCCAGAACCTCAAACGGTCCAAGGTACCTCGGGCTTAGCTTTTTCAATCGTCGCACCCGTGAGACACCCTTGAACGGCTTGATCTTTACGTATACATAATTGCCCACAGCGAACTCCACATTCCTGTGCTTGGCATTATAGTACTTTGCTTGCCGGTCCTGAGCGATATGCAACCTCTCCCGAATGGTTCTCACCAAAGAAGTAGCATCATCCACTTCTAATCGCTTATACAACTTTGACTCACCCGTTTCTAACCAAGACAACGTCGTGCGACATTTCCTACCATATAGGGCCTCGAAAGGCGCCATCTGAATACTTGCTTGGTAGCTATTGTTGTATGCGAACTCCACCAAATAAAGGTGGTCTTCCCATTGCTTTCCAAAATCCAAGACACACATGCGGAGCATGTCTTCCATGGTTCTATTGACCCTCTCGGTCTGCCCATCCGTTTGCGGATGGAAGGCTGTGCTAAATTTCAGCTTTATTCCCAACATTTACAGCATAAGCCTCCAATCGTTAGACGTGAACCGCCCATCTCGGTCACTCACGATGCTGCGGGGCACACCATGAAGTCGTACTATGTTATCCACATAAAGCTTTGCCAACTTCTCCACCGGTTCATCCTTCCTATGCGGAATAAAATGTGACACCTTTGTTAATCGATCAACCACCACCCAAATGGCATCGTTCCCCTTTTGCGACCTTGGCAAACCGTGCACAAAGTCCATAGAGATGTCGTCGAATTTCCACTCCGGAATAGGCAGGGACTTAAGAAATACTCCCGGCTTTTGGCAGTCCGCCTTTACCAAGGCGCAGGTTTGGCACTTCGCTACGTATAACGCCACATCCTTTTTCAAACCCGGCCACCAAAACAGTTTCTTCACATCACGGTACATCTTCGTGCTCCCCGGGTGAATCGAGTACTTGGTATGGTGTGCCTCGTACAACAACTCCACCCGCAAATTGCCCACACTAGGGACGCACAAACGACCGTCTTTCCAAAGCAACCCGTCCTCCACGACGAATTGGGAATTTGACCCATCCAGTGCCTCTACCATGAACTGCTTCATATGAGCATCCATATCCAAAGCCTGCCGAATACAATCAGCCAGGTCATATTGGACTTCAGTCCAATTCAGAACTGCTTCAGCACTTGATTGCTTGTCCACACAAACAATCTCCAACGCCTCCAACTCCCGCACCAACCGCTCATCATGCACCGATAGCCAATTGGCTTGAGCTGGGGCTCGGCGACTCAGCGCATCCGCAACCGCATTCCCTTTGCCAGGCACGTAGTGGATCTTGAACGTATAGTCCCCCAGGAACTCCATCCATCTACGCTGCCGCATATTCAGATCTTTCTGATCAATAAGATACTTCAGGCTCTTGTGATCGGTGTAGATATCAATCTTCAAACCGTACAAGTAGTGTCTCCACAGCTTGAAGGCAAAAATCACGGCCGCTAACTCCAAGTCATGGACCGGATAGTTCCTCTCATGCACTTTTAGCTGTCTCGAGCCATAGGCTATTACACTTCCGTGTTGCAGTAGCACGCAACCCAAACCGCTGCCCGAAGCATCGCTATAAATCTCATAGCCTTCGGTTCCACATGGCGAACTCAGCACAGGCGCCGTCGTCAACCGACACTTCAACTCCTCAAAAGCTCGTGCGCACTCCGGCGTCCAAACGAACTTATGCTCCTTCCTCATCAATGTAGTGAGAGGTAACGCTATCCGCGAGAAGTTCTCTACGAAGCGCCTATAATAGCCGGCAAGCCCCAGAAAACTCTGGACTTCTGCTACAGTAGCAAGCTCAGGCCACTCCCGTATCGCAACAATTTTCACCGGATCCACAGCAATACCCTCTCCACTTACTATATGCACGAGGAACGCCACTGAGGATAGCCAAAACTCGCACTTCGAGAACTTGGCATACAACTGATTTCTCCTTAGCGTCTCCAACACCAAATGAAGATGCTTGAAGTGATCTTCCTCACTTTGCGAGTACACCAAAATATCGTCGATGAAGACGATCACGAAATGGTGCAAGTACTCCCTGAACGTCATGTTCATCAAATCCATGAACACTGACGGCGCATTAGTCAGCCCAAACGGCATGACCGTAAACTCATAATGCCCGTATCTCGTACTAAACGCTGTCTTCGGGATATCACTCTCCCTTATTCGCAGCTGATAGTACCCAGCCTTGAGATCCAACTTCGAGTACACCGTCGACCCGACTAACTGATCAAAAAGATCATCAATCCGGGGGATCGGGTACTTGTTCTTCTCAGTCAGCTTGTTGAGCTCCCTATAATCAATACATAGCCTCAAGCTTCCGTCTTTCTTCTTAACAGAGAGGACCGGTGCGCTCCAAGGCGAAGAACTCGGGCGCACATACCCTTGCTCCAACAACTCTTGCAGTTGAACTTTTAGCTCCGCCATTTCTTTAGGCGCTAGCCGATAAGGAGATCGTGACACAGGCTTTGCACCTGGCACTAGCTCAATCGTAAAATCGATCTCCCGCTGAGGCGGGGCTCCAGGAAGATCTGCGGGGAACACATCAGGGTATTCCAATACCACTGAAATACAATCCAACGCGGGCTTCGGCTTTGCAACCTCCACTAGTGTAAAGAACAGTTCTGCTCCGGCACGAACCGCCTTCACCACCTGAAGAGCAGACATCAACGTCTTGCTCGACCCCTTTAAGCCCGTAAAAGTCGTCTCACGACTTGCTCTCAGCTTAACTTCCTTGCTACCGCAATCTATATGGGCCTGCTGCTCCGAGAGCCAGTCCATGCCAAATATGACGTCGAACTCCACTAACGGAAGTAAAGACGCCCGCAGGTCGAACTCCTGCTCCCCAATACGAATCTTAACATCGCAGATCCTATCCGCTCGCATCGAACACCCATTTTGCAACAACACATTCAACTTATCCTTCGCCATCGAAGAAGGGACTCCGATGCGTGATATAAATCCTTCGGACAAGAAGGAGTGTGAAGCTCCCGTATCGAAGAGTGCTCGTGCCGGGTTTTCACAAATCAATACAAATCCTAAACAAGCAGTGGTAAGGTAACATGTGCATAACAAGTATTTAAAGAAAATGACTTGCTATAAATTAAACCGTACCTGTCACCACATCAGCCTGTTTGATGGCCTCCTGTTGGCCAAGATTATAGACCCTTGGTTGGGCCGGAGCATAATGGGATGCGGTCGACTCCACCGCCTTTCCCTTCTCTTCATAGGTAGCTCCAGGCTTTCACTCGGACTTAGGACATCCGCTCCAACAATCACGGGCGAAATGCCCCGTCTTTCCACATGTAAAACACGCGCCCGGGGTCCGACTCGTAGTCACCCCAGAAGCACCAGAAGGAGCTGGACCCGAAGTCCTATGCTTCTTGAAAGACCTCCGATAGCCGGCCTTTGAAGTAGTCGGCACTTTAAATTCAGATTTCTTCTCACCCAAGCTTTTCTTTGCTTGTACGTTCTTCATGTCCTTCTCCAAGGACCGGGCAGTATTGACCAAGGTTAAGAAACCATGCGTCATCGGCCCCGAAAGTAGTAGTCTCAACTTATCCCTCAAGCCTTCATAGAAGCGATTAGTCTTGCGCTCCTCATCCACGATGGTGGAGCTAGCATATCGACTCAAACGAGTGAACTCATGGAGATATTCATCCATGCTCTTCTCACCCTGAACCAACTTCAGAAATTCGTTCTCCATCGAAATCCTCTGAGTAGAAGGGAGGTATCTTGCTAAAAATAATCTCGAGAACTCCACCATCGAGACATCACCAAGTTGTCTACCTCTCAGTAAGTGCAGCTCCAATCCTTCCCACCACATCCTCGCTTCACCGTCCAAAAGGAACGTAGCGATGGTGGTCATTTGCCACTCCTCCGTCTCCGTTGCTGTCATGACTCTCTTCACCCTGGAGAGCCAGTCTTCAGCCTAAGATGGGGTTCCCAACCCCGAGAATAACGGAGGGTTAAAGCTCATTACATGCTTAAGCTGCCTCTCAGTTGCCCTCCTTGGCACCACCGGTTCCACAACCACTTGCTCCACTCTCCTCGGCTCAGCCTCTTGCAGAGGTTCTTGCTCCATAACAGGAGCAGGCTGTTGCGCCTACCTTGCAGGCTGTGCATTTATCACGGCCAACACTGCTTCAACCACCAATCGAATATTTTCAGCCGACAGAGGTGTTGCAGGAGCAACATCTGGTGCACTACTAGCCTCAGAAACTCGGTGTTCTGACGGCCCAACACCACTTCTGGTCACCTATAGTGGTACAAAACACCGTTAAGCGACCAAATAAATTGCAAACAGCAATTATAGGAACACGCAGGTTCCTCAAACATGAGTATTTTCATTCCTAAGTGGACATTCATGGGTTCGTTTTACTGTTATTACGATGACGCACACAAATTGTAACACCCCCTATCCGTCACATAGCATATAGCAGTAGGTCCGGCCGGGGCCCGACGCCGTATGCCACAGACAGACCGGTGGTTACTCATGGAAACCATCCAACCAATCTCAACGTCCTACACAGAGCATTCTAGCGGAAGCAGTTTATAAAAGTTGTAACAAAGAACCCAGCATTAAAGCACTAATGTCCACTAATACGAAATAGGAATGTTATACAAAATACCCAAAATAGGCCTTAAGGCCTTACAAAATGTTTCACTTCCAATTACATGTTTTACAAACCACGCACGCAGGCCGGTCACACATGAATAAAGCAGTAAACACTTCCAACTTAGGCCTTCAAGGGCCGGCTTCGCATTCGGGCTTTAGCCCGCTATTGACCGCTTGGTCCAGCTGCACCTGCAAGCAACAAACCACCGCACGGTGGCAAAATAAGGCAACAGTCAGCAATGCTGACCAAATTATAACGATCCCGCCCCCAACTCGGGGCGGCGATGCTCCTTCCCTGCATTTCATTAGCATAAGAGAGCAATGTATATATATAGCCATTTCATCACAGACGTTGGCTCGCACGGCCACACGCCCCGTGCTCTCAGGGCACATTCTCGGTGAACCGGTCGATGTCACGTCAATTAAAGCCATAGACATTCCAGACTCACCACCGCCACTTGGACGGCCAAACCTATGAGCAATTCGTCTTCCTGGCCTGGGTCACGACAATTTAAGCCATTGACCGCCGAAGATCCTAATCTATGCCAACGGTAAGTGCCACGTGCCTTTAGGTCTCTCTAACCGAACGACATAGAACGGGTACGGTTCCATCTAACCCGTGCTCACATCGCAACGACAATTTAAGTCATTTGCGCGGGTCAAACTTCCGCCGAGTCCCATTTCCATCACAAGTCACATAACCTGGTTATGTTCAAGTTGGCTCTCAAGCCACCAAGTTGGCAAGATCTCGTATCTGCCCAGTTTTCCGAGTGAACCTTTGGGTTAGTCCCCAAGGCTCCCTGCTGCAATCTACCGCGTAGAAAACCCGAAAAACAAACAATAGCACGGAGTCTTCTCCGGCATTATGCAATGCAACATCACCGATCCAGACCAACATGTCCGGGTAGGCTTCACACATCATGCCTATGTCCGTTCTCGCTTACGGACTCTAAACAACGGGGGCTTCACATATCTACCCGAAGGAACGCCTCCAACTCTCCGCAAACTCGCGAGAGCGGGCTTCCTATGCAAAGATAGAGAGCTACTCATGCTCAAGATGAGGATCGTTACCCTAGCGTTCCTCTTTGGCGCCATTGAAAAGTAATCGGATGAAAACCACCGCACTAGCGTTGCCTCCGTGGATCCGGAGTCGGCTCGCGATTCGGAGCTCCGAAGCTCCTCCAATGGCGGGATCTAGCTCCTTCTTCCTCCCTTGGCTCTCCTCTCTCTCTAAGGTTTCAGAAAGATGAGAAGTTATGAAAAGTAAGGGTTTTCCAAGTCCATTCATGGGTATATCCCTTCAGGAACAACCCCCAGCCGTTAGATCTTCAGTTCAAGAAATGAACGGCTTCGATTCGGGGCTGAAATGGCCAATCTGGACCGAACACGGCCTGGCACACGCCCGTGTCCAGGGCCGTGTGCCTCATTCTCCGTCAAAATCGAATCACCTGGAACCTCACACGGGTATCGAACACGCCCGTGTTCGAGCTGACACGCCCGTGTTCCACCTGACACGGCCGTGTGGCCGGCCGTGTACCCCATCATGTTTCCCCAAAATCAACCCGAGCACTGCACGGGTTCTAGGACACGCCCGTGTCCCTACCCGTGTCACCTCAACACGCCTTGACCCCAAGCCGTGTACACGGTCTCGACACTCGACACTTCGTCGAGTGAAGATCGTCGACCTGATGACACGGTCTTGGACACGCCCGTGTCCTAGGCCGTGTGCCTTGTCTCGACGCATCGTCGAGCAAATCTCGTCGACTCCCCTGGACGATAGTCGAGACAGGTCGACATGCCCTGCGACACGCCCGTGTCGCAGGCCGTGTGCCTTGTCGTGATGCATCGTCGAGCAAATCTCGTCGACTTCGCGACTAAGTGTCGACACGGGTCGACACGCCCTGCGACACGCCCGTGTCGCAGGCCGTGTTCCCAGTCTCGACACAATGTCGAGACCAAAGTGTCGACTTCCCGTCTTAGTGTCGACACAGGCTTGACACGCCCTGGGACACGCCCGTGTCCCAGGCCGTGTGCCTGCAGCCAGAACCCAAACTGGCCCAAAACGTCCCCCCTTCGCTCCTTTGAGTTTCGTGGCGTTACAGCGAGCACCTGCTGCTGGTTCGGAGCGACAGTCCTCTTGAAACACCTATCATAACAGTGGCCTGACCAACCACAGATGGTATATACTTCTCCATTTTTCTTCTTTGTAGAAGGGCCAGATGCCCTAGATCTTCCATCCTCATCCCCTTCCTCTTCTCTTTTATCGCCGCAGCACGTCGATTTTTGGCATTTTCAGTCGCCTCAACTTTCAGAGTGGCTTCCAATGTCTCAGCATAACTTTCTGCTCTATTAGCGCATGCCAACAGTTGGACATCGCTTCCGAGAAAGCGCTTCACTCTTCCCGACTCTGAAGCTACCATATCTGGAGCAAATCTGCTCAACTTTAAGAAATCGATCTCAAATTCGTTCACCGTGAGCTGTCTTTGCTTCAGATGCAGGAAGTTATTCATCGGGTGTTCCTGCTCGACGGAGGGTAGATACTTCTTAAGAAGTATCTTCTTGAAGGTCTCCCAAGACCTTCCTTCCTTCAAACTCTCTTTTTCCCAAATCCACCAGATTTTCGCCAGTCCTTTTAGCTGGTAGGTCACAATCATCACCTTTTGGGCTTCTGCAATCCCTGAATACGAGAACATCTCCTCGATAGTGATGATCCAATCTTCCAAAACCCTAAAGTCGGCATTCCCGTCATAGGTAGGAGTTCCCAATCACTGGAAATACGAAGTAAAATTCATCTCAGGTGGTAGTGTCACTAGGGGCACCAGAGTAACAGGAATAATGAGTACGGCTTGACCCACGGCAAGGTCTTGCACTGAGGGTTGCTGCGCGGGAGAGGCAGATAATAAGGACTGAATCTGTGATTGCATCATCACCAACTGTGTCGACAGAGCCTCATTACTCTAACGCAAACTATCGATCACCGCATCACTTTACGCACCTGACGACTCACCCTCCGACTGGGCAGTCGACAGAATCACAGGATGTCTAGCTGACATTTCTAAAAAAGAAACGAACGACTCATCAAAAATCCTAGATTACAACTAGGCCACACAACTAGTTCAGACCATACCTAAAAGACAATTGCTTATGTTGCAACTTGCTCTTGGAATTTATAATGACGCTATGTCCTACTTAGGATGATATCCTCTCATCCTATTAACTCATGTGCCAATGATATCAGTGCATGAATTCTTTAGTCTATTTTAAGAAAAATCATGTGTGTACATGGGTCATCATGTAAACCTTAACTTACCATGCGTGCTTATGCGATGATATACTATGTATGCAGTGCTATGCTTTCTAAAAAGGCCTTAATGAATGTATGAGCGGCGTACACATGAAATGTTATACATCACATACTACATAACATCACATGTAATGAGAAAAGAAACATGCTAATGGGCACCCATGTGATGGTGGTTAAGCATCCCATGCTACATAACTGTCATATGTTTCCACCTATCGTGGACACATATACAAACACATATTATGCATCTCATACTATATAATATGCCCCGTATACTTCTTATCATGCTATGAGTGTAGTGGCTATGCTTTGGTTAAGACGTACTGATGACACATTGGTGTGTGTATGCAAATGAATGGAGGAATTCAAAACTAGTGATATTATCTCTCTAATTAGTGATATTGTTTTAATTTTTTACTTAAGATTCACTTATAATATCATGTTCATGATTATGTCAATCCTACCTTATAGAGTTATTAGAGATTTATTGATGCAGTTGAATCTTTATCATTTAATTGTCTCTTAACTACTGTGTAGGATGAGATAGACCTTGCCTTGGTCGCCGTGGTGGAGCAGGCGATGCCGTGCGGCGGCCATTTGGGCCTGAACCTGAATTGTTATAACCTGACACTATAGGCCATTAATTCAGCCTTCGTTGCGAGCAATGATTATTTGATACTTGAAGTATAATTGTCTGTGTTCGAACATTGCTATTTTTTATTTGAACTTTGATGATCTGTACGATCTGTATGATATTGAAAATCTGCGCGATTTGATCAATATTTTTGTATGCTTGAAAATTTTTCTACAGGATGGTGTTGAATACGAACTGATTCTGTGTCCGCATATTTTGATTTGAAATGTTCTTGAAAATTGCTTTAACATGCTAGAAAACACCGCGAGCTGGGCGGACTGACTTTGTGACTGCGGTCTTTGATTGAAAGAGGTTGGATCGACTTCAAGCTGTGCGGACTGAGCGATCAAGCCATGCGGTCTGGCTGAAATGCTCTCAGACCCCGGTTCTATAAATATCGCTCAAGTCTTTCTTCTTTACAGGAAATACGATCGAAGCAGAAGTACCTGCGGTCTCAGAAGATGGTGTCCGCATGTACTGATGCAGTGGTCACCTTCCACACTACCAATCACAAAACGTGCAAGTTGACAGAGGCTGACTTAGAGGCCTTTGTTGAGAAATACATGGTGGTGTCGCCTCTGCATGTCCTCCTAGCAGTAGATCAAGAAATGGTCAATTTCTCCACATCAAGCTAGATCGCAGTGCCAATTGATCATTTTGATTGCAGATTCAAGTTTCCCCTGCTGTGGGATATTGTTGAAATTTTTGAACACTATGGCATGGTGTCAGGCCACCTCTCACCAAATACACTGGTCTCTATATAGCTATATATTATACTTGCAATCTGAAAAGATTGCGTTTTCTTTAAACATTTTCAGGAAGATTTTCTCAGTCCACTAGATCACACCAACTAGAGGCCACCCATATATGGGTGTAATTTACTTCTACTATAGAGGTACGAAGGTTATGTGACTGCCGAACAAGATCCATAACTGGACCTCAAGGTACCTGATTTTTGAGGGAGACCTGGGGTTTGTGCACACTCATCCGCAGGAGCGCGCGGACTGCACTTTCGAAAGTGTAAAGCTAGATGAGGTGGAGGCCGCAATTGTTGAGTTCTTGGTAGGAGCAAGGCTTGAATAGATCCCTACATCCCGCTGCTGGCGAGCCTGGACAACGTAGCTTGCCAGGATAGTAAGTTTTGCGACCCGCTTTCGTAGTCGCTGTGACCTGCAGTGAACTGATTGAATGTATTTCTTCTTGCAGTGGTCTGGGCGGTACCAGTGAATCTACCTCAAACACCAGGCATACTGACCCCTACGCAAAGGGAAAGAAAGAAAGAGATTGCAAGGAAAAGAAATGAAGAGGGGGATCCCACGACAGGCTACACTTCTTTAGAAAGCTTTGATATGCAAAGCTTTGGAAGAAGCCAGAAAGATCTGCGGGGAAACCCGATGATCCACTAGAATAGCAAGAACAAGCATGTCCGCCTTTCAACCGCGCATCCCTATTGGAGGAGTCCAAGAATATCTCTCCACGCTCATGTGGCGAGCTCAGCGCTCTACAAGAAGAGCAACTTGTGCGACCTGAAAGCCGTGTCTCCTACCGAGCTTCCTCTGCTAGTCGCCCAGGCCAACACAAACAGCATCATGATAAGCCACTTCCTGGACTGCTTGACGCGAGACCTGCTTAAGGGGAATGAGCAACTTCAGTGGGAGAATAGATCGCTGAAGGGAAGAAATAAGCGGTTAGGAAAGAAAGTTGATGTTCAGAAAGAGAAGGAAGCAATAAGTTTTGTAATCGCAGCGGTCTCATTATTTAGTTGGGGGAGACCTGACTTGATTTGCTTTTCTGCAGAATGCGTACGACCTCGGGAATCATAGCTTCCTAGAATCCATGTTTCCTTATGTGAAGGAAAGCGTCAAGGTCTCTATCTGGCAGTTCATTGAAGGCGGCTTCGCAAAGGATGGAGTGAAAGGAGTGCCTTTTCTCCAGCTCTTCCCTAAGATAGAGGACCAGGTCACAGCACTGGAGCGAGCTGCAAAGGGAAAAGAAGTGATCGATGAGGATGAAGTGGAGGAAGAAGAAGAAGAAGAATAAGAATGCGCAGCCGAAGATGAAGTAGCTAAAGTGGATGCTGGTTCAAGCCTGCAAAAAGAAAGCCAGTCCGCCGAGTCTGCCCCATCTTCGTCTAGCTCTGATGATGGGAGCCTGCACAACGAGTTTGCGGGCAGCGAGAGCTCTGACGGTAGAGGAAGCTGTTCAGAGGGCTACTCTTCCGATGTCAACATTGACGGATCAAGTCGAGACGTGTCTCTTGCAGCAAAAAAAGCGCAACAGCTCGGCAAAATGAATGTATTTTTTGTTGTAAAGTGGCAAGCTCATGTTTAGAGGCCGTCAGTTTTTTGAAAGTTATAAACTTAGATATTGATGAATTTAAAGGATATTTTTGATCAGCTCGCGACTTTTGTTATTTTCATTGTTCATTTCTTTAATGCTTTATCAAGACTTTCTATCTGAAATTGTGTGCTCGATCAAGGAACTATAGTTTAGTGAGAACCAGTCAGCATCATTTAGAATCCAGTCCGCATGCTTATGGATTGCATAAATGGCTTATATAACCAGGATAATTAATAGTTCAGGCCACGCCAATTGATTTTTCTGCTCGTCAATATGATATAACAAAGGAAAATGATTTAGTTGTAGCATGACGTAATATCTTGAACACGATATGAATACGATTTCCCAGCTCACCAAAAGGTTGTAGTGAATATTGTAATGTTGACGCGTACTTCGGCGAGTACCAATTACAGTCCGCACTTTCATCGACATTCTGATGATAAACTTTGCGGGCTGAGAAAAATATAAAAATTCAGCGAGCTCGGAAAGTTGTGCTACATACTTAGGTGAAAAAGCGGGCAGGTGCACACAGGGCAGCATTGTTTTTCTCACAGGGTCATAAAAGCTTTAAACCACATCACCTAAGAAAAATATTTTGGCGACCTTTAAGATCAGGCTATACGGACTAAAGCGAATAATAACACCTTCGGACTGAGCGGACTATAAAGTACGATCTACCCAAGCAGAGAGATGATTATTAACTTTGGTGCCCAAGCGGGAAGGTGCCGCACAAGGCAGAATTGCTTTCCACACAGGGTTACAAAGTGCAATCCACTTGCCAAGATTTACGGACTGAGCAGGCCGAGTGGATACCAAACTTTTAACTCACTTAAAAAAAATGACCCACTCCTTAAGTTACCATGTGGGCATGTGCGTGCAGGGCAGGTATTACTTTTCTCACAGGGTCATAGAAGCTGTGCGATGAAGCCATTGAAAACCCTGCGGACTGAGCGGATACTAAAATTCAGTCCACGCTTTGTTATAGAAAATTCCTTTTTGGCTGCTAGCTGCATCCTTGCAGGATAAATCACCAACTAAAGTGGCAAGTGGGAAGTTGCGCAAGGCGCATTGCCATCCACACGAGGTCACATAAGTTATATGTTAACCCCAAAGTCTACAACACGTCCAAGGTCCCAAGCGCATCAGCGACAGACTCAGTTTGGGAGTCCGCCCAGATCAGCAAAGCATCGACATGCAGAAAGTCCCAGGATTGATCCCCTTCGGCAGTAGACTCGGTGCTCAGTCCGCCCAGCTCGGCATGCCCTAGGAGATCAGCTCCCAGGATTGATCATCTTCAGGCAGACTCAAAGATCAATCCGCCCAGGACGCGGCTATTCGGCAGGATCGCGCCTTGTAGCAGCAGATGGAAGCATCACTCGCGAGCACAGTCTGCCCCCTTTGTCTGGACTGGTGTGTCTTTTCTTTTTGCTTCCCGTCACCGCTGCTCGGTTCTCCTGTACCCCGGGCAGCCTATTATTTTGGCCCGACCCATTTGGGCAGGCCCCCTAGCCTATAAATAGGGGGAAGCGGTGCACCCAAAGCATGCACACTCGAGCTCTGGAGCCTACCTGTTGAAGGATGCAAACTCGAATCTCAGGATTTGCGGTCTCCAGGTTGCTCTACACTAGCTCTTTTCCCTCAATCAACAATGTAATCAAACCATTTTCAATCAAAGGAAATCCCGTCACAAGAGAGACATTCATGCTGCGACAGTCGAAGTCTGGTGTTGCTGTGGCTCACGACTCTGCTGTTCTCTTTCTCTCATTCGCTCAGTAGATTGCTACTTGTAGTTGCCTTTTCCATTCCATTCCCCGGTGCTCAAACTGTTAGATGGTGGTGCTCGACTCCCTTTCTCTTTTCGTGTATCAACAGTTAACACGTGGTCTTCAGATCAAGTAGTTTTTTGAAAGCCAGCGGACAGAATGTCAGACCACCGAGCCTGTCATTCAGACTACTCCAGTTCGCTAGAGGTCTCGCTGTGGGAAGCCATCAAACAGTCTTGCTGGGAGGCTGAACGATCTCACAGTGAGACCGACCAGCGCCTTGATAACATCATCCAGGCTTTGCTCGTGCTGACTCAGTGGCTTGCGCCCCAGGACGCAACAAATCCTGCAGACACGCCATTCCGCCAGACCCCAGCTCGCCGAACTCCTCTTTGGTAATCTCCTATAGTCACTCCATCTCACCCTCTCCATCCAGCTCAGCCCACAGCTCCTCTACGGCCTCAAGAAGACCAGTTCGCCTCCTTCATGGGTATCTTCTGGGAGGCAGCCAGGGGCACTCCTTCCCGCCAGCTCAACTTCACAGATTGCCAGTCCGCAGAGCCTGCGGACCCTCCTACTCTAGTCTGACCTTGCTATCATGCTGAGTTTGAAACTCTCTCTCCCTTCGTCGATCGAATCCGATGGGAGTCAGGACCCAACAACTTCAGAGAGCCTCGTCTTCCCTTCTACTCAGGGGAGACTGATCCTGGTGCCCATCTCCAGGCATTCGAAGGGGATGTTGCATTGAGATGCCTCTACAACGCAATAAAGTGCAAGCTCTTAGTCACCATTCTCAAAGGATAAGAGAGGGAGTGGTTCTATGAGCTTCCTCCAGGAATAATCTCTTCTTTCGCTGAGCTCCACAGCGAGCTATTGCTGAGGTTTTCTACCTCCAAGAAGAGAGAAGATGGACCAGCTTCTCTTTTTGAAATCATGCAAAGGTACAATGAGTCGATTGCTCGATTCGTTGATCGCTTTTAGAAAGAGATCCAGGGGGTGAGGAATGTGAACCCCGATTATTATAAAGTTGCTTTGATACATGCCCTCCGGGAAGGCCCCTTGAAGTTAAAGCAACAACAAAAGCACCTACAACCTATCAAGAGCTGATTGTCATGGTCAACCGCTTCATCGAGAGCAAGAACGTCAATCCGACCTACATTTCATCCCTGACAGCTAAGGCTGAAGGAAGGGATGCCTCCAACTCTTCTGCTTATAGCCATCATCACCATAAGCCTCCTCGTCCAAACTTCCAGCCTCCTCCTCAGAGGGGACAAAACATACGTCATAAGAAACCTTTCATCAGCCATGAACAGTTTCACAATCAGAGACTGTTGTTGGCAGCCACTCCCACCTTACCGCATCAAGCACTCCCCATTCTCCAGGAAGCTCTGCCTGCTCAGAGGCAGCTTGATAGCAACTCCGTGGAGGAGTTTGCATATCTTGGACTTGACATTGATGAGGTCATCCAGATCTTGTAAAGGAGGTCACATGAAAAGAAGCAAGGACCTCCAAGCGAGTGGAGGCCAAGGAATAGTGCTCAGTACTGCGAATTCCACATAGATAAAGTACATTCCACTAAAGACTGCAAAGATCTTCGTCAGCTGATGAAGAGAATGCTTGCCGAGGGCAAGATCAAGTACCTGGCCAAGAAAGAAACTTCCTCAAAGTCGTCCACCTCCAAGGGTAAGGATGTGGCAGAAGCCCATTGGGAGTGTGAGGAAGTAGAGGATATGGGCCATCTAGGGCCTATCAATATTCGACATGAATGCTTCGATGCATACGATGAGGGAGCCATGGGGCGGCTCTTCTGTATTCATGGTGGAGCAAGGATCGAGTCAACTCAGAAGTCTTCAATCACGAGGGTCTCTCGATCAGAGGTCACCTCTTCCTCTGCTCCATCAAGATGAGATGTTAGTTTTGGTCTATAGGACCTTCACTGAACTGTCAATCCGTTTGACAATGCTGTTGTGATCAAGGAAGCAATTGAAGATTATACAGTAGACAGAATCCTTATTGATACATGCAGCTCCGTCAATCTTCTGTTCAAATAAACTTTTGAGGCCCTGAAGACTGGGAAGTCTTTGCTTTCCACCGAAGGGCCACTCTATGGTTTTTTAGGAGAAAGGAAAGAGGTTGAAGGGAGCGTTACTCAGTAAGTGAAGCTAGGAGGAGCAACCAAACTGATCCCGTTTATAGTTGTCGACGCTCCAACAGCTACCATGTGATATTTGGAAGGCCTTTGCTCAACAGATATCAAGCGGTGGCCTCTACTTACCACCTTGCTATCAAGTTTGTTGCTGATGGTAGAATGTGCAGGGTCAGGAGCGACCCCAGGCAAGCTTGGGAGTGCTATCTTCGGATAGTCAACATGACTAAAATTGCCCCTCCCGTTTTTCCAACAGCAGCGGCAGAAAATTCTTCCCGTTCAGAAGCAGTTGTTGATATAGAAGGAACTCACCTGAAACATGCCCAGGTGACGCAAGAAGTCCCCATTGCTGAGGAGAGGAAACTCTCCATCAACTCAGAGTTGCCAGAAGATCAAAAGGCCGAGTTGATCTCATGTCTACTAAAGAACCGGGATGTCTTCGTTTGGTCAGCGGAGGACATGCCAGGCATTGATCCAGATGTTGCCTGCAACTATTTCAATATTTATCCCAGCTTCAATCTGGTACAATAGAAGAAGAGAGATGTGGCGGCAAAGCTTGCTGATCCAACCAAGGAGGAGGTCTCAAAGCTCCTTAAAGCAAAATTTATACTTGAAATCCAATACCCTTCCTGGATATCAAACGTTGTAATGGTTAAAAACGCAGAAGGGAAATGACGAATGTGCGTAGATTTCACTCGTTTAAATAAAGCATGTCATAAAGATTTTTACCCCCTGCCTCGGATAGATTCATTAGTTGATTCTGCGGTAGGGTATTCTTTTATGAGTTTTTTAGATGAATTCTCTGGATATCATCAAATAAGAATGCATAAGCCTGACGGTCCTCATACGTCTTTTATTACCAACGATGGTTGTTATCGTTATCTTGTTATGCCCTTCGGGCTTAAGAATGCTGGTGCAACTTATCAACGCATGATGGATCATGTGTTTAGAGAGCAAAAACGAAGAAACCTTGAGGTGTATGTTGATGATCTTTTGATCAAAATCAAATCCTTCCCACTAACATAAACATTCTCTACTCTATGAAGATTTAAGATGAGACTCAATCCTTCAAAATGTACCTTTGGGGCGTGTAAGTGGAAATTCCATGGTCATCTCCTTACTCTAGAAGGGCTTGCCCCCAATCCTGATAAGGTTAAATCCACTCTTTATATGGCCCCTCCCCATTGACCTAAAGAGGTTCAACAGTTAGGGGGGAGATTGGCAGGTCTCGGGAGATTCATCTCTCGAGTTGGAGATAATAGTGCTTCATTCTTCAAGACTCTTCGAGGAGAATCCAAGTTTCAATGGAAAGAAGAGTGCTAGCAGGCTTTTGAGTAGTTAAAGAAGCAACTGACTTCAACTCCCATGCTGCAAAGCCCCCGATCAGGGGAAGTGTTGTTCTTGTACTTAGTAGTAGGCCCTAAGGCGGTCAGCTCAGTTCTTGTTCGAGAAGATAATAGGAGGCAATTCTCGGTTTACTATGTCAGCCACATTCTCAAAGATGCAGAAACGAGATATCCAATTCTGGAGAAGTTGGCATTGGCATTGGTTTTGTCTGCTCGTAGACTTTGTCCCTACTTCTAGGCACACTCAGTTCAAGTAGTCACTGATCGACCTCTGAAAAGCGTGCTGGCAAAACCAGAACATTCAGGCAGGTTGGCCAAATGGGCAATTGTGTTAAAGTGAATTTGAGATCTCTTATGTGCCTAGGACAACCATCAAAGCTCAGGTGCTAGCAGACTTCTTGGTTGATACTGCATAATCTAGTTCTGATCAAGCATAAAGATCTCCTTTGGCTTGGACCATTTAAGTTGATGGGGCCTCAGGCAGAAATTCCTCAGTAGTAGGAGTGGTTCTGATTAATCCTAACGACATCAAGCTTGAGCAATCAATCAAATTCTTCTTTCTAGTTAACAATAATCAAGCAGAGTATGAGGCTTTGATAGCATGCTTAAGGATTGCAAGAGAACTGGGGAATGATCACGTTGATATAAAGACTGATTCTCTGGTAATGGCGTCGCAAGTCCTCAATAACTTTGAGACCAGAGAACCTATCCTGAAGAAATATCTTGCTCTCGTCAAGATAGAAATTGGCAAGTTAAAAAGTTTCACCATTGTTCATATTCCAAGATCAGAGAATGAAGAAGTGGATGTTCTTGCAAAATATGGACTTCCATTAGGGGTAACAACCTCTGAACTCTTCTGCCCGACTGTGGATGAAGAAGAGTTGATTTAGATTGATCAACTCTCCTCCTGGATGGATCCACTCATCCTTGACCTATCTACAGGAAACTTCCATCAATTGATCAAGGATAAGAAAAAGTTCAAAAAAAAACAGCTTACTATTACTTAGTATCAGGTGTCCTTTACAGAAAAACCTTCCTGTCTACAATGGCAAGATGTGTCTTAGAAGCGGAAGCTCCTACTATTCTTCGTGAAGTTCATTTTGGTGAGTGTGGAAGTCACTCGAAAGAAAGGACTTTAGAAAGAAGGATCCTGCGGCAAGGTTATTTATGGCCTACCATGAAGAGAGATTCTGAGGCTTATGCAATGAAATGTGTTCAGTGCCAAAAGTTTGCTCAACTTCAACATCAATCAGCTCAGTCGCTCAGATCAATCAAAACACCTTGGCCCTTTGCCATTTGGGGGATGAATCTCCTTGGTCCTTTTCCCATGGCAAGCGGGCAACGACGCTTTATCATAGTAATGATCGACTATTTCAGCAAGTGGATTGAGGCCAAGACATTGGCTAAAACAACAACAAAAGTCGTAAAGAACTTAATCTGGGCGAGATAGTCTGCCGACATGGTATTCCGATGGCAATAATCAATGACAATGGGCCACATTTCAACAACAGTGAGATGGTTGATTTTTGCAAGCATATCGGGATAAAGCTGCGCTTTGCATCTGTCCATCATCCCAGAAGCAATGGCCAGGTTGAAGCAGCTAACAAGCAGATTATTAGCTTGCTCAAAAATAAAGTGCATAATCTCAAAGGATGTTGGGCTGATCAACTTCCTTCGGTCCTCTGGACCTTGAGAACAACACCTCATCCAAAATTGGAGAAACTCCATTCAAACTTTCTCATGGGTCGGAAGCTCTTATTCTAATTGAGTTTGAAGACCCAACGCCAAGATTTGCTTGCTAGACATGGTTGTGATGATTGGCTTGAGATGAATAGTGAAGAGATGATATTCAGCTAAGATCACATTGAGGAAATCAGAGACAAAGCAGGAATATGGCAAGAGGGAGTAAAGAGAAGAATGGCCCGCTACTTCGATAAGAATGTGAGGATCAAACACTTTAAAGTGGGGGATCTGGTTCTTAAAAAGGTTGATGTTGCTGCAAGAGCCGGATCAGTTGGGAAGCTTATTCCAAATTGGGTTGGCCCATTCATTGTTAAAGAGATGCTAAAAATGGGGCTTACCGCTTGCAAACATATGAAGGAGAAGATATATCACATACATGGAGCGGGTATGATCTTAAGCGGTTCGATTCCTGAACCTCCTCATTTCTTTTCCTTATGTAAACTTTCTCAAAAGTTATTATTGATCAAAAGCTCCGTGCTAACACTTTTTCAAGTGTTTTTATCTCCTAAATAGTGATAGTTAATGCATTGAGCAAGAACAATTTCAAACGGTTCTATCCTTGAACCTTCTCATCTCTCTCTTATGTAAACTTTTCAAAAGCTATTATTGATCAAAGACTCCTCACTGACACTTTTTCAAGTGTTTTCTCTCTTTTGTCTCCTGCACAACTCCAAAGGCTAACTGATACCAGGATACCTCGCCAAGTTCAGTTGGGACCTAAAATTGAACCGTTGTCATTAGCATAACACCACAAAGACCACATGTTGAGGGGTGATTTCACACCGTGTAGCAGGAGCTTGTAGTTTCAAGCGCGGCAGGCTACTAAATTTCGGATTCCAGCTAGTATCTACCCCTCCTCTGCATTATGGAGTGACAGGGTGGTTATTAGCTCTACTTTGTATTTTGTGGGATATCGTTACAACTTTGATGATCACGTGAGGAAAGCAATGCCGCTGCGGCCGAACCTGCCCACAGATCATATCAGCTTGTGACCTTTGAACAATCTTTGGTACCCTCAAGAAGTTCCTGCAGGATTCCAACAGTCTTGTTGATCTCAGAGGAAAGCAATGCCGCTCCGGCCGCACCTACCCAAAATGTCAACTTCGACTATACTAAGGCAAGAGGGCAGTAAACCATTCTGTTGAGTGTACAGATTTTGAGACGCTGTGAGAAAAGCAATGCCGCTCCGACCGCACCTGCCCACTTCGTCACACTAGTCTCTAGCTCATTCTTCGTAGGAAACAAACAAGGCGTGAACTGCTTAATTGTATCCGCACAGTCCGCTGACATTCTTTGAGTTGATTTTATAGTTTTTGTGACCCTGCGAGGAAAGCAATGACACTTCGGCCGCAGCTGCCTGCTTGGTCACGTGAACTATGAATCATTTCTATTCAAATATGTGCGGACTGTGAATTGGTATCCGCCCAGTCCGCCCATTTTCTTAGCAGAGAATCATGTCAAGATCTCAATTCTGGTAATCTGCTCAGTCTCCAGTGTTTGATTTCACAGCCCACCAAAGCTATTTGGGTTATGTGGCTTACAGTTTTCGTGACCCTACAAGGAAAGCAATGGGCTACATGCGCACCTGCCTGCTTGGTCACTTAAGTCTGTAACCCATCTTTCTCAAGCCGCAGTCCTATCTATAATTCTCTCAGCTCACAGTCTAAATAATAATTCTCTCTGAGTCTACAACATGTATTATCAATGTTCTCTTAAGATTGCAAATTTTCCCTTGTTTGGTCAATGGTATTGCGGATTGCAGATGGTACTTGTTGAAGCCAAAATTTGACTCCGACAAGCGTTCACAAAATTGGGGCGTAGCCGACACCTACTAGGCCCAAGCTCGACCTCCGACTGGTCGTGAAGGACTAAGAACAAACTGGCCCAAAGCCGCAGCAGGGAGGTCCCACCGCTTACCCGGAAGGTCACAGAGAGCTTCCCCTCCAAAGCCAAAAGCTGGGCTTGGAGTTCTTCAGAAGACTGTCAATTCCTCTCCTGAGTCTAAAAAAAAGGGTCCCTTCTGAAGAACCCCTATGGGCTTATTTATAGATTTCAGAATCTGAACTGCAAATAACAAAACTGCTCCGGCCTGAAATTACTGGGGTACCCTTGGCTGGGCCTGCCAACAGCCAAACTCCGCTGTTCTGAGGAGCTATACGCAGCCCACCAAGGGTAAAAGGGTAAAAATACCCGGGGTAGAAGAGTAAAAACCCCTGCTTTGATAGGAAAGAGTAAAAACCCTCTCCCCCCCCTGGCGAGAGGAAAGGGGCCTGCCGGCGAGAAGGACCCGCCGCCCGTCTCGCCGGCGCCTCTCGCCTTTGGAGGTCCTCTCGCTTCTGGGGCCCTCTCGCTTCTGGGGCCCTCTCGCTTTTAGACGGGGCGTTTTGCCCCTTGGAGAGCCCATCATCTCGCCGCTTGCGAGTGGGCCCTCCTAGTCCCCTTTGCCTTTCTCGCTCCGTTTGCTTCTTGAGGGCTCTTTGCGAGCCCGAGGTTGTACACAATCCCCGCTCTTTTTGAGATTATTCTAAGCTCAAAAAGAATGTTCAACCGAGGCTCGTTATTCAAGGTGCATTAAAAAACGTATTTATGAGGAATCTTCGGAGGCCCCCACCGGGGTCTATAAATATATGACTCCTGCCCTGCGCTCCTGATGCCCCGCTCTGCATATTCTTCTTCTTCCCTGTCCTCGAGTTCTTGCAGAATGACGCACAGTCAAAGTTTTCGCGAACGTCTCGCCCTGGTGCGAGAGCAATATAAGGCCAACGTGGCTGCTTTCACCTCTTCCCTGGGTCGTCCCCTCGCCCCGTCGTCTCGCTTGAAAAAGACGAAGGCTGGGGGCCCTTCTCTTGCAGCAGTAGATTCGTCTCGCGCCTCTTTGAAACATGCCCCCACTCCCCGTGCGCTCTCTACGGAAAAAGAGGTGGACACTCGCGATTACCACTGTTATTTCTGCGACTGGGTGCTCTTTTGCTGACTAACGCTTTTTTCAGGGGGCTCTTGTGGTCCCGCCGTCCCCGAAGAGTCCGCGAGATGGTTCTTCTGTCCGTTGCGAGGAACTTGATTCGCTACCCTCATCTACTCCTCCAACTACTCCCAGCGAGAGGAGGGACGACGCCTCCCCGGCTGCCGATACCTCTCGCCATCTTGGTAAGGGACCTTCCCTTGCCCTTTTGAATCCCCTTCGCTATTCTCACTCTCTCCTGCGAGTGCCTCTTCCACCTTGTCCCTGCACTCCTTGCGCAGATTCTCGGGCCAACTCTCCTGTTGAGGAGCAGCCGAAGCAACTCTCCGTCTCGCCTCCTCCTGCAGACGGGATTGAAGACTATCTAGGCGATCCCTCAGATCCAGTGGAGATGAAGCGGAAGACGGCTGAGCTCTTCCGGAAGCACGCGCGCCTCATTCATTCCTTGACTTTAAACAAACAGGCCGCGGAGAAGCGCATCGAGTCGCTGGAGGGCGAGTGCGCTCGTCTATCTTCTGGAGCCGATGCCGAGCTGGATGTCGACGGCACCGACCCTGAGGCCATCATCAATGAGACCGATATGCAGCTCCGTCTCGCGCGGCGTGGCCTCCAAACCATCCGCTCCTTCCACTCGCGGAGTAGGCCTCCTCGCGGGGGAGCACGCGGCGGCCGCTGGGAGTGGCGCCCATACTGACGAATGTCTGTCTCGCTATCCTTCTTTTTCTTCTTCTCGCAAAAGTTGTAATAATGGTGGTCTCGCCAAAGTATGCAGAGAGCTTGGTCCTCTGCGGGATGATTTCTGGACATATATTTTTATGGCTTAATCTCTCATTCCCTTTTTTAATACTCCTTTTTAATTTATGCTAGATATTTAATTATAATTTTTGCTGACTGTGACGGGTCGCGCCGTTCGAGGTATAGGAGAGAGAAAAATGCCGACTCTTCCTCTCCCCCTTATTTTCCCGCCCTTTCAATCATTGGCCTTGTATCCGTTATAAATATGCCTAGTCCTGGACTAGATACCACACTTTCCGCCTTCGCCGTTAGCCAAGTCTTGGCCCTCTGAACTCTCCGTCTCGCCGGCCCATTCTCGCCTCTTAACTCCTTCGTCTCGCCTAGGACTAGCTCGCTAAAGAAGATGGGTAAGAAGAAAGTGGAGGAGGGCGAGGGGCGCAGCCGCTGCGGGAAGAGGTTTACTGACCACGACTTCCCGCTCGGCAGGCTCCCTTGGGAGGACCATGATAAATTTTCCCGCGAGTATCTGGGGGAGGGCATCGAGTCGCGTCCCCCTAAGGTCGGCGAGTGCATCAACACATACTACCCTGGGGAACTCGCCTTCCCCGTCTCGCACTTCGAGGCGGGGTTGCGACTGCCCCTCTGGCCTGAGGTGAAGCAAGTCCTCAAGTACTTTGGCGTTGTCCCGGCACAGTTCAATCCCAACGCCATCTCGGTGTTGATTGCGTTTGCCTGCTACATGCGCCGAGAGTGCATCGAGTTTAGCTTGACGGCCTTCCGCAAGCTTTTCATCGACCACGCCAATGCCGATGGCGTCTCGTACTTCACTGGGCAGGGGCTCAAGGTATGCGAGACGCCTAACAAGAATCATCACTGGCTCACCCGATTTGTCTTCATTCGGGGAGACCGGGCTGACTTCGGCGGTGTCCCTCTCGCGCCAGTCTCTCCTCCAGAGAGCTTCTACGCCACCCCCCAAGTCAGCGGGCCAGAGAAGTTGCTGTGCGAGTACCTTGCTGGCAAGAACTTCGAGGTCAACTTCTTGCGGCGAGGCCTCGACTCGCTTCTCCCAGTGCTCCCGGGCGAGGGTATTCTTCTATTCCTCTCTCTTGGCTATTTGTCGTCTCGCTTTTTCCTAACCCCACCCACTCGCTTTTAGGTGAGCGAATTATCCCAAAATCTCCTCCTTATAAGAGCAATATTCACCCCGCCAAGGGTCTTGATCTCGCCAATGCTGCGGCGGAGGCGGCGAGAGAGTCCCTTGCGGTTATCCCGCCGAAGCGTCCCGGAGATGACACCGTCCCCTCTCGCTCCAGCCCTCCAAAAAAGAAAATGAAGAGAGCCGTGGCTATTTCCAAGGAAAAGGAGAAGGCTCCCCAAGGGAGCCCTATCTCTTTAGGGGAAACTCCACCGCCTCCCTCGCCTAATCACCAGGCCGTCTCGCCTATTCGCGAGACGGGGCTTTCTGGCCAACCTGCCGCTGCCTCCAACCCGCCAGCTGCTGCTTCTGAGCCGGTGGCTGCTACCTCTTCTCGCGAGGGAGACTCTTCTGGCCGTCCCGCCCCCGCCTCTCACATGAATTATAACCTGGGTCCCGTGGTTCACGATGCCATCGGCGACCCGGTTCTGCTGTGGGGGCGGGACGCCAACCGTGTGTCCATCTCTACCCTCCTTCCATCATGGAAAGAGCAAGAGGTCCCTTCCAGCCATGCCTTCGCCATCGGGTACGGCCTTTATGGTGGGCTAGACGCCTCTTTGCCTGAAAGCGAGTCCACCAAGGACCTTGTGTTGAAGACCTGCCACCACCAGATGCGGGCCTCGGAGTTCTCACACCGCTCCTCTCGCCGCCTTATTTACATTGATTCAAAATGGAAGGCCAGCGAGGAAAACCTGGAGGCGGAACGGGAGAAATCTGCTGGTCTGGAGAGAAGGCTGTCAGATGCCGTGTCACTCCTCGCGAAGGCCCAAGGCGGTGTGGTAAGCCACAACTCTCTTTTTCCCTTGGGTTTTTTCTTTTCCACGATTCTTGGCTGATTGCCAGGTCATCCCGCAGGATGCCGAGACGGCGGGACAACTTCGTTCGCGCGTGGTGGCCTTGGAGGAGGAGGTCCAGGCGCTGACGGCTGAGAATGCGCGCCTTCAGGCGGCTGCCGCGTCGTCGTCTCGCCGCGAGCCCTTCCAGACTCCCCCGCCACATTATTCTTATGAGGAGGTCGAGGAGCGATGCCGAGACGCTGGCGTCCGCGGGGCTGAGCTGGTGCTACAGATGATGAAAGACCTAGGGGTCGTGAAGGACGATTCTGAGACAGTAACCGCGCGCGACCTGGTCCCTGAGCTCTATAGCGAGGAGAGCGATGATTCTTCATCCGACGAGGAGGACTGATGCACCGCCTCCAAGATTTAGAATCACTCTCTCCTCCTCCTGATGTAAAGACTTTAGACTATATTTTGTGGCATCTGTCAAGTGATGAGCGAGTGCTCCATTTTGCTGTCTATTTTTCATTTCTTATTTTTGTGAAGTTAATTTCTGGTTTGCCTTTTGCCCGCGAGACGATGCTACTATCTCGTCTCGCCGCGCAACCTTTCTGTATATATATTTTTCTGTTTTATGCCCTACGCGAGACGGGTTCCCGGCGTGCTCAATCGCCCGCGAGTTGGCGCAATGGCTTGCCCCGCGAGTGCCCTTTCGCTACCGGCGGGACGATCCTCAACAGCCATCCGCTGCGAGTGCTGCCACCTGCCCTACTCCACACCCTTTTTCTCCTTTGTTTATTTTGTACCTTAGGACTAAGTTGGGATGCCAAGGTGTAGTGTCGCTCAAGGGGACTTCTCACCCTATTTCGCCAAAATGAATTCTGCCTTGTCAGTTTGATGTTGATGGAGATAGCTTGACCCAACCCTATCCCCCACAGGCGAGCCTTCGGACCTGCCAGCTAGATGGGAGCCTGCGCAGCGGGTCTACCTGGGGCCGAGCCGAGCTCGGGGTGCCGATGAAGATCTCAACTCAAAACCTATCCCCCACAGGCGAGCCTTCGGACCTGCTAGCTAGATGGGAGCCTGCGGAGCGGGTCTACCTGGGGCCGAGCCGAGCTCGGGGTGCCGATGAAGATCTCAACTCAAAACCTATCCCCCACAGGCGAGCCTTCGGACCTGCCAGCTAGATGGGAGCCTGCGCAGCGGGTCTACCTGGGGCCGAGCCGAGCTCGGGGTGCCGATGAAGATCTCAACTCAAAACCTATCCCCCACAGGCGAGCCTTCGGACCTGCCAGCTAGATGGGAGCCTGCGCAGCGGGTCTACCTGGGGCCGAGCCGAGCTCGGGGTGCCGATGAAGATCTCAACTCAAAACCTATCCCCCATAGGCGAGCCTTCGGACCTGCCAGCTAGATGGGAGCCTGCGCAGCGGGTCTACCTGGGGCCGAGCCGAGCTCGGGGTGCCGATGAAGATCTCAACTCAAAACCTATCCCCCACAGGCGAGCCTTCGGACCTGCCAGCTAGATGGGAGCCTGCGCAGCGGGTCTACCTGGGGCCGAGCCGAGCTCGGGGTGCCGATGAAGATCTCAACTCAAAACCTATCCCCCACAGGCGAGCCTTCGGACCTGCCAGCTAGATGGGAGCCTGCGCAGCGGGTCTACCTGGGGCCGAGCTGAGCTCGGGGTGCCGATGAAGATCTCTTGATCCTGTCTTTAGGGCGTCATAATAAGCAAAGACAAGAGATGTTCTGAGAAATATATTATATTGATCACGCTTTAAGTACACATCTACCGCTCTCCCTTTTCATGGGTAGAAGCGTTTTAAGTCATCCCCACTCCAGGAATGGTTCAAGGTCCTACCCTCCACATCTTGGAGGTAGTAACCCCCCGCTTTCTACACCCTCTCGACAATATAAGGTCCCTCCCAAATTGGATTGAGCTTTCCCACCGGGGCGGACCTCCCTGCCGCATCAACCTTCTTTAGCACTAGGTCTCCCTCCGCGAATTGCTTTATCCTGATATGTTTGTCGAAGTGCCTTGCCATTCGACGCTTGATCTCCTCTTGTCTGATGGCTGCTACGTCTCGCAGCTCCTCTGTAAGGTGTAGTGAGAGGCGCAGGCCTTCTTCGTTTTCCGTCCTCCACGCCTCGTCCCCATCACCTGCAGCCGCGACCCGTGGGGATCGGACCTCGAATTCCACTGGTAGTATCGCCTCACATCCATGGGAAAGTTTGAAAGGGGTCTCACCAGTGGCCGTGTTCGAGGTTGTTCTTAGAGCCCACAGGACCGAGGGGAGCTGCTCTACCCAGTTCCCCCTCAGATTCTCTACCTTCTTCTTTAGTAAGTTAACGATAATCTTGTTCGCCGCCTCCACCTGACCGTTGCTCCTGGGGTGGTGGACAGAGGCAAACCTGAGGTCGATGCCCTGCTGAGAGCAGAAGCTGATGAACTCTTCGCTAGCGAACTGGGGGCCGTTATCCGTGACGATGGCTTGAGGCAGCCCGTGCCTGCAAATGATCTCCCCCCAGACGAAGTTCCTGATGACTTGAGAGGTCACCTTTGCTAGCGCCTTAACCTCCAGCCACTTGGAGAAGTAATCTATCATAACCAGGAGGAATCTTCTTTGCCCACTAGCTGGAGGAAAAGGCCCCACCAGATCCATTCCCTAAATGGCGAAAGGCCATGGTGCTGTGATGCTTCGGAGTCTTTGAGCCGGCAAGAGCTGGAGGGGGGCGTAGAGCTGGCACTTCTGGCACTTCCTCGCAAACTCTGTCGCGTCCTTCCTCAGGGTGGGCCAGAAGTACCCCTGCCTGACCACCCTTGCTTCCAATGTCCTCCCTCCGGAATGGCTACCACATTCCCCGGAGTGCACCTCCTCCAGAATGTGTCTGGTGTCCTCTTCCGTCATGCATCGAGCCAGGAGACCCGAAAGCATACTCCGGTGCAATCCTCCTTCATGCATGAGATAGTGGGCCGCCTTATGGCGGAAGATTCTTGCCTCTTTGACCCCCTCAGGGAGGGTTCCAGTCAGAAAAAAGGTAACGAAGGGATCTACCCACGAGGGCCGCCGATCCACCTCCATTAGCTCCCCCTCTTCAATCGCTGGGTGGAATAAATCAGTGAGGGCACCCCCTTCCCAAGGTCCGAACTTGGCCAATTGATCGGCAGTCGTGTTCTCTTCTCTGGGGACGTGTTGGATGGAGAACGTCCGGAACCCCCCGATGATCGTCCTTACCTTGGACAAGTATTTCACAAGGGTGGACTCCCGCGCCTCGAACTCTCCGCGTATCTGAGACGCCACCACCAATGAGTCCGTGAAAACCTCAACGTCCTTGATCTCGAGCTCCTTGGCCAGGCGAAGGCCGGCTATCACTGCCTCGTACTCTGCTTGATTGTTGGTTGTGGGGAAATGCAAGGTGACCGCTTGTCTTATGGTCACCCCCTGAGGACTCGTTAGTACCACCCCCGCTCCAAGGGAGTGCTTTCCCGAGGCCCCGTCGACCATGATCTTCCATGCCTCTGGCCGCTGCGGCTCCTCGGCCCCATCCTCCGCGACGTAGTCTGCCAAGAAGTCGGCCACCACATGTGCCTTAATGGAGAGCCTTGGTATAAACAAAATATTGAACTCACTCAACTCGACAGACCACTTGGCCAGCCTACCCGAGTGCTCTACTCCTTCAAAAATCTTTCGGAGAGGATGGTCTGTTACCACTCTAATTGAATGGGCCTGGAAATATGGCCGGAGCTTCCTGGCCGAAACAACCAAGGCGTATGCCAGCTTTTCTAGGATAGGGTAGCGGAGCTCTGCCTTCCTTAGGATCCTGCTAACATAATAAATGGGCAGCTGCTTCTTTCCCTCTTCTCTGACTAAGACGGAGCTCACCGCCTCCGCCCCCACTCTTAGGTACAGGGTCAAATCTTCCCCCTCTTTAGGGCTTTGAAGCAGAGGAGCCCGGGAGAGTTGCTCCTTCAGCTCTTGAAAAGCTTCTTCGCACTCCGCTGTCCATTCAAATCTCTGATTCCCTCGTAGCACTTTAAAGAAAGGCGAGCACTTCTCTCCTGACCTGGAGAGGAATCTGCTAAGGCCGGCCAGCTTCCCAGTCAAGCGCTGCACCTCCTTAGCATTTCTAGGTGATTCCAGCTCCAGGATGGCCTTTACTTTATCAGGATTAGGTTCTACTCCCGCCGGGGTCAAAAGGTGCCCAAGGAACTTCCCACGACTGGCCCCGAAAACACATTTCAGGGGGTTCAACCTCATTTTGAACTTTCTCAAGGTGGCAAACGTCTCCTCCAGATCCTGGAGATGCGAGTTCACCCCCTTGCTCTTTACCATAAGATCATCAACGTAGACTTCTAGGTTCCGACCCCTCTGGCCCTGGAAAACTCGATCCATCATCCGTTGGTATGTCGCTCCCGCGTTTTTTAACCCAAAGGGCATCATGTTATAACTAAAGCACCCTTCCCTTGTGATGAAGGAGACGTCCTTGACGTCGGGAGGGTGCATCCGGATCTGATGGTAACCTGAAAAAGCATCCAGAAAACTCATAACAGAAAAACCAACGGCTGAATCAACCAGCGCGTCGATTCGAGGAAGGGGGTAGCAATCCTTAGGGCATGATTTATTTAATAACGAAAAGTCGATACACATTCTCCATTTTCCTCCCCCCTTCTTCACCATTACAACGTTGGAGA
Source organism: Platanthera guangdongensis (assembly GCA_039583875.1). NCBI lineage: Eukaryota > Viridiplantae > Streptophyta > Magnoliopsida > Asparagales > Orchidaceae > Platanthera > Platanthera guangdongensis. Next base: position 60,172,069 of record CM077166.1, on the reverse strand, counting down.
TCCAGCCTGGGTACTGGATCTCTGAGATGAAGCCCGCCTCCAGGAGCTTCTTGACCTCCTCTCGAATGGGCTCCTCCAGCTTGGTGGCGATGGCCCTCATTTTCTGGCGTATGGGGCGCGTCCGAGGGTCCAGATTTAGGCGATGGCAGGCCACGTCCGCATCAATGCCCAGCATGTCCGCCGCGCTCCAAGCGAAGACGTCGATGTTGCTCCGGATGCAGGTCCGCATCCGCTCCTGGTCCTCGGGACTCAAGCCCCCGCTGATCCGTACCCTTCGTACCTGCCCCTGGCTGGTGCGGACCTCCACCTCTACTACTTCCTCGGCCACCTCCAACCGCGACTGCTCCCAGCCGTCCCCTGCTTCTTCTTCCATCTCTTCCTCCCCTCCTGCTCCCTCAACCTCTATCACCTCATCCTGCTGCTGCTCAATTTCCATCTCCCTTCGGGCTTCCTCCTCTGCCCCTTCTTCTCCCACTTTCTCCTGCATTCTTTCTCGTGGCTCCGACTCTCCGCTCCTCCTGACTTCCTGCACGTCTTCTCCCCTTTGCTCCTCCTCAATCTCCATTCCTCCCTCCGGGCTCTCCTGTTGCTGCTCGACCTCAACATCCTCATGCGCCTCCTGCACACCTCCTTTCTGCTTCGCAGTCTCCTCCTCCCCGACTTCCTCTTTGGTTCCTCCTCTCGCTTCCTCTGGGCTCACCTCCTCTTCCCTCAAGGCTTCTTCTTGCGCCGCCATCTCCTTTTCCAACTCCTCCGCCTCTGCCATCCAATATATGGTGTTAACCGTCGTGACGTAACACTGCCTCGCCACTTTTGGATCTCCCCTGACCCTGACCTGCACCCCTCCATTGTTAAACTTGAGACATTGATGGAATGAGGAGGGGACGCAGCGAAAGGCGCTGATGAGGGGTCGCCCAAAGATGGCGCTGTAGCTGCTCGGGGCATCTACAATCACGAACCGGCAGTTCCGTGATACGCCCCCCAACCTCACGTGCAGCCCTACTCCCCCTTCCACTTCTTTCCTCTCCCCGGAGAACCTGAACAACGGTCCATCCGAGGCCAAAACCCTCTTGGCTTCCACCTGCATCTCATCGAAGGCCTTCTTAAAAATCACATTTACGGAGCTCCCGTTATCCACTAGGATCTTGGAGACCGTAAAGTTTTCCACCGCCGTCTGGATCACCAAGGCGTCGCAGAATGGGTCCTCGTACTCCGGCATATCCTCTGAAGAGAAGGTGATTTTTTCTAGCGGGGGTGGAGTCTGGGAGGTTGAGGCTACCACCTTCCGGAACATGGTCTGGAAGCTCCCCTTCCGGGTGGCCTCGATCCCAATCCCCCCATGGATGGCCCCGATACCCCCCCGGGTTCCCACATCCACCCGGTCCTCACACCTATCTTCCGCCTCCCCCGGCTGCATTTCCTCGATCCTTACCGACGGATCCTGCCTCCTCAAACCTCTGGCCTCTCTCATCTCCAAAAATTCTGGGCACGTGGCTGTAGCGTGACCCCTCTCCTGATGGAAATCACAGAAAGGCAACGCCACCCCACCCCTTCTTCCATCTCCTCTTCCTCTCCTTCCTCCTCGAGCTCCTCTCCCTCGACCGATCCCCATTGCCTCCTGCTGATGCTGAAAACGATCCCTCACTCCCTGTCTCCACGCCGGTTGATCGAACCTCCTTGGTTCTCGGAAATTATCTCTTCCCTGGAAGCCTCCTCCCAACTCATGGGGGCGACCCTCATGAGGCCTCCAACCTATCCGGTTGTTCGGCTCTCGGGCCCCCCGATGATTCTGTCCCTGGTGCCCCTGGCCTCGGGGTTCCTCCCTCCTCTTCTCTTCTCTGTGCTCCCTCTGCTCCCTCTGCTTCCCTGTTCCTGGTTCCTTTGCATCATCCTCCGCCAACCTGGCTAACTTCCTTGCAAACGCCGGATTGGCTCTCTCGAAATCCGTCTCCTTTGCCGCCCTCTCCATAAGCTCTTCAAAGGAGAGGGGGGGCACCCTTTTCAACTCCATGCTGAAGAAACCTGGCCTCAGTCCCAGGGTGAATGCAAGCATTAGCGTATACCCAGGGACCTCCTGAACCTGGAGGATCTCTTCCTCAAACCGATCTACGTAGTGCCCCAACGTTTCATCCTGGCTCTGCCTTACCGAGAACAAGCACTCCGCCTCCTTCTTACGCTTCTTCGATGTTGAAAACCTCAATAAGAAACCCCTCCGCAGATCCTCAAAGCAATAAATCGACCTTGCCGGTAACTGGTGGAACCAATCTCGCGCCTTCTCCTTCAAGGTGATGGCAAACAGTCGACACTTAAACGCATCCGTCATCTGTCTGATCGAAACCACATCCTCAAACCACTGCACATGCTGCACCGGATCATCCTTTCCTGAGTAGTAGGACATGTCGGGCTCCCGGAACCCCTCCGGCACCGGAGCCGAGATGACAAGTTCACTAAACGGGCTCTCGCCGACTGCTTGCCGAGAGGGCACGTCCCGCGGCCTCGGCTGGCTGGCCCGATCTGCGAGACCGTGCCCAGGGAAGAGCTCTCGCACAGCTGCCTCCTTCTCGCCGTCTTCTGCCGGGACCTCCTTCCCGGGACGCTGGCCCGGGAAGAGCTCTCGCGCCGCCACGTCCCTCTCGCCAGCTTCTGTGGGGACCTCCTTTCCCGGGCGCTGGCCTGGGGCATTCTCGCCTAAAAGCGGGACCACCTCGATTGGAACCTGAGGTGTTGCCCACTCGCTCCTTGCCGAGAAGGCCAAGCTTATAGTTTGCATGACCTCTCGCCTGAAGTCCTCCAGCATTTTCCTCGTCGCCTCTTCTACCTGGGAGGGGGAACCTCCAGAACCAGATCCTTCTCCTTCGCCTCCTGTCATAGGACCAAACTCAAACTTTTCTTGAACCGGCTACTTCCACGCTCACCGCACCAGAACTGTTGAAGCCAAAATTTGACTCCGACAAGCGTTCACAAAATTGGGGCGTAGCCGACACCTACTAGGCCCAAGCTCGACCTCCGACTGGTCGTGAAGGACTAAGAACAAACTGGCCCAAAGCCGCAGCAGGGAGGTCCCACCGCTTACCCGGAAGGTCACAGAGAGCTTCCCCTCCAAAGCCAAAAGCTGGGCTTGGAGTTCTTTAGAAGACTGTCAATTCCTCTCCTGAGTCTAAAAAAAAGGGTCCCTTCTGAAGAACCCCTATGAGCTTATTTATAGATTTCAGAATCTGAACTGCAAATAACAAAACTGCTCCGGCCTGAAATTACTGGGGTACCCTTGGCTGGGCCTGCCAACAACCAAACTCCGCTGTTCTGAGGAGTTATACGCAGCCCACCAAGGGTAAAAGGGTAAAAATACCCGGGGTAGAAGAGTAAAAACCCCTGCTTTGATAGGAAAGAGTAAAAAACCCTCTCCCCCCCCTGGCGAGAGGAAAGGGGCCTGCCGGCGAGAAGGACCCGCCGCCCGTCTCGCCGGCGCCTCTCGCCTTTGGAGGTCCTCTCGCTTCTGGGGCCCTCTCGCTTCTGGGGCCCTCTCGCTTTTAGACGGGGCGTTTTGCCCCTTGGAGAGCCCATCATCTCGCCGCTTGCGAGTGGGCCCTCCTAGTCCCCTTTGCCTTTCTCGCTCCGTTTGCTTCTTGAGGGCTCTTTGCGAGCCCGAGGTTGTACAGTACTCGCCAGAGTCTGCATTAATGTTTTATTATTTTCGCAACTTTAATCTCGTTCATGTTGCGGCGAGATGTAATCAATTTATTTTCCAGGGTTATCTTTTAATTGGCAAGCTGAAAAATTACATGGCATGGATATTTTCTACAATGCAGAACTGATCTACGGAGTTCGCTCATTAATTACACACCCGATTGCATTCAAACAAGAAATAAGCAAAGAAGATTGCAGAAGACGCGAACTGACCCAAAAATATCCTTTATATTTATCAATGTCAAATTAAAACCTTTCATGAGATTGGCGGACTCCAAACTTGAGTCCTCAACCTTCTTTACAAAAATAGTAAAAACAAAATACATCATTCTATTTCGCTGCTTTTCCGCTTCTTTTCTGCAGGAGCCTCCGGGCTTGATTCATCAATGATGACTTCGGGAGAGTGGCCCTCTGAGCCGCTTCCTCTGCTGCTATCTGAACTTTAGCTGACCGCGGACTCGCTAGGCGAGCTCTCGTCAGCTGAGCTAGATGAAGGAGAGTCAGACTTGGCGGACAGATCTCCACCCCGCTGGGTTGAACCAGCATCATCAGCAACAACCTCGACTTCAACGCCACCTTCTTTCTGTTTTTATTCTTCTTCTTCTTCCTCAACCTCATCAACTACATCCTTCCCTTTGGCAGTCCACCCCATGGCTGCGACCTGCTCCTCTATCTCGGGGAAAAGTTGGAGGAATGGCACGTCATCCACGACCTCCTTTGCAAAGCCGCCATAAACAAACCGCTCAATGACGATCTCGACGCTCTCCTTGACAAAAGGAAGCACGGCGGCCTTGAAATTTTCATTCACAAGGTCGTATGAGACCTGCAGAAAGGCAAAAAACCATTAGAGACAGGTCGTCGTGGACTTCAAAGGGAGACCGCTGCGAACACAAACTTACTTCCAACTCTTCTTTCTGCAAAGCTACTCTTTTCCCTAGCCGCTTATTTCTCTCTTTAAGTGCCTTCATCTCCTCCTAAAGTTGTTCATTTTCTTTAAGCAGGTACCGGGTCAGGCAGCCCAGGAAATGGCTAGTAATGACAATATTCTCAGTAGCCTGCGTGGCCAGGAGAGGTAGCTCGGCAGGTGGAACTTATTTCAGGTCGTGTAGATTGCGCTTCCCATAGAGCGAGGAGATCGCGATGTGTGCATGACAGGTTATCCTTGGACTTCTCCACGATAACAGTGCGGTTAATAGGCAGACATGTTTATTCTTGTTGTGCCAATGGATCATTGGGTTGCTCCGCAGATCTTTTTGGCGGTTTCCAAAACCTCACATCCCGAAGATTTCAGAGGAAGAGTAGTCCGCAATGCGATCGCCTTTGTAACACCCCCTATCCGTCGCATAGAATATAGCAGTAGGTCCGGCCGGTGCCCGACGCCATATACCACAGACAGACCGGGTGGTTACTTAATGGAAACCATCCAACCAATCCAACGTCCTACACAGAGCATTCTAGCGGAATCAGTTTTATAAGTTACAATTAAAAGAACCCAGCACCAAGCATGAATATCCACTAAACACCAAATAGGAATGTAGTACATACATAAGTACAGGCCTTAAGGTCTTACAAAATGGTTTACTTCAAATTACATGTTTTACAAACCACGGCACGCAGGCCGGTCATACATGAATAAAAGCAAGTAAACACTTCAATTAGGCCTTCAAGGGCTGGCTTCGCAATTTGGGCTTTAGCCAGCTATTGACCGCTTGGTCCAGCAGCACCTGCAAGCAACAAACCACCACATGGTGGCAAACAAAAGCAATGGTCAGCAATGCTGACCAAATTATAACGATCCCGCCCCCAATTCGAGGCGGCGATGCTCCTTCCCTACATTTTATTAGCCCAACCAAGTAGTATATAAATTCATTGCATCACAGGAGTTGGCATGCATGGTCACACGCCCCGTGCTCTCAGGGAACATTCTCGGTGATCACAGTCTAAGCCCGTTGACTCACCACCATCCCCAGGACGACAATCTCTCGTGAGCAATTTGGTCTTTTAGGCAGATGTTACGACACTTTAATATCATCAATAGCCTATGTCACGACACTTTAATATCATCGATAGCAAAGACCCCACCTCTATGCCCTCGGCATAAAGTAGGAATGGTTCTACTCAACTCGTTGTTCACTTGCCACGACACTTTAATATCATCGGCAAGAGTTAAGCTTCCCCGAAGCCCGTGAATCGAACGCACAATATTACATAACCCAGTTATGTACAAGTTGGCTCTCAGGCCCACAAGTTTGGCAGAACCACGCATCTGCCCAGTTTTCGGGGTGCACCTTTAGGTTAATCCCCAAGGCTCCCTGTTGCAATCTACCACGTAGAAAACTCGAAAAACTAACAATTGCACGGAGTCTTCTCCGGTATTTATGCAATGCAACATCACCGATATGGACCAACATATCCGGGTAGGCTTCAAACATCATGCCTATGTCCGTTCTCGAATACGGACTCTAAACAACGGGGACTTTACATATCTACCCGAAGGAACGCCTCCATCTCATCGTAAACTCGCGTGAGCGGGCTTCCTATGCAAAGAAGGAGAGCTTCTCATGCTCAAGAAGAGAATCGTTACCCTAGCGTTCTTCCTCAGCGCCATGGAAATGTAAGCGGATAAAAAGCACCGCACTCTCTTTGCCTCCGTAGATCCGAAGTTGGCTCGCGATTTGGAGCTTCGAAGCTCCTCCAATGGCCGGATCTAAGCTTCTTCTTCCTACTTTGCTCTCCTCTCTCTCTTGACTTAGAAAGAGAACCACTCAAAAGAAATGAGGGTTTCAAGGGTCCAATCCTGTGTATATCCCATCACAAACAACCCCCAGCCGTTGGATCCCGAATTAAAGAAATGAACAGCCACGATCCAGATCTCAAATGCTAAAACTGGGCCGAACACGTCCTGCGACACGCCCGTGTCCAGGGCCGTGTCCCCCATTCACCGTCAAAATCGATGCACCTGGAACAACACACGGGCATACATGTCTGTGTTCGACCTGACACGCCCGTGTTCCAACTGACACGGTCGTGTGGTCGGCTGTGTTCCCCCATCGACACAGCCCCAAAAGCAACCTAGGACTCACACGGGCTGGACACGCCCGTGTCCACGCCCGTATCACACCGAACACGCCTGGGCTTCAGGCCGTGTTCACAGTCTCGATACTTCATCGAGCGAAGTTCGTCGACCACATGACACGGCCTTGGACACGCCCGTGTCCTAGGTCGTGTGCCTTGTCTCGACACATCGTCGAGCGAAAATCGTCGACTCCCCTGGCCGATCGTCGACACGGCTCGACACGCCCTGAGACACACCCGTGTCTCAGGCCGCGTTCCCTGCTCGACGATCGTCGACTCCAAATTTCATCGACAACGCGGCAAATCGTCGACTGGAGCCTGACATGCCCTGGGACAGGCCCATGTCCCAGGCCGTGTGCCCCCTGCCAGATTCCATATTTGGCCCAAAACGCCTCCCGTCGCTCTTTTGAGTTTCGGGGCATTACAACTCTCCCCCTCTTAAAAGAATTTCGTCCTCGAATTTTCATAAAGGAAACACAAGTACCAAAATTAAATTGTACCTGAGCGGAACAACTCCGGATACTCCTCAAGCATAGTCTGCTCTCGTTCCCAAGAGAGCTCCTCTCGACCGCAATTGTCCCATCGGACCTTGACCATCCTGATCTCTTAATTTCGTAGCCGCTTGACCTCCGAGTCTTCAATCCGTATGGGCTTGACTTTTTTCGTCAACCCACTATCAATCGGCACTTGATCGACCGCGATCACTTGTATAGGCTCTTGCACCGCCTTATGAAGCACCGAAATATGGAATAGATCATGTAAACCACTAACCTCCACTGAAAGCTTCAACCGATAGGCTGCTTCACCAACTCGCTCCAGAACCTCAAACAGCCAAAGGTACCTCGGGCTTAGCTTTTTCAATCGCCGCACCCACGAGACACCCTTGAACGGCTTGATCTTTAAGTACACCCAGTCGCCCACAGCGAACTCCACGCTCCTGTGCTTGGCATTATAGTACTTCGCTTGCCGGTCCAGAGCGATTTGCAGCCTCTCCCGAATGGTTCGCACCAACGAAGTAGCATTCTCCACTTCTAATCGCTTATACAACTTTTACTCACCTGTTTCTAGCCAAGACAATGGCGTGCGACATCTTCTACAATATAGGGCCTCGAAGGGAGCCATTGGAATACTCACTTGGTAGCTGTTGTTGTACGCAAACTCCACCAAATAAAGATGGTCTTCCCATTGCTTTCCAAAGTCCAAGACACACATGCGGAGCATGTTTTCCATAGTTCTATTGACCCTCTCGGTCTGCCCATCCGTTTGCGGATGAAAGGCTGTGCTGAATTTTAATTTTGTTTCCAACATTTGCTGCACTAGCCTCCAATCATTGGACGTGAACCGCTCATCTCGGTCACTCACGATGCTGGGTGGCACACCGTGAAGCCTTACTATATATCCACATATAGTTTTGCCAACTTCTCCACCGGATCATCCTTCCTATTCGGAATGAAATGCGACACCTTCGTTAGCCGATCTACGACCACCCAAATGGCGTCGTTCCCCTTTTGCGACCTTGGCAAACCGTGCACAAAGTCTATAGAGATGTCGTTGAATTTCAACTCCGGAATAGGCAAGGACTTCAGAAATCCTCCCGGCTTTTGGCACTCCGCCTTCACCAAGGCGCAAGTTTGGTACTTTGCCACATAGAGTACCACATCCTTCTTCAAACCCGGCCACCAAAATAGTTTCCTTACATCGCGATACATCTTCGTGCTCCCCGGGTGAATCGAGTACTTGGTATGATGTGCCTCGTACAATAATTCCACCCGGAAATTGCCCACACTTGGGACGCATAGACGACCGTCTTTCCAAAGCAATCCGTCCTCCACAACGAATTGGTAATTTGACCCATCCAGAGCCTCTACCATGAACTGCTTCATATGGACATCCATATCCAAAGCCTGCCGAATCCGATTAGCCAGGTCATATTAGACTTCAGTCCAATTCAGTACTGCTTCAGCACTTGATTGCTTATCCACACAAACAATCTCCAATGCCTCCAACTCCTGAACCAACCGCTCGTCATGGATCAACAGCCAATTGGCTTGAGCTGGGGCCCGACGACTCAACGCGTCCGCAACCGCATTACCTTTACCAGGCACATAGTGGATCTTGAATGTATAGTCCCCCAGGAACTCCATCCATCTACGCTGCCGAATATACAGATCTTTCTGATCAATCGGATACTTCAGGCTCTTGTGATCGGTGTAGATATCAATCTTTACACCGTACAAATAGTGTCTCCACAACTTCAAGGCAAAAACCACGGCTGCTAACTCCAAGTCATGGACCGGATAATTCCTCTCGTACCCTTTTAGCTGTCTCGAGCCATAAGCTATTATACTTCCATGTTGCAGTAGCACGCAACCAAAACCGCTGCCCGAAGCATCGCTATAAATCTCATAGCCTTCGGTCCCACTCGGCGAACTCAGCACAGGAGCCGTGGTCAACCAACATTTCAACTCCTCAAAAGCTCGCACGCACTCCGGCGTCCAAACGAACTTCTGTTCCTTCCTCGTCAAAGTAGTGAGAGGTAATGCTATCCGCGAGAAGTTCTCTACGAAGCGCCTATAATAGCCGGCAAGCCCCAGAAAGCTCCGAACTTCCGCTACCATAGAAAGCTCAGGCCACTCCTGTATCGCAACAATCTTCGCCGGATCCACTACAATACCATCTCCACTCACTATATGACCGAGGAACGCCACTGAGGATAACCAAAACTCACACTTCGAGAACTTGGCATACAATTGATTCCTCCTTAGCGTCTCCAAAACCAAATGAGGATGCCTGAAGTGATCTTCCTCACTCTGCGAGTACACCAAAATATCGTCGATGAAGGCGATCACAAAATGGTCCAAGTACTCCCTGAAGGTCCTGTTCATCAGATCCATGAACACTGACGGCGCATTAGTCAGCCCAAATGGTATGACCGTAAACTCGTAATGCCGGTATCTCGCACTGAACGCTGTCTTCGGGATATCACTCTCCCTTATTCGCAGCTGATAGTGCTCGGACTTGAGGTCCAACTTTGAGTACACCGTCGACCCGACCAACTGATCAAAAAGATCATCGATCTGGGGGATTGGGTACTTGTTCTTTTCCGTCAACTTGTTGAGCTCCCAATAATCAATACATAGCCTCAATCTTCCGTCCTTCTTCTTAACAAAGAGGACCGACGCTCTCCAAGGCGAAGAACTTGGGCGCACATACCCTTGCTCCAACAACTCTTGTAGTTGAACCTTCAGCTCCGTCATTTCCTTAGGCGCTAGCCGATATGGAGATCGTGACACAGGCTTTGCACCTGGCACTAACTCAATCGTGAAATCTATCTCCCGCTGAGGCGGGGCTCCAAGAAGATCTGCAGGGAACACATCATGGTACTCAACTACCACTGATATACCATCCAATACGGGCTTTGGCTTTGCAACCTCCACTAGTGTAAAGAACAGCTCTGCACCTGCACGAACTGCCTTCACTACTGGAAGAGCAGACATCAATGTCTTGCTCGACCCTTTTAAGCCCGTAAAGGTCGTCTCACGACTTGCTCCCAACTTGACTTCCTTGCTACCGCAATCAATATGGGTCCGCTTCTCCGAGATCCAGTACATGACAAATATAACGTCGAACTCCACCAACGGAAGTAACGACGCTTGCAGATCGAACTCCTTATTCATAATACGAATCTTAACATAGCTGATCCTATCCACGCGCATCGAACACCCATTGGGCAACAACACATCCAACTTATCCTTCGCCATCGAAGAAGGGACTCCGATGCGTGATATAAATCCCTCTAACAAGAAGGAGTGTGAAGCTCCTGTATCGAAGAGTGCTCTTGCCGAATTTTCACAAATAAAAACAAATACTAAACAAGCAGTGGTAAGGTAATATGTGCATAACAAGTATTTAAAGAAATTAACTTGCTATAAATTAAACCATACCTGTCACCATATCCGCCTGTTTGATGGCCTCCTGTTGGACAAGATTATACACCCTTGGTTGGCCCGGAGCATAATGGGACGCGGTCGACTCCACCGCCTTGCCCTTTTCTTCATAAGTTGCTCCCGGCTTTCTTTCGGACTTGGGACGTCCGCTCCGTCACTCACGGGCATAATGCCCCGACTTCCCACATTTGTAACATGTGCCCGGAATCTGACCCGTAGTCGCCCTAGAAGCACCAGCAGAGGGGCTCGACCCGATCTCCTAGCTTTCTTGTTCCATTTCCGGAACACAGACTTTGAGGAGTTCGGCACTCTTAACTCCGACTTCTTATCACCCAAGCTTTTCTTTGCTTGTACATTATTCATGTCCTTCTCCAAGGACCGGGCCGTGTTGACCAAGCTCAAGAACCCTGCATCATCGGCACCGAGAGTAGTAACCTCAACTCATCTCTCAACCCTTCGTAGAATCAATTCGTCTTGCACTCCTTATCTGCTATGGTGGAGCTAGCATATCGAATCAATCGAGTAAACTCGTGGAGATAGTCATCCACGCTATTGTCTCCTTGAACCAACTTCAGGAACTCGTTCTCCAACGCTATCCTCTGCGCCGAAGGGAGGTATCTAGCCAAGAATGGTCTCTAGAACTCCTCCATCGAGACATCAACAAGTTGCCTACCTCTCAATAGATGCAGCTCCAATCCTTCCCACCACAATCTCTCTTCGCCGTCCAGAAAGAACGTAGCAATGGTGGTCATTTGCCACTCCTCCGTCTCCGTTGCTGTCATGACTCTCTTCACCCTTGAGAGCCAGTCTTCAGCTAGAGATGGGGTTCCCAACCCCGAGAATACCGGAGGACTAAAGCTCATGACATGCATGAGCTGTCTCTTGGTTGCCCTCCTTGGCACCAACGTCTCCTCTACTACCAGCTCCACTCTTCTCTGTTCAGCTGCTTGTAGCGGTACCTGCTCCATCGCAGGAGCGGGCTGCTGTATTTGCCTTGCAGGCTGCGCATTCATCATGGCAAGCACTGCTTCGGCCACCAATCGTATGGTCTCAACCGATTGAGGTGTTGTAGGAGCATCATTAGGTGCACTGCTAGCCTCAGAAACTCGACATTCCGACGGCCCAGCACCACTTCTGGTCACCTATAGTGGTACAAAACACCGTTAAGTGACCAAATAAAATTGCAAACAACAATTATAGGAACACACAGGTCTCCCAACACGTGTATTTTCATTCCTAAGTGGACATTCATGGGTTCTTTTACTGTTATAACGATGACGCACACACATGTGCTCACCACCCCTTAAAAAGAATTCGTCCACGAATTCATCTTATGCCTGACCGAAACCAGTAGTCTGATACAAAATTGTAACACCCCCTATCCGTCGCATAACATATAGCAGTAGGTCCGGCCGGGGCCCGACGCCATATACCACAGACAGACCGGGTGGTTACTTAATGGAAACCATCCAACCAATCCAACGTCCTACACAGAGCATTCTATCGGAAGCAGTTTTATAAGTTGCAATTAAAAGAACCCAGCACCAAGCATGAATGTCCACTAAATACCAAATAGTAATGTAGTACATACACAAGTACAAGCCTTAAGGCCTTACAAAATGGTTTACTTCAAATTACATGTTTTACAAACCACGGCACACAGGCCGGTCATACATGAATAAAAGCAAGTAAACACTTCAATTAGGCCTTCAAGGGCCGTCTTCGCAATTTGGGCTTTAGCCCGCTATTGACCGCTAGTCCAGCAGCACCTACAAGCAACAAACCACCGCACGGTGGCAAACAAAAGCAACGGTCAGTAAAGCTGACCAAATTATAACGATACCGCCCCCAATTCGGGGCGGCGATGCTCCTTCCCTGCATTTTATTAGCACAAACAAGCAGTATATAAATTCATTGTATCACAGGCATTGGCACGCATGGCCACACGCCCCGTGCTCTCAGGGCACATTCTCGGTGACCACAGTCTAAGCCCGTTGTCTCACCACCATCCCCAGTATGACAATATCTCGTGAGCAATTTGGTATTTTAGGCAGATGTTACGACACTTTAATATCATCAACAGCCTATGTCACGACACTTTAATATCATCGACAGCAAAGACCCGACCTCTATGCCCTCGGCATAAAGCAGGAACGGTTCCACTCAACCCGTTGCTCACTTGCCACGACACTTTAATATCATCGGCACGAGTTAAGTTTCCCCGATGCCCGTGAATCGAACGCACAATATTACATAACCCAGTTATGTACAAGTTGGCTCCCAGGCCCACAAGTTTGGCAGAACCACACATTTGCCCAGTTTTTCGGGTGCACCTTTGGGTTAATCCCCAAGGATCCCTGTTGCAATCTACCACATAGAAAACTCGAAAAACAAACAATCGCACGGAGTCTTCTCCGGCATTTATGCAATGCAACATCACCGATCCGGACCAACATGTCCGGGTAGGCTTCAAACATCATGCCTATATCCGTTCTCGAATACAGACTCTAAACAACGGGGAGTTTACATATCTACCCGAAGGAACGCCTCCATCTCACCGCAAACTCGCGTGATCGGGCTTCCTATGCAAAGAAGAAGAGCTTCACATGCTCAAGAAGAGAATCGTTACCCTAGCGTTCTTCCTCGGCGCCATGGAAATGTAAGCGGATAAAAAGCACCGCACTATCTTTGCCTCCATAGATCCGAAGTCGGTTCGCGATTTGGAGCTTCGAAGCTCCTCCAATGGCCGGATCTAAGCTTCTTCTTCCACCTGTGCTCTCCTCTCTCTCTTGACTTAGAAAGAGAACCACTCAAAAGAAATGAGTGTTTTAAGGGTCCAATCCCGTGTATATCCCATCAGGAACAACCCCCAGCCGTTGGATCCCGAATTAAAGAAATGAACGGCCATGATCCAGTTCTCAAATGCTAAAACTGGGTCAAACACGGCCTGCGACACGCCCGTTTCCAGGGTCGTGTCCCCCATTCGCCGTCAAAATCGACACGCCTGGAACAACAAACGGGCATCCAACACGCCCATGTTCGACCTGACATGCCCGAGTTCCAACTGACACGGCTGTGTGGTGGGCCGTGTGCCCCCATCGACACAGCCCCGAAAACAACCCGAGACTCACACGGGTATTGGACACGCCCGTGTCCACGCCCGTGTCACACAGAACACGCCTGGGCTTCAGGCCGTGTTCATAGTCTCGACACTTCATCGAGCGAAGTTCATCAACCACACGACACGGCCTTGGACACGCCCATGTCCTAGGCCGTGTGCCTTGTCTCGACACATCGTCGAGCAAACATTGTCGACTCCCCTGACCGATCGTCGACGCGGCTCGACACGCCCTGAGACATGCCCATGTCTCAGGCCGTGTTCACTGCTCGACGATCGTCGACTCCAAATTTCATTGACAACGAGGCCAAATCGTCGACTGGAGCCTGACACGCCCTGGGACACGCTCGTGTCCCATGCCGTGTGCCCCCTGCCAAGTTCCAGATTTGGCACAAAACGCCTCCCGTCGCTCTTTTGAGTTTCGGGGTGTTATAGCCTTCTTCCCTCCTCTTCATCGCGAGCTCTTGTTTTCTTTCCCCCTGGGTTGGAGTCAGTCCGCCAGGAGTTTGAGGCGGATTTGTGGGCACAACCAAGGTCACTGCAAGAAGAAAAGAAGAATCAGTCAACTGCAGGTTGTGGCGGATACAAATATTAGTCCGCAAAGCTTACTTTCTTCGTGAGTTACGCCTCCAAGGCTCTCCAGTAAGGGGATGTAGTGTACAATATCCAGCCTGGCTCCTGCGAGAAACTCAATGATGGAAGACTCCACTGTTTGAAGCCTGACGCTCTTGAAAGCGGTGTCTGCACGCTCCTGCGGGTAGGTGTGCGCGAACCCAAGCTTGCCCTCGAAGACCAAGAATCGTGAAGTCCAATTATGGATCTGGTTCGGCAGACCCATAACCTTCTTCACTCTACAGTAGAAGTATATTACCCCCTTGTATGGGCGGCCTCCAGATAGAGTGATTGAGAGGACTGAGAATATCTTTATAAAGATATTCAAAGAGAAGGCGATCTTCTCAGATCGTAAGTAGGATATGAAGCTATAGATCGCAGCGAGGGTATTGGGCGCGAGCTGGCCCAATACCTTCCCATAGTGCTCAAAAATCTCTGTTATTTCCCATAGCATAGGGAACTTAAATCTGTTGTCGAATTGATCAACGGGCACGGCGATTTGGGTCGCTGTGGAGAAGGTCAACCATTCTTCATCGGTGGGCAGGCGGACAATCATGGGCAAGTACGCCTTATGTTTCTCGGTGAAGGCCTCGAGGTTGGCCTCCGTTAATTTGTATTTTTTGTGCTCGACCGCATGGAAGGCGAGCACGTCATCGATTCTGGCAAACAACATCTTCTTAGGCGGCAAGGTCTTCTGCTTCAAATGCATTCCTGCATAAAAGAGAGAATGAAGACATATTTATAGCAGCAGGGTCTGACAGCTTTTCAGCCAGACTGTGCAATTTGATCCTCTAGTCCGCTAAGCTCGCATCAAATTCAATTTTTCATACATTTAAAAATAAAACATCACCGACACAAGCTTGAGTCCGTTCATTTCGTTGTTGCCAGTTTCCCACATCTACTAAGCATATTTTAAAACATAATATAAGCGGACACAATTTCAGTCCGCTCAGCTCGCAGCATTTTCAAACTACAATTATGCATATTTCAGACCATAGTATAAGCGGACCCAATGTTAATCCACACAGTTTGTCACAATCATGCACAGAACTCAAATCATGCAGAGCACAACATAGAATAAACAAATGCAATTTCACATTCCAAATTAGAATATGTGGATATCACATCAGTCCGCATAGAAGAGCAAGGCATTGTTCAGATCACAGCAGAAAACAAAGAATTGTTCAGACATACAAATTCTACACCAAATAGTTCACAATTTTGCGACCTCAGCGGTCTCTATTTGCAGATCGTGCAGGTCGCTCGGTTCGGTATCTGCACAGATGTGCCGCCTGATCGCTCATTTGAAGAACTTCATCATAAAAATGGTAGATGTGGCGATGCATGGAATTGATAGTTCGATGCAAGTGCGCGGCCTCCCAGTTTACCCGGCTCAAAGGGACTACAGGCTCCATTCCCAGCCTCAGAATCTCGTCTGCGGCGGGCTGGCTACCTAAACATGGAGCCGAAACCTCCGATGGAGCAGCGCGATCTGGCAATAGTGTCCTTTCCACCGACAGCTCGGCAGCCCGCTTCCCTTGTCCTTCTGCGCCATCGCCAATTATTGGCCTTTGTAGAAGCGGGCGTCATCAGCAAACCGCTTCTTCTCCTTGTGAGATTGCTCCCGCGCCCTTGATATATTGGCGACCTGGTCCTTCAGAGCCTTCTCACGCTTTGCCCCCCTCTTTAACTACGCCCGAATTTCATTAATTTCATTTTGAAATTTCTTCTCTAACATGGTCATTTTGTCCACGCCGGACTGCTCATCTCTTGCGGACTCATTAAGTGAGATCGCGTCGGCTGAAGCGTCTGGCGTAGGCATGATCTTGCCGTTCTCAACAGAGCCTGGTGGCGATTTCACTCCTGCAACAAAGAAAGCCAAGTTCATATTCAAATACAGGCCGCGGCGGACTCAAAATGCAGAGATAAAAGTTCACTTTTTGCAAAGGCCACTGCGAGCTGGAGACTATCAAACACAGGCCGCCTTATCCGCTCCAGATCAAAGGTGCTTAACTTCTTCCACCATTCACGATGGACTCTGTTCTCTTCTCAGCCGCCGACCTCGTCGACATGACAATATCTTCAGTTTCGGTGATGATCTTGATTGGCCTTGAATTCCACTGTGGCGACCAGTAAAGCCACTGACGCTTAAAGTATTTTGGTGCCACTTGAAGTTTACCTGCTCGTACCAGCTGTGAAATAGCTCGCATATCCTACGCTTACTTGTCCGCGGCGATCTGATTCGAGGCCGCCTCAACTGACGCCACATGAGCGGCGATCTTCTCCTGCTGCTCGACGAACTTCCTCTTCAGCTCCTCCTGCTCTTCTTCTTCAGCGGCAGATGTAGAGGGGTTGTCGGCTGTCTTAACCCCCAGGATTTCGACATCGGGCCGCAACATCTCTAACAAAGATTAGTTTATGAGGTCAAGCTGCTCAACATCTATAGAATTCAGTTTTTATACAGTTGACAGACTGACCATTGAGAGGGAATTATTTCCCTGGATATCAGCCTCCGGCGTAACAAATCCGCCTTTAGAGATTGCCTTCTCTTGCGGCCTTTGTTGCAAGCTCGCATTCCCAGTCCGCAAGGAGATGATCTTCTCATTCCTTGCCCGTAATTTCTTCTCAACCCGCTCCGCGACGGTGGATTTGTCCCTCTTCCTCTTCTTCTTATCTGAGAGGGCTTCTTTCTCAGTGGAGTCCGCGGCGACCTGCACTAATTTCGACAGGCTCTCGTGGACTATCTCCATATTCACAACAACCAATGCCTATTAAGGCATCTCTTCCTCAACTTCTTCTCCAGTAGGCCGCCTATCTTGATCCAGATCAATGATAGGCTGTTGTCCCAGTGAAGAGACTTCGACTTTGTTACTCATACGGAGCATGTCCGCTGAGTCCTCAGGTTTCTGATTACCAGATGTCTCACGCAGATTCAGCTCCTTGTCCGCCCTCTTTGATGGGTCTACTGAATGAGATGCAGTAGTATCCCTTGTTCCCTCGCACGGAGGATCGTCATCCTGGTGGACTGCGGCAACAGGTTTCTTACTCTGAGAGCTCTCTCTAGTAGAGCGGACATGCTCTCCTCTCCTCACCACTTTCTTGGTCTTCATCGGTGACCTTGGTTTCTCATCTTTGGAAGTGAGGTTGTTGAAGAACGTGCCAAGTATCGCCATTCCGGACTACAAAGTGGAGACTGCAATGGGTGAGAAACAACCAATGGTGTTTGTAACATTTGCCAAATCAAGAACCTTCAGCGATATTTATAGCGCTGACAGCATTAAAGAGGTTTGCGGAATCAGCGGTTAAGCCAACATTTTCGAAGTTTCCAGAAACTTTAAAATGTGCGGGGATTATGTTAACCCCAAAGTCCACAACATGTCCAAGGTCCCAAGCACATTTGCGGTGGACTTGGTTTGCCAGTCCGCCAAGATCAGCAAAGCATCGACATGCAGCAAGTCCCAGGATTGATCCTCTTCGGCTGCGGACTCGGTGCTCAGTCCACCCAGCTCGGCATGCCCAAGGAGATCAGCTCCCAGGATTGATCCTCTTCAGGTGGACTCAAAGATCAGTCCGCCCAGGCCGCGACCCTTAGGCAGGATCGTGCCTCGCAGTAGAAGATGGAAGCATCAGCCCGCGAGCCCAGTTCACCCCATTTGTGCGGACTGGCATGCCTTTTGTTTTTGCTTCCCGTCACCACTGCCCGGTTCTCCTGTACCCCGGGAATCCGGTTATTTTAGCCCTACCCGTTTGGCCAGTCCCCCTAGCCTATAAATCGGGGGAAGTGGTGTACCCAAAGCACACTGACTCGACCCCTGGAACCTACCTGTTGAAGGCTGTGGACTCGAATCTCAGGCTTTGCGGTCTCCAGCTTGCTCTGCACTTGTTCTTTTCCTTCAATCAACCCTATAATCAATCCCATTTTCAATCAAAGGAAAGCTCGTCGCAAGAGAGGCATTCAGGCCGTGACGGGTGAAGTCTGGTGTTGTCGTTGCTCACGGCTCTGCTGTTTTCTTTATCTCGTTCGCTCAGTAGATTGCTACTTGTAGTTTCCTTTTCCCTTCCATTCCCCGATGCTCGAACCATTAGTTGGTGGTGCTCAACTCCCTTTCTCTTTTCGTGTAACAACATTATACACTTCAAGTTAATTTCGGAATTGGTTCTGCACACTCTTTAGCTGCTGGCTACTACATCTTTGAAGGATAAATCTGTAACACCCCAAAAATTAGTTAGTCGTAACAGTCTAGAAGTCGACCTGAGCTCGACAGAAATCGTCGAGCTGAGCTCGATGAAAAGCGTCGAGCAGAGCTCGATGAAAAGCGTCGAGTAGAGCTCGGCGAAAAGCGTCCAGCTGAGCTCGAAGAAAATCATCCAACTGAGCTCAACAAAATGTTCTGTATAGCTCGACGAAAATGGTTGTTATGTGTTATGGCCCGTTCGACGAACTCAGACCCTGTTCGACGAATTATCCATTGTTCGATGATTTGCGTTCGACGAACATGACTCCTTTCGAGAAATTGTCGAAGTAAGATGTCGCCGAAGTAGGGACTCATATCAGGTTGCTGTTGTGTGGACACTGAGCGATGATTGACTTTGTCAACTCAAACCCGAGCAATTACTTTGTTTTGATGGGAAGAAATCTTGTGTCTTGGGTAAAACCCGAGGCCTTATCTGTAGAGGAATGGGAATGAAGAAATCATTATTTTCTTTTCTCTCTCTCTCTTCCTTGCTTCTCGAGTTCTAGAGCAGAGAACTCTGAAAGATATGGTACCTAAACACCTAGAGGGGGGGGGGTGAATAGGTGACCTAAACCTTTTTCAAACTTTGTTGGCAGCACAACAGTTATTCCACAGAATTCTACAGCTAACAGCAATTACAGTTAATTCACAGCACAGCACAGCACAGCAGACACACTAATTTATAGTGGTTCCCCAATCTTTGGGTACATCCACTTTCCCCCTTCGCCTATCTAGCAGTGTACTAGATTCGGCCAACCTTCTCCACTATCTCAGAACCCAACTAGGTTCCTACACCTCAGGCCCAAAGCCTTACACTCAGCCACAAAGGCCTACACTCAGCCACCCAGGCCTACACTCAGCCAATTAAGGCCTACACTCAGAGTTCTTCAACTCCTACACTCAGGCAACCAAGCCCTACCCTCAGCCTTTATAATATAGGCTTACAATTCTCTCAGATCCAATGGATCCTACAAGTTAAAATAGAAATACAATAGCTATCTCTACAACTCAGAAAATAAGAGACTAGTTGAGAGTTTCTTGAAGAGTTCTTGGAAGAACTCAGCTAGATCCAAACTGACTTAGCTTCCTTCAAAGCTTCTTGAGTTAGAACTGAATTAGTCTGAATCTTCTGCAGTTGATCCTTGACCTCTGCTTCTTGAGATCCAGATGATTATGAATCCTTCTTCTCAGCCTTAGTTCCAAAGACTGAATTCTTGATTGGAGCTCTCTCTCTCCAACTTCTTAGATCTGCAGTTGGACTGCCAGATCTTCTTGTGTTGATCCTCTGTGTATCACTTTCCTGATTACTTGAAGAATCTGATCAACCACTTTAAGTATTCTTGACAACTACTTGTAACAACAACAATCAATCAGATTCTGTAAACTATGGGTGCCTATTTATAGGCTTCCTTCATGGTAACCGGCTGGTCCGGTTCATAACAGACTTCTGATTTCTCTGACAGTTGCTGTAGACCGGCTGGATCGGCAGCTGTCATGTCAACCAGTCACTTCTTGAAATTCTCTAACTGTCAGATAGTGTCGAGACTTTCTGTTCTTAAGTGTCGACACTTATAGACTAAGTGTCGACACATGTTGTGTAAGTGTCGACACAAGTCTACAAGGTGTCGACACAATTCCCTGTATGTCTCGACACAAATTCTTCTGCATGTGTCGACACTGAAATTGAGTGTCGACACAAGTACTTGTTCTTCATTCTTTAACTGTATTCTTCTGAGTGTCGACACATGTTCTTTGTGTCGACACATCTACATGTGTTGAAACTGTCAAGTGTCGACACTGCTTCTTGGTGTCGACACAAGTCTTCAATCTTGTTTCTTCAGCTGAGTGTCGACACATTCCCTTAGTGTCGACACTTGTACTTAGAATATTTTGTAAACTTTTTTGTTCTTTGCTAAGTGTCGACACAGCTCCTTGTGTCGACACTTTCTTCAAGTGTAGAGTCTTCAACTAAGTGTCGACACATTGTGCTGGGTGTCGACACTTTCTTCAAGTGTTGACTCTTCTGGTTGTGTGTCGACACATTGTGCTGAGTGTCGACACATACTTCAAGTGTTGACTCCTTTGTGTGTGTGTCGACACATTGTGTTGAGTGTCGACATATTCTTCATATGTTGACTCTGCTGTTTGAGTGTCGACACATTGTGTTGAGTGTCGACACTTGTCCTCAGTCTCTGCAGAATTTTGCTGAGTGTCGACACAACTCCAAGTGTCGACACTTTCTGGTGTAGACACAGCTCTTCTGAGTGTCGACACTTCTGCTAAGTGTCGACACAGCTTTTCTGCATTCTTCTTCACTGAGTGTCGACACTGCTCCTTGTGTCGACACTTTCTGTCTGGTGTCGACTCTTCTTCCCAAGTGTCGACACAATTACTCCAAGTGTCGACACTGCTTGTCTGGGTGTCGACACAAGCTTTCTCAAGTGTCGACACTTTCCCTCTGGGTGTCGACACATGGACTTAGAAACTTTTAGCTTCAGTCCAGTGTATACCTAACCTGCACAAGTAACTCAAACAAACATCAAATACATTATGATGTATATCATTGAGTTAGGTGAGGCTTCTTCAAATCAGGTACATTTGACCAATGTACCCAACAATCTCCCCCTATTTGGAGAAGTCATAACCCTTAGTCAATGATATACACCACTCATAATTAAAAATTAGAGAATGATGTAAAGCAAGTATATATCAACAGAGTAAACTTAAACATGTAATAAAGCACACATGTATACTCATTCAGCATTTCATAACAAACAAGAATTAGACACATTCTACTGAACAACCATGAAATATATTTATCAAAAACTGTTCAAACATTGTGTTTAATACATTGTCAATGATTTACAAAAATGTTTGGATGTAACAGTTTACAACATTCTTCAGTCTAATCTTAGTCTAATTCTGATCAGGTTCTTTTATGACTATGCCTTTCCCAGCTTGTACTTTGGCCTTTACAGCAGCAGCAGCAGCAGGCTCAGCATCAGCAGTCTTCTTCCCTTTGGAGTCCTTCTTCTTAAGTTCTTCAGCCTTGATTTTCTGCCTTTCAAAATAATGATAGGGCTTAGGAAAGTACTTGCTAGGCTCCACAGCTGTAGGAGGTAGCTTTCCTAACTTAGCCTTCCTTCTATGCTGGATAATGGCTTCCTGCCTAATCTCATGCTTCCTCCATTCTGCTTCTGAGAACCATTTGTTCCTCTCATGTGCATTGTCCTTGGCTGCTTTCCAGGCTGTGAGAATGATGTTCCTAGAAGTAGGGCTCCACTGTTCAAAGTCTGGTTTTTGCTCAGCCAGTTCCCTGAACTTCTTCTTTGACAGCCTTGTCTCTTCTTCTTTGTCCATAGCCTCTTGCATAGCTGCTGTAATAGGTTGAACAACCTTTTCCAGAACAACATTGGACTTTCCAGCAGTTGGGCTATACATTGTGCTGACTTCTGCATGAACCATGTCAAAATCTGGAGGTGGATAGATCACCTGAGCTACTTCCTGTTGCTCACCTCCAAGATATGCACTTTGAATACCAGATTCAGCTACATTATCATCATCACACAGGGGAGGATAGCCCAGTGTAGCTCTGATGGAGTTAGATATCCATTTGGCATGGTCAGAGCTAGCTTTGACTAACACCCTCTCCCCCTTTATGACTTCTTGTTCGACATGATCTCTTACATCATCCTTTTGGAATCTAATCTAACTGTCCAAGTACCTGATTCCTTCCTTAAAATAAGGTCTAAGCTTAGTAAGCTGTTCAGAAATGACCTTCTGTGAATCTTTAATGGCAGTCTTGACAGCAGCAATTTCTTCCTGAAATACTTTATCAAATTCAGCTTTGGCAGCAGCAGATGATGTTGAAGGTTCAGCAGACTTACTCTTCAGTTCAGTGACTATTGCATTGTGGGATGCAGTCAAATTATCATTCATTCTTAGTTGATTCTCCAGCACATAGCCTTGCTTTAGTGCTATATCATCTACTTGAGTCTTAATTTGTTCTTGATGTTTAGCCAGGAATACCACTGCATTTCCACCTTTGTGGAAGCATTCATTAATTTCTTTCTTATTCAGATTCATCTCAAACCTGATTGACTTGATGTCTTGAGCTAAGTCAAATTGTAAAGATTTTTGGCCCTCATCAATATATTTTTCTATGGCCCTCCTGTGCTCATCCAGCTTAACTTGCATTGCTACCATTAATCCACTATAATCAGTTGATGGAGCTTGTTGGACTAGAGAGTGTTGAGCAACAGTTTGTAGAGCCTTCTTGTAGCTCTGACTCCTTCTTTTGAATACAAAGAATTTCTTCTTTTTAGCTTGTTCAGTCTCATCATCCTCAGACTCTGAAGTAGTTGCTATATTCACCCTATCCTTAGGGCTTGAGGGTTTGTCATCTTGCACATCAAGTGCTTTCTCACTTTCCTTCCTAATAGGTTCTTCTTGAACTTCCAAGATCTCCCCCTCAACAGCAGCACTCTGCTCTTCATCAGCAGCAGTCTTGTCCATGTCAAAATCCTCTTGATCTAGATTCAGAAAGAGGTCTTCCATTGTGTATTCAGGAGGTGACTGAGCAGGAGATGTACTGGGTTCATCAACTACTTTATCAGGAACTGTTTGCACACCAGCAGATGTGTCTGGGAGAACAACATCTGATTCTTGAGTTGCTTGCTGAGTTTGCTGATGGACATCAGACAAATCAGAATCTATTATAGAAAAATCTAAAGTATTGAGGTCAAAAAGTACCTCTTGGATGATTATTGTAGCTTGCTCACTCTCCAGTGTAGAGGGTTGTTCTACAGCTGGAGGCTCCCCCTGGATTTCAGCTGGCTCTTGAGGAGCAGGAGACTTCTCTGCATCCACATCTATTGGACTATCAGGAGTGAAAACAACATGTTCTTCACTACCTGAGCTGCTGGAGGACTCCTGAGTCACAGCAGCTATCTTCCTCTTCTTCTTTGGAGGGGAATCCTTCTTAGAGACTTGCTTCTCTGGAGTAGGAACTTCCTGAGATAGTACTCTTTCCCACCTGGAAAATATCCTTTGGTCCATCCTTCTCATGTGATTGATTTTAGTAGCAGCAGCATTACTCATTACCTCTGGTATTGTACCAGCCAGGTAGAGACTAAGTATTCTGCCCAGATTGGGCTTCTTCAGACTCTCCTTAATTTTGTCAAACACAACCATTGACCAGTCTGTTTTTAGGTTGAAGATGATTCTGGTCATAACACTGAACATGGAGGCTGACACCCTGTCATGCCCTTCAGTCTTACTGAGTATTACTTTACCCACAATTTCTGACAAGAATTTTCCTTGAGTATTCATTCCTCTCCTGTTGAATACTGATCCTATCTTTAGCTTAGGATCTAGTCCACACCAGGTAAGTGCTTCCCTGGTCTTAGATGTTGTCACTTCCTCTTCTTCCTGAACTTTAGGTAGCTGAAGTACCTTTCTCAGAGATTTGGGTGAAATCTTGACCTTGGTGCCATGCACCCTTGATTTGATTCTGTAGCCTGAGTCATCTACAGACGCTCCCGTTAGGAATTCAAGAACTTCCTTCTTCCATATTTTAGTTGGTTCAGAAACCAAGTACTTCAATCCTGAATCGGTGACTAGGGTTACCACCGATTTTATTTCTTGATCGCCATCGTCGAATGCGCCACGAACCAGTTCATAGCCTTCATTGACGTTCTCTTCGAGCTTGGGAGCCATTAGGGTTTGGAGAATTAGTCTTTAGAAGAGAGAAATGTCGACACAGTAGTTTGGTCTCGAAACTCTGAAAGCGTGTCGACACACAAAGACAGAATCCTATTTATACCTTTCTGGTTTGAAGACGAACAGGCGGGATGGATTACTCAAGATGTGTCGACACTGGCAATAAGTGTCGACACTGACTTATAATGTCTTGACACTCATGTGTCGACACAAGTTTAGTCAACAGATTTTATGTGTCGACACTTGGTTAAGTGTCGACACCACACTACTCGACATGTAGTCGAGACTTTACTTAGAAAATTCTGAGTAAAACTTAAGTGTCGACACCTTATTGAATGTGTCGACACCAACTCGACATGTGTCGACACTAACATTCTGAAGTGTCGACACCAACTTCCTAGATGTGTCGACACCATTTTCCTGAAGTGTCGACACTTACTATTCTGTGTCGACATAGACTTGTCTATGTGTCGACACCTTTTTACTTAGCCAATTTTTGGTTCTGTAAACTTAGTCTAAGTTTATCATACCTAGTTCAATTTTGAACCTATTGAACTTAGCTTCTTCTAAGGGCTTAGTAAACATATCAGCTATCTGATTATCAGTTTTAACATATTCAAGTGCAATATCATTTCTTTCTACATGCTCCCTAAGAAAGTGATATTTAATCTCAATATGTTTAGTTCTACTATGTGATACAGGATTGTTAGCTATTGAAATAGCACTTGTAGAATCACAGTAAAGTGGAGTTCTACTTACCTGAAATCCATAGTCTTCTAGCTGATGTTGAATCCACAGAAGTTGAGCACAGCAACTTCCTGCAGCTACATATTCTGACACAGCTGTGGAAATAGCCACACTGGTTTGCTTCTTACTGCTCCATGAAATAAGTCTTCCACCTAGGAATTGACAGGATCCAGTAGTGCTCTTTCTATCTTCTTTGCATCCTGCAAAGTCTGCATCTGAATAGCCTGTTAGATCAAAATCTCCATTCCTAGGGTACCAGAGGCCTAGATAGGGAGTGCCCTTTAGATATCTCAAGATTCTCTTGACTGCAGTCAAGTGAGACTCTTTAGGGCAGGCTTGATACCTGGCACAAACACATGTAGCATACATAATGTCAGGCCTACTTGCAGTCAAGTATAGTAGGGAGCCAACTATCCCTCTATATAAGGTTTCATCTACAGGTTTCCCTGCATCATCCTTGCTCAGAGACATACTTGACCCCATAGGAGTCTTCATGGTACTGGATGAATCCATACCATACTTCCTTATGAGTTCTAGGGTGAACTTGGACTGACATATGGATAGACCACTTCCAGTCTGTTTAACTTGGAGACCCAAGAAAAACTTCAGTTCTCCCATACTACTCATCTCAAATTGACTTTGCATAAGCTTTGCAAACTTTTTGCAAATGCTACTTTCAGTAGACCCAAATATAATGTCATCTACATATATTTGGACAAGTATGACTTTGCCTCTAGATTCCCTAAGGAATAGAGTCTTATCTATTTTCCCCCTTGTGAACTTGTTCTCAATGAGGAAACTAGATAGGGTTTCATACCAAGCTCTAGGTGCTTGTTTTAACCCATATAATGCTTTCCTAAGTCTATAGACATAATGAGGTAGAGTTGGATCAACAAAACCTGCAGGCTGCTCCACATAGACTTCTTCTTTCAAATTACCATTTAGGAATGTTGACTTCACATCCATTTGGTATACCTTGAATCCTTGATAGGTTGCATAGGCCAAGAACATCCTTATGGCTTCCAGTCTGGCTACTGGAGCAAAGGTTTGATCAAAATCAATACCTTCTTCTTGCCTATATCCTTTTGCAACCAGTCTTGCTTTATTCTTAATGATGACTCCTTGTTCATCTAACTTATTCCTATAGATCCACTTTGTTCCTATCACATTGTGATCTTTAGGTTTAGGAACCAAGTCCCAAACCATGCACCTTTTGAACTGATTAAGTTCTTCCTGCATTGCTTCAGTCCACTGTGGATCTTGTATAGCTTCTTCAAATTTCTTTGGTTCTATTTGAGACAGAAAACTTGAATATACTACAGCATTCTGATTTCTGCTCCTTGTCTGAACACCTTGTCTTGGATCTCCAATAATCAGCTCTACTGGATGATCTCTTAGATGCCTGTTGGCTGGAGGCATCCTTACTTCTGGTTGAACTACTTCAGCATCTTCATCAACCTGAGTTCCTTGTACTTCTTCAGCTCCTTGTACATGTAGTTCTCCCCCTGGACATAAGCCATCTCCTTCTACTTGCTGTCTTGCAGCAGGTACATCTTCTATGGTTAGCTTGTCCATCTTCTTAGTAAGACCTGTGGGACTGCATACATTGCTAGACAACTCATTGTTAATTAGTTGTGTCTCATCAAAAACTACATGCACAGACTCCTCTACAACTTGTGTAGTCAAGTTGTAGACTCTATAAGCCTTACTATTATTGTTGTACCCAACAAACACTCCCTCTTGGGACTTGGCAGCAAACTTAGTTAGGTAAGACTTTCCATTGTTAAGTATGAAGCATTTGCAACCAAAAATCCTGAAATAGGATAGATTTGGTTTCCTGCCTTTCACAACCTCATAGGGGGTCTTGTTTAACCTTTTAGTGATGGTAGCCCTATTTATCACATGGCATGCAGTGTTAACTGCTTTAGCCCAGAAATACTCTGGCAGTGATGAATCACTTAATAGGGTTCTACCAGCCTCTATCAAGGTCCTATTTTTCCTTTCAGCAATGCCATTTTGCTGAGGTGTTCTAGGTGAAGAGAATTCTTGAAATATCCCATAGTCTTCACACAGTTTTGTCATGCTTTCAGACTGAAACTCAGTACCATGGTCACTTCTAATTTTGACCACTGTATAGTTCAATTCATTCTGAATTTGCTTAACAAAGCTATGGAAGACATTATGTGTTTCAGATTTCTGCTTTAAGAAGAACACCCAGGAAAACCTTGAGTAGTCATCAACAACTACAAAGGTATAGACCTTCCTACCTAAGCTGTGAACTGGCATTGGACCAAATAGATCCATATGCAAGAGGTATAAACACCTCACAGCATCTTTGTTGTCTAAGCTTCTAAAGGTGGATTTAGTCTGCTTGCCCTTTTGACAAGCTGAGCAAATGCCATCTTTGACACACTTAACTTGAGGACCATTCCTCACTAACTCTTTGCTAAAGAGTTTGCTAATAGTCTTGTAGTTAAGATGAGCTAGCCTCTTGTGCCACTTGACACAATGAGAGACTGTCTCATCAGCTACAAGACAAACAGGAGAACCATTGTTCTCAATCATAATGTCTAAGCAGTAGACATTCCTCTTTCTATATCCTGTCAAAATGATCTCTTGATCACTTGACCTCTTGATATGACAACCATTTTTAACAAATGAGATGTCATACCCTACATCACTTAACTGACTTATACTAATGAGGTTGTGTTTCAACCCTTTAACATAAGCCACTTGAGTAATGGTAACAAGGTTTGAAGAGATGTTACCAAACCCTTTGATGATTCCTTTTTCAGAACCACCAAAGGTCACTTTAGGACCATTTTTGATTGGAATGTAATCCTTCAGTAGTCCCCTTATTCCAGTCATATGTCTGGAACATCCACTATCCAAGTACCATGTTGGGGTATGGCCACTTGGATTCACCTGCAAAACAAATTAATGAACCTTAGAACCCAAAGTAAACTTGGGTCCTTGGTGATTGTTAGTTTGCAACTTAACAAAGCTACCTGTTGGCTTTCCACCAGGTAACTTGCTACTCAACTTGGCACTGGCATTGTGCCAACAATCCAAGGCAAAGTGGCCAACCTTGCCACAACACCAGCATTCAAACTTGTTGTACCTTTGCTTAGGTACAGACTTGGCTGTCTTGACTACAGCAGGCTTATTGAATGTTGGGGCTTTGCCCTTGGACTTGGACTGATCCTGAGCAGTCCTAGCTGGTTTAATAAAACCCAATCCAGCCTTTCCTTTATGATGAACAAATTCATCAATCAAGTGTAGCACTGATTTAGGTTTTGAAAACCTAGCAACTAGCTCTCTTTCCTTCTGAAGATTGATCTCCAGTCTCTTAATTTGATCATTTTTATAAGTGATAGTTCCCATCTGAATCACAGTAATGTGTTTCAGCCTGGCTACCTCATTGAGCTTTTGATCAAATTTCTTCTCAAAATCTGTTGCAGCAGCCTTGAGATCAGCAATCTCCTTAGCCTGACTTTTGACTAGGGTCTTGCTTTTCTTATAGGCTTGCAACAGTATTTTGTATTCATCTAAGAGCTGATGAATATCTCCCTCAGATTCAGAAACACTTCCATCACTTGATGAAGATGAATCTGACTCTGAACTAGAACTAGAATCTGAACTTTGAGTTGGACTTTGTACCTGACTAGGTCCTGGCTGCTCCAGGATTTTGGTACTTTCAGTCAATGCCATCAGTCCTTGGCACTGACACTCTTCTTGTTCATAGATTGATTCCATGATTTGCATAAACTCTTCTTCTTCTTCAGCAAATAGCCCTATGTAGGCTTCAGCATCTGTCTCAGTATCTGAAGAAGAAATGTCTGAAAGAGTCTTCTCATTCTTTGCAACAAAAGACTTCTCCTTCTTTCCTTTGAAGTGAGTCTTCTTTTTGTCACTGGATTCTTTTCTTCTCTCAGGACAATCTGCAATAACATGACCCTGTCTATTGCAGCAGTAACACACTATCTTAGACCCAGTTGCCTTGCTAGTCTTTGTCTTTTTCTTGTCCTTCTTTGAAGGCTTCTTCTCCTGATACTGGACTTCTTTCCCTTTGGAAAATGAAGGTCTGGACCTCCACTGTTTCTTCTTCAGGAATTTCTGAAAGTGTCTGGTGAATGCAGCAAAGTCTTCATCACTTTCACTGCTTGTAGACTTTGTGCTAATAGACTCATCTGATTCTGATTCAACTACCTCTGGAGGAGGGGTTGATGACTTAGTCCTGCCCTTTCTAGGTACTTCTGACTTGAAGGCAACAGTCCTTTCCCTGTGCTCAGTCCTTGTTGATTTTTCTTCCTCTTTTCTCACTGACAGCTGCATCTCATAAGACAACAACTTCCCAAACAGTGTGGGAGGAGGAATTTCTCCCAACTTTGCCATTTCTCTAATGACACAGATCTTAGTGTCCCAATCTTTGGTTAGGGACCTCAAGAACTTATCATTCAATTCATAGTTAGTGAACTCTCTTCCATAGGACATGAGTTCATTAACAATTCTATAGAACTTCTTGTAGCATTCAGTGATGCTATCTCCTCTTCCTTGCCTAAAGCTCTCATACTCTTGATTAAGCAAGGACTTTCTATCTTGCCTAACTTCTTCAGAACCTTCCATATAGACAATGAGGGTATCCCACATTTCTTTTGCTGTTTTACAGTGAATTAGGTTCTGAAAAGTTGCATCATCAATGGCACTTACTATAATGTTTTGTGCCCTTTTGTCCATAGTGGCTAGGACAATTTCATCCTTGGTCATCTCAGAGAAATCCTTTGGAGTCCTCTGATTTGCATCCAGTACTGAAATCTTCATTGGCACATAAGGCCCTTCCTTAACTGTGATGTAGATTCTTGGGTCTGAGGCCTCCATAAATAGCCTAACCCTTTCTTTCCAGATTCCAAAAATCTCCTTCCTGCATATGGGTAACTTCATGGAACCCAACTCTTTGTGATTCTCATAAGAACCCATGTTTCTTGAAGTTCTTGAATTTCTTGAATCTGTTTTCTGACTTAGACTGTTTCTGCCAAACAGGATCTCCTTAGACTGTTAGTCCTTATTTTGAGGAACCTCGCTCTGATACCACTTGAAAGATATGGTACCTAAACACCTAGAGGGGGGGGGGGGGGTGAATAGGTGACCTAAACCTTTTTCAAACTTTGTTGGCAGCACAACAGTTATTCCACAGAATTCTACAGCTAACAGCAATTACAGTTAATTCACAGCACAGAACAGCACAGCAGACACACTAATTTATAGTGGTTCCCCAATCTTTGGGTACATCCACTTTCCCCCTTCGCCTATCTAGCAGTGTACTAGATTCGGCCAACCTTCTCCACTATCTCAGAACCCAACTAGGTTCCTACACCTCAGGCCCAAAGCCTTACACTCAGCCACAAAGGCCTACACTCAGCCACCCAGGCCTACACTCAGCCAATTAAGGCCTATACTCAGAGTTCTTCAACTCCTACACTCAGGCAACCAAGCCCTACCGTCAGCCTTTATAATATAGGCTTACAATTCTCTCAGATCCAATGGATCCTACAAGTTAAAATAGAAATACAATAGCTATCTCTACAACTCAGAAAATAAGAGAGGAGTTGAGAGTTTCTTGAAGAGTTCTTGGAAGAACTCAGCTAGATCCAAACTGACTTAGCTTCCTTCAAAGCTTCTTGAGTTAGAACTGAATTAGTCTGAATCTTCTGCAGTTGATCCTTGACCTCTGCTTCTTGAGATCCAGATGATTCTGAATCCTTCTTCTCAGCCTTAGTTCCAAAGACTGAATTCTTGATTGGAGCTCTCTCTCTCTCCAACTTCTTAGATCTGCAGTTGGACTGCCAGATCTTCTTGTGTTGATCCTCTGTGTATCACTTTCCTGATTACTTGAAGAATCTGATCAACCACTTTAAGTATTCTTGACAACTACTTGTAACAACAACAATCAATCAGATTCTGTAAACTATGGGTGCCTATTTATAGGCTTCCTTCATGGTAACCGGCTGGTCCGGTTCATAACAGACTTCTGATTTCTCTGACAGTTGCTGTAGACCGGCTGGATCGGCAGCTGTCATGTCAACCAGTCACTTCTTGAAATTCTCTAACTGTCAGATAGTGTCGAGACTTTCTGTTCTTAAGTGTCGACACTTATAGACTAAGTGTCGACACATGTTGTGTAAGTGTCGACACAAGTCTACAAGGTGTCGACACAATTCCCTGTATGTCTCGACACAAATTCTTCTGCATGTGTCGACACTGAAATTGAGTGTCGACACAAGTACTTGTTCTTCATTCTTTAACTGTATTCTTCTGAGTGTCGACACATGTTCTTTGTGTCGACACATCTACATGTGTTGAAACTGTCAAGTGTCGACACTGCTTCTTGGTGTCGACACAAGTCTTCAATCTTGTTTCTTCAGCTGAGTGTCGACACATTCCCTTAGTGTCGACACTTGTACTTAGAATATTTTGTAAACTTTTCTGTTCTTTGCTAAGTGTCGACACAGCTCCTTGTGTCGACACTTTCTTCAAGTGTAGAGTCTTCAACTAAGTGTCGACACATTGTGCTGGGTGTCGACACTTTCTTCAAGTGTTGACTCTTCTGGTTGTGTGTCGACACATTGTGCTGAGTGTCGACACATACTTCAAGTGTTGACTCCTTTGTGTGTGTGTCGACACATTGTGTTGAGTGTCGACACATTCTTCATATGTTGACTCTGCTGTTTGAGTGTCGACACATTGTGTTGAGTGTCGACACTTGTCCTCAGTCTTTGTAGAATTTTCCTGAGTGTCGACACAACTCCAAGTGTCGACACTTTCTGGTGTAGACACAGCTCTTCTGAGTGTCGACACTTCTGCTAAGTGTCGACACAACTTTTCTGCATTCTTCTTCACTGAGTGTCGACACTGCTCCTTGTGTCGACACTTTCTGTCTGGTGTCGACTCTTCTTCCCAGGTGTCGACACAATTACTCCAAGTGTCGACACTGCTTGTCTGGGTGTCGACACAAGCTTTCTCAAGTGTCGACACTTTCCCTCTGGGTGTCGACACATGGACTTAGAAACTTTTAGCTTCAGTCCAGTGTATACCTAACCTGCACAAGTAACTCAAACAAACATCAAATACATTATGATGTATATCATTGAGTTAGGTGAGGCTTCTTCAAATCAGGTACATTTGACCAATGTACCCAACAAACTCTCAGCTAGTACTAGGGTTTGGGTGGGACTTGTTAAGTTGCTCGAGAAGATCTTGTGGCTGGAATCAAGAGAAGAAGCTAGAATTGCGTTGGGGAAAGTGAGGCGATCATTTCCATCTGCATAGAAAAGCTTTGTCATGGCTCCGAAGAAAACTCCAAAGGTAACGATCTTTTTCCTTAGACATGTGAAGTCCTTAATTTGGCATTTGTATGGATTTCCCCTACCAAAAGTTGGAATGTTGAGGGATTTCTGTTTGGTTGATTCTTATCCCAAAGAAGTTTTGCATATAGATCCAAAAATGTGTAGTACGGAATAGCCATACTGTGTGAAGCCCATCTGGATAGGTTGTTCTGGATTGGTGATGTTTTATTTTTCTCACCGGAGAAGACTCTGTGTATAAACGAGTATTTTGTGGGGTCGCTGGGTTGTGCCTGTGAAGTTGACTAACAGGAAGTACTATAGTGGAATTCCAGGAAACTACCCTCGATATTCGTGTGTTGTATGCTATGAAAGTCTAGTGTTTCTAGCACTGCAGGTGGCTGCAGGGTTTTCGGGATAGTTTGTCCTGATATGGTTTGGGCTGGGTACAGAAAGGTATTCTTTCGCAAACGCTCGGTGATAGTGGTTGTCGCTAGCGATAGCTCCTAGCTAACATGTGATTGTGAAGCAAGTCCTCCGGGGACGTTGTGGCTATTATAAGCTATGCGCACTTAAATGCCAGTGTGCCGAACGGACAATGGGAAGCCATCCCACGTCAGTCTAGACATTAAACTAGCGATTTAAGCAACGAGCAAGGGCTGAACTGTATCCTCATTATTGTTGTCTAACTTGAGTGCCTAAGTTATTGCCTTCGTTAGGATCACATAACGAGAGTCTTGGGTTGTTCACCATCAAGAGTAAAGTCTCCAGTCGGAGGCCGTGGAGCATGATGAGTCCAATTTTTATAGGGTTTTTCGGACTCATGTGGGCTGGTTTTCTCACTCGTGCACTGCATTTAAACCAGATATCAGTTATATTTGCATCGTTCGGTCATGGATCATTTTGTGCACTGTTCTGGCCCGCGGGTGTGCAATTGCGCATTCTAATATTGGGGGTATGCACATGGTGCTCCGCATGGTTCTTTCCTACTATTTTCTTTGCTATATTTTTGTTGATGGGAGCTTGTGCCCCAGTTTTGGTTTTGTTGTGCTGGTGGTGCGTTTTTCGCAAAGACAGGAATTCTGTTTTCAGGGAAACGCAAGGTCGTGCATTTTAATCGTGCATGGTTTGAGTCCGATCGTGCGTTATATTCTGCTGGTAGATTGTCGAATTGAGCTCTACCAATTTCGTCGAGCTGAGTTCGACGAATTTTGTCGAGCTGAGTTCGACGAATTTCGTCGAGCTGAGTTCGATGATTCTAACGCACGGTTGACGCACGGTTTCATCATAACCATGCGCGAAGGAAACACACGGTTTTCCTGTAGCTTTCTAGTTTGTTCCAGTCTGTGGTTGATCATGCAATTTGTTTACGAACGGGAGGAAGCGCCCGTGCTCCAGTAAAATGCATGGTTTTCCTGTGTGTCCCGGCATTCCAATTTTCTGTCGCAACCAGTGCGATTTCCTTCACGCACGGGCGGAATCGTCTGTGCATGAAGGAAACACACGGGTCAATCCCTCTCCTTCCGTAGGCTTGCTGAAAAAGTTAATATCGCGCGGATTGCGCACGGTCATGCGGCAAACTGTGCGTGCCTATTTTTCTGACCTGCTTCTATTTAAAGCACATATTTCTTCTTCTTGGGGAGAGCACCATTCTAGTCTGTCCCAACTGCCATTTTCTGCTCTTTTGAGCGGGGAAACTTTCCCTTAGCCGTTATTTTCTCTCTCCTCCTTGGAGAGTTGATCCGGCCACCATTTCTACTCCAAGAGCTTGCAACTTCTTCATCTCCGACCACCGTAATCATCTCTAAGCTCCAAGCTCCATGTCAAACTCAAAGGTTGCTACATCCATGATGTTCTCTAGTTAGAACCAACCAGCGATTATTCACGAAGAAGACGAGACTTTCGAAGGAAGTGACAACCCTTTTCGGTTCCTGGACGTCAACCGTAGACCAATTTCGGACAAGGACCGACAACCCTTGAATCCGGCTGTGAATCGTAGAGAGACTTCGTGCATTTGGTTGTTTCTCTTCCTCTTTACCGATAGTATATCTTTTTCTGCATACTTGGGTGTTGGATTGATGTGTGCGAACATTGATAGCTTGAATATTTCAGCATGTCTGAGTGTTGATACATTTTAGTTCTGGATATTGCTGTTGAACTTCAGATTTTCTCCTGTTCAAGTTGTGATTATGTCGTTCTAGCGATTGTTAGAAGCGTGCTTTGCGAAGAGGTGGTGGCGACCCTCATTAGCTCTTCCATCTTCTGTATTAATAACTTGAGTAATTCACCAAAGAGACGCGGTGACGGTAACCCGCAATAGTTTTCTTATTGTTGTTAACTTAGTAATCCAAACCAAAACCCCTTTTGTTTATGCTAACGCTTGCAATCACCTTTTCAATAGCAAAATCACACTCCCAACTTGCACTCCTCGAGAAATCGATATACGAGGATTCAACTCCTCAACATTATCACCTGACAGCGATTGGTACACTTGCCGGGAACGCATCAAGTTTTTGGCGCCGTTGCCGGGGAGTGCGACCGTTGTGTATTTTTCTTTTAAAAAACAAAAACTTTGCAAGTGCTGTTGGTATTTTTGAAAGAATTTTATTTATGTAGTATGATAGATCCCAACTCAGGTGAAAGGGTTAAAGTTCGTATGATTGAGCTAGAAACTGCACGTGCGAGGCGAACTTTCCTGCGTGCTGCTGCTGCTGAAGAAGGAATGGAGAATAATGGCCTAGGAGGAAATGGCCAAGGAGATCCGGTTGTCGCTGGCCAAGAGGAGGTCCAGCCACGCGTTAGGACAATGCGTGATTTCACTACCCCGACTGCAGGAAGTGTTTACCCTAGCTTCAGGCCGACCATCATAAACAACCACTTTGAGATAAAACCTGCCATCCTGAATATGATCAGGAATAATACGCAGTTCTCGGGATTTCCGAGTGAGGACCCGCAACTCCATCTAGCGGAGTTCTCGGAGATTTGTGGCACATTCCGGTATGCTGGAATTTCTTACTACGTTGTGAAGTTGTGGTTGTTCCTGTTCTCACTGAGGGACAAGGCAAAGACCTGGTTGCATATTGCTCTAGGCACCGCAACTACTTGTGAGGTGTCCTCTATGTTCTTGGCAAAGTTCCACCCGGTGGATAAGATCAAGAATGATCGGAGGTATATTGCAACCTTCCGGCAACTAGATCATGAGATGTTATCTGAAGCGTGGGAGAGATTTTCAGAACTGCAGCGTCGATGCCCAGAGCACAACTGTGAGTCGTGGAATCTAGATGAAATATTTTATTTTGGGATTGAGCCTAATTTCAGGGCAATGATTGACGCAGTTGCTGGTGGCACGATAATGAACTTATCTCCGGAAGAGGCATTGAGGCTACTTCGAGATACCGCATCCCATAGCACTTATTGGACTACCGGGAGAAATGCCCCTAGAGGGGCGAGGACTTTGTTTTAAGTTAAAGGTATGGTGCAGCAATCGGAGGCGATCCATCACACTTTAGATGGAAGGAATATGTTGACCATATCGACCCCTCCTCCAGCTCGGTATACAGACATATCTTGTCAGGGTTGTGGTAACCCTAGCAATCATGCCTACGAGAGCACCGCTGGAGAAAGCATTCCTGAGCCGTCAGGTATAATGTCTGATGAAAATGTGAATTTTATAAATAGTCAAAATCGCAATGTTTCTTTAATAATGTTTATAACCCCAATGTGAGAAATCATCCCAATTTCTCATGGAATCAGAATGCACCCAGTCAAAGATGGCCGGAAGGCAAGCATCAATTTGATGCTCAAGCCTCTAGTAGCCAGCCGCGACTGCCACATACAGGTTATAATCCGAACGTGGAAGGTTCACGCAAAAGTGCGCTGGATGAAATGATGGAGAAGTTTGTTGAGATGGCCCAATCAAATATGGCTACTCAAACTACGTCCATGAGGAACTTGGAGACATAGCTGGGGTAATTATCCCAAGTGTTCTCTGAGCGTACTCGCGGAACCCTCCCAAGTGATACGGAGAACAATCTCCGTGAGCAAGGGAAGAGTGTTGGGGATGCGGAGGAGTGCGATCATAATGAATTGGCCATCAAATGTGAGATCAATGTGATAGAGACAATAGCTCTATATGATTCTGGATCATCCTGCAACATTCTTGCTTTGTAAGATGTGGAAAAATTAAATTTAAGTATCGAATCTGATGTCCAGAAATCTCTAGTACTAGCGGATGGATCGGTAGTTAATACTGATGGTGAGATCAAAGATGTGGAAGTAATTATGAATGGGGCTGTTGTGGTCTCTGACTTTCAAGTTTTAGGACCTATGGGTAACACGTCAAAACCCATCTCAGGACTCCCATTCCTGAAAGACAGTGAAGCTACTTTGCAATTCAATGTGAGTGGTGTCACTTTGGCTCCTAAAGTCAATCTGACTCTACCATCTTCACCTCCCCATATTAGTTCAAATGAACATGCAAAATTTTTGCAATTAAATGATTCGTTATCTAACGACGTGTCTAGTGCTGCTAAGACAAGTTTTCCACTGAAGGAATGCGAGCGGGTTAAGAAAGTGATCGAACATCTGACGGTAGCTGAGGGAGTGATAGAGACAGAGTCACTTAACGTGAAGCAAGATTCCGTTGAGAAGAAACATGAGCTGAGCACGTTTGTTGATAGCATGCAGAAAAGTAAATTGAAATCTTCTATTTGTTCTAACAAAGTTTGTAATACAATTAAAAATGTAACTTGGGCTGATCTTTCACCTGCTGCGGGTGAGGAAAGGATGCCCCCAGATGCGAAAGATAAACATGCTGCTGAATTGGTAGGTGTGATCATACCAGCCTTGTGATCCCCTTCTGTTGATCTGAAACGAAAGGAGCTGCTCCTGCACAAGGCGCAGAATTTTGCCCGCTGGAATGAGAAGGACAAGGTTAGGGGCACGGGAGACTCGTCTTCCCCGGGCCCTAAAGCCTTCGCCTCGTCCTCATCTCACATGGCTGGGGGGGATCTATCACAAATCAGCGTTCGGCTGAGGAGTGATGTATCTCCGGGGTTTTCCTTTGCTGCTTTTTATAGTTTCATTTACTGCTTACTGCTTTGTGTGTTTGTCGACATTTTTCATTATGTTTTGAACTTATTCCCTAAAATAATATTTATATAACTGCTTATACAGGTATTTGGTCAACCTTAAGGATGGTAAAGAAAAGGGCTTATGGGAGACAACCCAATTTTTCCACTTTTAATTTGCTCAATTTGCTACTGTTATTATATGCTTTTATTATGCGTGGTTGGAGATATTCTCTTATGCAGGTGGAGTTCGTTTGGGCCATGGACTGATTGCTAAAATTAACGCCAATCTTCTGGTATTCTCATTTGCTGAGCATGGGGTAACCTCCTTCCTCACCCTTTATTTTTCTATTTTTATTGCAAATAATGGTTAAAATGTTTAGTATATGTGTGGTGGGGGAAAATTTCGCGAGTTACCTTTGCACATGCACTTGCATACCCAAGAGTGTTTTCATTTTCAGTTTTTATTTTATCATGACATCTTTGTGCACCTACAACGCATGAGAGCGCACTTAAGTACGCGCTCGACCCAAGTTTAATTTATTTATTTTGTGTTAACTTTAAAATAGTGGAGCTGGCTTATGATTTTAGGATAGAGTAGTGTGAAACTCGTGCAGTGCTCCTAATCGAGTATTCATGGTGTGTAGAAATAGTATATATATTTAATTTTTCTTTGTGCT
The DNA here is from genome assembly GCA_039583875.1 of Platanthera guangdongensis. Lineage (NCBI taxonomy): Eukaryota > Viridiplantae > Streptophyta > Magnoliopsida > Asparagales > Orchidaceae > Platanthera > Platanthera guangdongensis. The sequence goes on along the minus strand of CM077166.1, from coordinate 60,133,841 downwards.
CATAGATTTATGCTTTTCTGCTTTTGTAAATAATGTTTATGAAAGAATTAGTTCCTAAACACCTAGAGGGGGGTGAATAGGTGTAATTTTTCTTTTGCTTTAAAGATAGACAATCTGTTCTGAAATTTAAACAGCAATTGCTACTTCTATAGCTTTCAGCACAACAATCACAGAAACAATCATTCAAATAGTGCACACAGTATTTATAGTGGTTCCCCAAGGTCTGGGTACATCGAATTTCCCCCTTCGCCTATCTAGCAGTGTACTAGATTCGGCATAACTTCTGCACTTCACCTCAGTTCCTCAGATCTTACTGCAGCTCAGAACCCAAACCAGGTTTCTACAACTCAGAGTGTCCCCACTCATACAACTCAGGCAAACAGCCCTACCTCAGCGTTCACCAAGGCCTACACTCAGAGAACACAGTCTCCTACAACCCAGGCACAAAGCCCTACCTCAATCCTCAACAAGACCTACACTCAGAGATCTAAATCTCCTACACTCAGCCTTTATAAAATAGGCTTACAGCTCAGATCTATACAAGATCCTACAGAAAATAATGTTTACAAAATAATTAACCACAACCCAGATAGAGAGAGAAGGGTTGGCTGGCTTCTTGATGAGTTCTTGGAAGAACTTGGCAGAGATCAACCTCTCTTAGCTTTCTTCAAAGCTTCTTGAATCTAAACTCAGTAGGGTTGAATCTTCTGTGAAGTTGATCTTCAATCAGCTTCTGACTTAAGATTCAGATCTTAATCTGAATCTTTCTTGGCAGCCTGGTTCAGCAACTGCACTTCTTAGATGGAGCTCTCTCTCTCCAACTTCTTCTAGATCTTCTCTCGAAAATCTTCTATATAATTACTTCTCTCTTAGTTGTTGTTAGTTGGTTGTGATTGATCATCTCTTTCTATTGAAGGAGAAATCCTTTACATAGTATTCCTTCATGGTAATCGGCTGATCCGGTTTCTAACAACCTTCTGATAGCTTTGACAGTTGTAGTTGACCGGTTTGAAATGGAAGCTGTCAAGTCATCCAGACACTTCTTGAAAATATTGTCTCTATCTGAAAATGTCGAGACTGATCTTCATTATTTCTCGACATAAATCGACTAAGTGTCGAAACAAGTGGACTAAGTGTTGACACTAGCCTTGATGGTGTCGACATAACTCCTTGTGTTGTTGTAACAGCTTCTCGACACCGCTTCTTTAGAATGTGTCGACACTGGTAGAGTGTGTCGACACAAACACTTTTTCACTTTAACTTTGTTGAAACTTGCAGTGTGTCGCCACATCTTCATTGTGTCGACACAAGTACTTCTTTACTTTAACTTTGTTGAAACTTGATGTGTGTCGACACAAGTCTTGTGTGTCGACACAGTTGATGTTGACAAATACTTCAATGTGTCGACACAGCCTCCTAGTTTCGACACATTTGATGTCGACTAAGCTTCTCTGGGTGTCGACACTGCCTCTAAGTGTCGACACGATTTATGTCGACTATTCTTCACAGTGTGTCGACACTGCTGTATGTGTCGACACATTTCTTCTGGTGTCGACTCTGTCTTTCCTGGTGTCGAGACAATTTACTCCAAGTGTCGACACAGCTTTTCTCTAGTGTCGACACAAGTCTTCATAAGTGTCGACACTGCCTTTCCAGGTGTCGACACATGGACTTAGAAATTTTTCTGCATTTCCTGCAATTACTTAACCTGCACATATAAACTCAAAATACATCAAATACACCTTGATGTATATCATTGAGCACGGTGAGGCTTCTTCAAATCTAGTACATATTTTCCAATGTACCCAACAATCTCCCACTATTTGGAGAAGTCATAACCCTTAGTCAATGATATACACTATTCTCAACAAATACACATTTTGATGTATAAAAATATTATAAGACAGGGTAAATACTAAACAAAACATGTATAAACAATCTTCACAGAATAATAATGTAATAGATTGAACATTAAACATTGTTTTGTTACAACTTACAATAGTTTCATGAACAAAAGTTTACATAGATGTTTAACACTAAAGATTACAAAATGTAAACTCAAGTAATTCTATTCTAAGGTTGCTCTGGTTCTTTGATGACAATGCCCTTGCCAGACTGAATCTTGGCCTGAACTGGAACATCTGTGTCATCAACTGGCTTCTTGCCCTTTTGATCTTTCTTTTTCAGCTCTTCAGCCCTTATCTTTTGTCTTTCAAAATAATGATAAGGCTTAGGGAAATACTTGCTAGGCTCCTGTGCATTAGGAGGTAGCTTCCCAAGTTTAGCCTTTCTTTTGTACTGAACAATAGCCTCTTGTCTGGCTTCATGCTTTCTCCACTCTTGTTCAGAATACCATTTACCCCTTTCTAGAATATTGTCCTTTGCAGCTTTCCAAGTAGTAAGTATAATATTTTTAGAAGTTGGGCTCCACTGCTCAAAATCTTGCTTTAATTCAACTTGTTCTCTAAATCTCTTCTTGGACAAAAGAGTTTCTTGCTCTTTGGACAAAACTTCCTCAGGCACTGGCTTATCTAATTTTTCTAGAATAATATTCTTATTACCCTCAGGAGGGTTGTACATAGATTGTACTTCTTAATGAATCATGTCAAAATCTGCAGGAGGATAGATCACCTAAGCAACTTCATCTTGTTCTCCTCCAAAATATGCATGATTCATTACAGATTCAGCTACATTGCCATCATCACATAGGGGTGGATATCCAAGTGTGGCTCTCATGCTATTGGAAATCCATTTAGCATGGTCAGATCCAGCTTTAACTAGTACTCTCTCCCCATTTATGACTTCTCTCTCAATATGATCCCTGAGATAATCTTTCTGAAATCTGATCTGTTCATCTAGAAAATTAACTCCATCCTTATAAAAACCTTTTAACTTCAGTAGCAGTCCAGAAATAGTCTGTTGAGAATCTATAATAGCAGTTTTTACAGCAGCTATTCCTTCTTGGAAGTCCTTATCAAACTTTTCCTTATCAAACTCTGGCTTGACTGTAGACTTATCAGCAGGCTGGGATGTTGCAACTTTTTTCAATTCTGTAACAATGACATTATGAGAGGCAGTCAGATTATCATTCATTATGAGCTGATTTTCCAGAACATATCCTTGTTTTACAGCCATGTCATCTACTTGTGTTTTGATCTTTTCTTAGTGAGTGGCAAGGTAAACCACTGCATTGCCCCCTTTGTGGAAACAGTCAGTCATTTCCTTCTTATTTTGATTCACCTCAAATCTTATAGATTTTATATCTGTGGCCAAGGAGAATTGGAGATATTTGTGATTTTCATCTATATACTTCTCCATTGCTACCCTTTGCTCATCCAACTTTACTTGCATGGAGACTAACAAAGTACTGTAATCAATTGATGGGGCAGGCTGTGGAGCCATAGTTTGCAGTGCTTTCTTGTAGCTCTAGCTTCTTCTTTTGAAGACCATGAGCTTCCTTTTCTTTGCTTGAACCTCAGCAACATCTTCAGAATATGAGGTACTAGCTATGTCAACTCTATCTTTAGGAGTAGGAGGCAATTCTTGTGCAGTATTAGGCAGCTCCCCCTGAATCCTTTGCTCCTCAATTTCTGTTCTAATTTGCTCCTTCGCAGTCATTGTATTCCCCTCCTGAGTTTCTACATGCTCTCCCTCAAAAATAGTTTTCTCCCCCTCAAAATCAACTTTCTCCCCCTGCGTCTCTTGCTCCATAGCAATGAATAACTCATCTAGGGTATACTCTTGTTGATAAGGCACAGGAGAGTTTCTTATTTCTGGAGTATCAGCAGCAATAGATGTATCTTTCATGATCACATCTTGTGCTTGACTATGTAATTGTGTTGGCTATTCAATATCAATCAAAGATTCATTTAATACTTCATCCTCAATATGGAAAATTGATTGATTAACTTCATGTATTACCTCAAGTATTGTTTGAGTAGCCATTTCACTGTCCAAGTGAGTTGGCTCTTCCACAGGTTGAGGCTCCCCCTAAAGTGGATCCAGGTGGATGGGGCTAGCAGATGGTTGGTCCCCCTGCCTCTGTGCATCTTCAGTTCTCACTGGTAACTGTCTAGCATTCTCAGCCTCTTCCTCATCAGAACTAAAAACTACTTGCTCCTCTGAACTACTGGAGGATTCAGGAGCCATTATGGCTTTCTTCTTCTTCTTCTTCTGTGGAGGTGTTGCCTTCTCTGGAGTAGGCATGTCCTTAGTTAACACCCTATCCCATCTTGAGATAATTCTGATATCCATCCTCATCATATGGTTAATTTTACAACCAGCAGCTTGGTTCATGACCTCTGGAATAGTTCCAGCTAGGTACAGACTCATAATTCTACCCAGATTGGGCTTCTACAGACTTTCCTTAATCTTCTCAAACATCACTGCTGACCAATCAGTTTTTAGTTTAAAGATAATTCTTGTCATTAAGCTGAACATGTGAGCTGATACCCTATCATGCCCACCTGGCTTGCACAGAATCACCTTTCCTAATACTTCAGATAAGAACTTTCCTTGCATATTCATTCCTCTTATGTTAAAGACTGAGCCAATCTTCATGGTTGAATCTAGTCCACACCATTGCAGTGCATCTCTATTCTTAGATGTAGGTACATCTTCCTCTTCTTTAGTTCTTGGAGATGTAGAACTTTTCTTAGACTCTTCTGAGTGAGTTTTACTTTTACTCCATGGACTATGGTTTTAATCTTGAGTCCAGTCTCATCAAGTGTATCTGCACCAAAGAATTCGAGTACTTCCTTCTTCCAAATCTTGGTTGGCTCTGAAACTAGAACTTCCAACCCATTCGCTGCAATTAGGGTTACGACCTCCTTAATCTCTGGTTCCGCATGGTCAAATGCATTGCGAACTAGCTCATATCCCTCATTGACGTTCTCCTCGAGTTTTGGCGCCATTAGGGTTTAGAGAAATCTTGAATTTAGTTGAGAGAGACGTCGACATAAAGTTTTGGTCTCGAAACTATTGAGAGCGTGTCGACAAACAATGGTGAAGACCTATTTATACCTTTCTAAAAATGAAGGTGAAAGGGCGCGTCATAATACTCTAAATTTGTCGAAACTGTTGAAAAGTGTCGACACTTACTTCTAATGTAACGTCCTGAATCGCTCTAGGCCCCTAGTATGTGTTTTTGAGTCAGGAGGGTTGACTCGAGTGCTGGAAAATGCAGGGAATTGGACTGCACATGAGGAGGTGTAGAGAAATCAGTGTTGTGAGGGGACACGGGTAGAGACACGGGCATGTCCCTACCCTTGTGCGTGTGTGTGTCGAGCTGAACTCGACAAGGCATGTCGAGATTGGCGAGCTGTGTCGACACCATGTGACACAGGTAGTGACACGGGCGTGTCCCTACCCATGTGTGTCGAGTTACACTCGATAGGGCATGTCGAGACTGGCAAGCTGTGTCGACACCATGTTTCACGGGTAGCGACACGGTTGTGTGCCTACCCGTGTGTGTCGAGTTACACTCAACAGGGCGTGTCGAGACTAACGATCTGTGTCGACACCTTGTGACACGGGTAGAGACACGGGCGTGTCCCTACCCATGTGTGTCTAGTTACACTCAACGAGTCGTGTCGAGATCGATGAACTTCGTGTCGAGATCGACGAATTATATGACACGGGTAGAGACACGGGCGTGTCTCTACCCGTGTTCCATGTATGATGAGTTGAGTTCGTCGAGATGCAACCCGAGAAGGACACGGCCAAGGACACGGCCAGGGCACACGGCCATATCATATGGACACGGGTCGGGATACGGGCGTGTCCCTACCCGTGTCAACTATTGAACCGACATGGAAACTGTCGTTGCCGCTTCGCCCAGGCAGGACACGGGTAAGGACACGAACGTGTCCCTACCTGTGTCACTTTTCATATATAAGGGGGAGAGAAAACCCTAGCCGTTTTCATGCTCATTTCATCCAATATTTCCTGTGAGAACTCCAGGTGAGAGGAAAAACTGCTGGAGCAAGTTCTACCGGAGGAGATCCGCCGCCGCCATGAAAGAGAAGATGCCGCCGAGGAGAACTACTCGATCCATGGGCGGAAATGGTGGTACCGCTAGAAACGATGTGAGTTTCCTACCATCTCCCTTGGTGCTAGATCTATAGTTATTTTCCTAGGAGAGACATCGGCTCAAGAGAGTCTTGATGGAGAGAAGAAGTCTTCTAGGTTTGGCCATGCTAGGACTTGTGTTCTAGGTTTTAGATCTCTTCAACCACGCCTTTCTTTAATGTGATGATAAGGGATGGTTTCGTGAAGGGTATTGGCCTCATGAGGTTGAATAAGAGTGGAGGAAATTTTGGAATGATTTGGGAAGATCGCATTAAGGAGGAAGATGAACCGATGTCGTTCATTCCGCCTTAAGATGCGTGCAGAATCTGTATTTTGCATGCAACGAACTTCGTGGCCAATTTTAAGTATGATATGGCCAGATCTGGGCTTTCAGTTAAACACTGAACTTGAAGCCCTTGCAAATACCTTTCCAACGAATGGTTGCATGACTTCATGCGAAGTCTGTAGCCATGGGAAAGTCTAAACGAAAATGTTGTTCAACAAATCCTGCATGCAGAAATCGTGTTCTGTACGCAGCGGACTTCAAGTCCGATTTCAAATAGGATAATATCAAATCTGGGTTGAGGTCTGAATATGAGAGTTGTAGACCACTGAAAAACCTTTCCATCGTGCAGTTACACGTCTTCACCAGATTCATGTAGCTTCGGGAATCTCCGTTCGAATTTGCTGTCCAGATTCAACCTGCACCTAAATTCTGGGCTTAATGGAAAATGGATTTTGATTCGGTGGAATTAATAATGCAAGATACTTGGCGTGGATGAATGATTAATCATTTGTTGCATGATTGATGTAGCTTATTAATCAGATTTCATATTATCAAATTGAGAAACAATCTTATTTAAACGAATTGAATTGGTAGGAATTGAAAGATTGATAATTGTGCACTTCATGTTTATATTATGACATTATCAAATGAAAAGTGTGATAGATCTTTATATGCGCATCATGTTTATATTCCATTGTCATCATTTGGAAAGTCATATAGATGAATAGATTATGGTCATGGATATGTTTGATTAATGAAATGAGTCTTGTAGTCCAATACTTAGAGCGTCGTCTCCCTACGGGTAGTATTGTGAAGGGATGTATGTGCGGTGTTGACCGCCACTTATTTTGGTTGTGTTGAGATAAGGTGTGGATGGATGGTTGGGTTGTGTCCTCATGTGTACTTCCGAGGCCCCTTCCATGTTATGTTGATGTGGTATTTGCATGTGGTATGAGTCGACACGCGGTGTCGTAATCCTGGGTTAAAGATAGTGTGGCAGCTCTACGGGCTCGCCAGTCATCACACCGACGGGAGTTGGCAGTTAGACTTGGTCGGTTTGGGCTGTGTCCTCGGTGTTTACGTCCCGAGGCCCCTCCGGCCATATGAACAGTTGGGCTGTGTCCTCGTGCTTTCTTCTGAGTCCCCTTCCGGGTCACGCAAGGCCAGTTCGGGCTGTGTTCTTGGTGCACATCTACCCAAGACCCCGCTGGGCCATAGTATGCATGGGCTCCGCTGTTGTGTTCTTAGCATTGAGGCATACGGAGGCCTAGGTGAAGTAGTGTGGATACCCACCTAGTAGTAGAAGTGCTCGTTCTACTATCACTGCCTGGCCACGGCGGCTGATGTCAAGCAGGTTAGCTACCTGCTTGAAAAGTGGGAACTATAGTCTGTGTCGACATAGCAATTGCATGTGCGTGCATGGGTGAGTCATTGCATAGCATTCATAGCATTTCATAACATTGCACAACAAGATCCTCATCGTTTAAGTTTGTATGGGCACTCTTATACGATGAGTTACCTTTATGTAACCCGACCCTTAACTTATAAGTTTGTATGAGCATTCTTATAAGTTAAGTTACTTACATGCTGTAAGTTTCCTTACACCTGCTGTTATATGATGTTAGCTTGTAGAACTGCTAGATTATACATTATACTCAAGTACCTTGCCACCTGCTTATATTCCTTTACTTGCATAATTATTATATATGGTACTCTTGTTCCTTTTCCCCGCCCGGTGCCGAGGAGTCGCCGGGAGAGCGGATGTGAAACCACTTAGTCGTTTCGACTAACGGTTGCTACGTCTTCCTTTTTAGGAGGTCACGCCGCAGGTAGAGGAGCCGCAGACTACGCAGTAGGACAGCCAGGCCAGGACAATAGGGCCTGAGGTGACGGTGTCGTCGATACCGTCGGTTACTGATGTTAGTATTTTGACTACTCTGATGTAGCCCGTTTGGGCAATGATTAGCTGTATTCTGATATATTGTAGAAGCATGTTTAGCTTCTCATTATTGATGTATTTGGACATATATACTTAGTGTGGATTTTGACTTCTCTTGCTTATTTATTTGGTTGTGTTGGCATGATATATTGATATTGTTGTAGCCGGCGGAATAGGCGTCTTGTGGTACAGGTTAGCCCGTGTGCTAATGCTACCGCAAGGCGACTGTTCCGGGCATAAGACTCCCTCTTCGTACCGTATTTTAGGATCCGGGAGGGGGGGGGGTCTTACAAATGGTATCAGTTTGCCACAATCCTCAACTAAGAAGTCATTCAGCAACGGTGGCACCCCCGTTTGGTTAGTCAGTTTGAGGACAAACTGACTTAGCGGAAGCAGTGGTGTTCTCATATGTAATTCACATTACGTTTGTCCAACTTTGACCTTAAGTTTAGACAACCTGACCTCAAATTTGTCGTGTATGAGTAGGTCCCACTGCATGTTGAGCTGATGGGGGGGGGGGGGGGTACTCCTACTCCTCCCATACCCACTCAATTCCAACAGTCTGAGTTGGGGCAGACGCTCACCGCCATTCTTGATGCTTTTAAGGCACAGCAGGCTCCGGTGCAACAACAGGCCCCGGGCTCCAACTGGCTGAGCACCTTCTGGGCTCTATCCCCTCCCGTCTACCTTGAGATGGAGTCAGCCGTACGTACAGAGGAATGGCTAGACACGGTACAGGAGTTGTTGGCTGGTATCCGTTGCCCGGCCAACATGGCAGTGACATTGGCAGTGTCCGTCTTGGACTTCCATGCGAAGAGGTGGTGGAAGTCCCTCATGGGCTCTACCTTCCAAGGCCGGATCTACACAGAGATAAGTTGGAGTGAATTCTCAGGTGTTTTCTTATAGCACTTTATCCCTACATCGGCCCGAGATGAGCTTGAGCAGAGGTTCCTTCTACTAAAGCAGGGATCAAAGTTGGTTACGGAATACCAGCGGGAATTCCAGCATCTCGCAAGGTTTGCGGATTCTTACGAGTTGGATGACAGAGGTTGTGTCAAGCGCTTCTAAAAAGGGCTGCGAAATCCCCTAAGGCAGTCCCTTTTGTTTATAGCGGATGGTAGCTTGGCGGAGATCATTGATATGGCAAAAAGGTTGGAGGCGGACCATCTGGGATGTAGTAAGAGGCCTGCGGAGGACGTGATGGAAGCTGGCCCAAGCAATAGAAGGAGGAGGGACTTTAGAGGAGGAAGAGGTTATCAAAGAGGTGGAGGGCGTGTCCACCGAAACTATAGGGTGGAGCATCCGATTCCGCAGCCGCCTGCGTTGCCTCCACCACCACAGCCTCAGCAATTTCAACAACCTGAAGGGCATCGTGGGCTGGTGTTCTTCGAATGCAACTAGCCGGGTCACATCCAACGTTTCTGCACGCAGCTATATGGGAACGTCCCTCCTGCTCTCCCTCCTGCTCTCCCTCCTGCTCTCCCTCCAGCAGCCCGACGAGGTCGGGGATACATGCGTGGTCGAGGACGAGGACCCCGGGGAGGTAACCCGGGCACTGCTAGGGATCAGGTGTACACGATCGACATGGCACAGGAACGAAACCCACAAGATGTGATTGAAGGTATGATTTAATTAATTAACATATTTTCATGGTCTAACTTGAATTGATTAAGACTTACTAGACACCTAGCAATAAGCTTTGGTTGTTGGTACTTAGGCACCGTGATTATTGGCGGGAAGATGGCCTATACGTTGTTCGATACCGGTGCCTCACACTCTTTTGTGTCCGAGGATTTCATAAAAGACATGGAGGGTGTACAGTACTTCTCTGGTATAGCCCGACGTGTACACCTTCCGGATGGCTCGGAGATGATTGCAACCGCCAAGTGCGAGTTGGAGTTATTTATTGATGGGAAGGCCTTCGATACGCCGGCCATGGTTCTGAGAATGCCGGAGTTTGACATCATTTTGGGCATGGCATGGCTGGACTGGCACTTCGCGAGGATCGACTGCGCGGAGAAGCGGATCTATTTGAGATATGGAGACTCTGACGTCATCTTCCAAGGTATTGGCTTCGCGCCTCGCATGATGTTATCTTCCGTTCAGGTTGTAAAAGCTCATATGAAGGGGGACGAGGTCTTCATGATCTGGTTCGAGTTGAAGGAAGAAGCGTTGAAATTAAAGGATGTACGGGTTGTGCGGGATTTTCCCGAGGTATTTCCTGAGAAGCTACCAGGATTGCCCCCTCATAGAGAGGTTGACTTCCAGATCAATCTAGTACCAGGTGCCAAGCCTGTATCCAAGGCTCCGTACAGAATGGCCCCGAAAGAACTCGCGGAGTTTAGAGTACAATTGCAAGAACTGGTGTAGTCAGGGTTCGTTCACCCCAGTTCATCACCCTGGGGAGCCCCTGTGCTATTCGTGAAGAAGAAGGATGGAACCCTGCGTTTGTGCATAGATTATCGCGAACTCAATCGGTTGACGGTGCGGAACACTTATCCGCTACCTCGGATCGTCGAGTTGTTCGATCAGCTAGTGGGAGCACATTGGTTCTCTAAATTGGATTTGCGCTCTGGATACTATCAGTTGAGGATACAAGAAGGGGACATTCAGAAAACGGCCTTCAGTTCGAGATATGGTATGTCTGAGTTCACAGTAATGTCGTTTGTGCTCACAAATGGCCCTTCGGCCTTCATGAGCCTGATGAACAAGGTGTTTGAACCGTATTTGGACATCTTCGTCATTGTTTTCATCGACGACATCTTAGTGTACTCGAAGACGGAGGAGGAGCATGTCGAGTAACTGACCTTGGTTTTGAAGAAATTGAAGGAGCACGCCTTGTACGCCAAGTTTAGCAAGTGTGAATTCTGGCTTAAGGAGGTTGCCTTCTTGGTGCATGTGATCAGTGGAGCAGGATTAGCAGTGGATCCAGCAAAGGTGCAAGCCGTGAAGGAGTGGTCGCCTTTGAAGTCAGCGGCCGATGTGAGGAGTTTTCTTGGACTTGCCGGGTACTACCGCAAGTTCGTGAAAGGATTTTCCAAGATTGCCCTTCCTCTTACTCCTTGACGAAGAAGGGTGTGCCATTTGAGTGGACACCACAATGTGAAGCAGCATTCCAAGAGCTGAAGGATAGGCTTACCTCCTCCCCCATCCTTGCACTTCCATCTGGGAAGGAAGGATTTCAGGTTTACACTGACGCGTCGTATCAATGGATTGGACCGGTACTGATGCAGCACGGGCAAGTGATCGCTTATTCTTCAAGGCAGTTAAAGAAACATAAAATCAATTACCCGGTCCATGATTTGGAATTGGGAGCAGTGGTGTTCGCTTTGAAGGTCTGGAGGAATTATCTATATGGCATCCATTGCGAGATCTTTTTCGATCACAAAAACTTGAAGTATGTCCACACTCAGAAGGAGTTGAACCTGAGACAACGGCGGTGGTTGGAATTTTTATGCGACTATGAGTTCACCATGAACTACCAACCCGGGAAAGCGAACTCGCTAGCCGATGCCTTGAGTAGAAAAGCGTCAGGCTCTAGCCCAGAGTCTCGGTGGATGAGTATGGAGTTGGCTCGGATGATCGAGGAGATGGAAATTACTCTAGTATTCAAGGTTCCTTCGACAGAGTATGCAGAGTATTTGGCCAACATGAGCATAGTTTGTAATATCCGGGACAGGATTCGGGTGGAGCAAGGAATGGATGCGGCCTTTGCCCTATCTATCAAGGAAATTGAAGATGGGACCACCGATGAGTACACACTCCAAGACGACCTCGTTTATTTTCGTGGCCGACTCTATATTCCCAAGGGCGGAAAAATTCGGGAGAATATCTTGAGAGAGGCACATTCCTCTCAATATTCAGTGCACCCGGGTATTGCTAAGATGTACGCCGAATTGCGGAAGACCATGTGTTGGCCTGGAATGAAGAAGGATGTCCGGTTTTATGTTACTCATTGTGAAGCATGTCAAAGAGTGAAGGCTGAATGCAGGAGTCCCGGTGGTTTGTTGCAGTCGTTGTCCATTCCCGAATGGAAGTTCGAGGATATCCCCATGGACTTTGTCCATGGGCTACCTCGTTCCCGCTCCGGGAATGATTCAGTGTGGGTTATTGTTGATCGACTGACAAAGGTGACCCGGTTCATTCCAATGAAGAAGGAAGCACACGTGGATGTTTTGGTACGCCTTTTTATAGAGCAATTCGTACGGTATCATGGCGTGCCCAAGACAATAGTTTCGGATCGGGATGGTCGGTTTACGTCCAAGGAGTGAAAGGCGGTATAGGCATATATGGGCTCACGCCTTACCTTCAGCACCGCATTTCATCCTCAGACGGACGGGCAGTCTGAAAGGACCATCAGGACGTTGGAGGATCTACTGAGGTTATGTGTGCTGGACAGAGGAGAGCCATGCGAAAGGCTCTTGCCACTAGTGGAATTCTCCTATAATAATAGCCATCAGGCGAGCATCGGTATGACGCCCCATGAAGCCCTTTATGGAAGAAGGTGCAGGACCCCCTTGTCTTGGGTGCAGGATGAAGATCCGAAGGCATTGGGAAATGAATATATAGATGATACTGATGCGGCGGTCAGATTGATACGGGATCACATGTTGGAGGCTCAGAGTCGGCAGGCGAAATATTACAATAAAAAGCACCGGATGGTGGAGTTCCAAGTGGGCGAAAAAGTGTTCCTCAAGGTTCGGCCGATGCATGGAGTGTCGCGGGTGCGTGGTGTGAAAAAGCTCAGCCCAAGGTATGTTGGGCCTTATACTATATTGGAAAAGATTGGCCCGTTGGCCTATCAGTTGGAGTTACCACCAGAACTAGAGAATCTCCACGACGTGTTCCATGTGTCGTCGCTTCGAAAAGCACTGTTGCGGCCCGACCAATATATTTCCACTACTGATGGTGCAGTGGCGACAGATAGGTCTGTGCGACTAGAGCCGGTGCGGTTTATTGACAGCGAGACAAGAACTTTGTGCCGCAAAAGTGTACCCTTGGTGAAGGTGCTATGGTCTAATCATGGAAGGAGTACACATGGGAGCCATTGGATTTGATGCAGCAACGCTACCCGGAGTTGTTTGCTCAAGGTAATTGTATTTAACATCATATGTTAAATTTTCTCTTATGCTTTTCTTCCCACAGCCTAAGCCTGATTTCGGGGATGAAATCTTTTATTTTGTTTATAGGATTTGTAACGTCCCGAATCGCTCTAGGCCCCTAGTATGTGTTTTTGAGTCAGGAGGGTTGACTCAAGTGCTGGGACATGTAGGGAATTGGACTGCACATGAGGAGGTGTAGAGAAATCAGTGATGTGAGGGGACACGGGTAGAGACACGGGCGTGTCCCTACCCGTGTGCGTGTGTCCGTCGAGCTGAACTCGACGAGGCATGTCGAGATCAGCAAGCTGTGTCGACACCGTGTGACATGGGTAGCGACACGGGCATGTCCCTACCCGTGTGTATCGAGTTACACTCGACGGGGAGTGTTGAGACTGACGAGCTGTGTCGACACCATGTGACACGGGTAGCGACACGGGCGTGTCCCTACCCGTGTGTGTCGAGTTACACTCGACAGGGCGTGTCGAGACTGACGATCTGTGTCGACACCTTGTGACACAGGTAGAGACACGGGCGTATCCCTACCCATGTGTGTCGAGTTACACTCGACGAGTCATGTCGAGATCGACGAACTCCATGTCGAGATCGCAGAATTATATGACACATGTAGAGACACGGGCGTGTCTCTACCCGTGTTCCGTGTATGTCGAGTTGAGTTCATCGAGATGCAACCCGAGAAGTACACGACCAAGGATACGGCCAGGGTACATAGCCGTGTCATATGAACACGAGTCGGTACACGAGCGTGTCCCTACCCGTGTCAACTATTGAACCGACATGGAAACTGTCGTTGCCGCTTCGCCCAGGCAGGACACGGGTAAGGACACGGTCGTGTCCCTACCCATGTCACTTTTCATATATAAGGGGGAGAGAAAACTCTAGCCGTTTTCATGCTCATTTCATCCCCTATTTACTGTGAGAACTCCTGGTGAGAGGGAAAACTGTCGGAGCAAGTTCTACCGGAGGAGATCCGCATTCGTCGTGAAAGAGAAGATGCCGCCGAGGAGAACTACGCGATCCATGGCCGGAAATGGTGGTACCGCTGGAACCGATGCGAGTTTTCTACCCTCTCCCTTGGTGCTAGATCTATAGTTATTTTCCTAGGAGAGACATCGGCTCAAGAGAGTCTTGATGGAGAGAATAAGTCTTCTAGGTTTGGCCATGCTAGGACTTGTGTTCTAGGTTTTAGATCTCTTCAACCACGCCTTTCTTCAATGTGATTATATGGGATGGTTTCGTGAAGGGTATTGGCCTCATGAGGTTGAATAAGGGTGGAGGAAATTCTGGAATGATTTGGGAAGATCGCAATGAGGAGGAAGATGAACCTATGCCGTTCATTCTGCCTTAAGATGCGTGCAGAATCTGTATTCTGCGCGCAGCGAACTTTGTGGCCATTTTTAAGTATGATATGGCCAGATCTGGGCTTTCGGCTAAACACGAAAGTTTACGCCCTTGCAAATACCTTTCCAACGAATGGTTTCACGACTTCATGCAAAGTTTGTAGCGATGGGAAAGTCTAAACGAAAATGGTGTTCAACAAATCCTGCATGCAGAAATCGTGTTCTGTACGCAGCGGACTTCAAGTCCGATTTCAAATAGGATAATATCCAATATGGGTTGAGGTCTGAATACGAGAGTTGAAGACCACAAAAAGACCTTTCCATCTTGGGGTTACACGTCTTCACCGGATTCTTGTAGCTTCGGTAATATCCGGTCGAAGTTGATGTCCATATTCAACCTGCACCTAAATTCTGGGCTTAATGGAAAATGGATTTTGATTCGGTGAAATTAATAATGCAAGATACTTGTCTTGGATGAATGATTAATCATTTGTTGAATGATTGATGTAGCTTATTAATCAGATTTCATATTATCAAATTGAGAAACAATCTTATTTAAACGAATTGAATTGGTAGGAATTGAAAGATTGATAATTATGCACTTCATGTTTATATTATGATATTATCAAATAAAAAGTGTGATAGATCTTTATATGCGCATCATGTTTATATTACATTGTCATCATTTGGAAAGTCATGTAGATGAATAGATTATGACCATGGATATGTTTGATTAATTAAATGAGTCTTGTAGTCCAATACTTAGAGCGTCGTCTCCCTACGGGTAGTATTGTGAAGGGATGTAAGTGCGGTGTTGACCGTCAATTGTTTTGGTTGTGTTGAGATAAGGTGTGGACGGATGGTTGAGCTGTGTCCTCGTGTTTACTTTCGAGGCCCCTTCCATGTTATGTTGATGTGGTATTTGCATGTGGTATGAGTCGACATGCGGTGTTGTAATCCTGGGTTAAAGATAGTGTGGCAGGTCTACGGGCTCGCCAGTCGTCACACCGACGGGAGTTGGCAGTTAGACTTGGTCGGTTTGGGCTGTGTCCTCGGTGTTCACGTCCCGAGACCCCTCCGGCCATGTGAACGGTTGGGCTGTGTCCTCATGCTTTCTTCCGAGGCCCCTTCCGTGTGACGCAAGGCCAGTTCAGGCTGTATTCTTGGTGCACATCTACCCAAGACCCCGCTGGGGCATAGAACATATGGGCTCCGCTATTGTGTTCTTAGAGTTGAGGCGTACGGAGGCCTAGGTGAAGTAGTGTGGATACCCGCCTAGTAGTATAAGTGCTCGTTCTACTGTCACCGCCTGGCCACGACGGCTGATTCCTGAGAGGTTAGCTACCTGCTCGAAATATGGGAACTATAGTCTGTGTCGACATAGCAATTGCATGTGTGTGCATGGGTGAGTCATTGCATAGCATTTCATAACATTGCACAACAAGATCCTCATCGTATAAGTTTGTATGGGCACTCTTATACGATGAGTTACCTTTATGTAACCCGACCCTTAACTTATAAGTTTGTATGAGCATTCTTATAAGTTAAGTTACTTACCTGCTGTAGATTTCCTTCCACCTGTTGTTATATGATGTTAGCTTGTAGAACTGCTAGATTATACATTATACTCATATACATTGCCACATGCTTATATTCCTTTACTTGCATACTTATTATATACGGTACTCTTGTTCCTTTTCCCCGCCCGGTGCCGAGGAGTCGCCGGGGGAGCGGATGTGAAAACACTTAGTCGTTTCGACTAACGGTTGCTGCGTATTCCTTTTTAGGAGGTCACGCCGCAGGTAGAGCAGCCGCAGACTACGCAACAGGACAGCCATGCCAGGACGATAGGGCCTGAGGTGACGGTGTCGTCGATACCATCGGTTACTGATGTTAGTATTTTGACTACTCTGATGTAGCCCGTTTAGGCAATGATTGGATGTACTCTGATATATTGTAGAAGCATGTTTAGCTTCTCATTATTGATGTATTTGGACATATATACTTAGTGTGGATTTTGACTTCTCTTGCTTATTTATTTGGTTGGGTTGGCATGATATATTGATATTTTTGTAGCCGGCAGAATAAGTGTCTTGTGGTACAGGTTAGCCCGTGTGCTAATGCTACCGCAAGGCGGCTATTTCGGGCATAAGACTCCCCCTTTGTGCCGTGTTTTGGGATCCGGGAGGGGGGGTCTTACATCTAATGTCTCGATATAAGAGTTGATTTCTATGTGTCGACACTAATATAGTCGACAGAATATATGTGTCGACACATAAACATCTGCGCTCGATGATTAGTCGATACTCCACTCGACGAATTCTGTGTTAATCCTAAGTGTCGACACCTACTCTAGATGTGTCGACACCATTTCTCTGAAGTGTCGACACAGACATACTAGATGTGTCGACATCATTTCTTTGGAATGTCGACACCACTTCTATGTGTCGACACAGACAACTCCTTGTGTTGACACCATTTTACTTACCCAATTTTATCAAACTATTCTAAGTTCAGCATTCCTAATTCAATTTTAAACTTATTGAATTTAGTTTCATCTAGGGGCTTAGTAAACATATCAGCAATTTTATTATCTGTTTTGACATATTCTAGTGAAATGTCTTCTTTCTCTACATGTTCTCTAAGAAAATGTTATCTAATTTTTATATGCTTAGTCCTACTATGTGAGACAGGATTATTAGCTATAGAAATTGCACTTGTAGAATCACAAAGTAAAGGTGTTCTACTTACTTGAATACCATAGTCTTCTAGCTGGTTTTGAATGCATAAAAGTTGTGCACAGCATCTTCCTGCAGCAACATATTCTGACTCAGCTGTGGAGATTGCCACACTAGTCTGCTTCTTACTGCTCCAAGACACTAGTCTTCCACCTAGAAATTGACAGGTTCCTGTAGTACTCTTCCTATCTTCTTTGCAACCTGCAAAATATGCATCTGAATAGCCTATGAGTAGAAAATCTCTATTCCTAGTGTACCAAAGGCCTAGATAAGGGGTGCCCTTAAGATATCTCAAAATCCTTTTTACTGCAGTCAGATGAGATTCTTTAGGGCATGCTTGGTACCTAGCATAGACACATGTAGCATACATGATATCTGGTCTACTAGTAGTCAAATTCAGAAGGGAGCCAACTTTCCCTCTATACAAAGTTTCATCTACAGGTTTCCCTGCATCATCGTTGCTTAGAGACATACTTGATCCCATAGGAGTTTTCATGGTAGTGGATGATTACATACCATACTTCTTTATCAACTCTTGGGTGAACTTAGACTGGCATATGAACAGGCCATCTTCAGTCTGTCTTACTTGTAGACCCAAGAAGAACTTATGTTCCCCCATATTGCTCATTTCAAATTTTCCTTGCATAAGTTTTGCAAACTTTCTGCAATGATTACTTTCTGTAAACCCAAATATTATGTCATCCACATATATTTGGAGTAGGATAATCTTTCCTTTAGATTCCCTAAGGAATTGAGTCTTGTCAATTTTCCTCCTTGAGAATTTGTTCTCAATGAGGAAACTAGACAGAGTTTCATACCAAGCCCTTGGTTCTTGTTTCAATCCATACAATGCTTTCCTAAGTCTATAAACATAATCAGGTTTGAGAGGATCAACAAAACCTGAGGGCTGCTCTACATAGACTTCTTCCTTTAGATTTCCATTTAGGAAAGCTGACTTTACATCCATTTGAAATACCTTGAACCCTTGAAATATTGCAAAAGTAGGGAACATCCTAATTGCTTCCAGTCTTGCTACTGGGGCAAAGGTTTGATCAAAATCAATACCTTCTTCCTGCCTATACCCTTTTGCAACAAGTCTTGCTTTATTCTTTACAATAATCTCATTCTCATCCAATTTGTTCCTAAAGATCCACTTTGTTCTAATGATATTGTGGTCTTTTGGTTTAGGAACAAGCTTCCAGACCTTGTATCTTCTGAGCTGATTCAGCTCCTCTTGTATGACATCAATCCAATGTGGGTCTAGAACTGCTTCTTCAAATTTCTTTAGTTCCACTTGTGATAGAAAGCTGGAGCAAAGAACTGTGCTCAGATTTCTGCTTCTTATTGCACTCCTTATCTTGGATCACCAATTATCTGATTTGCTGGATGATCATTTAAGTGTCTATTAGCTGGAGGTAGTATATCTTCAGGTTGTACACCTCCAGCCTCTTCATTTAGCTGCACATCTTGGTTTTCTTCAGCATCTTGAGAGTCCTGTACTCCCCTTGGACAACAGCCACCATTTTCCACTTCCTAATTTGCAGTAGAATCCTCTGTAATGGTAAGCTTATCCATTCTCTCATTTAAACCTGTAGAACTGTAAGCACTACTTGGCAACTCATAGTTAATCAGTCTTGTTTCATCAAAGACTATATGTACAGACTCTTCTACAACTTGAGTAATCAAGTTGTAGACTCTATAAGCCTTACTATTGTTGTTGTACCCAACAAAGATCCCCTCTTGGGATTTGACAGCAAACTTAGTTAGATAAGACTTGTCATTGTTAAGTATATAGCACTTGCAACCAAAGATCCTGAAATAGGATAAATTTGGTTTTCTGCCCTTCACAATCTCATAGGGAGTCTTCTTGTGGCACTTGGTGATAGTAGCCCTATTGATCACATGACATGCAGTATTTACTGCCTCAGCTCAGAAATATTCTAGGAGAGAAGTGTCACTCAATAGAGTTCTACCAGCCTCTATCAATGTTCTATCCTTCCTTTTAGCAATACCATTTTGCTGTGGTGTTCTAGGTGAAGAAAATTCTTGAAAAATCCAAAATTCTTCACATAGATTTGTCATACTTTCATACTGAAATTCAGTACCATGGTCACTTCTGATTTTGACCACTGTACTGTTCAACTCATTCTGAATTTGCTTAACAAAACAAATAAGACAGTTGGGGTTTCAGATTTTTGTCTTAGAAAGAACACCCAGGAATATTTAGAATAGTCATCTACCACCATAAATGTATAGACCTTCCTACCTAGACTATGAACTGGCATAGGACCAAAAAGATCCATATGCAAGAGGTAAAGACACCTCACTGAATCCTTTTTTTCAAGGCTATGAAAGGTGGATTTGGTCTGCTTGCCTTTTTGACAAGCTGAGCATATCCCATCCTTTATACACTTAACATGAGGACCATTCCTCACTAACTCGTTGCTAAAGATTTGGCCAATAGTCTTATAGTTAAGATGAGCCAGCTTCTTGTGCCATTTAACACAATGTGAGACTCTCTCATCAGCTACAACACAAATAGGAGAAACATTGTTCTCACACACAAAGTCAAGACAATAAACATTTCTCTTCCTATATCCTGTCAAAATAATCTTTTGATCACTTGACCTTTTGACATGACAACCATTCTTCACAAATGAGATGTCATATCCTAAATCACTCAGCTGACTTATGCTAATGAAGTTATGTTTCAAACCCTTCACATAGGCCACTTGAGTGATAGTAATCTGGTTACTAGAAATGTTACCAAAGCCTTTGATGATTCCTTTTTCTGAACCACCAAAGGTAACTTTAGGGCCATCCATGATAGGTGTGTAGTCCTTCAGCAACCCCCTTGTTCCAGTCATGTGCCTGGAACATCCACTATCCAAGTACCATATTGGAGCATGGCCACTTGGACTCACCTGCAATAAAGACTAGTTAACCTTAGAACCCAAATGAGTTTTGGGTCCTTGGTTCATGTTAGCCTGAAATCTAACAAATCTGCATGTAGGTCTTCTCACAGGCAGACTGTTATTCTCCTTGACACTAGAATTGTGCCAACAATCTATGGCAAAGTGGCCTACCTTGCCACAACACCAGCACTCAAACCTGTTGTACGTTTGTTTAGGTACAAACCTAGCTGAATTATCTACAACAGGCTTCTTGTTTTGTACTGGGGCTTTGCCTTTAGATTTGGACCTAGGAGTCCAGGCAGGTTTTTTAAACCCTAATCCAGCCTTACCCTTTTGAGGTACAAACTCATCAATCAATGGTAAAATAGATTTAGGTTTAGAAAAGCTAGCCACTATCTCTTTCTCTTTCTGAAGTCTAATCTCCAGATTTCTAATCTGATCATTCTTGAAATTGATTGTGCCCATTTGAATAACAGTTATATTTTTCAATCTGGTAATCTCATTCAATTTTTGATCCAGTAATTTCTCTGAATCTGTTGCAGCCATCTTAAGATCAGCAATTTCCTTAGTCAGAGTTTTTACCAGGTTTTTGCTCTTCTTAAGTGCCTGCAATAGATCTCTATATTCATCAATCAGTTGATGAATATCACCTTCAGATTCAGACCCACTCACATCACTTGATGCAGATGTATCTGACTCTGACTCAGTACTATAAATTGAACTAGAAGAACAACTTTGTACCTTACTTGGTCCAGGCTGATCCTGGCTCTTGTCTCCTTCAGATATAGCCATCAGTCCCTTGCACTGATGGTCTTCATGCTGATAAATAGAGTTCATTAGCTGCATGAACTCATCTTCTTCCTCTTCAGCAAATAATACAATGTAGGCTTCAGCTTCTGATTCTGTTTCTGAAGATGACTGTTCTGTCCGACTCTTGTCTTTCTTAGCAACAAAGGACTTTTCCTTTTTGCTCTTAACCTGAGTCTTTTTTTTGTCAGCTGACTCCTTCCTCTTTTCAGGACAGTCAGCCACTACATGTCCCTGTCTATTGCAGCAATAACACACAATCTTTGAAGATGTAGCTTTGCTTGGCTTGGACCTGCTTCTGTCAAACCTGGATGACTTTCTCATCTGATAGTAGTCATATTTTGGCTGAGAAGTGGAAGGCTTAGACCTCCACTGCCTCTTCTTTAGAAATCTTTGAAAGTGCATAGTAAAAGCAGTAAAGTCTTCATCACTTTCACTGCTATCAGAACTCTTGCTATCTGAATTATCTGTGACAGCCTCAGCAATTATTTTAGGTGGAGATGGAGACTTGCTTCTATACTTCTTAGTGGCTTCAGTCTTGAAGGCCACAGACTTTTCCTTGTGCTACACTCTAGTATTCTTCTCTTCCTCCTTTCTAGCCATTAATTACATCTCATAAGATAGCAGTTTTCCAAACAAAGTTGGAGGAGGTATATCAGCAAGTTTGGCCACTTCCCTAATGGCACAAATCTTGGTGTCCCAGTCCTTAGTCAGGGATCTTAAGAACTTGTCATTCAGCTCATAGTTACTGAAGACTCTTCCATAGGACATCAACTCATTAACTATCCTATAGAACTTCTTGTAACATTCTGTAATGCTATCAGACTTTCCTTGTCTGAAGCTTTCATATTCCTGATTTAACATTGATTTTCTATCTTGTCTTACTTCCTCTGATCCCTCCATATAGACTATTAATGTGTCCCACATTTCTTTAGAGGTTTTACAATGAATTAAGTTCTGAAATGTTGAATCATCAATGACACTAACAATTATATTCCGGGCTCTCTTGTCCATAGTGGCCAGGATGATTTCATCTTTAGTCATTTCAGAAAGGTCCTTGGGAGTTTTTCGATTTGCATCCAGAATAGATATCTTCATGGGCACATATGGGTCTTCTTTGACTATAATATATATCCTTGGGTTAGAAGCTTCCATAAAGAGTCTGACCCTCTCTTTCCATATGCCAAATATCTCTTTTCTACATATTGGCAATTTCATTGACCCCAGCTCTTTGTGATTCTCACTAGAACAGATTTTCTTGATTCTTTCTTGATTCTTAAATCTACCTTAAGGATCTTACTCTGACAGTTAAGTCCTTTCTTGAGCAACCTCCCTCTGATACCACTTGAAAGAATTAGTGCCTAAACACCTAGAGGGGGGGTGAATAGGTGTAATTTTTCTTTTGCTTTAAAGGCAGACAATCTGTTCTGAAATTTAAACAGCAATTGCTACTTCTACAGCTTTCAGCACAGCAATCACAGAAATAATCATTCACAGAGTGCACACAGTATTTATAGTGGTTCCCCAAGGTCTGGGTACATCCACTTTCCCCCTTCTCCTATCTAGCAGTGTACTAGATTCGGCCTAACTTCTGCACTTCATCTCAGATCCTCAGATCTTACAGCAGCTCAGAACCCAAATCAGGTTCCTACAACTCAGAGTGTCCCCACTCCTACAACTCAGGCAAACAACCCTACCTCAGCCTTCACCAAGGCCTACACTCAGAGAACACAGTCTCACACAACTCATGCATAAAGCCCTACCTCAGTCCTCAACAAGACCTACACTCAGAGATCTAAATCTCCTACACTCAACCTTTATAAAATAAGGTTACAGCTCAGATCTATATAAGATCCTACAGAAAATAATGTTTACAAAGTAATAAACCACAACCCAGATAGAGAGAGAAGGGTTGGCTGGCTTCTTGATGAGTTCTTGGAAGAACTTGGCAGAGATCAACCTCTCTTAGCTTTCTTCAAAGCTTCTTGAATCTAAACTCAGTATGGTTGAATCTTCTGTGAAGTTGATCTTCAATCAGCTTCTGACTTAAGATTCAGATCTTAATCTGAGTCTTTCTTGGCAGCCTGGTTCAGCAACTGCAGTTCTTAGATGGAGCTCTCTCTCTCCAACTTCTTCTAGATCTTCTGTCGAAAATCTTTTGTATAATTACTTCTCTCTTAGTTGTTGTTAGCTGGTTGTGATTGATCATCTCTTTCTATTGAAGGAGAAATCCTTTACATAGTATTCCTTCATGGTAACCGGCTGATCCGGTTTATAACAACCTTCTGATAGCTTTGATAGTTGTAGTTGACCGGTTTGAAATGGCAGCTGTCAAGTCATCCAGTCACTTCTTGAAAATACTGTCTCTGTCTGAAAATGTCAAGACTGATCTTCATTATGTGTCGACACAAATAGACTAAGTGTCGACACAAGTGGACTAAGTGACGACAGTAGCCTTGATGGTGTCGACACAACTCATTGTGTTATTATAACAGCTTCGCGACACTGCTTCTTTAGAATGTGTCGACACTGGTTGAGTGTGTCGACACAAACACTTCTTCACTTTAACTTTATTAAAACTTGCAGTGTGTCGACACATCTTCATTGTGTCGACACAAGTACTTCTTTACTTTAACTTTGTTGAAACTTGCTATGTGTCGACACAAGTCCTGCGTCTAGACACAGTTGATGTTGACAAATACTTCAGTGTGTCGACACAGCCTCCTGTTGTCGACATATTTGATGTCGACTAAGCTTCTCTAGGTGTCGACACTGCCTCTAAGTGTCGACACAATTTATGTTAACTATTCTTCACAGTGTGTCGACACTGCCTGTATGTGTCGACACATTTCTTCTGGTGTCAACTTTGCATTTCCTGGTGTCGACACAATTTACTCCAAGTGTCGACACAGCTTTTCTCCAGTGTCGACACAAGTCTTCATAAGTGTCGACACTGCCTTTCCAGGTGTCGACACATGGACTTAGAAATTTTTCTGCATTTCCTGCAATTACTTAACCTGCACATATAAACTCAAAACACATCAAATATACCTTGATATATATCATTGAGTAGGGTGAGACTTCTTCAAATCTGGTACACATTTTCCAATGTACCCAACAGTTTGTACTACTCAAAACTGTGGAAGCTGGAGCAATCGAAATGTAGTGTAGGAATGTGTGTAGCTGATGCTAGCCTCGTTTTGCTCGAGTCGGGAGGAAGGATTATCTTTATCGGTGGCTAAGAACTTTCCCCAAGCTACTGTCGAAGCATTGGTGAATGGTTAGTCAAGTGTTAGCATGATGCAGGCCATCATTTTGGCCGGTTGAGCCTTGTTCCCAATCCTAACGTTAATCCTTCTTAGCCCATTTTGTGCCTACCCATCCTATTGATTTAGCCCCACTACGCTATCACCAGGGCCTTAAAACTTTGCCTAGTTGCACAACCCTATTTTGTTGTAGTAGTATGATACTTCTTCCATTGGTGTTGTGGCTGTGATATTTCTTTGTGGTAGTGCGGTGAAGTTTTTTTGAAAATTTGGGCTGAATGTGCTTTGTAAAAATAAAAAGTCTAAAAAAAGATATATATTTGTGCTGATTATATAAAAGAAGAATATGAAAATGCCTGGTTGGTTTATAGTATTGTTGTGGTGGTAGGCGGTGCACACACCGATGTTGTCAAGTTCAAGTCTGGTGGTGTAGTGCACCAACATGTTTTGTAGGCAAGAGGAGTGCATTTGTTTGAGCTCATTGGGGATGTGTGTAGCTATCGTTCTTACCCCTTTTACATCCTTACCTACGTATTTACCCATGCCCCACTTCTATTCTAAAGTCCTACGGATTCGTGCTTGAGTCATACTAGCTCCGTGGAGAGAGTGCGAACGGGCAAGCGTCTGGTCCCCGACATTGATGGATTTCTTTGGAGATGATCCCGAGCCCCGGTCTTTGGCAATGCTTAAATTAGTGGCTTGCCTACTTTCTTCCTATACATGACCGAACGATTCTCCGGTATTCTATTTTGAGTAGTTACAATACTTATTTACAATTTTCAAAATTTATAAACTTCGTATCATAAATAAAAATTATTTCTATTATATTTTTATACCCATGCTGTATT
Organism: Platanthera guangdongensis; assembly: GCA_039583875.1. Taxonomy (NCBI): domain Eukaryota; kingdom Viridiplantae; phylum Streptophyta; class Magnoliopsida; order Asparagales; family Orchidaceae; genus Platanthera; species Platanthera guangdongensis. The sequence continues at coordinate 60,108,513 of CM077166.1, read as the reverse complement.
AGATTTCTTGCTTTACTTTATTTTGAAATTTCTAAGCCAGCTAGCTTTTTTCGAGTCCACAGAGAGTTGATTTGCTCGGGACGAGCAAATTTTTAAGTCTGGTGGTGTGATGAGTCCGATTTTTATAGGGTTTTTCGAACTCATCTGGGCGGGTTTTCTCACTCGTGTACTGCATTTCAACCGGATATCGGTTATATTTGCGTCATTCGGTCATGGACTATTTTGTGCACTGTTTTGGCCCGCGGGTGTGCAATTGCGCATTCTGATATTGGGGTATGGACATGGTGCTCCCTATGGTTCTTTCATGCTATTTTCTTTGCTGTATTTTTGTGGTTGGGAGCTTGTGCCCCGATTTTGGTTTTGTTGTACAGGTTGTGCGTTTTTCCCAAAGGAAGGAATTATATTTTCAAGGAAACGCATGGTCGTGCGTTTTATTCGCGCACGGTTTGAGTCTGATCGTGCGTTATATTCTGCTGGAAGATCGTCGAATTGAGCTCGATGAATTTCGTCGAGCTGAGTTCGACGATTCTCACGCACGGTTAACGCATGGTTTCATCTTAACCGTGCGCGAAGGAAACGCGCGGTTTTCCTGTAGCTTTCTAGTTTGTTCGATTTTGTGGTTGATCGTGCGATTTGTTCACGCATGGGCGGAAGCTCCCGTGTGCCAGTAAAATACACGGTTCTCCTGTGTGTCCCTGCATTCCAACTTTCTGTCGCTACCGTGCGATTTCTTTCACGCACGGGCAGAATCGTCCATGTGCGAAGGAAACGCACGGGTCAACGCCTCTCCTTCCGCATGCTTTTTGAGAAAGTTAATATCGCACGGTTAGCACAAATTTCTTTTTCTTGGAGAGAGTTCCATTCCAGTCAATCCCGACCGTCATTTTCTGCTGTTTTGAGCGGGGAAACTTTCCCTTAGCCGTTATTTTCTCTCTCCTCCTTGGAGAGTTGATCCGGCCACCATTTCTACTCCAAGAGAAAGCAACTTCTTCATCTCCGACCACCATTATCATCTCCAAGCTCTAAGCTGTATGTCAAGATCAAAGGGTGCTGCATCCATGAAGATCTCCGGTTAGAACCAGCCAACGATTATTCACGAAGAAGACGAGACTTCCGAAGGAAGTGACAGCCCTTTTCGGTTCCTAGACGTCAACCGTAGACCGAGTTCGGACAAGGCCCGACAACCCTTGAATCCGGCCGTAAATATCGGAGAGACTTCATGCGTTTGGTTGTTTCTCTTCCACTTTACTTATAGTATATCTTTTTTTGCATATTTGGGTGTTGGATTGATGTGTGAGAACATTGATAACTTGAATATTTCAGCATGTCTGAGTGTTGATACATTTTAGTTCTGGATATTGCTGTTGAAATTCAGATTTTGTCTTATTCAAGTTGTGATTGTACCGTTCTAGCGATTGTTAGAAGCATGCTTTACGTAGAGGTGGTCGCGACCCTCATTAACTCTTCCATCTTCCGTATTACTCTCTTGAGTTATACAACAAAGAGACACGGTGACGGCGACCCGCAATAGTCTTCTTATTATTGTTAACTTAGGAATCCAAACCAAAACCCCCTTTGTTTACGCTAACGCTTGCAATCAACTTTTCAATAGCCAAATCACACTCCCTACTTGCACTCCTCGAGAGATCGATATCCGGGGATTCAACTCCTCAACTTTATTACCTAACAACGATCGGTACACTTGTCGTGAATGCATCAGAGCATGAATGCACAAAGTTTATGGTTCGGTTTGAGACCTGAGAATGGTGGTGGTACCTTGGTTTTTTGGTACAACGAGAATGTGTCATGAGTGCACGGTGTTTTGGGCCATGTGGTCGACGTTTGTGATATATTGATTGTGCGTGAGTGCACGTCTTGTGATATATCTTCTTGTGAAAATGATATGCCTGCAGGGAAGGAATACCACTGCATCGAGAAATGAGTAGGGTCATTATAAATTGGTCAGCTGAATGCTGACTGTTGCTTTGTTTGCCACCGTTGCGGTGGATTGTCCCCATTCATGTGCTGGAGTGCCGAGCGGAAAAATTTTGGCCTGAAACCCTTGCTGCTGCTGCTACTGTTATGCTGGCCCTTGAATGCCAAAGAAAGAAAAGTTTACTGTTTCCTTTTGTGGCCGGCTTGCCTGCCGATGTATATAATCCACACTTGTGAAGATTAACTGTAACGGCTTAAGGCCAAGGCCAAACATTTTGTGTATTTTTGAAAACATTTCATGGAGATATATAAATGTGGTTGTTTATATAGAGTGGACATTCATGGTTGATGAGTTCAATATTAACCACTAATTCTTCCACTAGAATGCTCTGGGTTAGGATGCGTGTACTAGTTTTTGATATTAACATGTAACCCTGCCGCCTGTTTATGGTATATAGTGTGGGGCCCTGGCTGGACCTTCTATTATATTCCATGTAACGGATGAAGACATTACAATTTGGTATCATCTTGTCTTTGTCTTCCTCCTTCGAATTCGTGGTCAAATTCTTTTGCGGGGTGGCGAGCACGTGTCAGTGCAACCTGTAATAACATAAATGAACTCAAGAATGTCCAATAAGGAATGTAAATACACATATTTTAGGAACCTGCGTGTTCCTACTATGTTGTTGTTACTTTTGCCAAGTCACTAAAGTGTATCTTTTACACGCATAGCTGACTTGAAGTGGTGAGGCGCAGTCTGAGCCCCAGCGTTCTAATGAGAGTACAACACCAGCTGAGGTGCCTACACCTCCTCCGTATGAGGAGAAAGTACGCTTAGTTGTTGAGGCATTGTTTGATTTGATCCAGGCATAGCCTACTGGGCAGGCGCGGCCAACGGTTGTGCCAGAACAGGTTGGTGTGAGGCCAGCAGTTGTTGCGGTTGTTGTAGATCCACGAGCAGCGGAACGGCAACTCAATCAATTTATGAGCTTCAATCCTCCTACATTTATGGGGGCGGGATCCCCAACGTAGGCAGAGGGTTGGCTTACGCACGTCAAGAGTATTTTGACGGCGATACGTTCAGAGGAGGAACAAAAAGTTACCTTGTCCACTTTCCTGTTGGAAGGAGAACCTCTGCTTTGGTGGGACGAAATGGAGTTGTACCACTTGGAGGGCAAACAACTAACAAAATCACAATAGAGGAATTTTCAAGACTTTTTTTGGCAAAGCACTTGCCATTGGTTAAATGTATAGCCATGGAAAATGAATTCCAACGTTTAACCAAGGGGGAAAGTAGTGTTGATACCTACTTACACAAGTTTACCAGGTTGTGACGTTATGCGGGATCTATCTTTGTTGACAAAGAGCATAACACTAATAGGTTATACGAAGGGTTGCAGGATAAGCTGAGATTCTTGCTCTCGAGTTCAGTGAACCAGAGGTTTCAAGCATTGGTTGATAGGAATCATGCGTTGGAGAAAGATATGAAGCGAGTACAGTGCAAGAGGGACTTTGCTGTGACAAAGCCTGAGTTCAAAGCGCCGGACCCGGGAAAAACAAACTATCGAAGAAAATGGGGTAGGAGATCGAAATCTTCTACACATGCTCCCTCGACTACTGCATCTGGAGCAACTCCTAGGCAAGAACCTTGTCCTTGTTGTTGGATCCCTAGTTGGATTTGGGCTAGGTTCACTAATTAGGAAGTCTAACCCACATTGTATAGCCAGGGTCATGTATTTTAGTGTTAGAGCTTAGGCTAAGTCATTAGGTTCAACCTTGATGGACCAGCTAGCAGAAGACTTCAGGAGACTCAAGACTTAGAAGATTTCAAGTTCAAAAATTATCTGTTCGAAATTCTTCGAACTCAGCTCGACGATCGTCGATCGCAGATCGACAAACTCAGAGTTAATTCTCTGAGTTTAGCTTGATGATATTCGAGCCCAGGTCCACGAATACTAGAGTTCAGCTTCAACACATTCGTTCCAGTTTACTTTCGCTGAACTCAACTCGATGAAGACAGATTCTCTGCTCGACGAACTTGGACCGCAGAATTGGCAAGATATTCGCAGAACACAGTTCGCTGAACTCAGGTCGATGAACATGATTTCTCGACTCGATGAACTTGGATCTTCGATCGAAGAAATCTGTTCAGAGGTCGACGAAATCTGTCAAATCCTGACTTAGAGTTTTTCCCTCTCTTCTGTATTTATTTTCTATATTATTTAGCAGTAATTTTCTGAGTAATTAATGAATATATTCACCTGAATATAGCCGTTATTGGCAGCATTGATTATGGTCTTCATCAGGGTTACTTACTTGCTTAATTTATTGGGACAGTTGGGAAATTCATTAAAGTCAATATTCTCCAGCCATATTCCATTCTCCAGGCAATCAGCAATCAATACAGGGAAATCAAAATTCAAAGGAAAATTTTGACAGAAAATATAAATGAGATTTTTCTCTTTTCAGTTGGTGAGACGATAGAGAAACAACAAGAGAAGATTTACAGAAACTTACACAAGATCATTTGTTTCTTCTTTTTGCAGAAAATATCTAGTTTTCTCCTTGATCTTACTGAAGACTGAAGAAGAACAACAAACAAAGATCAAGAGTCTTTTTCAACTTCTCTCTAGGAACATTCAAGGACAACACTCATTCTATCAGTCAGAACTTCCTGGACATCATTTCAAGTCAAGGTAAAAGGCCTACTCCCTGAGCAAGGCTCCATGTGATTTTGAAAGGAGCTCATGACAACAGAAATCCACTAAGTCTTCTCTATTGATTAGAGAAAGAGAAGGCACCATCAAATCTCTCACCTCCTCTTGTATAGAGGTTCATTAACTCCTTTCAAAAGTTTATTCTTGGTTTTTGGGCACTTGATCAAAAGCTCACAGGATTGGGAGATCTCCCTGAAAATAGATCTTGTGCTGGTAGTCACCTGATCAAAAACATGCTAGTGGATTCCTACCAGGGTGATAGAAGAGTGGATGTACCCTGTATGACCCCCCCCCCCCCCCCCCCCCCCCCCCGCGGATCCCAAAACAAAGCACGAAGGGGGGGGGGGGTTCTTATGCCCAGAATAGCCTCCTTGCGGTAGCATTAGCACACGAGCTAACCTGTACCGCAAGACGCCTACTCCGCCGGCTACAACCAATATTAATATATACCTGCCAACCCAACCAAAATATAAGCAAGAAGAAGTCAAATCCACACTAAGTATATAGTCCAAATACAGTAAATAAGTGAAGCTAAAACATGCTTCTACAATATCAGAGTATAGCTATAAAATTGCACAAATGGGCTACATCAGAGTTGCTCAACACTCACATACGTAACCGACAGTAGCGATGGCACCATCACATCAGGCCCTGTCGTACTTGCCTGGCTGTCCTACTGCAAAGTCTGCGGGTGCTCTACCTGTGGGTAGACCTCCTAAAAAGAAGACGTAGAAACCATTAGTCAAAAAGACTAAGTGGCTTCACATCCGCTCCCCGGCGACTCCTCGGCACCGGGAGGAGAAAAAGGAACAAGGGTAATATATACAAGTAGTAAAATAGGTACAAGGAGGTGGTAATAGTACATGAATAACAATATCATAAACTAGCAGTTCTATTTGAGCAATAGTAATTCAATAAGTACATGTAACTACAGCAGGTAAGTAACTTAACTTATAAGGATGCCCATACAAGCTTATAAGTTAAGGATCAGTTTACATAATGTAACTCATAGTATAGGAGTGCCCATACAAACCTATACGATGAGGATCTGGTTGTGCAATGTTATGAAATGGTATGTATGTTATGCAATGACTCACCCATGATCACACACATAGAATTGCTATGTTTACACAGACTATAGTTCCCACTATTCGAGTAGGTAGCTAACCTCTCAGGCATCAACAGTTGTGTCCAAGCAGTGCCAGTAGAGCGGGCATCTCTACTACTAGGCGGGCATCCACACTGCTTCACCTAGGCCTCCGTACGCCTCAACGCTAAGAACACAACAGCAGAGCCCATACGTACTATGGCCCAGCGGGGGTCTCGGGTAGATGTGCACCGAGAACACGGCCCCGAACTGCCCTTGTGTGACCCGGAATTGGCCTAGGAAGTAAGCACGAGGACACAACCCAACCATTCACTTGGCATGGAAGGGGCCCCTGGATGTGAATACCGAAGACATAGCCCAACTGCCTAAAGTATAACTGTCAACTCCCGTCGGTGTGACGATCGGCGAGCCCGTAGACCTGCCACACTATCCTTAACCCAGGATTACGATATCGCGTGTCGACTCACACCGCATGAAAATTCCACATCACCGTGGCATGGAAGGGGCCTCAGAAGTAAACACGAGGACACAACCCAACCATCCACTCGGCACAGAAGGAGCCCCGGGACGTGAACACCGAGGACCAATCCCAACCGTCCGTCTATACCTCATCTTAACACTAACCCAACTAGTGACGGTCAACACCGCACTTACATCCTTCCATAATACTACCCGTAGGGAGACTACGCTCTAAGTATTGGACTACTAAATTTCATTTCAACCATCAAACATACTCATGGCCATAGTTTATCCTTCTATATGTCATTCCAAATGATTTCAACATAATATAACATAATGCTCATATATAATAGTCTACAATCTCTAACATATAATTTCGTTTAAGTTTGCTTCACAGTTCAATTATACGAAATCCAATTAGTAAACTTCATCATTAACAGCACTACGGTGGTTAACATAAAATAGTTCACCAAAATCTCGAGTTAATTTGCAACATTGATTCCACTGAATCCAAATCTATATATAAAAACCCAGAGATTAAGTGTAGAATAAATCTGGACAGCAAATTCAATCGGAGATTCCCGAAGCTACAGGAATCTGGTGAGGACATGTAACCCATCGATGGAAAGGTATTTCCATGGGCTACAACTTTCATATTCAATCCACAACCCTGATTTAAAAGTATCATACTTGAATTCAGCCTTGAAATTTGCTTCGTACAGAACACCATTTCTGCATGCAGGATTTATCGGACGTCATATTCATTCAGACTTCCCGGTGGCTACAGACTTCGCCTGAAGTCGCGCAACCACTCGTCGGAAATGTATTTTCGAGGGATTCAACGTTCATGTTTAGTCGACCGCCCAGATCTGACCATATCATACCTGAAAATGGCCAAGAAGCTCGCTGCGCGCAGAACACGGATTCTGCATGCAACTTAATGAGGAATGAATGACATCGGTTCATCTTCCTCCTCAAGTCAATCTTCCCAAATCACTCCAGAAATTCCTCCTCCCTTATTCACCCTCATGAGGCCACTTCTCCTCACGAAACCATCCACCCATTATCACATAGAAGTAAGGGGAGGTTGAAGAGATCAAAAACCTAGGACACAAGTCCTAGCATGGCCATTCCTAGAAAACTTCTCCTCTCCATCAAGACTCTCTTGAGTCGATATCTCTCCTAAGATAATAACTAGAGATGTAGTACCAAGTGAGAGGGTAGGAAGCTCACTTCATTTTCGGCGTTTCCACTATTTTCGGCCATGGATCGTGTAACTCTTCTCGGTGGCATCTTATCCTTCACGGCGGTAGTGGATCTCCTCCTCTAGAACTAGCTACAACAATCTCCTTCTCTCAATAGGAGTTTTATAATGCCTCGAAACCCAAAAGAGCGACGGGAGGCATTTTGGGCCAAATTTGGAATTTGGCAGGGGCACACGGCCTGGGACACGGGCGTGTCCCAGGGCGTGTCAGGCTCGAGTCAACGATTTGGCCGTGAGGTCGACGAATTTTTGGAGTTGACGATCGTCGAGCAGCGAACACAGCCTGAGACACGGGCGTGTCTCAGGGCGTGTCGAGCTCGTGTCGACGATCTGCCAGGGAAGTCGGCGATTTTCGCTCGACGTTGTGTCGAAACACGGAACACGGCCTAGGACACGGGCGTGTCCAAGGCCGTGTCGGGTGGTCGATAAACTACGCTCGACGAAGTGTCGAGACAGTGAACACGGCCTAGAGCCCAGGCGTGTTCGGATTTGAAACGAGCGTGTCAAATAGGACACGGGCGTGTCCAAGACCTGGGTGAGTCTCGGGTTGTTTTCGGGGCTGTGTCGATGGGGGCACACGGCCAACCACATGGCCGTGTCTGTTTGAACACGGGCATGTCAGGTTAAACACGGGCATGTCGGGACCCGTGTAATTTTCGTAACGCGTTGATTTTGACGGCGAATGAGGGATACGGCCCTGGACACGGGCGTGTCGCATGCCGTGTTCGGCCCAGGTTTTTCTTTTCAGCTACGAATCGTAGCCATTCATTTCCTTATTTTGGGATCTGACGGTTGGGGGTTGTTCCTACTGGGATATACCCGGGATTGGGCCTTTGAAACCCTCATTTCACTTGAGTGGTTCTCTTTCTAAGTCTAGAGAGGGGAGAGCAAAGGAAGAAGAAGAAGCCTAGATCCGGTCACCGGCGGAGCTTCGGAGCTCCAAATCGTGAACCGACTTCGGATATATGGAGGCAAGGAGAGTGCGGTGCTTTTCATCCGCTTACATTTCCATGGCGCCAAGGAAGAATGCTAGGGTAATGATTCTCTACTTGAGCATGTGAAGCTCTACTTCTTTTGCATAGGGAAGCCCGCTCTCGCGAGTTTGCGGTGAGTTTGAGGCATTGCTTTGGGTAGGCATAAATAGTCCCCGTTGTGTACATGTAGAGTCCGTAATCGAGAACGGACATAGACATGATGTGTGAAGCCTACCCGGACAAGTTGGTCTGGATCGGTGATGTTGCATTGCATAAGTGGTCGGAGAAGACTCCGTGCGAATGTTTGTTTTTCATGTTTTCTACGAGGTAGATTGCAACAGGGAGCCTTGAGGATTAACTCCAAGGTGCACCCGAAAAACGGGGCGGATGCGTGGTTCTGCCATCATATGGGCCTGGGAGCCAACTTTAACATAACTGGTTTATGTGATGTTTGTAAACAATTTGGGACTCGGGAGAGTTTGACCCCGCGCATATGTTTTAAATTAACGTTGCGGTGTGAGCAACGAGTCAGGCGGAACCGTACCCGCTCTATGTCGTCGGGTTAAAGAGACCTAAAGAGACTTGGAACTTACTGTTGGCATAGATGGAGGGTCTTAGGATGTGGCCAGAAAGACCAAATGCTCACGAGAGATTGCCGTCCCTGGGACGGTGGTGAGTCGGCGGGCTTAGATCGTGATCACCGAGAATGTGCCCTGAGAGCACGGGGCATGTGGCCGTGTGCGCCAATGCCTGTGATGCAATGTATTTATATACTGCTTGGTTGTGCTAATAAAGTGCAGGGAAGGAGTATCGCCGCTGCAAATTGGGGGTGGGATCGTTATAATTTGGTCATCATTGCTGACCGTTGCTTTGGTTTGCCACCGTTGCGGTGGATTGTGCTTGCAGGTGCTGCGGAGCTGAGCAGTAAATAGCGGGCTAAATCCCAAGTTGTTGAGCCGGCCCTCGAAGACCTAATTTTTTGAGTGTTTTCTTTTATTCATGCATGGCCGGTCTGCGTGCCGAGGTTTGGAAAACATGTAATATGAGGAGAACTATTGTAAGGCCTTAAGGCCTATACTTGTTTTTTTGTACTTCATTCCTTTTGGCGTATTAGTGGACATTCATGCTAGTTTTGGGTTCTTTGTGAATGCTACAATTTTAAATTGCTTCCGCTAGAATGCTCTATGTAGGACGTTGGATTGGTTGGATGATTTCCATTGAGTAACCACCCGGTCTGTCCGTGGTATATGGCGTCGGGCCCCGGCCGGACCTACTGCTATATGATATGCGACGGATAGGGGGCGTTACAATTTGGTATCAGACTACTAGTTTCGGTCAGGCTTAAAATGAATTCGTGGGCGAATTATTTTAAGGGGTGGTGAGCACATGTGTGTGCGTCATTGTTATAATAGCAAAAGAACCCATGAATGTCCACTTAGGAATGAAAAATACACGTGTTTGAGAAACCTGCGCATTCCTGTAATTGCGTTTTGCAATTTTTTTGGTCACTTAATGATGTTTTTTACCACTATAGGTGACCAGAAGTGGTGTTGGGCCGTCGGAACGCCGAGTTTCTGAGGCTAGTAGTGCATCAAATGATGCTCCTGCAACATCTCCATCGGCTGAGACCATACGATTTGTGGCCGAAGCAGTGTTTGCCATGATCAATGCGCAGCCTGCAAGGCAAATGCAGCAGCCCGCTCCTGCGATGGAGCAGGTACCACTTCTAGAGGTTGAGCCGAGAATAGTGGAGCAGGTAGTAGTGGAGCCTTGGTGCCAACGAGGGCAACCGAGAGACAGCTCAAATATGTCATGAGCTTTAATCCGCCGATATTCTCGGGGTTGGGAACCTCATCTCAATCTGAAGACTGGCTCTCCCGTGTGAAGAGATTCTTGACAGCGATGGAGACGGAGGAGTGGAAGATGACCACTATAGCTACGTTCCTGTTGGATGGAGACGCTAGGCTATGGTGGGAGGGTTTGGAGCTGCATCTTTTGAGAGGAAGGCAACTTACAGACGTCTCGATGGAGGAGTTCTCGAGAGTGTTCTTGGCTAGGTACCTCCCTTCAACTCAGAGGATAGCTTTGGAGAATGAGTTGCAGAGGTTGGTACAAGGAGAGAGTAGCGTGGATGAGTATCTCCATGAGTTTACTAGGTTGGGTTGGTATGCTAGCTCTACTATCGTGGATGAGGAACGTAAGACCAACTGTTTCTACGAAGGTCTAATAGATGACTTGAGGCTACTACTCTCGGGGCCGATGACGCAGGGTTTCTTGACCTTGGTCAACACGGCCCGGTCCTTGGAGAAGGACATGAAGAATGTTCAAGCGAAGAAGAGCCTTGCTGATAAGAAGTCTGGGTTCAAAGTACCGACTACTTCAAAGTCCGGCTATCAAAGGTTCTTTAAGAAGGCTAGGACTTCGGGTCCAGCTCCTTCTTCCGGTGCTTCTGGGGCGACTACGGGTCAGACCCCGGGTGCATGTTTTACTTGTGGGAAGCCGGGGCACTTTGCCCATGATTGTTGGTGCGGACGTCCCATGTCCGAGAGAAAGCTGGGAGCAACTTATGAAGAGAAGGGCAAGGCGGTGGAGTCAACCGCGTCCCATTATGCTCCGGCTCAACCAAGGGTTTATAATCTTGGCCAACAGGAGGCCATCAAACAAGCGAATGTGGTGACAGGTACGGTTTAATTTGTAGCAAGTTAAATTCCTTTAAATACTTGTTTTGCGTATGTTACCTTACCACTGCTTGTTTAGGATTTGTTTTGATTTGTGAGTTTCCGGCGAGAGCACTGTTTGATACGGCAGCTTCACACTCCTTCTTGTCCGAAGGATTCATATCGTGCATCGGAGTACCTTCTTCGATGGCGAAGGACAAGTTGGATGTTTTGTTACCGAATGAGTGTTCGATGCGCGCGGATAAGATCTGCGGTGTTAAGATTCGTATTGGGAATCAAGAGTTCGATCTGCAAGCATCGTTACTACCGTTAGTGGAGTTTGACGTTATATTTGGCATGGACTGGCTCTCGGAATAGCAAGCCTATATTGATTGCGGTCGCAAGAAAGTCAAGTTGGGAGCAAGTCGTGAGACTACTTTTACGGGCTTGAAAGGGTCGAGCAAGATGTTGATGTCTGCTCTTCAGGTGGTGAAGGCGGTTCGTGCTGGTGCAGAGCTGTTCTTTACACTAGTGGAGGTTGCAAAGCCGAAGCCTACGTTGGATAGTATTTCAGTGGTAGCTGAGTACCCTGATCTGTTCCCCGCAGATCTTCCTGGAGCCCCGCCTCAACGGGAGATAGATTTCACTATTGAGCTAGTCCCAGGTGCAAAGCCTGTGTCACGATCTACGTATCAGCTAGCGCCTAAGGAAATGGAGTAGTTGAAGGTGCAACTTCAAGAGTTGTTGGAGCAAGGGTTTGTGCATCCAAGCTCGTCGCCTTGGAGCTCACTGGTCCTCTTTGTAAAGAAGAAGGACGGGAGCTTGAGACATTGTATTGATTATCGGGAGTTAAACAAGCTAACGGAAAAGAACAAGTACCCAATCCCAAGGATCGATGATCTTTTCGGTCAGTTGGTCGGGTCGACGGTGTACTCTAAGTTGGATCTCAAGTCTGGTTACTATAAGTTGAGGATAAGGGAGAGTGATATCCCTAAGACAGCGTTCAATACAAGATACAAGCATTATGAGTTTACGGTCATGCCGTTTGGGCTGACGAATGCGTCGTCAGCGTTCATGGATTTGATGAACAAGACCTTCAGGGAGTACTTGGACCATTTTGTGATCGTCTTCATCGACGATATTTTGGTGTACTCGCAGAGTGAGGAAGATCACTTCAGGCATCCTCATTTGGTTTCGGAGACGCTAAGGAGGAATCAATTGTATGCAAAGTTCTCGAAGTGCGAGTTTTGGTTGTCCTCAGTGGCGTTCCTCGGTCATATAGTGAGTGGGGAAGGTATTGCAGTGGATCCGGCGAAGATTTTTGCGATACGAGAGTGGCCTGAGCTTTCTACGGTAGCGGAAGTCCGGAGCTTTCTGGGGCTTGCCAGCTATTATAGGTTCTTCGTAGAGAACTTCTCGTGGATAGCGTTACCTCTCACTACTTTGATGAAGAAGGAGCATAAGTTCGTTTGGACGCCGGAGTGCGCGCGAACTTTTGAGGAGTGGAAATGTTGGTTGACCACGACGCCTGTGTTGAGTTCGCCGAGTGGGAACAAAGGTTATGAGATTTATAGCGATGCTTCGGGCAGTGGTTTGGGTTGTGTGATGTTACAGCATGGAAGCGTTATAGCATATGGCTCGAGACAGCTGATGGTGCACAAGAGGAACTATCCGGTCCATGACTTGGAGTTAGCGGCCGTGATTTTTGCCTTGAAGTTGTGGAGACATTATTTGTATGCTGTGAAGATTGATATCTACACCGATCACAAGAGCCTGAAGTATTTGATTGATCAGAAAGATCTGAACATGCGGCAGCGCAGATGGATGGAGTTCCTGGGGGACTATACATTCAAGATTCACTACGTGCGTGGTAAAGGCAATGCGGTTACAAACGCGTTGAGTTGTCGGGCCCCAGCTCAATACAATTGGATGTCGGTCCATGACGAACGGTTGGTTCGGGAGTTAGAGGCATTGGAGATCTGTTGCATTGACAAGCAATCAAGTGCTGAAGCAGTATTGAAATTGACTGAAGTCCAATATGACCTGGCTGATCGGATTCGGCAGGCATTGGATATGGATTTCCATATGAAGCAACTCATGATAGAGGCTCTGGATGGGTCAAATTCCCAATTCATTGTGTAGGACGGATTGCTTTGGAAAGACGGTCGTCTGTGCGTCCCGAGCATGGGCAATTTGCAGGTGGAATTGTTTTACGAGGCGCATCATACCAAGTACTCAATTCACCCGGGGAGCACGAAAATGTACCGCGATGTTAAGAAATTATTCTGGTGGCTAGGACTGAAAAAGGATGTGGCGCTCTATGTGGCGAATTGTCAAACTTGCACCTTGGTGAAGGCGGAATGCCAAAAGCCGAGGGATTCTTGAAATCCTTGCCTATTCCGGAGTGGAAGTTCGACGACATTACTATGGACTTTGTGCACCGGTTACCAAGGTCGCAAAAGGGGAACGACGCCATTTGGGTGTTCGTTGATCGTCTAACGAAGGTGTCACATTTCATTCCGCATAGGAAGGATGATCCGGTTCAGAAATTGGCAAAGATATATGTGGATAATATTGTACGACTTCATGGGATGCCCCGCAGCATCGTGAGTGACCGAGATGGGCGGTTCACGTCCAATGATTAGGGGCTGGTGCAGCAGATGTTGGGAACAAAGCTGGGATTTAGCACAGCCTTTCATCCGCAAACGAATGGGCAGACCGAGAGGGTTAGGACAATGGAAGTGTTGGGTACATTGGTTTAAATGTACCTGATTTGAAGAAGCCTCACCCCACTCAATGATATACATCACAATGTATTTGATGTATTTTGAGTTGCCTTGTGCAGGTTAAGTATTTGCAGGGAAAGATGAAAGTTTTCTAAGTCCATGTGTCGACACCCAGAAGGAAAGTGTCGATACTTAAAAAGACTTGTGTCGACACCCAGGCAAGCAGTGTCGACACTTGGAGTAATTGTGTCGACACCAGGGATGCAGAGTCGACACCAGACAGAAAGTGTCGACACATGAAGGCTGTGTCGACACTCAATGAAGAAATGTCCAGTGAAAAAGTGTCGACACTTAGAAGCAGTGTCGACACCCAGAGGAACTGTGTCTACATTAGAAAGTGTCGACACTTGGAGGTTGTGTCGACACTCAGCAAAAGTCAGCTGAGTCTAAGTATATGTGTCGACATAATAAAGAATGTGTCAACACTTAGCAGAAGACTCAACACTTGAAGAAAGTGTCGACACAATGAAGAATGTGTCGACACACAGCAGAAGACTCAATACATGAAGAAATTGTCGACACTAGGAGGCTGTGTCGACACTCAGCAAAGTTCAACAAAAAATTCTAAGTACAAGTGTCGACACTAAGGAGATGTGTCGACACTCAGCCAAAGTCTAAACAGAAGAAGAATGTGTCGACACAAGGAGCAGTGTCGACACTCAGCAAGTATCAACACAGAAGGCATGTGTCGACACCAAGAAGATGTGTCGACACTGAATAATTTCAACACATGAAGATGTGTCGACACAAAGGTGTTGTGTCGACACTTACAAGAATTCAACTAAGTGCTGAAGAACAAGGAGTTGTGTCGACACTCAATATCAGTGTCGACACATGATGAAGAAGCAGTGTCGAGATATAAATTCTACAACACAAGGAGTTGTGTCGACACCTTGAAGGCTAGTGTCGACACTTAGTTAACTTGTGTCGACACTTAGTCTATAAGTGTCGACACTTAAAGACAGATTGTCTCGACACTTTCAGACAGTTACAGTTATTTCAAGAACTGACTGGATGACTTGACAACTGCCATTCTAGCCGGTTTACTGCACCTGTCAGAGTGGTCAGAAAGCTGTTAGGAACCGGATCAGCCGGTTACTATGAAGAAGTCCTATAAATAGGCTTATACTGTCAATAGAAAGGGAGATCAACACATCAAGTGATACACACAAGATCTAGCTATTCATTGAAGAATCAAGTGAAGATCTAAGAAGTTGGAGAGAGAGAGCTCCATCCAAGAAGACAACCGTTGGAACCAGGCTGTGAAGAAGGGTTCAGACCTAGTTCTGAATCTTAAGTTACAATGATTAAAGATCAGCTGCAGAGAATCAATCCTATTGTGTTCTACATTCAAGAAGCTTTGAAGAAAAGCCAACTGTGATTGTTCTCAGCAGAGTTCTTCCAAGAACTCATCAAGAACCTATCAACCCATCTCTCTTTTCTCTGAGTTGTAGATATATTCTTTGTATTCGTAATTTCTTGTAGGATCCTTAGGGATCTGAGTTGTAAGCCTGCAATTATAAAGGCTGAGTGGTAGGGTCTGTGTGCCTGAGTGTAGGAGATCTGTGTCTCTGAGTGTAGGCCTATTGTGGCTGAGTGTAGGCCTTGTGGCTTAGTGTAGGCTTTGTGAAGAAGCTGAGTGTAGGTCTTTGGAGAAGACTGAGTTGTAGGGCTTTGGGCCTGAGCTGTAGGAACCTGTTTTGGGTTCTGAGTGTAAGATCTGAGGATCTGAGACAGTGGAGGAGTTTAGCCGAATCTAGTACACAACTAGATAGGGGAAGGGGGAAAGTGGATGTACCCAAACCTTGTGGAACCACTATAAATCTGTGTGTCCACTGTGTACATGTGTGATTCTGTGATTGCTGATTGATATCTGTGTTAAAGTAATTATAACTCTGTGATATAATTTGAATTCTGCCTATACAAAGTGTAAAAAGATTTAGTCATCTATTCACCCCCCCCCTCTAGGTGATTAGACACAATTTCTTTCAAGTGGTATCAGAGCCAGGTTACTCAAAAAAGGACTTAACTGTCTGAGTAGATCCTGTTGGCAGATTCAGTCTAAGTAAAGTGCAGAATCAAGAAAATCAAGAACCATGGGTTCAACTGAGAATCATAAGGAACTTGGATCCATGAAGTTGCCCATTTGCAGAAAAGAAATTTTTGGCATCTGGAAAGAAAGGGTGAGACTATTTATGGAAGCCTCAGACCCTAGAATATATATCACAATTAAAGAAGGGCCATATGTGCCTATGAAGGTTTCAGTCCTGGATGCAAATCAGAGAATACCTAAGGACTTCTCTGAAATGACAAAAGATGAGATAATTCTAGCCACAATGGACAAGAGGGCACAGAATATCATTGTGAGTGTCATAGATGATGCTACATTTCGGAACTTGATACACTGTAAGACATCTAAGGAGATGTGGGATACTCTTATAGTGTACATGGAGGGTTCAGAAGAAGTGAGACAGGACAGGAAGTCATTGTTAAACCAGGAATATGAAAGTTTTAGGCAAGGTGGGTCTGATAGCATAACAGAATGCTATAAGAAGTTCTATAGGATTGTCAATGAGCTAATGTCCTATGACAGAGGATTCAGTAATTATGAGTTAAATGATAAGTTCTTGAGGTCCCTAACAAAGGATTGGGAAACCAAGATCTGTGCCATTAGAGAAATGGCCAAGTTAGCAGATATCCCTCCACCAACACTGTTTGGAAAACTGCTATCCTATGAGATGCAGTTGATGGTGAGGAAAGAAGAGGAGAAGACTACAAGAAGTGAACATAAAGAAATGACAGTGGCATTCAAGACAGAAGCCACCAGAAAATACAAAAGTAAGTCTCCATCACCACCTCCTAAAGTGGCTGAGACTGAGTCAGATGATTCAGAGAGCAGAAAGTCTCAAAGTAGTGAAAGTGATGAGAACTTTGCAGCCTTCACAAGACACTTTCAGAAGTTCCTAAAGAAGAAACAGTGGAGGACTAAACCATCCACATCACAGAGGTCATCAAAGAATGACAGAAGAAAGCCCAAGTCAAATAGAACTTCATCTTCAAAGATAGTTTGTTATTGTTGTAACAAACAAGGACATGTTGTTGCTGACTGTCCTGAGAAGATAAAAGAATCTACTGATAAGAAAAAGACACAATTCAAGGGAAAGAAGGAAAGGTCTTTTGTTGCCAAGAAGGACAAAGGCCTGTCAGACATGTCTTCTTCAGAAACTGAGTCAGAAGCTGAAGCTTACATAGGACTGTTTACTGAAGAAGAAGAAGAGGAGTTCATCCAAATAATGAACTCTATATATGAGCAAGAGGACAGTCAGTGCCAAGGACTGATGGCATTAACAGAAGGTGACAAAATCCAGGAGCAGCCTGGACCTAGTAAGGTACAAAATTGTTCTTTAAGTTTAATTTCTAGTGGTAGTTCAGATTCAGTTACATCTGCTTCAAATGATGCCAGTGGATCTGAATCAGAAGGGGATATTCATCAAAAGATTGATGAATATAGAGTTCTATTGCAAGCTTTTAAGAAGAGCAAGTCCCTAGCCAAGAGTCAGGCAAAGGAAATTGCTAGTCTCAAAGTTGCTGCAACTGATTTTGAGAAGATGATTGATCAAAAACTAAATGAAATAGCCAGACTGAAGCACATAACTGTGATTCAGATGGGGACTATAACATTTAAGAATGATCAAATCAAAAGTATGGAGATTAGTCTTCAGAAGGAGAGAGACATTATTGTAAGGTTTTCTAAACCTAAGTCTGTTCTACCTTTGATTGATGAGTTTATACCTCACAAGGGTAAAACTGGTTTGGGGTTTACTAACCCTGCTAGGACAGTCAAGTCCAAGTCTAAGGGCAAAGCCCGAGCTCTCAACAAGCCAGCTGTAGATAAAACAGCTAGGGATGTACCTAAGCAAAGGTACAATAGATTTGAGTGCTGTGGCAAGGTAGGCCACTTTGCCATGGACTGTTGGCACAATTCAAGTGCCAATGTGAGTAGCAAACTGTCTATTGGAAAATCTGCAGCTAGCTTTGTTAAGGGGCAAACTAACCAACACCAAGGACACAAGAATTCTTTGGGTTCTAAGGTCAACTAATCTGTTTTGCAGGTAAGTCCAAGTGGTCATGCCCCAATATAGTACTTGGACAGTGGATGTTCCAGGCACATGACTGGAACTAGGGGTTTGCTAAAGGCCTACACACCTATCAAGGATGGTCCTAAAGTCACCTTTGGTGGTTCTAAAAAAGGAATTATCAATGGTTTTGGTAACATTTCTAGCTCGCATATAACAATTACTCAAGTGGCTTATGTTAATGGTTTGAAACATAACCTTATTAGTATAAGTCAACTGAGTGATTTAGGATATGACATCTCATTTGTCAAAGATGGTTGTCATATCAGGAGATCAAATGATCAAGAGATCATTTTGACTGGTTACAGAAAAAGGAATGTCTATTGTCTAGACATTATGAGTGAGAACAATGCTTCTCCAGTGTGTCTTGTAGCTGATGAGAAAGTCTCTCATTGTGTCAAATGGCAGAAGAGGCTAGCCCATCTTAACTACAAGACAATTGGCCAACTCTTTAGCAAAGAGTTAGTGAGGAATGGTCCTTAAGTTAAGTGTATTAAAGATGGAATATGCTCAGCTTGTCAAAAGGGCAAGCAGACTAGATCCACCTTTAATAGCATTGAAAACAAAGATGCTGTGAGGTGTTTATACCTCTTGCATATGGATCTCTTTGGTCTTATGCCATTTCACAGCCTAGGTAGGAAGGTCTATACCTTTGTGGTTGTAGATGACTACTCAAGGTTTTCCTGGGTGTTCTTCCTTAGACAGAAATCTGAAACACCTAGTATCTTCTATAGCTTTGTCAAACAAATTCAGAATGAACTAGACAGTATAGTGGTCAAGATAACAAGTGACCATGGTACTGAATTTCAGTCTGATAGTATGGCAAAACTATGTGAAGAATTTGGGATATTTCAGGAATTTTCTTCACCAAGAACACCTTAGCAAAATGGTATTGCTTAGAGGAAAAATACAACCTTGATTGAGGCTGGTAGGACCCTATTAAGTGATACATCTCTCCCAGAATATTTCTCGGCTGAGGCAGTTAATACTGCATGCCATGTAATTAATAGGGCTACCGTTACTAAAAGACACAACAAGACCCCCTATGAGATTGTGAAAGGCAGAAAACCAAACTTATCATATTTCAGGATCTTTGGTTGTAAGTTCTTTATACTTAACAATGGAAAGTATTACTTGACTAAGTTTGCTGCCAAGTCCTAAGAGGGGATCTTTGTTGGGTACAGCAACAATAGTAAGGCTTATAGAGTCTACAACTTGTCTACTCAAGTTGTAGAAGAGTCTGTACATGTAGTATTTGATGAACTAGACTTATTAACAATGAGTTATCTAGTAGTATTTGCAGCTCCACAGGTGTGACTGAGAAGATGGACAAGCTCACTATAGAAGAAGGACCTACTGCAAGACAGCAAGTAGAAGATAGTGGTTGTTGTCCAGGGGGAGTACTACATGTACCTAATGCAGAAGAAGACCAAGGAGTGCAGCAAGATGAAGAAGCTGAAGGAGTTCAACCTGAAGCCAGGATGCCTCCAGCTATTAGGCATCTAAGAGATCATCCAGCAGATCAAATCATTGGTGATCTAAGATAAGGGGTACAAACAAGGAGCAAAAATCAGAGTGCAGTACTCTACTCCAGTTTTTTATCCCAAGTAGAGCCAAAGAAGTTTGAAGAAGCCATCCTAGACCCTCATTGGATTGAGGCAATGCAAGAAGAGATGAATCAGTTCAAGAGATGCAAAGTCTGGGAGCTTGTTACTAAACCAAAAGACCACAACATAATTGGAATCAAGTGGATCTTTAGGAACAAGATGGATGAACATGGAGTAATTGTCAAGAACAAAGCAAGATTGGTTGCTAAAGGATATAGGCAGGAAGAAGGTATTGACTTTGATCAAACCTTTGCTCCAGCAGCCAGACTGGAAGCCATAAGGATGTTCCTGGCCTATGCAACCTATCAAGGATTTAAAGTTTACCAAATGGATGTAAAGTCAGCCTTTCTGAATGGTAATCTAAAGGAAGAAGTCTATGTGGAACAGCCATCAGGTTTTGTTGATTCAACTCAACCTAATTATGTCTATAGACTTAGGAAGGCTCTGTATGGGTTAAAACAAGCTCCTAGGGCTTGGTATGAAACCCTGTCTAGTTTCCTCATTGAGAATAAATTCACAAGGGGGAAAATAGACAAGACTATATTCCTTAGGGAATCCAGAGGCAAGATAATACTAGTCCAAATATATATAGATGACATTATATTTGGGTCTACTGAAAATAGTCTTTCCAAAAAGTTTGCAAAACTAATGCAAGGACAATTTGAGATGAGCAGTATGGGGGAACTTAAGTTCTTCTTGGTTCTGCAAGTTAGACAGAATGAGAATGGATTATCCATTTGACAGTCTAAGTTCACCCTAGAACTCATAAGGAAGTATGGTATGGATTCATCCAGTACCATGAAGACTCCTATGGGGTCAAGTATGTCTATTAGCAAAGATGATGCAGGGAAACCTGTAGATGAGTCTTTGTATAGAGGGATAGTTGGCTCCCTATTGTATTTGACTGCAAGTAGACCAGATATCATGTATGCTACATGTGTCTGTGCTAGGTACCAAGCATGCCCTAAAGAGTCTCATTTGACAGCAGTCAAAAGAATTCTAAGATATCTTAAAGGCACTCCTTATCTAGGCCTTTGGTACCCTAGGAATGGAGGCTTTGAACTGACAGGTTATTCAGATGCAGATTTTGTAGGCTGCAAGGAAGATAGGAAAAGTACAACTAGTACCTATCAATTCCTAGGTGGAAGACTGATTTCATGGAGTAGCAAAAAGTAAACAAGTGTGGCTATCTCCACTGCAGAATCAGAATATGTGGCTGCAGGAAGTTGCTGTGCTCAACTTCTATGGATACAACATCAGCTTGAGGATTATGGTATTCAAGTAAGTAGAACACCACTGTTTTGTGATTCTACTAGTGCTATATCTATTGCAAATAATCCTGTTTCCCATAGTAGAACTAAATATATTGAAATAAAATATCATTTTCTAAGGGAACATGTAGAAAAAGAAGATATTTCACTAGAGTATGTTAAAACAGATAATCAACTAGCTGATATGTATACTAAGACTTTAGAAGAAACCAAATTCAATAGGTTTAAAATTGAATTAGGTATGATAAACTTAGAATAAGTTTACAGATATGGCTAAGTAAAATAGTGTCGACACACAGAGTTGTCTGTGTCGAGACAGAAAATTGGTGTCGACACTTCAGAGAAAAGGTGTCGACACATCTAGGAAGTTGGTGTCGACACTTCAGAGAATTAGTGTCGACACATGATAAGTAGGTGTCGACACATCCAAGGTGGTGTCGACACTTAGACTTTATGCAGAATTAGTAAAGTAAAGTCTCGACTATGTGTCGAGCTGAGTGGTGGCGACACATAAACAAGTGTCGACACATATATTCTGTTGACTAAACTTGTGTCGACACATAGATGTCGAGACATTATAAGTCTGTGTCGACACTTTTCAATAGTGTCGACACAATTTGACTTTGTTGACGCGCCCTTTCATCTTCAATCCTAGAAAGGTATAAATAGGATTGTTAGAAAGTAGAGAAAGGAAGCGAAAAGAAGAGAACAAGCCGAATAAACTTTTGAATAATCGAAATTTTATTATCCAAAAAAGATAACTATTACAAAGGTATGCCCTCCCTTATATAGAATGGAGGAGAGAAGAGAGAATACAAATAAGAGATGTGGGACTAAAATTTACAAGCTAAGCGGACTGTACAAAGTAAACCGCACAGGCCGCGCGGTTAGACATAAGGACTAACCGCACGGCTTACAATAAGAGATGCAGAGAGGTCGCCTGTGAAGATTGCTAGACCGCCCGGTTTACAAGTCGCCGAGTCAAACCGCCAGACCGCGCGGTCTCCAACCCGCCAAGACAGACCGCCCGGTCTCCAACTTCAACACTCCCCCTCAAGCTGGAGCATATATATCAATCATGCCCAGCTTGTCGCAAACATGCAGAAACGAGGCGGAGACTGGCTTGGTGAAGATGTCAGCTAGCTCTTTATCAGATGTGACAAACGGAGTGCAAATCTGTTCTTTTAAAATCTCTTCACGAATGAAATGGCAGTCAACCTCAATGTGTTTTGTTCTTTCATGGAATACCGGATTTTTGGAGATGTATATGGCGGCCTTATTATCACAGAACATAGGTAGAGGATGGTTGTACACCTCTCCTAAATCTAGCATGAGAGCCCGCAACCATTTCAACTCACAAGTGGTTGACGCCATACTGCAATACTCAGCTTCTGCACTGGACCTGGAGACAACAGATTGCTTTTTACTCTTCCAGCTCACCAGATTTCCCCCAACAAAGGTGCAAAAACCTGAGGTAGACTTGCGATCCCCTTTGTCATCAGCATAACTTGCATCTGAGTAGGCTTCAATCCTCAGATGACCATTCTTCTGAAACAGTAATCCTTTCCCAGGCGCTGCTTTGACATATTCCAAGATCCGCAAGGCGGACTGAAGATGACAATCCCTGGGAGCTTGCATGAATTGACTTACCTTGCCCACAGCATAAGAAATGTCGGGTCTGGTCACTGTGAGATATATGAGCTTACCAACCAGATGCATGTACCGCGAACTATCTGAAAGAAGAGGCGAATCATCTGTCCAGGTTTTGTCCTCCCCAATAGCCATGGGACATCGGGCAGGTTTAGCTCCAGTCAATCCTGCCTCTTTTAAAAGATCAAGGGCATACTTACGCTGAGAGAGAACTAAGGAGTCGGGCTTCCGAGAGAGTTCGATCCCCAAAAAGTACTTTGGAGAGCCCATATCTTTAGTGATCAGATGTTGGCGAAGATGTAGCTTTGTCAGGGCTACCCCTTCCTGGTCATTGCCAGTGAGAAGAATATCATCGACGTATACAGCAAGAACAACCAGCCCAGAAGGAGTTTTGCGAATAAAGAGAGAGAGTGATCAGCAGAGCTTCGCACAAAACCAACAGCCGCCACAATACCGCTGAACTTGTCAAACCAAGCTCGAGGACTCTGCTTGAGGCCATAAATTGCCTTCTGCAGCCGGCATACTCGTGTCTCCCCCTGAGCAACATACCCAGGAGGTTGCTCCATGTAAACGGCCTCGTGAAGATCACCATAAAGGAAGGCATTCTTGACGTCCAGCTGAGAAATTGGCCAATCCCGATTGACGGCCACAGAGAGAAGAACCCGGATTGTGCTGAGACGAGCCACAGGGGAGAAGGTGTCAAAGTAATCAACCCCATAGGTCTGAGTAAAGCCCTTAGCCACAAGGCGAGCCTTATACCGATCCACAGTGTCGTCTGAGCTAAATTTGACCACAAAGACCCAGCGACAGCCAACAACATCAGTGCCAAAGGGAGGAGGAACAAGAGTCCAGGTACCCCGCTCAGTGAGGGTCGCCATTTCCTCATCCATGGCCATCTTCTAGTGAGGAATAGCAAGGGCCTCCTGATAGGAGCGGGGTGTGGCAGTGGCAGAGATAGCCAGTGCAAAGGCCCTTCGAGAAGGAGTAAGACGATCATAGGAAACAACAGCAGCAAGGGGGTGTAAGGTGCACGTCTGCACCCCTTTGCGAAGAGCTATAGGAAGATCCAGGTCAGCCGGGCCCGCAACATCCGGAGCATCCGTGGTAGAGAAAGCTGGCCCGGGAGAAGAGAGCGACGGCAGCGGAGAGGAGGGAGAGGGTGGTGGGGAAGGGAGAGAGAGAGGTGGAGGAAGAGGAGGGGGTGGAGACGGTGTAGTGGTGGAGAGTGTAGGAGGAGACGAGGGAACGAAGGGAACGGCAGGAGAATCAGAAGCTGGGAGAAGAGGAGAAGAGGCATCCGAGAAGTAGGAGGTATTCTCGAAGAAGGTGACGTCAGCAGAGACGAACTGCTTACGAAGGACGGGATCAAAGCAACAGTAGCCTTTCTGAGTGGTGGAATACCCCAGAAAGACACATTTGGTGGAGCGAGGGGAGAGCTTATCACGGGTGGCAGAAGGGGCATGCACAAAGGCAGTGCATCCAAAGATTTGGAGAGGGAGATGAAACGGCTCCTTGCCCGGATACAAAATGGAGAACGGGGTTTGGCCATGGAGAACCGTGGAGGGAATGCGATTGATGAGGTAGCAGGCAAGGAGAACAGCATAGCCCCAATAGGAGCGAGGAACATGCATCTGGGTCATCAAGGTGCGAGCGACATCGAGCAGGTGTCGGTTTTTGCGTTCGGCTACACCATTTTGTTGTGAAGAATAGACACAACTAGTTTGATGAAGAATCCCATTTTGCATGCAGAATGTAGAGAAGTCACGACTGAGATATTCTGCGGCATTATCAGACCGAAAAACTTTGATAGAAACATCAAACTGAGTTTTGATCATGAGATAGAAGGATGTCCATACAGAGAATAATTCGGAGCGATCTTTTAACAGATACACCCACGTACAGCGAGAGAAATCATCAATGAACGTGACAAAATAGGAACTACCCCGACCAATGGTAAGAGTAGGAGAAGGACCCCAGATGTCGGAGTGGATAAGATCAAACGGACGGGTAGAGCTACGAACGTGCTTTGGAGGGAAGGAGGAGCGGTGATGCTTGCCAAGCTGACAGGCCTCACAGTTGAGCGGAGGACTTTGAGGAGGAAGGTGGGGTAGAAGTTGACGAAGAAGACGGGGAGGAGCATGACCAAGGCGGAGATGCCATTGGAGAAGATCTGTGGAGGTGGAGGAGAAGGTGGAAAAAGCAGAAATGTTGTCTAGGAAGTATAATCCGCCACTCTCAGTCCCAGTAGCAATCGTCCGTTGGGAGTCCGGATCCTGAAAAGAGCAAGAAGTAGAAGTAAATGTGACGGAACACTGTAATTGCTTGCAAAGAGATGTAACAGATAATAAGTTGCACGGGAACTGGGGCACATATAGAGTATCCGCCAAGTGAAGAGACGGGGTGACATGAACTATCCCTGTGCCATGAACCAATGATGAAGAGCCGTCAGCGAGAGTAACTGGGGGCAAGCGAGCATGTTTTTCTAGGAGAGAGAAACACGGGAGATGGCCGGTCATATGATTCGTAGCACCAGTGTCGATCAGCCATTTGCCCTGAGTAACAACGTGTGCACGACCAGAAGACGTGACAACCGAGGCGAAAGCCATGAAGGGAGGAAGAAGAAACTGCAGCGGTCTCGGTGACAGCACACCAGCGGCACGAAGGGCCACGACCAAGGTGCAGAGCACAAGCCGCGCGACTAAACCAGGAGGTCGCGGCGACTAACAAGAGAAGCGGCTAAGAGCGAAGAGGCGGAGAGGCCGCCCAAACAAGGAAGAATCCGCGTGAAACCGCGGCGGGAACAAAAGGGAAGAAGCCGCGTGAACACGAGCGGCTAGGATTCAGATCAAGGCACAGCGGGGAAGAAGTCGCGCGGACTGCAAAGGGCCGAGCGAACAGAAGAGAGGAGAAGAGCAGGTGACCGCGACCAAGATGCGGGTAAGAAAGGGACAACCCGCACGGTCAGGCAGATCACAGCAGTTGCGAGAATGCGGTCAAGGGCACAGCGGGGAAGAGGTCGCGCGGACTGAAAAGGCCGAGCGAACAGAAGAGAGGAGAAGAGCAGGTGACCGCGACCAAGATGCGGGTAAGAAAGGAACAACCCGCACGGTCAGGCAGATCACAGCAGCAAACCGCGAGTGCAGAGACAACACACGCGGACAGAGACAGACCGCAGCGACTAGGAAGTCGGAGCGGCAGGAAAGAGAAAGGAGCGCGGCGACACGGAAACAGGTCGCTGCGACAAAGAGCAGGAGGAGAAGAGAAACAAGAAGAGTAAGCCGCGCAAATAGGCAGCGGACAGAAACAAGCCGCGCGGATAGAAACAAGCCGCGCGGACAGAGGAGAAGGCAAGCCGCGAACAAGCCGCAGAACGCGGAAGACAAGCCGCGAACAACAGAGAGCGCACAGAATCAGGAGGAAAAGACCGTGTCCTCTGATACCATGTTAGAAAGTAGAGAAAGGAAGCGAAAAGAAGAGAACAAGCCGAATAAACTTTTGAATAATCGAAATTTTATTATCCAAAAAAGATAACTATTACAAAGGTATGCCCTCCCTTATATAGAATGGAGGAGAGAAGAGAGAATACAAATAAGAGATGTGGGACTAAAATTTACAAGCTAAGCGGACTGTACAAAGTAAACCGCACAGGCCGCGCGGTTAGACATAAGGACTAACCGCACGGCTTACAATAAGAGATGCAGAGAGGTCTCCTGTGAAGATTGCTAGACCGCCCGGTTTACAAGTCGCCGAGTCAAACCGCCAGACCGCGCGGTCTCCAACCCGCCAAGACAGACCGCCCGGTCTCCAACTTCAACAAGGATTTCGCCATTGTCTGTGACACGCTCACTAAAGTTTCGAGACCAAACTTGTGTGTCGACACCTCTCTTCTCTCAATTCAAATTATTCAAACCCTAATGGCGCCCAAGCTCGAAGAGAACGTAAATGAAGGCTATGAACTGGTGCGGCATGCATTTGATGACGCAGAATCGGAAATCAAGGATGTGGTAACCCTAGTTGCAAATTCAGGGTTAGATTTTCTTGTTTCAGAGCCAACCAAAATATGGAAGAAAAAATTATTAGAATTTCTGAATGGAGCAACCCTAGACAACTCTGGACTAAAGATAAAGTCAAGGGTTCATGGAGAAAAGGTGAAGATCTCACCTAAAAAATCTGAGAAAGATACTTCAGTTACCAAGGACTATGTAAGAAGAGATTGTTTCTGCTTCTAAAACTAGGGAAGCATTAACTTGGTGTGGTCTAGATTCCAATATGAAAATTGGATCAGTGTTCAATAGGAAGGGGATGAATAGCAAAGGAAAATTCCTCTCTGAAATTGTTGGAAAGGTGATCTTGAGTAAGACTGGAGGGCATGATAGGGTATCAACCCATATGTTTAGTCTCATGACAAGGATTATCTTCACATTGAAAACTGATTGGTCTGTAGTAGTCTATGATAAGATTAAATAGAGCATCAATAAGCCCAATATGGGTAGGATACTAAGTCATTACTTGGCTGGTAGTATACCAGAAGTAATGAGTCAAGCTGCTGGATCAAAGATCAACCACATGAGTAAGACGGACATGAGACTCTTCTCAAGATGGGATAGGGTCTTGTCTAAGGAGATGCCAACACCTGAGAAAGAAAACCCACTTAAGAAGAAGAAGAAGACAACCCCAGTGGCTCAAGATTCCTTTAGCAGCTCTGAGGAGCAAGTTGTCTTCAATCCTGATGAAGAAGACACTGTAATTGCTGGAAAGTCTCCAGCTCAACAAGATGATGCAGACAGGCAGGGGGAGCTACCTCAAGCTAGCCCAGTACATCAGGATACTATCCAGGGGGGAGTCTCTAGTAGTGGAAGAGCCAACTCCACTAGAAAGTGAGCAAGCTACAAATACCATACTTGAGGTACTCACTGAAATCAATAACTTAGTTTTTCCTATTGAGGATACTGTTTTGTCTGATTCATTAAATAATATTAATTAGCAACATCAGATTGATAGTCAACCCTCAGATGTTGTCATGGAGGACACATCTGTTGCAGCTCAAGTTGTATCTGATCAAGTTATTGATGAGACAAGGGATTCTCCATCACAACCTCAACAAGAGTTTACAATAGAAGATCTCTTCCTTAATCTGGATCAAACAGACTTTGAGAAAGCAAGTGCTGCTGCTGAGGGGGAGAATGCTCATGTTGAGGGGGGAGCAAGTAGTAATTGTTGAAGAACCTGCAAGGAAAGAGCCTGAGAAACCAAAGGAAGTGGAGGAGCTACCTAAGGAGAGGGTAGAAATAGCAAGCACCCCAGCTTCTGAAGATGAGGAGGCTACAAGAGCAAAGAAAAGGAAATTTCAAGTCTTCAAGAGGAGGAGCCAGAATTATAAAAAGGCTTTACAAACCATTTCACCCCAGCCAATCCCACTGCCAGCACCATCTGTAGATTACAGTTCTCTGATGGTTGCTATGCAAATAAAGCTTGATGAGCACAGGAAAGCCATAGAAACATATATGGATGAGGGGCATAAGTCTTTACAGTTTGATCTGGCCCAGGACATTAAATCTATAAGATTTGAAATGAATCTGAATAAGAAGGAGATGAATGACTGCTTCCACAAGGGAGGGAATGCAGTGGTATACTTGGTTACACATCAGGAGAAAATTAAAGCTCAAGTGGATAAACTTGAGGTAAAGCAAGGATATGTACTGGAGAATCAAATCAGAATGAATGATAACTTGACAGCTTCCCACAATGCAATTGTCACTGAACTTAAAAATATAGCCACTACACAGAATGCAGCCCTGACTACTGCCAAAGAGGAATTTGATAAAGAATTGCAAGAGCGCCTCACTGCTGTAACTTCTACCATTCAAGATTCCCAGAAGCTCCTGACTGAAAAACTCCACAGGTTAAAACCTTTCTACAAGGATGGAGTCAATTATCTAAATGCCCAAATCAGATTTTAGAAAGATGATTTAAGAGATCACATAGAAAGAGAAGTCATAAAGGGGGAGAGGGTGTTAGTCAAAGCAGGCTCTGATCATGCCAAATGGATTTCCAATTCCATCAGAGCCACTCTTGGTTATCCTCCTTTATGTTATGATGATAATGTTGCTGAGTCTGGGATTAATCCCGCCTATCTTGGAGGTGAGCAAGCTGAAGTAGCTCAGGTGATCTATCCTCCACCAGACTTTGATATGGTACAAGCTGATATACAGTCCATGTATAGCCCACCTGAGGGACAACAAAATGTTATCATAGAGAAGGTGGTTCAGCCAGTATCTGAGGCTTTACAGGAAGCTATACTGAAAGAACAAGCTGAACAGGAAGCTAGATTGTCTAAGAAGAGGTTCAGAGAGCAAGCTGAACAAAGGCCTGATTTTGAGCAGTGGAGCCCCACTTCAAGAAATATTATTTTGACTGCTTGGAAGGCTGCCAAAGATAATATACAAGACAGAAACAAGTGGTATTCTGAACTAGAATGGAGAAATCACGAAAACAGGCAAGAAGCCATTGTGCAATACAGGAGAAAGGCTAAGATGGGAAAGCTACCTCCTACTGCCCAGGAGCCTAGCAAGTACTTTTCCAAGCCTTATCATTACTTTGAGAGGCAGAAGATTAAAGCTGAAGAGCTAAAGAAGAAAGATCTGAAAGGGAAGAAGCCTGCTGATACTGAAGATGCTGAAGCCCCTGTGAAAGCAAAGATACAGTCTGGGAAGGGCATAGTTATCAAGGAGACTGAGAAGCAATAGAATAGAATTATCTTTAGTTTACAGTTGTAATCACTTGTATTAAAACATTCTGTAAACTTTTGTATAATGAATATGATAAAGTTGTTAGAACAATGTGATGTGTTATAAAACTATTTCATAATTGTTTTGAGATGATATCTGTGTATACATGTTTTATTTGATACATGTTTATCTACTTTCCCTGATTGCATAATCCTGTTTTACATCATTCTGTAATTTTATTATGTATGATGTATATCATTGACTAAGGGTTATGACTTCTATAAATAGGGGGAGATTGTTGGGTACATTGGTTTAAATGTACCTGATTTGAAGAAGCCTCACCCCACTCAATGATATACATCAAAATGTATTTGATGTATTTTGAGTTGCCTTGTGCAGGATAAGTATTTGCAGGGAAAGATGAAAGTTTTCTAAGTCCATGTGTCGACACCCAGAAGGAAAGTGTCGACACTTAAAAAGACTTGTGTCGACACCCAGGTAAGCAGTGTCGACACTTGGAGTAATTGTGTCGACACCAGGGATGCAGAGTCGACACCAGACAGAAAGTGTCGACACATGAAGGCTGTGTCGACACTCAATGAAGAAATGTCCAGTGAAGAAGTGTCGACACTTAGAAGCAGTGTCGATACCCAGAGGAACTGTGTCTACATCAGAAAGTGTCGACACTTGGAGGCTGTGTCGACACTCAGCAAAAGTCAGCAGAGTCTAAGTATAAGTGTCGACATAATAAAGAATATGTCGACACTCAGCAGAAGACTCAATACTTGAAGAAAGTGTCGACAAAATGAAGAATGTGTCGACACACAGCAGAAGACTCAATACATGAAGAAAGTGTCGACACTAGGAGGCTGTGTCGACACTCAGCAAAGTTCAACAAAAAATTCTAAGTACAAGTGTCGACACTAAGGAGATGTGTCGACACTCAGCCAAAGTCTCAACAGAAGAAGAATGTGTCGACATAAGTAGCAGTGTCGACACTCAGCAAGTATCAACACAGAAGGCATGTGTCGACACCAAGAAGATGTGTCAACACTGAACAAGTTCAACACATGAAGATGTGTCGGCACAAAGGTGTTGTGTCGACACTTACAAGAATTCAACTAAGTGCTGAAGAACAAGGAGTTGTGTCGACACTCAATATCAGTGTCGACACATGATGAAGAAGCAGTGTCGTGATATAAATTCTACAACACAAGGAGTTGTGTCGACACCTTGAAGGCTAGTGTTGACACTTAGTTAACTTGTGTCGACACTTAGTATATAAGTGTCGACACTTAAAGACAGATTGTCTCGACACTTTCAGACAGTTACAGTTATTTCAAGAACTGACTGGATGACTTGACAGCTGCCATTCCAGCCGGTCTACTGCACCTGTCAGAGTTGTCAGAAAGCTGTTAGGAACTGGATCAGCCGGTCACCATGAAGAAGGCCTATAAATAGGCTTATAATGTCAACAGAAAGGGAGATCAACACATCAAGTTATACACACAAGATCTAACTATTCATTGAAGAATCAAGTGAAGATCTAAGAAGTTGGAGAGAGAGAGCTCCATCCAAGAAGACAGCCGTAGGAACCAGGCTGTGAAAAAGGGTTCAGACCTAGTTCTGAATCTTAAGTTGCAGTGATTAAAGATCAGCTGCAGAGAATCAATCCTATTGTGTTCTACATTCAAGAAGCTTTGAAGAAAAGCCAAGTGTGATTGTTCTCAGCAGAGTTCTTCCAAGAACTCATCAAGAACCTATCAACTCATCTATCTTTTCTCTGAGTTGTAGATATATTCTTTGTATTCTTAATTTCTTGTAGGATCCTTAGGGATCTGAGTTATAAGCCTGCAATTATAAAGTCTGAGTGGTAGGGCCTGTGTGCCTGAGTGTTGGAGATCTATGTCTCTGAGTGTAGGCCTGTTGTGTCTGAGTGTAGGCCTTGTGGCTGAGTGTAGGCTTTGTGAAGAAGCTGAGTGTAGGACTTTGGAGAAGACTGAGTTGTAGGGCTTTAGGCCTGAGCTGTAGGAACCTGTTTTAGGGTTCTGAGTGTAAGATCTGAGGATCTGAGATAGTGGAGGAGTTTGGCCAAATCTAGTACACTACCAGATAGGCGAAGGGGGAAAGTGGATGTACCCAAACCTTGGAGAACCACTATAAATCTGTGTGTCCAATATGTGCATGTGTGATTCTGTGATTGCTGATTGATATCTATGTTAAAGTAATTATAACTCTGTGATATAATCTGAATTCTGCCTAAAAAAAGTGTAAAAAGATTTAGTCACCTATTCACCCCCCCCCCTCTAGGTGATTAGGTACAATTTCTTTCAGGAAGACATGCTTCGCATGTGTGTCCTGGACTTTGGAAAGCAATGGGAAGATCACCTATACTTGGTGGAGTTCGCTTACAATAATAGCTACCAGGAGAGCATTAAAATGGCGCCCTTCGAGGCCCTTTATGGTAGAAAATGTCTCATGCTGTTGTACTAGTTGGAAACGGGTGAATCAAAGTTGTATAAGCGATTAGAGGTGGAGGATGCTACTTCTTTGGTGAGAACCATTCGGGAGAGGTTGCTAATCACTCAGGACTGCCAGACTAAGTACTATAATGCCAAGCACAGGAACGTGGAGTTCGCTGTTGGCGATTGGGTGTAGTTTAAGATCAAGCCGTTCAAGGGTGTCTCGCGGGTGCGGCGCTTTAAGAAGCTAAGCCCAAGGTACCTTGGACAGTTTGAGGTTCTGGAGCGGATTGGTGAAGCAGCGTACCGGTTGAAGCTGTCTGTGGAGCATAGTGGTATACATGATGTATTCCATATATCGATGCTACGGAAGGCGGTGCAAGAGCCTACGCAAGTGATAGCAGTCGATCAAGTGCCGGTTGATAGTGGGTTGACGACGAAGGTCAAGCCCGTACGTATTGAAGAATCGGAAGTCAAGCGGCTACGCAACAAAGAGATCAGGATGGTCAAGGTCCGTTGGGACAAATGCGGTCGAGAGGAGCTCTCTTGGGAGAGAGAGCATACTATACTTGAGGAGTACCCGAAGTTGTTTCACTCAGGTACTATTTAAGTTTTATGTTTCTTTCCTTTATGTAATTTCGAGGACGAAATTCTTTTAAGAGGGGGAGAGTTGTAATGCCCTGAAACTCAAAAGAGTGATGGCAGGCGTTTTGGGCGAAATCAGGAATTTGGCAGGGGCACACGACCTAGGACACGGGCGTGTCTCAGGGCGTATCAGGCTCGAGTCGACGATTTGGCCGTGAGGTCGACGAATTTTTGGAGTCGACGATCGTCGAGCAGCGAACACAGCCTGAAACACGGGCGTGTCTCAAGGCGTGTCGAGCTCGTGTCGACGATCTGCCAAGGAAGTCGACGATTTTCTCTCGACGTTGTGTCGAGACATGGAACATGGCCTAGTACACGGGAGTGTCCAAGGCCGTGTTGGGTGGTCGACGAACTACGCTCGATGAAGTGACAAGACAGTGAACACGACCTGGAGCCCAGGCGTGTTCGGGTTTGACACGGGCATGTCTAATAGGACACGGGCGTGTCCAAGATCCGTGTGAGTCTCAGGTTGTTTTCAGGGCTGTGTCGATGGGGGCACACGGCCAACCACACTACCGTGTCAGTTTGAACATGGGCGTGTCAGGTTAAACACGGGTGTGTCGGGACCCGTGTAATTTTTATAACGCGTTGATTTTGACGGCGAATGAGGGACACAGCCCTAGACACGGGCGTGTCGCAGGCCGTGTTCGGCCCAAGTTTTACTTTTCAACTACGAATCATAGCCATTCATTTCCTTATTTTGGGATCCGATGGTTGGGGGTTGTTCCTACTGGGATATACCCGGGATTGGGCCTTTGAAACCCTCATTTCACTTGAGTGGTTCTCTTTCTAAGTATAGAGACGGGAGGGAAAAGGAAGAAGAAGAAGCCTAGATCTGGTCACCAACGGAGCTTCGGAGCTCCAAATCGCGTACCGACTTCGGATCTACGGAGGCAAGGAGAGTGCGGTGCTTTTCATTCGCTTACATTTCCATGGCTCCAAGGAAGAACGATAGGGTAACGATTCTCTACTTGAGCATGTGAAGCTCTACTTCTTTTGCATGGGGAAGCCTGCTCTCGCGAGTTTGCGGTGAGTTTGAGGCGTTCCTTTGGGTAGACATGAATAGTCCCCATTGTGTACATGTAGAGTCCGTAATCGAGAACGGATATAGGCATGATGTGTGAAGCTTACCCGGACAAGTTGGTCTGGATCGGTGATGTTGCATTGCATAAGTTGCCGGAGAAGACTCCGTACGAATGTTTGTTTTCGGGTTTTCTACGAGGTAGATTGCAACAAGGAGCCTTGGGGATTAACTCCAATGTGCACCCGAAAAACTGGGCGGATGCGTGGTTCTGCCATCATATGGGCCTGGGAGCCAACTTGAATATAACTGGGTTATGTGATGTTTGTAAATAATTTGGGACTCGGGAGAGTTTGACCCGCGCATATGTTTTAAATTAACGTTGCGGTGTGAGCAACTGGTCAGGCGGAACCGTACCCGCTCTATGTTGTTCTGTTATAGAGACCTAAAGTGACTTGGCACTTACCATTGGCATAGATGGAGGGTCTTAGGCAGTGGCCAGAAAGATCAAATGCTCACGAGAAATTGCCGTCCCGGGGATGGTGGTGAGTCGGCGGGCTTAAACTGTGATCACCGAGAATGTGCCCTGAGAGCACGGGGCGTATGGCCGTGATCGCCAACTCCTGTGATGCAATGTATTTATATACTGCTTGGTTGTGCTAATAAAGTGCAGGGAAGGAGTATCGCCGCCCCGAATTGGGGGCGGGATCGTTATAATTTGGCCAGCATGGGTGACCATTGCTTTAGTTTGCCACCGTTGCGGTGGATTGTGCTTGCAGGTGCTGCGGAGTCGAGCGGTAAATAGCGGGCTAAAGCCCAAGTTGCTGAGCCGGCCCTCGAAGGCCTAATTTTTTGAGTGTTTTCTTTTATTCATGTATGGCCGGCCTGCGTGTCGAGGTTTGGAAAACATGTAATATAAGGAGAACTATTGTAAGGCCTTAAGGACTATACTTGTGTATTTGTACTTCATTCCTTTTGGCATATTAGTGTACATTCATGCTAGTTTTGGGTTCTTTGTGAATGCTACAATTTTAAATTGCTTCTGCTAGAATGCTCTGTGTAGGACGTTGGATTGGTTAGATGGTTTCCATTGAGTAACCACCCGGTCTGTCTGTGGTATATAGCGTCGGGCCCCGATCGGACCTACTGCTATATGCTATGCGACGGATAGGGGCGTTATAAGTTTCTCTCAGAAAATAGGGGATAAAATGAGCATGAAAACGGCTATGGTTTTTGATGAATTGTAAATATACCTATTTTTCTGTACATTAATTTAGTTGTTTTCATTTAGTTTTCTCATTTTTATTTGTTTTTATTCAATAAAATGCTCCTATATTTATAAATACTATACTAACTTGTTTTATTTTATTTTTCAGGAAAAAAAATCAAAATCTGACAAAAATTGTGCAGTACAGGCCCATGTCATTTGGATCACGCCCATGACCAGGGTGTGACAACTCAAAATCTTGTGAAATAGCAATTTCTGAAGTGAAAAGCTTGACACGCCCGGCCACATGCCCGTGTCACCCGACACGGGGCCTGACCAAACCCATGTCCACCGCCCGACGAAAACTCGCACTCGGCGATTTCAACTCGATGATCATCGACTCTACGCCACGCCTATCATCACGCCCGTGCCCTAGGGCGTGACACCTCTTTGCGCTCGATGAATTTTCAACTCGACACTTTCCGCTCAACGTTTGTCGAGTGTCGACACCCCCCGACACGCCCAGAGTCACGCCCGTGACCTGGGGTGTGACCACTCCACCTGGCCGACAAGACCCGCGCCACGACTTTCGGCGCGACCCGCGCCCAGATCCACCTCCCCGACACGCCCACCGTCACGCCCATGACTTGGGGCGTGACCGACGCGTGTCCAGCCCGAAGTCCACTTTGATGTCAAATCGACGGCCGCCATCATGAATAGTGTCGACACGCCCCCTGACACGCCCGTGTCAGAGGGCGTGTACTTGTAAATTTTCTGCCTATAAATAGCTGTGTTCTGCTTGAGTTCTTGTTCCCCTTTTGAACCATTTTGTATAAGTGTTATGCTGCTCGGATGAGTTCCAAATGCTATGTAAGGGATATTTTCTCCCCCTCTCCTTAGTTTTTATTTTTGTAACTCGTTCTTTTTAACTTAATAAAATCTGTTTTTCATCTCTTATTCTGGCTTTGGAATGAATCTAAACAACGTACTCTTATGCAATCTTATTTTTCATTTTGTTTTAACTTAGTTTTTCGCTCTTTTGTATACGCGCGTGTGTGTGTATGAGAGTAAATGTCATGTTTTCTTTTTTTTTGGATAAGTAGTTATTATGTTTTCATTTCATTCGCTTTTGATAGCTTAGGATTTTTATAGTTTCTATTTCATCCTTATAGATCCGTAAAAATGTTTTCAAAGTGTTTTTTCTTTTTTTTTAACTTATCTTTTTTTCTTTTTATTTGGTAAACCTTTTTTGTTCTTTTCCCTTTCTTCGCACGTTTTTAGTATTTTTACGGAGTTATAGGAATGATAATATAGTCGTTTTAATTTTTCGTGCACTTCGATTTTTCGTTTAAACTTTTCATCCTTTTAATTTTCTGTCTTGAGTTTAATCATTTCTACCGCATTTTAGAGGTAAAAATGTATTCATTTTTATTTTTCGAGCACTTGCTTTTTCATTTTTATTTACAAAACTTTCTTCCCGTTTAATTTTTCTTTTTCACTTTTTATGCAATTCTACCGCATTCTAGCGGTAGAAATGTAGTTATTTTAATTTTTCGGTAACTTAGTTTATTGTAATTTTTTATGTATGGGCATTTATTTTCTCCTACTTGTTAAGAGTTAAATGACACATTGTTTTTATTTCATTCAGTAGAGTGTGTGGAGTGTGTTTACTTTCCTGCAGTGTGCGTGAGTTTTACTTTATGCAGAGTGCATCCGTGTGTTGCATTATTTAGTCCTACTCGTTTGAGTAGGACCCGTTTTCTTTCTCCCACCCACGCATTTGCGCCGGGACTCGCAATTTACAGCTATCTTCAGTCATACTCGTTTGAGTAGGACTTGCAATTTACTGCTTTATTTCCTGCTTTATTTTCCTGTTTGATTTTATCGCTTTCATTTACTACTTTCTTTATTGCTTTTCCCGCAAGCTGTCCCCATTCCGATGAGTGGCCAACCATTCTTAGCCCTCGGTATCGAAGAGCATTGGGACAAATAAAATAGCTTAAAATAATTAAAGGTCGTATTTTTCTAATTAATTAATTTCTTAAGGTTTGCCCGGGGTTAACGACGCGTAGGACCACATATCGATGTGTGGGCGCTATTTCCGTTATCCATACGCTCGCCGAGAGGCCGTGCGTATGGACAGATCACCCCTTGGTAAAGAGAGTTCCGCACTAACCCTCGAGAGAGGAGGCGCGCCAACTATAATAGATTGGGTTCCCTACCCAATAGCGGGGTTCTTAGCGTAATGCAGACGTTAAGAGGAATCCTTCGTCGGTCTAACGTTCGGTCGAATAGTCTTAGCGTTCAGGTGAGCGATTGTCCTAGAGATAAGTGAGCTCATTCTAGTGAAACCTCCACGGCCAAGTCTCCGCCTTAATTAATTAGAAATTTAGGATCTCTTTTTATTTAAAATTTATTTTGGTTCAAATTTTATTCGATGCCGTTATGTTAAGATTTTCATCGGCTCCACCTTCAAGCTTTCTTTTAATGCTTTCATTTTCTATTTTCTGTCTTTTTATTATATATAAAATATTACCCGACAAGTAATTATTGGTAAAATAATAGTCCCCTCCAGGGAAGAGTAGAAATAATCGAACCGACCACGAGAACAATACGACCTCAATATTCCACCCGGAATATCCTGTACTACTCAGGATAGGTTCACTTGCCTCCTTTCGTTAAAACTCGATCACATCTATTTTATATCCAAATAAAATACTCGCGCCCCGTTTTTAAATAAAAACCAAATCCGCTTTTCTACTTAAATAAACTGCCCGGGGCGCTGCGTGAATCCTCACCTATTTTTGGAGTTTTAACCACATTAAGTTTTCGGACTTGATGCGAAATTATCAATCAAGTTTTTGGCGCCGTTGCCGGGGAGTTTTTCGAGTCGTTATTTTGAACCCTGGAAATCTATTAATTTTACCTTATTATAAAAAATATATATAATAATAATAATAAAAATAATAAACTACTTAAAAAACTTAAAAATAAAAAAATTTATTTATCAAATTATTATTATTATATATAAAATATTTTTTTGAAATGACGTCTTTTTCTACTAACACAAAAAAAAACAACAACAACAACAACAAAACTAACTAAAAAACCCAAAACACCGTAAAAACCTAAAAAAACTATAAAACTTTAAAACTTATAAAAATCTAAAAAACTAAAAAACACTAAAAATCCTTAAAACTAAAAATCTAATAAAAAAATAAAAACCAAATCTGCTTTTCTACTTAAATAAACCGCCCGGGGCGCCGCGTGAATGCTCACCTATTTTAGGAGTTTTAACCGTATTAAGTTTTCGGACTTGATGAGAAATTATAAAAATCTAAAAAAAAATATAAAAACCAAAAAACGACCACAAAAAAATCTAAAATATCAAAAACCTAAAAATCTAAAATTTTTTTTAAAAAAAAAAACACATAAAAAAACCTACAAAAAAAAACTTACAACTTAAAAAATTAAAAACTTTACAAAGCACAAACCCAAAAACATTAAAAAATCCTCCAAAAAGACCACAAAAAAAAATCGTCTATATTTTTTATTTTTAACATCTTCCTTTTCAAAAACCCAAAATTTTTTTTTATCAAAAACAAAAATATTAAATTAGCAACCTCTTTAAATAAATAAATAAATCTTTGTTTCTTAAACATTATATATTTATTTTGTCGTTTCGGCGCGCTTAACCCTATTGTGAGCGCTATGGGAGCGCATTTATATCACGCTCATATAGCTAAAGCCTTAGCTACCTTCGAGTCAACCACGCACTTGCCCCCCTACCGCCCGCAACCTTTTAGCCGAATTTTTCGTTTTTTGTTTTTTTATTATTGTTTTGCTATTCTTTCCTCTTCTAATAATAATGCAGGCTTTCAACACGGGCCTCCCGCACTCGTCTAAGGGAAGCTTCTACCCTCTCTTTTTATTTTTGTTTTTGTACATCTTTTAATTTGTATATTATCTGTTCCGCATACTTAGATTGCAATATTGGGGATAATGTTGGGTTTAAGTATGAGGGTGTTTTCCTATTCTGCACTTTTTATATTCTGTACTTAACAAAAAATACAAAAAAAATGCAAAAATCAAAAACTCAAAAAAAATTTCATTATTTTTATAATAAAAAACTTTTAAAAAAATATTCATAAAACCAAAAAATTAAAAAAATTATAGAACAAAAAGTTCAAAAAAAAATTCATAAAATAAAAATTCAAAAAAATGAATTTCTTTTACTTTGTAAATATTTTTTTGTAAATAAATTAATCTTTCTCCCCCCCCCCATCTTCTTATTTGTAAAAGCTCGGTTTTTTGCATACCCGCGGCGGTCGACTCATCGAACCAACCACCCAAATAAGAGTCTGTTCGCGGGCCGCCTTCGAGTTTTTTACTTTTACATTATTTAAAAATAAAAACAAAAAAAAATTTGATCTCTTTCCCCCACTATCTTCTTTGTAAATAACACTTCTTTCTCTCTTCTTTCTTGTAAATAACTTATCAAAAAATACTAAAAAAATTTTGCAAAATCAAAAATCCTAAAAAAAGTGAATAACTCTAAAAATCCAAAAAAGATAATAATCAAAACAAAAAAAAGAGAGAAAAAACCCTAAAATTCCAAAAAAAATATGTTATGTTAATTTTGTAACAAATAAATCAAATATCTCAATTCTTAACCCTTTCTGCTTTCCAAAAATCTAGTTTCGAGTTAATTTATAAGAGAATTTTATTTATTTTTTGCTTACAACTCGTTTATTAACTAGAGTTCGATAGACTTACATATCTGGGGTTCAGTTTTAAAGAATTTCGTATGCTTTTTTTTTGTTTAAATAAGGTACCTGATTTCAGCACTACTTCTTACCTATCTAAATAGTTGCACATTT
The DNA here is from genome assembly GCA_039583875.1 of Platanthera guangdongensis. Lineage (NCBI taxonomy): Eukaryota > Viridiplantae > Streptophyta > Magnoliopsida > Asparagales > Orchidaceae > Platanthera > Platanthera guangdongensis. The sequence goes on along the minus strand of CM077166.1, from coordinate 60,069,006 downwards.
ATTTTGTTAGAAAAATAACAACTTTGGATTTCATATTATGTTACTCCAAGTTTTTTTTCGAAATTTAGGAACGTTTGATTTATAAAGGTTGCTCTCAAAATTATTTTATTAAACCTAATTTTATTTTTGAAAAACAAAACCCTTTTCACCTTTTTTTATATCATACTTGACATGATTTCAATCTTAAAAAATCCTATGTCAATGAGAATAAGATTTCGTTCCATAAACATAGGCATCCAATTTTTAAAAAAGATTATATGTTATGGAGTAAGAAGATAAAATTCATTACTCCTACACATATACATTGGGTTAATTTTATTATGAAATTAAGAAAGAAAAAAAATCATTACATGTTAGGAAAATAAGATTTCATTTTTCTAATTATTCAAAAGAAAAAATTGGAGGTTCGAGAAAAATTTACCTCACCTCAAAAATCAAAGACCTCTTCATAAACCAACACCCCCTCCACCAATTTCAAAAAGAAACTAGATTTAATTTTAAAATCTTTTTGAGAGCATAATTTGTAAATTAAATTATTTCCTATAATTCTTACAAGCTCATGTTTCCATAATCAAATCTAATTTTGTTAGCCTGACAAATAAAATTTTTTGTTATCTTTTCGATTATATCAGAAGTTTTTAGCTGAAACTCTTCCTTTATTTAAATTTTTGGCATAATTTAAGATATAACTCGTATACCCCGGATATTCATTTTGATCTTACTTTTAATTAATTCAAGCGGTAGCTAAACTTAGGATTTATTTAATTCCTTATAAGTTCATCTCCAACTTTTGCTCTGGAATATCAAAAGCTTAAGTATGGGGGTATTTGATGAATTGTAAATATACATATTTTTTTGTACATTAATTTAGTTGTTTTCATTTATTTTTGTCATTTTTATTTGTTTTTATTCAATAAAATGCTCCTATTTTTGTAAATACTATACTAACTTGTTTTATTTTATTTTTCAGGAAAAAATCAAAATCTGACAAAAATTGGGCAGTACACGGCCGTGTCATTTGGATCATGCCCGTGACCACGGCATGACAGCTCAAAATCCCGTGAAATAGCAATTTCTGAAGTGAAAAGCTTGACACGCCCGACCACACGCCCATGTCACCCGACACGGGGCGTGACCAAACCCGTGTCCACCGCCCGATGAAAACTCGCGCTCGATGATTTCAACTTGACGATCGTCGACTCTGCGCCACGCTTAGCGTCACACCCGTGCCCTAGGGCGTGACCCCTCTTCGCGCTCGATGAATTTTCAACTCGACACTTTCCGCTCAACGTTTGTCGAGTGTCGACACCCCCCGACACGCCTAGAGTTACGCCCGTGACCTGGGGCGTGACCACTCCACCTAGCCGACAAGACCCGCGCGACGACTTTCGGCGCGACTCGCGCCCAGATCCACCTCCCCGACACGCCCACCGTCATGCCCATGACCTAGGGCGTGACCAACGCGTGACCGACACGTGTCCAACCCGAAGTCCACTTTGATGTCAAATCGACGGCCGCCATCATGAATAGTGTCAACACACCCCCTGACACGCCCATGTCAGAGGGCGTGTACTTGTAAATTTTCTGCCTATAAATAGCTGTGTTCTGCTTGAGTTCTTGTTCCCCTTTTGAACCATTTTGTATAAGTGTTATGCTGCTCGGATGAGTTCCAAATGCTATGTAATGGTTATTTTCTCCCGCTCTCCTTAGTTTTTATTTTTGTTCCTTTGTAGCTCATTCTTTTTAACTTAATAAAATCTTTTTTTCAACTCTTAGTCTGGCTTTGGAATGAATCAAAACAACCTAATCTTATGCAATCTTATTTTTCATTTTGTTTTAACTTAGTTTTTTCGCTCTTTTTTATACGCGTGTGTGTGTGTATGAGAGTAAATTTTATGTTTTCTTTTTTTTTGGATAAGTAGTTGTTATGTTTTCATTTCATTAGCTTTTGATAGCTTAAGATTTTTATAGTTTCTATTTCATCCTTATAGATCCGTAAAAACGTTTTCAAAGTGTTTTTTTCTTTTTTTTAACCTAGCTTTTTTTTCTTTTTATTTGGTAAACCTTTTTCATCATTTCCCTTTCTTCGCACCTTTTTAGCATTTTTACGGAGTTATAGGAATGATAATATAGTCGCTTTAATTTTTCGTGCACTTCGATTTTTCGTTTAGACTTTTCATCCTTTTATTTTTTTGTCTTCATTTTAATCATTTCTACCGCATTTTAGCGGTAGAAAAGTATTTATTTTTATTTTTCGAGCGCTTGCGTTTTCATTTTTATTTGCAAAACTTTCTTCCCATTTAATTTTTCTTTTCACTTTTTATGAATTTCTACCGCATTCTAGCGGTAGAAATGTAGTTATTTTAATTTTTCGGTAACTTAGTTTTTTGCAATTTTTTATGTATGCGCATTTATTCCCGGCTACTCGTTAAGAGTTAAATGTAGCATTGTTTTTATTTCATTCAGTAGAGTCTGTGGGGTGTGTTTACTTTCCTGTACTGTGCGTGAGTTTTACTTTATGCAGAGTGCGTGCGTGTGTTGCATTTATTTAGTCTTACTCGTTTGAGTAGGACCTTTTTCGTTTTGTTGGCGGTGTTGCACCGTTTGTGCATTTTCGCGTCCGTTTAGCTTGTTTTCCTGATTATGGGATTATGATGTGTTGGAATGTTTTCCTTGATATTAAGGATGAGGTTTTGAGGCCTTGGGCTTGTTGAGTTATGTTGTGTTCCGAGCATTTTGGAGTCTTGGCGTGTGGTTGGACCCTTGTGGTGTTTTTTTGCTTGTGAGAGCATTTGATGTTATGTCTCAAGAATTGTACGTCAGATTTTAGGGTTCTCTTCGCTGTTTAAATCATTTAATTCGGCGCGTTTGGGCCTCTATTTTGAACTCAAATTTCCCTATTCAACTATTTAAGAATGATAATTACTATATTATAGCCTTGGGCTTGTTTTTGATTCTCGGGAAGCTCTCCTAAAGGGTAGGTTTTTTTCGTCGACCAGAGCCAGGAGGCGTTTTGTTTTTCTGGGTGCTGAGTGGAGCTCGATGAACGTCGAGCTGTTCTGGGTTCTGAGTTCAACGATTTCCGTGCGCAGCTCGCCGAACAGAATGTTTCTTCCTTGGCGTTGGACGATTTTTGAATTGAGCTCGACGATCGGGTCTTGAGTTTTACGAATTTCGAACAGAATTTGTCGAACGGGGTTTTTCCTATGTGTGTTCGACAAATGTCAAGAGGAGCTCAACGACCGTCGAACTGAGCTCGACGAAGCTTCTAACCTCCCTTAATATTATTGGAGCTGCTGACATGACAATGACAAAGACACAAACAGCCAATCCAAACAGGGAGATCAAGTTTACTAAGCCAGGTGAAAAAGCTAAAGAGGAGAAACACAAGGAGCCCAAGAAGAAAAAATAAACTTTAAACTGTTTAAAGTCTCTTTGATTATTTTAAAACTGTCTATTTATATTCTAATACAAAGCTCTTTGTATATATATATGCTGCATTTGTTAAAAATTTCCTGCCAGATATATGTTTTCTTGCTTTATGATTATTGTGAGTTTATAATAAGTGACCTCACCCAAATAGGGGGAGATTGTTGGATCCCTAGTTGGATTTGGGCTAGTTTCACTAAACTAGGATGTTTGACCCAACATGTATAGCTAGGGTCATGTGTGTATCCTAGAGTCTAGGCCATGTCCTTAGAGTCAACACTACGTGGACCAGCCATCAATAGACTACAAAAGACTCAAGACTTGGATAAGTCTTAAAGGTTCAGAAGATGAGTTCGACGTTCGTCAAACATAGGTCGATGATAGTCGTGCTCAGCTCGACAAACTCAGAAAAAATTCTCTGAGCTGAGCTCGACGAACTTGGTTCTCAGGTCAACAATCTCTGGACACTATACTTCAACATTCCAAGTCCAGAATTCTTCTCAATGAACTCCAGTCGAAGAAGTTAGAATATCACCTCGACAAACTTGGATCTCAGGTCGACGATTTCTGGATCATCTACTTCAACATTTTAGGACTAGAAATACTTAAATATTCGAAGTCCAGAATCATACTTCAGTAGACAAATTCATGTTCTCAGTTCGACGAACTTAGACCACAATCCTGACAAGCTTTTATCAAGTAGCAGTTAGCAGATCTCAGCTCGACGAAATTAATTCTCAGGTCAATAATTTCTAGATACTTCACTTCAACATTCGAAAGTCCAAGAATCATTTCTCTAAACACTAGTCGACGAAGTGAGAATCTCAGCTCGACGATCTTGATGCACAGAGTTGGAAAGGTTCCAGAGAAAGCAGTTATCTATTCTCAGGTCGACGATCTTGGATCTCAGTTCAACGAAGAACTATTATCAGGTCGACGAACTTAATTTCTCTGCTCGACGAACTCTGGACCTAGGTCGATGAATTTTTCTCTTCACTCGATGATTTCTGTGTTGTTCCATACATGGACTTTTCCTCTCCTCTGTCCCTTAGTTTATTGCGATAATTCCTGAGTAATCAATTCTTAACATTACCTGACTATTACCGTTAGATGCAACATTGATTATGGACTTCATCAGGATTATTGCTTACCATTTTTCAATGGGACAGTTGTGGAAATCAATCAAAGCAAATATTCTCCAGGCCATCAGCATTGAATGAAGGAAGAAATTCAAAATTCAGAAGCAAGATTTCATGGAAAATAGAAAAAGGATTTTTCCACTTTCTTCAGAAGAAAGATAATGCACAGGGCTTTTCTTCTTCCTTCTCCTCTAAACACAGAGAACAACATACACAGGGCAATAATATAGAAAAGATACAAGAAGCCCTAGCTCTTGACCCGAGAAATTACAGCAAGCTGGAGAAGAAGAAGAACATAAATTCAAATCAAGAGTCTTCTTCCTTCTTTATCTCAGGATTCTTCAAAGGACAACAAACACTCTATCTACCAAGAATCTACTGGATACCTACTGGTCAAGGCTGAAATATTGAAGGCCTACTCACCCAGCAATAAGGCTCAAATCTTCCTGAGTTTAATATCTCAGGGGGAGCTTTTGCTAACATCATATATCCACTAAGTCTTCTCAGTTGTATTTTGAGAAAGAGAAGACACCATCACTCTCTCATTCCCCACTGTAAAAAGGGTTCTTTAACTCCCTTCAAAAGTTATTATTGGTTGCAAGTCTCCTGATCAAAACACTTGGGGTTGGTTTTTGAGCACCTGATCAAAAGCTCATTGGTGGTAGTCACCTGATCAAAAACTAAAGTGGATTCCAACCAGGATGGTAGAAGAGTGGATGTACCCAAGTTTAGGGGAACCAATATAAATTTCTTATGTTGTCTGGTTGCCTTCTTTTTCTTTTGTTCTTACTGTGGTTGTGATAGTTAGGTTTGGCTGTGAATGTGATAGTGCTAGATTAATTTATCTTAGGTCTATTTTTTATTTACAGCAAAAAGTTTTTAAGTTTTCAAGATACTCTATTCACCCCCCCCCCCCCTCTAGAGTATTTCAGATCTAACCCTTACTTTCAGAGTTCATCGAGCTGAGCCATTTCGTCGAACGGAGTTCGTCGAGCTGAGCCATTTCGTCGAACGGTGCAAGATTCATTGAGTATAAACCTTATGCATTGAGTATAACCCTTAGGCATTGAGTATAGCCCTTAGGCGTTGTGTGTAGCCTTAGCACTGAATCCAATTTCAAACCTAAGTCCAAAAGGGATGAGTGCACTCAACGCGACGTTGAGTGTGATGAATACACTCAATGCCTTGCTGTTAGTTCTGTGACGGTATAAAAGCGTTAAGTGCACTCAATGCGGTGTTGAGTGTGCTGCTTACACTCAACTCCATCAGGATTTGACGCTAATTTAGAAAGCATTGAGTGCGTTGAGTGCACTAAATGCGGCGTTGAGTGTGTTGCTTACACTCAACGCCATCAGTATTTGATGCTTAGTCAGACGTCATTGAGTGCGCTGCATGCACTCAATGCGGCGTTGAGTGGGATATATACACTCGACTTCATCAGGAATCTTGTAGTCTAAGTATAAAATCGTTGACAATATTAAGTGAGCTTAAATCACTCAACGCCATGACCTTTTTCGGCAAGTTAAGTAAAAGCGTCGACAGCGTTGAGTGAGCTAATCTCACTCAATGTCATCATATGGTGTTTAAGCGTTGAGTGAGCTGAACTCACTCAATGCCATAGCTTGTTCTTGCTATGTTTAAGCATTGAGTGTGCTGTATTGTGGTGTCGAGTGCGTTGACTTCACTCTACATGGTATCGAGTGTACTCGACGCTTTTCCCTTAGCTTTGTGTCCTTTCAACGATTTGACATGTATTACTAAGGCTTAGTCTTGCCAAGCTAGAATCATCAATTTTCTACTGAATTTGTTTGGTTTGGGTTTACGGGTATTTAGTTATATGGGGCTGGTTTGGTTGGCTTAGTTTCGTGAATCATTACACCCGGGCATGTTTCGGTCTCGTTTTTGGGCTGTTCGGATGTGTTTGACTAGATGGCCACCATCGCAGTCCCGTTTTTAACATGTTTGGGTCAGTTAGTTCGGGTTTGACCTGTTTGGTCCCGATGCAGATCCAGTTGCGTTACGGTATTAATGATTCACGTGTTTATTGAGACTTTGTCGCGTTATTTTTCCTTTGGATTAAACTTATGCAACTTCTAGCTTTTCTCGCAGATTGTTTTCGGAGAATAACTCCGTTTGCACTTGGTGCAAATTTCTTTACCTTTTAACTTTATAAGTTAACACTTTGTTCTAAATATCTAGATAGTTTGCTGTGTTTTCTTTTGACAGCTATTCAGGTGTGGGAATAGTAATCATGCTACTCCTTATTTTCTGATATTTTTGTTTACCACTTGTATTTCTTGCTGAAGTGTTCTTTCTTTGAATGCCTCAGGTTCTGAGCAGAAGGCAGTTGAGCAGCTAGGGTTGCTGTTTGCTGGTGGACTCCAGAGTTGCAGAGGATTTCACTACCTTGAGAGGTAGTTCCTTGTTTTCTTTTTAGTACAGACACTCATACTGACCAATGGGTTCATGTCAGTGTTTTGACGCCCAATGGAAGTTTTCTTTAGAATTTCTGAATAATCTGCTAAGCTGCTAGTTTTGCATTTTGTTGTTGTTTTTACTTGCTCTCTGGAAATGTTTTATGTTAGGTTGCATGTTAGGTATTTTCACTTATAAAATCATTACTACTAGTATTTCATACATCTTATATTTTTAAAAATTAAACACTATTTTCTAGCTAACGTAAAAACTATTTCTTTACTTATGATAAATCTAGAGTCTGTTGGATCCCTAGTTGGATTTGGGCTAGGTTCACTAATTAGGAAGTTTGACCCACAATGTATAGCCAGGGCCATGTATTTGAGTTTTAGAGTTTAGGCTAAGTTGGATTTGGGCTAGGTTCACTAAATTGGAGAAGCATCAAGTTGATGGACATCACAAGCACAGCGAATGACATGCTAAATGGTAAGCTGGGCTTAGGTGCTTCATCAAGCCAACCCCCACTAATTCAGAAGAATATACTAACAGCTCCTATAAAATTTATTTCAGAAAAAGGAAAAGAAAAAATAGAAAATGATAATAATGTTAAACAAACTGAATTAAAACAAAAGAATAAGAAAAAGAATAAGAATAAGAAAAGTTCTAATTATAACAATGTTCAACAGATTTCATCGAACTCCGATCGACGAAATGTGTACAGTTCGTCAAACTCAAGTCAACGAACTCCGAACGCAAATTTCTACTATAATTATTCATTGAAATACGATTGACAATTTTGGGGCCCGGAGAATGAATATTCTCATTCTATGAGTGGAGTTCCACGAACTCATCCCCATTCATCGAACTCAGATCCATGAACTTACTTGAATTCGTCGAACCCAGTTCAAGTTAATAGAAATTTTAATTTTTCTAAAATTTATGCTCAACCAAGATCTTCCATCAATCAATTTAATCAATAGATTATTCCATCTAGAAGATATCATCCTTTAGGTTATAAATGTCAACCTGAATATTCTTATATCTCCATTTTTAATTATGTAAAGAAAGAAGGACCCAAGGTAACCTGCGTCAAGAATAGTTAATATGTTTCATTGCAGGTGAAAGACTATCCCACCACAGAGCAACAGTGTTATCTGGATAGTGGCTGTTCTAAACACATGACTGGAAATAAGGACAACCTAATCAACTTAAAGTCAAAGCAACGACCCAAAGTAATATTTGGTGACTCCAATTGTGGCCAGACTAAAGGCTATGGAAAGGTTAAGACTGGAGCAGTCACCTTCAGGAAGGTAGCTTATGTAAGTGGACTGAAGCACAACCTGATATCCATAAGCAAGTTATGTAATGAAAGGTTTCAGGTATGATTTAATAAAACTTCCTGTATTATTACTTCTATAGATAACCTAGTAGTATTGACTAGCACTAGAGTAGGAAACATTTATATAGTTAACTTTAAGTCTGCCAAATATGAAATTTGTTTATTTAATCAAAGTAGTAACAATAATGACCTTTGGCATAGGAGATTAGGACATGTTAACTTAAAAAATATTGCCAAACTCTCTAGGGACAACCTTGTTAGAGGATTGCTTCTTGCCACTACAAGAAGGAAAGCCTTTTCAAGGCTTGTCAATTAGACAAACAAACTAAAAGTAGCTTTAAATCTGTAAATAAAAGTGACTCACCTAGAATATTGTACTTGCTACATTTGGACCTTTTTGTCCCTATTTCTATACAAAGACTAGGAGGGAAATCTTATACTTTAGTAATTGTAGATCACTTCTCTAGATTCACTTGAGTATTCTTTCTGAGATCTAAGTCAGATAACTTCACGGTTTTTACAGATTTTCTGAAGAACATACAGATTGAGTACTCTACTCCAGCTGCATTAATCAGAAGTGATCATGGTACTGAGTTTGAGTCTCTTCTTATGCAAGAGTTCTGTGAGAAAGAAGGTATCAAGCACTGCTTCTCAGCTCCTAGAACACCTCAACAATATGTGGCTGCTGAAAGGAAAAATAGAACCCTAATTGAATCTGCATGCACATTACTTGCAGATGCGTGCATGCCCCTATCCTTTTAGGTAGAGGCTGTGAGCACAACAAATTATGTACTGAACAGAAGTCTAATACACAAGCTTAAGAATAACACACCTTATGAGCTAATTAAAGGGAAGAAACCTAAAGTAGACTATTTTAGAATATTTGGTTTCTTATGTTATATTCACAACAATAATAAGAAACACATTAGAAAATTTGAAGCAAAGGCTGAAATTGTAATTTATCTTGGATATTCCCAAGTAAGCAAGGCTTATAGGGTCTATAATAAATCTACCAAGAAATTAGAAGAATCTATTCATGTTTCATTTGATGAGACTAACATGTTTTATAAGGAGAAAGAAATTTCTACCAAAAACTCTTTGCAAGAACCACATTTGTGTGAGAAACTGAATGAATTAACCCTCATCAATGAGGCTGTTAGGAATCCTTCACCACAAATTACTGAAGACAGTGAAGATGAAGACACTGAAATCAGTGAAGAACCAACAATAGTTGTAATTACACAAGAGTAATTAATTCCCCAAGCTGTTACTTAACCAACTCCACCTACTGCATTTGTCGCACTTAGAGATCACCCTATAATTAAAGTGATTGGAGACATTTCAGTTGGTGTGCAGACCAGACATCGACTCAACCAAGACTTGATGCATGTCTCCTTCATATCTCAAACTGATCCCCAATCCATCAAAGATGCTGAGCAAGATCCACAATGGATTATTGCAATGAAAGAGGAGTTCAACTAATTTGAGAGACGAAGAGTTTGGGATTTAGTTCCAAGACTAAAAGACTACACAGTCATTGGAATTATGTGGGTATTTAGAAACAAACTAGATGCCCAAGGTATTATCATAAGGAACAAGGCAAGGCTAGTTGCTCAAGGCTACAGACAAGAAGAAGGCATTGACTATGTCCAGACATTTGCACATGTTGCAAGGCTAGAAGCATTCAAAATCTTCCTTGCATATGCTGCCAACAAAAAGTTCAAAGTATACCAAATGGATGTCAAGAGTGCATTCTTGAATAGTGAACTTAAAGAAGGCGTTTATGTGGAGCAACCACCAGGTTTTATCTCTCATTTTCATCCCTCTTATGTCTTTAAATTGCATAAAGCTCTCTATAGTTTAAAGCAAGCTCCAAGAGCTTGATATGAAACCTTAGCTAGCTTTCTTCTAGATCATAAATTTTCTAGGGGCATTGTAGATAGGATATTATTCACTAGACATCATAAGGATCAAATCTTATTAGTACAAATCTATGTAGATAACATTATTTTTGAGTCTACATATTCCAAACTATGCAATAGGTTCTTTGACCTCATGCATTCCAAGTTTGAAATGAGTAGCATGGCTGAGCTCTCCAACTTCCTTGGTCTGCAAGTGAATCAGCTACCTGATGGCATCTTCATATCTCAATCTAAGTATGCTAAGGAGCTAATCAAAAAGTTTGGGATGTCAGATGCCTCAGCCAAGAAAACACATATGGCTACAAATACTGTAATTAACTCTGATGAACATGGGAAACCTGTAGATCAGAATTATATAGGGCCATTGTTGGGTCACTATTATATCTTATAGCAAGTAGACCAGACATCATGTTTGTTACATGCCTTTGTGTTAGGTTCCAGGTGAATCCTAAAGAATCTCACCTTATTTTCTTAAAAAGGATTTTAAGATATATAAAGAGTGTCCTAGTCTAGGACTCTGGTATCCAACTGAGTCAGAGTTTGAGTTGACTGGATACTCAGATGTTGACTTTACTGGACGTAGAGTAGACAAAAAAAGCACCTAAGGGACATGCAGTTCCTTGTTGTTGGACTAGTGTCTTGGTTTTGAAAAAAGCAGTCATCTGTGTCTACTTCAACTGCTGAAGCAGAATACATAATAGCTGGCAGTTGTTATTCCCAGATGTTGTGGATTCAGAACCAACATCTATATTATGGCTTCAACTTAAATAATTCAACCTTACTTTATGATAACACAAGTGCAATTTCCATTGCAGAAAATCTAGTGCATCATAGTAGAACTAAGCACATAGACATCAGACATCATTTCATTAGAGAGTATGTGGACAAAAATAAAATTAAGCTTGTCTACATCTACACTGATTTGCAAATAGCAGACATCTTCACCAAACCCTTGGATGAGAGGAACCATTTGTTCTTTATAAATCAGCTAGGTATGATCAATAGAGAGGCCTTAATTTAAATTTCTGTCTGCATTTGAAGAATTTGACACAGTTCGTCGAATGAAGATCGATGAACTGAGAAAAGTTCTTGAGAAATTCGTCGAATTGAGATCGACGAACTCTCTATGTATGAATCTCTTTTCGCCGAATGGAGATCGACGATATTGCTTCAGAAAATTTTTGTCGAACTGAACTCGACGAAATGTTTTGACTTCTTCTAACTGAGATCGACGAATTCTTTTGTTAATAAAATATTTCGTCGAACCCAGATCGAAGAATTTTTATTTTTTCAACGGACAGAGACTGCCGCTTCATATTCTAAAAACCATATATCTAGGTTTTCTTCGAGCTCTGTCCCTCGCTTTCAGTTCCCCTTGCACTTGATCTCTCTATTTTCTTTTGCAGGCGAACAAATGGCGATTCCAGCATACTCTCTGGCGGCGATGAAGATCGATATGGGTTTTGACATCGATTTCGATTACTTCCAACATTCATACCAAACCTTCCTAGACATTCTGAAACTATTTGATGAACAGAACCTGAAGAACTTCATGATACATAGAATCAAGATAGCAGCGACATAGATTAGAGAATGGGTGTTCACTTCCACCACACCCGATGCAGATACAATGACCGACACCATATCCGGTAATCAAGTTTCTCTTTCCCCCACAATACAAACCGAAAGTTTTTGTCTGATGAATGGTAATGAAGATATAGAAATGGATAGTGATGAATATGATAATATGCTGATAAAAATGGGTCATATTGGAGAAAACCCAAATAAATTACTAAAGAAAAATTTATCTTCTGAGTATAAGTTCTTAGCCGATGTTATGGGCAAAGTCCTATTGGGAAAGCACACATTCCATGACTACATCACCATGCACCAATTTCTGATTATATGTGCTCTGGTCAATAAGAAAGTAGTTAACTAGGCAAAACTTCAGTTTGATTTGATTAAGAAAAAGAACAATAAGAAAGAAGTCTATTTTAGGAGAGTTTTGGAGATTTTCTTACAGGAAAAGGCATCTGAATCCCTGGTCTCACAGACCATATTCCTCAATGCCTCCAAAAGGCTGAAATGTGCCTTATTTGGAAGGTGGGAGAGGACCATCTCTAAGCCATCCAGGGCTTGCTCCTCTTCCACACCTTCTGAGGGCACAAGGGTTGTACCAGCCACTCCCCACCCTATTGTTGAAGAAGTTTCCATTCCTCATCCTCCTTCAACAACACCTCTTCCTACAATAACTCCTTAATCTTCTCAGTCATCACCTCCTCATAAACAACAACTTGCCTCACCAATACATCCACCAACACCAGTTCCATCTCCTGAGCACATCACTCCACCTCCATCTCCACTTCCACCTCATCTAAATGACACACATCCTGACATAGTCATGTCATCCCCCACTTTTAATCTGCTCACCTCCTTACCATCTACATCTACTTCACATGTACAAAACATTTCCACTCCAATACCATCTCCTACAGTATCACCTGCACAGAATGACATCATGCCAGATGTCCCTCCATCTGATGTCACTCCTTCTCCTCATCCATCTGTATCTGCTAAAACTCCTCCAGAGTTTATGGATATGGATTCTCTCTCCCTTTCCACCATCATATAGCACATCACTCCAGTGATAAGGTAACACATAGTAGAGGAAATCACACCTCTTGCTGTCTCAATTTCTTCTCTTGCTGCTATCCTTGCTGCCTCCTCTGTCCCTTCTTCTTCTTTTAGGGGCTTGATTCCAATATCCACTGAAACCAGGCATTGGGAGATGCTCAATGAAGAAGAAGTTCCAGCTCTAGAAGAAGCAACAGTAGCAGAAATTTTGCAGTTAGAAGAGTCTGCAGATGCAGAGACTGATGTATATATGCTTACAGAGGCTGAGACAGTAACAGTTGATATATTATGTTCAGATACAGATATAGACACTCCAGAAGTTTTACCTGTCGGTGATTGTAAAGTCAATTCTACAGTGGATTTATTTCAGTTATTAAATTCTTTTGATTTAGTTCATCTGAATCATCTTCCAGAAGTCTGCTTAAAGCCTTCTATGACTACAGTTCCATATTCTTCTCCAATAAGCCCTACAGTTGCTAAGCAACTTAAGGAAAGTTTTGTAGTAGCAGAGCCTCTAAAAGTATCAGCCCCCAAGGCCAGTTCTTCTCCAAATGCTATCTCACCTCCTACAAATAAGATAGATGATAGTCCCCTACCAGATCTAGATTAAATTGTTATGGCTGACATAGAAGAAGATAACTTATTAGTTTCTGAAAGTATTGCTGAAACAGTAGTTACAGAAGTAATAGAACTTCCAGTATAGCCTCAGGCTGAAAAACAAATTTCCAAAGATTTTCTGAAGGCACTTAATGACTTATATAACAATCCTCAGGGATCTTCTGATGATGAAGTTGATGATGATGATTCTATTGAATCTAATAGTTCTAAGACAAAGAAGAAAGCTGTAAAGAAAAGAAAGGTTGTTCCTAAAGCTGCTCCCAAACCAAATCCCACCCATGATACTCCTTACTACATCTTCCAGAATATCACACCTTACCCAGGGATGCCCTCATCGATGTGGCTATCCAAAAATATGCAAAAATCCAGGAAGAAGAGACTAAGGTACTCTCCTCCTCCTCCTTCTCAAAGGAACTGGAGAGGTCCTCCTCCTCCTACTCGAGCTGTGGGTGCTTCCGGAAACATTTCTCAAAGATCTACTTCTTCTACCAAGACTTATCAAAGGCATCAGATAGATCCTCAAGCTATCATGGAAGCAGTCAGCACAGAAATACAAGAAGCAGCAAATAGCTACAACAACAAGCATCTGAAACTAAAAAAGTTGAAATTTCAAAAATGCCAGAATCACCAACAATTCCATTTGTAGATCCAGAACAAGAAAATACTACAAGAATGACAAGATTTCAAGAACTTGTTGGACTCTCCTTGATTAAAAAAGCTAAAGCTAAAGCCAGAGATCCTTCTCAATAATCCATAATGTCAGCCTACGGAAAAGAAGAACTGAAAAGGTATGAAAAGGCTTATAAGACTTTCAATGTAGATGCTTATATTAACTTGCATCACGAGGCTGTGGTACCCAGAGCTACTTTTCTCAATATAATTGGAGTTGCTGACATGACAATGTCTAGAAGAAAAGCAGCCAACCCCAACAGAGAATATAAATTCAGACAGCCCTCTGAGCCAGCTGATAAAGAAAATAAAAAGAAGAACAAATTAACATTCTGTTTAGTTTTTATATTGTATTAACTTTATTTGCTTATTCGATCACAAAGCTTCTATTATGTACATATCTGATGGATATTCATAATTTTCTACCAGATATATTTTATGTTGCTTTGTGAGTATTTTTCTTTTTATATTATTAGTGACCTCACCCAAATAGGGGGAGATTGTTGGATCCCTAGTTGGATTTGGGCTACGGTCACTAATTAGGAAGTTTGACCCATAATGTATAGCTAGGGTCATGTATTTGAGTCTTAGAGTTTAGGCTAAATCATTAGGTTCAACCTTGACAGACTAGCCAGCTGAAGATCTCAATGGACTCAAGACTTAGAAGAAATCAAAGTTGAGAATTTAAGTTTGACGTTCGTCAAACTCAGCTCGACGATAGTCGTGCTCTATTCGACGAACTTAGAGTTAATTCTCTGAGTTAAGCTCGACGATATTCGAGCTCAGGTCGATGAAGTCTGGAGTTCAGCCTTCAACACATTCTTTCTAGTTTTGTTTCGCTGAACTTAGCTCGACGAAGACAGATTATCAGCTCGACGAACTTGGAGCGCAGATTAGGCAAGTTATCTCCAGAATGCAGTTCATTGAGATCAGTTCAACGAATAGGTTTTCTCAGGTCGACGAATAGGATTTCTCAGCTCGACGAACTTGGATCTCTGGTCGACGAAATATGTTCAGAGCTCGACGATTTTTATCCAGTGCCTGACTTAGAGTTCTTCCTTATTTTCTGTCCTTATTCCATATATTATATAACAGTAATTTCATGAGTAATTAATGCTCATATTCTCTAAATATAGCTGTTATTTGGTAGCATTAATTATGGTATTCATCAGGTTAATTACTTGCTTAATTAATTCGGTCAGTTGGGAAAATAACTAAAGATAATAATCTCCAGCCGCTTTTCATTCTCCAGATAATCAAGAAACAATGCTTGAGATTCAAATTTCAAAGGAGAATTCAACTGTAAAATATAAAAGTGATTTTCTCTTTTCAGTCGATAAGCAGTGACACAGATACATAGAGATAATAATATACAGAACCAGAGAATACAGAAAAACTCTCAGAAATTCTCTGTGCAGAAAACAACCTATTTTCATCTTGATAGTACTGAAGACTGAAGAAGAACAACAAAAAAAAATCAAGAGTCTTCTTCAACTTAAACTCCAAGAGCTTTCAAGTAAAACATAATTTGAATCAGTCAGAAGTTCTTTGATTACTTCAAGTCAAGGCTGAAGACAGACACCCTAAGCAAGTCTCTAAGTGATTTCTAAAGGAGCCTTGACAACAACAATCCACTAGTCTTCTATGTTGATTAGAGAAAGAGAAGACACCATCAAATCTCTCTCCCCCCCACTTGTAAAAGGGTTTATTAACTCCCTTCAAAACCTTATGCTTGGTTTTTGGGCACCTGATCAAAAGCTCAAAGGGTTGTGAGATATACCTTTAAATAGATCTTGTGGTGATAGGGAACCGGAGAAAAAACCTATTGGTGGCATGGCACTTGATCAAAAACCTGTAGTGGATTCCTAATAGGGCGGTAGAAGAGTGGATGTACCCAAGATTACGGGAACCAAAATAAATTTCTTGTATCGTCAGGTTGCTCTTTGTTTTCTTATTGATGTGTGTTGAATGCTGTGGTAGTTTTACTTAGACTGTTTTTCATTTTCTGTTACTACTATAGTATCTCCTATTTTATTACTCTGATATAATTAAAAAATCCAAAAGTTTTAACATACTCTATTCACCTCCACCCCCCTTTAGAGTAATCAGATCTATCACTAATCTTTCAGAGTATTGCATGTCACGAGTTATCCTTTGTGGATGTATATACTCATGTAGGATGTTAATCAACATTACCAAAAGTATTTTTTCCGCAATGTATAACTATATTTTTACTCGTGGACTAGTTGATCAACTGTGCCAAGAGATACGGCCATCCAATTTAAATTGGATTTTTACTTAATGACTTATGAATGTCACATAAACTATAGAGTTTGGTGTCTGGTCTGAGCGCCTGCAGTTATCCCCTGCACGGCGTGGCATCACGGCATGTGTTTTCTCTTACTTTGATATAACTTAAATGTTGAGAAAATATGGGTTGTGACCGTTGCAGCTCAGTTGGTGATGAGGGCTATTGAAGGTGCCTTGTTAAGGAGGTGTTGGGTTCGTAACCTAGCATTCTCAAAAACCTACCGTGCTGAGAAACAAGCTAGAGATGGGTTTTTAGTGCCTGGGCTGTAGCCCTGTAACGGGGGTCAGGGGAAATACAAGCTCCATGTTTCTGTGGGCCTCTGAGCTCTAAAACTGGGCCATTACAATCAGTGGAGATAAACATAAGATTAATTTTATTTTTGTCCACACAATCTCTAATGAAATGATGTCTAATCTCTATATGTTTTGTCCTACTATGATGCACTGGATTTTGTGCAATAGAAATTGCACTGGAATTATCATAAAAGATAATTGAATTATTTATGTTGAAACCATAATCCAGGAGCTGATTTTGAATCCATAAAAATTATGAACAACAACTACCTATTACTATGTACTCAACTTCAGCAGTTGATGTGGACACAGAAGTTTGCTTTTTGCAAAAGCAGGACACAAGCCTATCACCAAGGAACTGACAAGTTCCTGATATGCTTTTCCTGTCAACTCTACATCCAGCAAAGTCAGCATCTGAGAATCCAGATAATTTAAATCCTTACTCAATAGGATACCATAGTCCTAGATTAGGACAACCCTTTATATATTTTAAAATCCTTTTTAGTACAATAATGTGTGATTCTTTAGGACTTACTTGAAATTTAGCACAAATACAAGTAGCAAACATAATATTCGGCATACTAGTTCTAAGATACAATAAGGACCCAACAATAGCCCTATATGTTTTTTGATCAACTGGTTTGCCCTGTTCATCATAATCAATTATAGCATTGGAGGGCATGAGTGTTTTCTTGGCTGAGGCATCTGACATTCCAAATCTTTTAAGTAGCTCCTTAGCATATTTATACTAGGATATAAAGATACCATCAGGGGTTTGCTTCACTTGAAGACCAAGGAAGTGGGATTGTTCACTCATGCTACTCATTTCAAAGTTTCAATGCATCAGGTGAGAAAACCTTTTGCAAAGTTTGGAATCAGTAGAGTCAAATATTATATCACCTGCATATATTTGGACTAGCAAATTTTTTTGACTTTTTATGTCTAGTAAATAAAGTCCTATCTACAATTCCTCTAATGAACATATGTTCTGAAAGAAAGTAAGATAAGGTCTCATACCAAGCTCTTAGAGCTTGCTTTAGACCATAAAGAGCTTTATGAAGCTTAAAAAAATAAGAGGGATGAGTTGAAGAGATAAAACCTAGAGGTTGTTCAACATATACTTCCTCTTTTATTTCTCCATTTATAAATGCACTTTTGACATTCATTTGATATACCTTGAAATTCTGATAGGCAGCATAATCAAGAAAAATTTGGATGGCTTCAAGTCTTGCAACTGGAGTAGAGGTTTTATCATAATCAATCTCTTCGTCCTATGAATATCCTTGGGCTACCAGCCTAGCTTTGTTTCTCACAATTATTCCTTGTGCATCCAACTTGTTCCTGAAGACCCATTTAGTTCCAATGAATGGGTAGTCCTTGGGTCTTGGAACTAAATCCCAAACTCTACACCTCTCAAATTGATTGAGTTTCTCTTGCATTGCAATAATTCAGTGGTGATCTTGCTCTGCATCTCTGATGGATTGAGGCTCAATTTGAGAAATGAAGCAAGCTTGCATCAGAAATTTGTTGAGTTGATGTCTTGTTTGAACACCAGCTGATACGTCTCCAATCACTTGAGATATTGGGATGATATCTAAGTGAGACAAGATCAGCAGGTGGAGTTGGTACACCAATAACTTGTGTACTTAATTCCTCTTGTGGAATTATATTTATTATTGTGAGTTCAACTGGTTCAACAATTTCTTCTTCACTATCTTCATCAATTTGTGGAGAAGGATGCAATGTAACCTCTTAGGTAATGCTTAAATCATCGAACTTCTCAAACAGATAAGGTACCTGTATAATGTCTCTAGTAGAAGAATCCTTCTCCATGTAAAACATGTTAGCTTCATCAAAGGATACATGTACAGATTCTTCCATTTTAATGTTGATTTATTAAATACCCTATAAGTCCTGCTGACTTGAGAATATCCAAGGAAAATTCCCTCTGCAGCTTTGACTTCAAATTTTCTTAAGTGTTTCATGTTATTATTATGAATATAACATTTATAGCAAAATACTTTATAATAATTTACTTTAGTTTGCTTCCCCTTAAGTAATTCATAAGGAGTCTTACCATTAAGTTTATGTATTAAACTTCTATTAAGAACATAATTTGTTGTTCTTATAGCCTCTGCCCAAAAGGATAGGGGAAAATAAGCATCTACAGTCAATGTCCCAGCAGATTAAATAATGGTTCTATTTTTCCTTTTAGCGACCGCATTTTGTTGAGGAGTTCTAGGAGCAGAAACACAGTGTCTGATACCTCCTTCTCACAAAATTCTTGCACGAGAAGAGATTCAAACTCGATTCCATGATCACTTCTGATCATTGCAACCAGAGTAGAGTACTTATTCTTTATGCTCTTAAGAAAATCTGTAAGAACTTTAAAGTTATCTAACTTGTTTTTCAGAAAAAAAAACCGAAGTTAATCTAGAGAAGTCATCAATAATAACTAGAGTGTATGACTTTCCTCCCAAACTTTATACATCAATAGGGCCAAAAGGTCCTATGTTGCAAGTATAAAATCCTTCGTGAATCACTTTTAGTAATGGATTTGAAACTATTTTTAGTTTGTTTGCTTAATTGTTAAGCCCTGCACAATCCTTCCTTCTTGTAAGAACCAGAAGGCAGTTATCTAACAAGGTTGTCCCTAGATAATTTAGCAATATTTCTAAGTTTTACATGCCCTAGTCTCTTATGCCATAAATCATTAAAGTTACTAACATGGTTAAATAAGTAAAAGTTTTGAATTAGCAGATTTGAAATTAACTACATATATGTTTCCTTATCTAATTCCAGTTAGAACAGTTTTGTTTTTATCAGAAGTAATAATACTACAAGACGGATTGAATGATACCTAATAACCTTCATAACATAATTGACTTATTTGTATTAGGTTATGCTTGAGACCACTTACACTGGTTACCTTCCTAAAGGTAACTACTCCAACTTTCACATTTCCATATCCTTCTGTCTGTCCACAGTTGGAGTCCCCAAATATCACTTTTGGTCCAAGCTTTTCTTTGAAATCAGTTAGGTTGTCTTTACTTCCTGTCATTTGTTTTGAACAGCCACTGCACAGATACCACTATTCCTCTATTATAGGATAGTTCTTCACCTGCATAAAAATAGGTTAGGTGTTCTTAACGAAGGTAACCTTGGGTCCTTGATTTATTTTAAATTTATAACTAGAAATATAAGAAAAATCAGGTTAGTCCTTATAACCTAGTGGATGATATCTCGTAGGAGGAATAATCGATTGAGTAAAAGGATTAATAAAGGATTTTGTTTGATTAGAGTTTTGAAAAGAATTAAAGTTTCTGTTATAAGAAACTGGGTTCGACGAATTGTAATGACCTCATTGATCTGCGTTCGACAAATAGGGATGAGTTTGTGGAACTCCGTTCACAGAATAAAAGTATTCATTTTCTGCGCCCCACGTTCGTCGATCACGGTTCGACAAACCATATTGAGTTCGTCGAGCACATTTAGTCGAATAATTATACTCAAAGTCTGCATTCATAGTTCGTCGATCTAAGTTCAACGAACCATATTCATTTCGTCAAGCTTGGTTCGACGAAATATTTTGAACAAAATTTTTATTAAAATTTTCTTTTCTTTTGTTTACTCTTATACAAAACTTCTGTTTAATTATTCGTGTCTTCTACTTTTTCTTTTCCTTTTTCAAAAACAAACTAATGAATTGTAAATATACATATTTTTCTGTACATTACTTAAGTCGTTTTCATTTATTTTTGTCATTTTTACTTGTTTTTATTCAATAAAATGCTCCTATTTTTGTAAATATTATACTAACTTGTTTTATTTTATTTTTCAGGAAAAAATCAAAAATCTGCAAAAAAAATGCCATGTCACGCCCGTGACCGGGGCATGACAAGTCAAAATCCCGTGAAATTTCCGCTCGACGATTTGAACTCGACGATCGTCGACTCTGCGCCACGCCTAGGGTCACGCCCATGACCTAGGGCATGACTACTCTTCCCGCTCGACGATTTTTCAACTCGACATTTTCCGCTCGACGTTTGTCGAGTGTCGACACCAACTGACATGCCCAGAGTCACGCCTGTGACCAAGGGCGTGACCACTCCACCTGGCGGACAAGACTCGCACGACGACTTTTGACGCACCGTGCCCAGATCCACCTCCTCGAAAAGCCCACCGTCACGCCCATGACCTGGGGCGTGACCGCTGCGTGACATACACCTGTCCAACCCGAAGTCCACTTTCCTGTCAAATCGACAACCGCCATCACGCACAGTGCCGATACGCCCCCTGACACGCCCGTGTCAGAGGACGTGTCCCATGAATTTTTTCCCTATAAATAGCACCTTGCTGTATGTAATCCTGTTCTCTTTTTGGACCATTTTTTATAGGAGTTATGCTGCTCGGATGAGTCCAAATACTATGTAAGGGAAATTTCTCCCCCTCTCCTTTATTTTCTTAGCTTTGTAATCTTCATTTTTAGCTTAATAATATTGTAGATTTTCTCTCTTTTTATGAATTTGGACTTCAACTATGTGGCTACTCTTATGCAATCTTATTTCTTTCCTTGTTTTAGCTTTATTTTCTTGTCTTTTAAATACATGTGTGCGTGTATGAGTTTAGTTTTGTGCTTAATAGTTTTCATAATTTTCACAGTTTAGTTTTTAGTGCTTTCTATTTCATTTTTATGAGGTTATAAAGGTATCTGAAAAGTGGGTTTCATCTTCCTTTAACTTATTTTTTTTTAGGTTTTAAAACTTTTGTTCTTTTTCTGTTTTATTTCCACTTTTTAAACTCCTTCATAAAACCATAAGAATGAAAATGTCATCGTTTTAATTTTTCAACTCTTCTTATTTTTGCTTTCTTTTCAAAATATTTTTGCTCCTTTAAATTTTTCATCTTCTTTTTACGCATTTCTACTGCATTCTAGCGGTAGAAATGTAATTGTTTTTATTTTTCGACCACTTGCGTTTTCATTTTTATTTGGAAAACTTTCTTCCCGTTTAATTTTTCTTTTCACTTTTTATGCATTTCTACCGCATTCTAGCGGTAGAAATGTAGTTATTTTAATTTTTAGGTAATTTAGTTTTTTTTCATTTCTGTACGTGTGTACATTTATTTCCGCCTACTCGTTAAGAGTTAAATGGCGCATTGTTTTTATTTCATTCAGTAGAGTGTGTGAGTTTTTACTTTCCTGCAGTGTGCATGTGTTTACTTTATGTCGAGAGTATGTGTGCATGTGTTTTACTTTCCTATAGATTGGGTGTGTTTTACTTTATGTCGAGTGAGTGTGTGCGTGTGTTGCATTTATTTAGTCCTACTCATTTGAGTAGGACCCGCTTTCTTTCTCCCGCCCACGCATTTGCGCCGGGACTCGCAATTTACAGCTTTCTTCAGTCATACTAGTTTGGGTAGGACTTGCAATTTTTTGCTTTCATTTTACAGCTTTCTTTACTGCTTTCCTTTTCTGCTTTCTTTTCTGCTTTCCTCGCAAGCCATCCCCATTCCGATGAGTGGCTAATCGTTATTAGCCCCTCGATGTCGAAGAGCATTGGAACAAATAAAATAGCTTAAAATAATTAAAGGTCTCATTTTTCTAATTAATTAAATTACTTAATGTTTGCCTAGTATTTACGACGCGTAGGACCACATAATCGATGTGTGGGACCTATTTCCGTAGTCCATATGCTAGCTAGCTGAGAGGCCGTGCATATGGACCGATCACGCCTTGACAAAGAGAGTTCCGCACTAACCCTCGAGAGAGGAGGCGCGCCAACTCTACCGGATTGGGTTCCCCTCCCAATAGCGGGGTTCTTAGCGTAATGCGGGCGTTAAGAGGAATCCTTCGTCGGACTAACGTTCGGTTGAATAGTCTTAGCATTCAGGTGAGTGATAGCCCTATAGCTAGGTGAGCTCATTCTAGTGGAACCCCCACTGCCAAGTCTTCGCCTTAATTAATTAGAAATTTAGGAGCTCTATTTATTAAAAGTCTATTTTAGTTCGAATTTAATTCGGTGCCATCGAGCTAAGCTCTTCATCGGCCCCACCTTTATTATGCATTTATTTTCTGCCTTTTGTTTATATAAATAATATCCCGACAAGATAAAATTTTTGGTAAAATAATAGTCCCCTCCATGGAAGAGTAGAAATAATCGAACCGACCCCGAGAACAATACGACCTCGATATTCCACCCGGAATATCCTGTACTACTCACGATAGGTGCACTTGCCTCCTTTCGTTAAAACTCGATCACAAATTTTTTATATCCAAAATAAAAAAATACGGGCGCCCCGTTTTCTAAAAAAAACCACTTCCGCTTTACTTAAATAAAACCGTCAGGTCGACGCGTGTCCGTAAATATTTTTGGAGTTTTAACCCATCAAGTTTTTGGCATCGTTGCCGGGGAGTTTTCGAGTCGTTATTTCGAACTCTGGAATACTATTAATTTTACCTATTATATATACTTTCAACAAAAACAAAAAAAAGGCGACCAAAAATATAATAATAATAATAATAATAATAATAATACTAATCATAATAAAAACTATATACAAAATTATTATTACAAAATTATAAAATAAAAAAATTTGAAAAACTTATAAAACTAAAAAATTTGAAAAACCTTAAAAACTAAAAATTTGAAAACACTATATATCTAAAAAATAAAACATAAACAAACAAAAAAATGAAAAAAAAAACTTCCAAAAAAAAAATTTATTTTCATTATTTTTATGGAAAAAAACTATAAAACGAACAAACCTAACAAATTCGATAAAATGAAAAAAAAAACTTAAAAAAATATAATAAAAACCATATATTTTCATTATTTTTATGAAAAAAAACTAAAAAACCTACCTGAAATATCAACTAAAAAAATAAAAAAAATCTACTTTACAAAAAAAAATAGAAAAAATAATATTTGATTTTTAATAAAAATGTATATATTTTTCTTATTTTATTTTCACTTGTTTTGCTTCGGCACGCTTCCCATTTTTGTGCGTGCTAGGGGAGCGCATTTCTATACACGCTCAAAAGCTTAGACGTTAGCTTCGAGTCACACACACAAGCCCTCTACCGCCCGCATATCTTTTAGCCGAATTTATCTTTTTTGCTTTTATGATATCCTTTTTTGCTTCTTTCTTCTTCTTCTAACAATAAATGCAGGGTTTCAACCCGGGCCTCCCCAAACTCGTCTAAGGGAAGCTTCTACCTTCCCTTTTTCTTTTTGTACTTATTATATTTTGTATATTACCTGTTCCACATACTTAGATTACAACATTGGGGACAATGTTTGGTTTAAGTGTGGGGGTATTTTCCTATACTGCATTTTTTATTTTGTTCTCATCAAAAATACAAAAAATTTTTTTTTGCAAAACTTAAAATCAAAAAAAAAATTTCCTTGTTTTTTTAATTAAAAAAAAATCATAAAACACAAAAAATCAAAAAATTAAATTTTTTTTTAATTTGTAAATATTTTCTGTAAAAAAAATCCCCCCCCCCCACTCTTCGTTTTTTTACAAAAACTGGCATTTTGCATACCCGCGGCGTTCGACTCATCGAACCAACCACCCAAATAAGAGTCTGTTCGCGAGCTGTATTCGAGTTTTTGCTTTGTACTTTTTTTGTAAAAATCTCACTTTCCCCACTATCTTTTTTGTAAATAACATTTTTTTCTCTCCTTTTTTTGTAAATAACTTATCTACAAAAACTAAAAAATCAAAAAATTTAAAAATCAAAAATCCTAAAAAGATGATAAACAAAAATTCAAAAAAAAGACGATAATCAAAATTCAAAAAAAAATGATAAAAACTCTAAAAATTCCAAAAAATATTTTGTTAAATTATGTAACAAAATAAATCGAATATACCATTTCTTAAACCTTTTTGCTTTCCAAAAATCTAGTTTCGAGTTAATTTATATGCGAATTTTAATTATTTTTTGCTTACTATTCGTTTATTAATTAAAGTTCGATAGATTTAAGTGTCTGGGCTTAAGTTTTAAAGAATTTTTTATGTCTTTTCCTTATAATAGAGAACTTGTTTTTCACCACCACTTCTAATTTTTATAAATAGAAGCTCGTTTTTTATGTTAGAAAATAACATCCATAGATTTCAATTATTTCTACTTCATGCTTTTAGAAACATCAGAACGTTCATTTTAAAAAAGGTTGCTCTCAAAACTTTTTTTATTAAATGCTAGTTTTCTTTTTGAAAAAATAAACCCACTTTCATTTTTTTCATGTCTTACTTGACATGTTTACCCCTATCCCTTAAAAGATCTTATGTCAATGGGAATAAGATTTCATTCCGTAAACATAGGCAGCCAATATTTAAAAAGATCATATGTTATGGAGTAAGAGGATAAAATTCATTACTCCTACACATATACATTGGGCTATTTATTATTTATGAAGAAAGAAAAAAATATTATATGTTAGGACAATAAGATTTCATTTTCCTTATTATTCAAAAGAAAATATATATAGAGGTTCGAGAAAAAATTACCTCGTCTCTAAATCCAAGCCCACTTCATAAACCACCAAACCACTTAGCCTATTTCAATGATTCTAGAATTAATTTAAAATTTTTTGAGAGCATAACTTTTAAATTGCATTATTTCCTTTAACTTCTTTTAAGCTAAAGTTTTTTATATAAATCCAATCCATCTTTGTTAAACTAACAAAAATAAATTTTTGCTTTCTATTTTATTTTATCTAGAAGTCTTTTGAAATTGTTCCTCTGTTTAAAACACTTTCATAATTTACGATTTAACTCTAGTACCCCAGATGTTTATTTCGATCTTTCTTTGTAATTAAGTCAAGCAGTAGCTAAACTTAGGATTTCTTTTATTCCTTATAAGTTCATCTCAAACTTTTTCTCTTGAATAGCAAAAGCTTAAGTATGTGGGTATTTGATGAATTGTAAATATACCTATTTTTCTGTACATTACTTAAGTCATTTTCATTTATTTTTGTCATTTTTACTTGTTTTTATTCAATAAAATGCTCCTATTTTTGTAAATATTATACTAACTTATTTTATTTTATTTTTCAGGAAAAAATCAAAATCTGCAAAAAATGTCATGTCACGCCCGTGACAAATTAGTTACGCCCGTGACCGGGGCGTGACACGTCAAAATCCCGTGAAATTTTCGCTCGATGATTTGAACTTGACGATCGTCGACTCTGCGCCACGCCTAGGGTCACATCCGTGACCTAGGGCGTGACTCCTCTTCCCGCTCGACGATTTTTCAACTCGACATTTTCCGCTCGACGTTTGTCGAGTGTCGACAATAACTGACATGCCCAGAGTCATGCCCGTGACCAAGGGCGTGACCGCTCCACCTGGCCGACAAGACCCGCGCGACAACTTTTGATGCACCGTGCCCAGATCCACCTCCTCGACACTCCCACAGTCACGCCCATGACCTGGGGCGTGACCGCTGCGTGACTGACACCTGTCCAGCCCGAAGTCCACTTTCCCGTCAAATCGACGGCCGCCATCACGCACAGTTCTGATACGCCCTCTGATACGCCCGTGTTAGCGGGCGTGTCCCATGAATTTTTTCCCTATAAATAGCCCCTTGCTGTATGTAATCCTATTCTCTTTTTGGACCATTTTGTATAGGAGTTATACTGCTCGGATGAGTCCAAATGCTATGTAAGAGAAATTTCTCCCCCTCTCCTTTATTTTCTTAGCTTTGTAATCTTCGTTTTTAGCTTAATAAAATTGTAGATTTTCTCTCTTTTTATAGATTTGAACTTCAACTATGTGGCTACTCTTATGCAATCTTATTTCTTTCCTTGTTTTAGCTTTATTTTCTTGTCTTTTAAATACTTGTGTGTGTGTATGAGTTTATTTTTATGCTTAATAGTTTTCATAATTTTCATAGTTTAGTTTTTAGTGCTTTTTTTTCATTTTTATGAGGTTATAAAGGTATCTGAAAAGTGGTTTTCATCTTCCTTTAACTCAGTTTTTTTTAGGTTTTAAAACTTTTTGTTCTTTTTCTGTTTTATTTCCACTTTTAAGCTCCTTCATAAAACCATAAGAATCAAAATCTCATCGTTTTAATTTTTCAACTCTTTTTATTTTTGCTTTCTTTTCAAAATCTTTTTGCTCCTTTAAATTTTTCGTCTTCTTTTTACGCATTTCTACCGCATTCAAGCGATAGAAATGTAATTGTTTTTATTTTTCGAGCACTTGTGTTTTCATTTTTATTTGCAAAACTTTCTTCCAGTTTAATTTTTCTTTTCACTTTTTATGCATTTCTACCGCATTCTAGCGGTAGAAATGTAGTTATTTTAATTTTTAGGTAATTTAGTTTTTTTTTTCATTTCTGTACGTGTGTGCATTTATTTCCGCCTAGTCATTAAGAGTTAAATGGCGTATTGTTTTTATTTCATTCAGTAGAGTGTGTGAGTTTTTACTTTCCTGTAGTGTGCGTGTGTTTACTTTATGTCGAGAGTGTGTGTGCGTGTGTTTTACTTTCCTGTAAAGTGAGTGTGTTTTACTTTACGTCGAGAGAGTGTGTGCGTGTGTTGCATTTATTTAGTCCTACTCATTTGAGTAGGACCCGCTTTCTTTCTCCCGCCCACGCATTTGCGCCGGGACTCGCAATTTACAGCTTTCTTCAGTCCTACTCGTTTGGGTAGGACTTGCAATTTTCTGCTTTCATTTTACAGCTTTCTTTATTGCTTTCCTTTTCTGCTTTCTTTTCTGCTTTCCTCGCAAGCCGTCCCCATTCCGATGAGTGGCTAATCGTTCTTAGCCCCTCGGTATCGAAGAGAATTGGGACTAATAAACTAGCTTAAAATAATTAAAGGTCTCATTTTTTTAATTAATTAAATTACTTAAGGTTTGCCTAGGGTTTACGACGCGTAGGACCACATAATCGATGTGTGAGCCCTATTTCTGTAGTCCATATGCTAGCTAGCCGAGAGGCTGTGCATATGGACCGATCACCCCTTGGCAAAGAGAGTTCCGCACTAACCCTCGAGAGAGGAGGCGTGCCAACTCTACTAGATTGGGTTCCCCACCCAATAGCGGGGTTCTTAGCATAATGCGGGCGTTAAGACGAATCCTTTGTCGGACTAATGTTCGGTTGAATAGTCTTAGCGTTCAGGTGAGCGATAGCCCTATAGCTAGGTGAGCTCATTCTAGTGGAACCTTCACGACCAAGTCTCCGCCTTAATTAATTAGAAATTTAGGAGCTCTTTTTATTAAAAGTCTATTTTAGTTCGAATTTAATTCGGTGCCATCGAGCTAAGTTCTTCATCGGCTCCACCTTTATTATGCTTTTATTTTCTGCCTTTTGTTTATATAAATAATATCCCGACAAGATAAAATTATCGGTAAAATAATAGTCCCCTCTAGGGAAGAGTAGAAATAATCGAACCGACCCCGAGAACAATACGACATCGATATTCCACCTGGAATATCCTGTACTACTCACGATAGGTGCACTTGCCTCCTTTCGTTAAAACTCGATCACAACTTTTTTATATCCAAAATAAAAAAATACGCGCGCCCTGTTTTCTAAATAAAAAACCACTTCCGCTTTACTTAAATAAAACCGTCGGGTCGCCGCGTGTCCGTAAATATTTTTGGAGTTTTAACCCATCACAAACTTTATAGGAGTATATAATATATTTTTCTGTAACAATGGAGGCAGACTAGATGAATCTCCCATGCCTAGTTTGCAATTTAGCCTGTCATTCACTGTTCTTGTGATATCCATCAATTTGATTCTTCTCTAATTAAGGGATTCCTCAAACAGCTTAGCCTCTTTTAATTTATTTTCTAAAGAAGTTATTTGATCATTAGTAGTTTTTAAATCTTCTTATGCTTTATCTTTTCAGAAAATAAATTGTCATATTCAATTAATTTCTCTCTGAGAAGTTTGATTTCCTTCTCAGATTTGATTAAATCAATGCATAATAATTGAATTCAGTTTTAAATTGATCTGAAGTAAAATCAAAAGAAGAAATTACCTAATCTTCTTCTGATACATATTCATCTTCTGAGTTGTCAGCATCTGAATTAAGAGCTTCAGAGTTGCTGCAAGATGCATTGATTGCCATCAAGCAGACCTCTCTGGCCTTGGCTTCTTCTTCATCCTCACAAGAGCTGGATGAAGATTCATCCTCAGAATCAGTCCATTTTTTGAGCAACAAAGCCCCTCTCCTTCTCCTTGTGTTTGTTGGAGGAGGGATTGTGAGTATACTTCTTAGAGTGCTTCTCATTCTTCTACTCTTTCTTCTGGTTCTCTAGACATTCTGGTAATATGTACCCATATTTCCTGCATCCATAACAAACAATCTCTTTAGTAGGAGTCTTGTCATACCTTGGCTTATCATCATTTCTGGCTGATCTTCTCTTGAAGTACTTCCTTACCATCTTGTATAATATCTTAGCCAAGAGACTCAATAGTTCTTTATTATCGGGAATGGTCTGTGCTTCTTCACGTGCTTTGAAAGCAATGTTTTGCCCTTTTCTTGCAGAAGAAGAGATTCCGTGTTCAACTTCTCTAGTCTTGATCAGCTGCTCATAATACTTGACCTTGCCCAACAAAGTTTCAGTAGGGAATTCATTTAGCCTTCTAGTTTCCTTGATTGGCCAGATCTTAGAGTCCTATGTGCTAGGGAAGCACATAAGTATTTTGTCATTTATCTCTGTCAATGAGATGTTCTTATTCAGAGTTTTTAGCTCAGTTATTATGATACTGAGTCTGTTATACATGTCTGCAACTGATTCTTACTCTTCCTTCTTGAAATTCTCATACTGAGAGATCAAGTGTAATCTCCTATCTTTCCTTTCATTAGAAGATCCTGCTACCATAGCATTTAGGGAGTCCCAAATGGCCTTTGCTGAAGTACATTCAGCAACCTTCTGGAACATGTCTTCAGACATGGTTTGGGTCGGATTTAGCATCAACAATCTTGGCCTTCTATTGTGCTTTAGACCACTCAGGTGGTGGCACTGCACTGGTACTTGTAGTTGCCACTGGTAGTGGGGGACCTATCAAAATGAAATTATATATATCTTCATTAATGAATTTCATGTAAAGCATAATCCTTTCCTTCAAAACTGCAAACTTATTAAGATTGCACAATGGAGGTATAGTGCTTGAATACTCTTTATTTTGTGGCATGATATAAAACAAAAAACTAGAGTAGATAAGATTTATCAAAGATCTTTTGGTTCAGGTGTCAGCCTGTGAAACCAAAGAACCAATCCTCTGATTCCAATTGAAAGTGAGGGAAAGATCTAACTAACTCTAGAGCGGGGAGAATAGAGTATTAAAAAACCTTTTATATAATTTTTATACCGGATTAAAATAGATGATATATATATATATATATATATATATATATATATATATATATATATATATATATATATAAATCATAGCATAGAAAATAAACAAGTAAAGGCACAACCAAACAATACAAGGAATTTATAGTTATTCCCCAATGAACCTGGGTACATCCACTCTTCTACCACCCTGGTTGGAATCCACTACAGGTTTTTGCTCAGGTGTCCTGCTACCACAGGTTTTTGATCAGGTGCCCTATCACCATAGGTTTTTGATCAGGTGTCTTGTGACCAGAAGTTCTATTTTTCTAATGGAAATCTAGCAACCCTTTGAGCTCTTGATCAGGTGCCCAAAAACCAATCCCAAGTCTTTTGATCAGGTGACTTCTGAACCAAAAGGAATAACTAGCTTTTGAAGGGAGTTATAACCATGTATACAGTGCAATAAAAAATAAAAATGTTGTTGTCTGCTCTGTCTCGAATCTCTGAGAAGACTAGTGGATTTATTGATGTTGTCAAAGCTCCCCCTGAGTTGTATGGATCTGACCAAGATTGGAAGCTTTGCTTCAGGGTGTATGCCTTCTTTGAAAACTACTTTCAGTAAATCTTTTTGAGAGATGTCATCTTTTTGGTCTCAGATTGAAGAATTTTGTTGGAAGAAAAGAAGTATCTCCAAAACTGTAGCTATCTTTATCTATTACAGAAAACTTCTAAGCCTTATTTGCTCTTGATCCCTAAGAGGAATACAAATATTTGAATTCATTAATTCTCAAACGGCTGGAGAATTCCTGAGAAGGTAATGTAAGACCCCTCCCCTTACCAAGGATGCTCCCGGTCTAATGCCCAGAACCATCGTCTTACAGTGGCACTAACACACGGGTTAGTCGACACTGCAACACGCCGACTTTTCCAGCTAGAACGATCACATAACCTGTTGGCCAAAAGAGATAAGAAGTATAGCAGTAATGTAGAAATGAACTACAAACCAGTCCACAGTCACAGTACATATCAAATAATAAAATGAAAGTACATCCAATCCACGATGAGTAGCAATAATAAGAAGAGTAAATGGGCTTATGCCCTGTACATGAATATCAACTCTCCTCACACAATAAAATACGGATGCAAAACTATATTCGTACTCGACCGACCTGACGTTGGGCTGTAGTAGACGTAGTAGGCGGTGGTGGTATCAAATCCTCACGTCTTGTCACCTCGTCCTGCCGGTCGTGCTGGTGCTCCATCTCCTCGAGCTCCTAAAAATAGTTTGGTCACCGACCATTTGTCAAAAAGACTAAGTCGCTTCCTCCACACCTTGCCACGCAAATCCTAGGTACCGTGCGGGAGGACGAAGCGGAGGACAACAAGGGGTAACAAAAGGGAAGTAGGTGACAAGGAATCTATACTACCAAGTATGAATGTAAACAGTAAATCTATACTAGCAGTTCTATGTATATAGTCCAAATGTATAAACAAGTACAGTACGAAAGTAAGTAAACTGGAACTAAGTAAGTGCAGTAAATAAAGTATAAAAATCTACTACAAATATACATCACAGAAGTACCCTAACTTATATGAGTGCCCATACAAACATATAAGTTAGAGTTTCCAAAATTAACTTATCATATAAAAGTGCCCATACTAATTTATATGATAAGGGGCCATGAAGTGTATGTCCTAATATTTATGAATGCATGCAGTTATTTTTGAGTCGTTCAAGTGCAACTCACACACAATGACTCTATGATTACAGACCTTTATTTCCCACTTTTTGGAGCTAGCATCACTCTCTGGTACCACTGTTGTGGCTACGGCAGCAGTGGAGCGGGCATCTCCACTCCTAGGCGGGCATCACACTACCAAGCCTAGACCTCCCATAAGACTATATACATGTCCTAGGTGCACTCTAGAGTCTCTGCGTACTAATTGCTGGCTACCCACCAGTCTTTTTGGTCGAGTGTGCGTTTTCGGGGATCGTCCTCCAGACCACAGTGTAAAACAACCCACTGTCCCCTCAAACCATTACACCTCACTAGAGCCACCGTACTGACATCGGTGTGACGATTGGCCCAGTACCGCATGACCCACCGCAAGTTTATGCACATGCAAGATATTCTAACCCGAGACTCCAGCTCGCAGGACCAACCCGTCCTGAATCCCTCCAACCCTATATGTGTGAGAATGTTACCACAATCCCTCCAACCCTACACGGGTGAGAATGTTATCACAATCCCTCGAACCCTACACGGGTGAGAATGTTACCAAAATCCATCCAACCCTACACGGGTAAGAATGTTACCACAATCCCTCCAACCTTAAACGGGTGAGAATGTTACCACAAGCCCTCCACCCTACACGGGTGAGAATGTTTCCATAAGCCCTCCAACCCTATACGAGTGAGAATGATGATACGTTGCTTAACTTATTAGACTACTCTTATCTACGGGTTATTATACTTAGTGATTTAAGGTTAATCCAAGGACTGCCCAGGGTATACCCGCTGAAGGGTTCTCGGGGGCACTAGGAACTATGATGGGATTGTGCCTAAAGATCCCTTTCTCAAGGATATTTACTTTAGTTGATGACTACCCATAATTACCCACAGCTCTCATTGTTGCTCTGGAACAAACCTAATGACTTAAGAAATTACCGGAAAATCGATGGTCTTCCGTCGATCTCCATTTTCTCCACTGTCCTTATGATTTTCAATCCACCCCTCGTGATCCAGTAGTGACCTATAGGAGACCAATGAGGGCTTATTCCTCTAATGCAATTCTCACCTCAATAGTTAATCATATCCCCCTATGGTCCTAGTACTTTAGGCTAACTGTGCTACTCACTATCCATGACCCAATACCACACGTATAGTCGGACTTCCAATCTTTTAGTCACCATGACCCTAAATATTTATCATAAGGTAGTATGATATGTACTATTGACCATATGAATTTTTACTATTTTCACATGTCATTAAAACCCTAAATTAAACTCTTTAATTAAGTGGTCTATGTCACTTTATGCATGAGATATTATGACAAATGGTTCTGTGGGTCTAATAATTTTTCTTGAGGATAATCTAGGTTAATTATGGCTGGAAATCAAGAATTGTGATTTTCCCTTATATATTTCTATTTAATTCTATTTATTGTTAAATCCATTAATCGGCCACTTTCCAAATGAAGTACAAGAAATATGTTACTGAAAATTCTATAAAATTACTACAGATGTAAATTACTAAAATAATACTAAGTGCCAAAATTCATAACTTAAAACAGTAATTAGATCCTTTATTATCCCACATGAAAATATCACTAAAATGTCATTCCTTGAGTTTTAAATTTATTAAAGTATCAAAAATTTCTAAGATAATTATACCATGTCAATATCTCATAAATACATCACTATGAATTTTTCCAGAATATTTGTATTGTAATTTCCACCATAGATAAATAATTTCCCCAAAAGGGCAAAATGGTCAAAATTACATAAAATCATCATAAAATCAACTAATCAGGGCCATAAATTTTCTAGGGATTAAATATGACTCCTTTGAGCTTGTGACAAAATCTAGGGTTTTAAAATCATCAATATCCATATTTTCAATTTTTTGCACATAAATGGTCTAGTTTCAAAAATACCAAATAGTGGGATTTTTATTTCCAAAAATCCCAATATTTTTATCAGGCGTAAACTCCATCCCTATGGACTCATGTCCAGAGTTTTGTAGTCATACCATGGGCAATAAGGGGTAAATTCACATTTTGGTAAATATGTCTATATGCACCCCAAGCCTATGTTAACCCTTCTCATGCAAGAGGGAATACCCATCATGCAGAAATTAAAAGTGACTGAAATTTCTATAATGGGACAATAATGGACCCAAGGACATGCCACCAAAATTTGGGTCCATTTGGAGTCATATTACTACAAATATTTCATTAATTTACTTTTATGTATTTTCACGAATACTATAGAAAAATATTCCCCAAAAATTCCAATTTTTGGACAGAGTTTAAGTCTACCATAGTCAAGCACGGGTCCAAAATCTTGGGTCATGTGGACTTCTGGTTTGGCATGGGTATGCATTTGAATTTCTGTCCTTGCCTAGGACCAGTCCTAGTAGAACATCACTACAGGGAGTTCTATTCATCCAAATTTAAACTTTAGGGTGGAAAATGGAAGTTAAGTGCAAGGCCTACAATTTTGATTTTAACTACTATCTCTGAAAATGCATCTGTAGGCTAAATTAATCATGCAAGATTACTATAAATATGTGACATATAGACTACTGTTCATATTAATGTAATTCATAAATCATATCAAAGAAGATGGGCGGCATCCGTTCATCGTCCACGATCAGCAACGGCTGAGATTGAGCCTGGCTGTGTCACCTTGTCTTGCCATTTCCGGCCACCTGGGCCTGCGCCACCACCGGCGATTATTGCCACCACCTTCTTTGAGGTGGTGGCTGGTGTTTCCCGACGGTGGGGCTGTCAGAGGCGGCTCCTCCGGCGATCCCGAGCAAGAAGAGAAAGCTTAGATTTTTGCTCTCTGCTCACATGGTATCGGGCTCAATTGAGCCTGATGTCTCCCTTAAAAGATCTAGGATCCTAGTACGGGTAGAGGTGAGGTGAAACGAACCCTTAGGGCGACTTGACGGCGAGTTTGGCGGTGGTGAGCCATGGACTAGCTTGCTCCGGCAACTCCTCCCCATTTCCTCAATTATCCAGCAATTTCCTTGCTCCATTACTCATTCCCTAGTCGTTTCCCCTCTCTGAAGCTAATGGTGCGGCTAGATTAGGCTGAGTGTGGGTGTATGGGGAGATAAGTCCAAGGGGGAGCTCGGGTTGAGCTTTGGTTGCTCCACCCATGGTGCCAAGTAGCCACCATGCTCCAAAATCCTCTGGAATTGCCTGAGGAGGCCGGCCAGCAAGCTTAGGCAGTTGAATAAGCGGTAATGTGGCCATCATTCCTCTTCATTCCTCTTCTCTCTCTCCTCATTTCTCCAAATTCCTTTTCTACCCCTTTGAATGTAATCTCTCTCCTGATTTTGGGGGATATGTGCTGACTTTGACCACTTGAGCTGGTCATGGGCGAAGTGTGGTGGTCTTAACCCAACGGAAATGGGCTTAGCCCTTATTTTCCTATTTAGGCTGCATGTTTGACCAAGTTGACCTTTTAGAGTTGACTTAGTCAACTTGATGAATGGGCTGACCCCACCTGAAGGTCATGAACCCTATGACACCACCCAACTTGGGTTGGGCCATGGTGGTGTCCCACTTGGACTCTTTGGGACTTTAGGTGTGGGTTTGATTAAATTAAGATTAGGGTTGACTTGGCTCAACTCTAGTCAATTGGTGACCTTGTGATATGTCTTATGGTTCCTTTAGGTTGGGGTTAGGGCTAGGGATGCAGTGGTGGAATCAATGTGTGGCTAGGACCACAATTTGGGCTGGTTTGACCTAAATCACCTTGGGCCCTGTTGTGGGTCCCATGTAGTTAGACCAAATTCCATGGTTTAACCTAGAATAAACCCATGTCCCCATCATATGTCCTAACCCAACCAAAGTAGAGGGGTCTAATTACAAGTGGGATGTTACAGGTAATTACCATGGAAATTGGTTAGAATGAAAATAAGAACTATGTGATCAATTCCATATTTACTGCTGCCTCTAAATGGCTATATTCATAAGAATATTAAGCATTAAATATTAGAGTTATAGCTGCCTGCAATTATGCCATTAAATATTCTACCTTTAGAATATTCTGAAATTGAGACTGGAAATATTATGCTTCTGCTTAAACTAATAGCCTAAGACACTGCCTGGAAATCATCGAACTGAGAAACTGCAGAGAAGATTAGCCCAACAAAACCTTGAAGGAGTTAGTCGATCTCACCAAGGATTTCATCGACATGAGCTCCAAGTTCGTTGAACTGAGATAGTCCTTCATCGAGCTGAACTTCTGATATGAAATCACAGTTCATCGATCTTAGCAAGACTTTCGTCGAGCTGAACTTCTGATATGAGATCACAGTTCGTCGATCTCCGCTGGACTTTCGTCAAGCACAACTAAGAGAAGGAACTCTGAGTTCGTCGATCTGAGATCGACAATCATTGAGCTGAGTTCAGTAATCGTCAAATGCTTTTTTCTACATTCTTTAAACTACCTTGTCTCTAAAGTCTTCTGTCTCTGAAGTTTTCTGTAGGTGGGTTCCAACAATCTAAATTATGTAACTGACCTTGAACCTATAAATTACTTATGACCCTAGACTATATATGTTGGGTCATCTAATCAATCCTAATAGTGATCCTAGCCCAAATTAGAAGTAGGGTTCCAACAATATATTAAATTTACCTTCTTTTGACTTCTCCTTTGTAAAGATTAGCCACTGTTTGTGAATTCACTTCAGGTACTCGAGTCATATTCTAAATTTATCTGCTTTACCCTTCTCTTTTGTAGAGATTAGCAGGTGTTCGAGAGTATACTTCACGTACTCGCATTATAGTTTAATTTTACCTGCTTTTGGCTTCTCCTTTTTAGAGATTAGTAAGTGTTAGCTAGTTTAATTCAGGTACTCGTGTTATATTTTTAATTTATCTTCTTTGGACTTCTTTTCTGTAGAGATTAGTAGGTGTTCACGATTACAAATAATGTACTCGCATTATATATTAAATTTATTTGCTTTTGACTTTATTTGCAAAGATTAGCAGGTATTCACGAGTAAACTTCAGTTACTCGCATTATTTTTAAATTTACACACTTTTTTCTTTTTTCAGAGATTAGCAGGTGTTTTTGATTTCACTTCAGGTACTCACGGTACATTTCAAATTTTCCTGCTTTTGATATCTCTTTTTTAAAAGTTTAGTAGTTATTCGTGAGTTCACATCAGGTACTCGCGTTATATTTTAAATTTACCTGCTTTTGGATTCTCTTTTGTGGATATTACTATTTTTTCGCGAGTACACTTCATGTACAATATTATAGTTTATTTTTACCTGCTTTTGACTTCTCTTTTGCAGAGATTAGTAGGTATTTGCGAGTTCATTTGAGATACTCGTATTATATTTAAAATTTACCATCTTTGGACTTCTCTTTTCTAGAGATTATTATGGGTTAGCGAGTTCACTCCAGGTACCCTCATTATATTTAAAATTTACCTGCTTTGACTTCTCATTTGTAGTGATTTGTAAGTGTTCACGTTATATTTTAAATTTACCATTTTTTGACTTCTCTTTTACAGAGATTAGCAGTTGTTCACTAGTTCACATCAGGTACTCGCATTATATTTTAAATTTACATGCTTTAGACTTCTATATTATAGAGATTAACATGTGTTCGAGAGTACACTTCAGGTACTCGTGTTATAGTTTAAATTTACCTACTTTTGACTTCTCCTTTGTAGAGATAAGTAGGTGTTTGCGATTTCAATTCTAGTACTCGTATTATATTTTAAATTTAATTTCTTTGACTTCTTTATTTTAGAGATTATCAGTTATTCACCCGTTCACTTCAGATACTCGTGTTTTATTTTAAATTTACCTTCTTTTGACTTCTCCTTTGAAGAGATTAGTATGTGTTCGCGAGTTCAATTTTCATAGTCGCGTTGTATTTTAAATTTACCATATTTTGACTTCTCTTTTGTAGTGATTAGCAGGTGTTTGTGAGTTTATTTCAGATACTCACATTATATTTTCAATTTACTTACTTTTGACTTCTCTTTTGCATAGATCTGCAGGTATTCATGAGTTCACATTACATACTCAGGTTATATTTTAAAATTATCCGCTTATGACTTCTCTTTTTGTAGAGATTACAAGGGGTTTGTGAGTTCACTTAAGATACATCTGTTATATTTTAAATTTACCTGCTTTTGACTCCTCTTTTGTAGAGATTAGTAGGTGTTCACGAGTTCACTTAGGCTACTCGCATTATATTTTAAATTTACTTGCTTTGGCCTTATCTTTTAAATTTACTTACTTTAGACCTCTCTTTTGAAGAGATAAGTAGGTGTTCATGAGTTCACTTCAGGTAATTGCGTTATATATAAATTTACCTGCTTTTGACTTCTCTTACGCAGTGATTAGAAAGAGTTTGAGAGTTCACTTCAGGTCCTCGCGTTATATTTTAAATTTACCTGTATTTGACTTCACTTTTATAGTGATTAACAGTTATTCGTGAGTTCACTTCAGGTACCGACACTATATTTTAAATTTACATTGTTTTGGATTCTCCTTTGTTGGAATTAGTAGGTGTTCACGAGTTTAATTCAGGTACTCACGTTATATTTTAAATTTATCTTATTTTGACTTCTCTTTTTGTAGAGATTAACAAGTATTTGCTATTTCACTTCAGGTACTCGCATTATATTTTAAATTTACCTTCTTTTTACTTCTCTATGATGAGATTAGCATGTGTTCGTGAGTTCACTTCAGGTACTCACGTAATCATTTAAATTTACCTACTTTTGACTTCTCAATTATAGAGATTAGTAGGTGTTCACGAGTTCAATTTAGGTACTCGGGTTATATTTTAAATTTACTTTTTTTGACTTCTCTTTTGTAGAGATTAGCAGGTGTTCCAGAGTTCACTTTAGGTATTCGAGTTATAATTTAAACTTACATGCTTTAGATTTCTCTTTTGCGGAGGTTAGAAGGTGTTCGTGAATAATCTTCTGCTACTCGCGCTATATTTTAAATTTACTTACGTTTGACATCTTCTATGTAGAGATTTATAGGTGTTCGCGGGTTCTATTCAGGTACTCGCGTTAATTTAAATTTATTTTCTTTTGACTTCTCTTTTGAAGAGATTAGTAGGTGTTCGCGAGTTCAATTCAGGTAATCGTGTTATATTTTGAATATACTTACTTTTGACTTCTCTTCTGCATAGATTAGTAGGTGTTCATGAGTCCACATCGAGTAGTCGCATTATATTTTTAATTTACCTTCTTTTAATTTCTCATTTTTCAGAGATTATCAGGTGTTTGAAAGTTCACTTCAGATACACCCGTTATATTTTAAATTTACCATCTTTTGACTTCTATTTTGATGAGATTAGTAGGTGCTCATGAGTTCACTTAGGGTACTCACAATATATTTTAAATTTACTAGCTTTTGACTTCCTTTTAATTCCACCTCCTTTAGACTTCATTTTTGCCGAGATTAACAGGTGTTCACGAGATCACTTTAGGTGCTCGCGTTATATTTTATATTTACCTGCTGTTGACTTCTCCTATCTAGAGATTAGAAGGAGTTCGCGAGTTCACTTCAGGTACTCACGTTATATTTAAAATTAACCTACTTCTTGACTTTTCTTTTGCAAAGATTAACACCTATTCGCGAGTTCAATTCAGGTACTCGCGTTATATTTTAAACATACCTGCTTTTGACTTCTCCTTTTTAGAGTTTTGCAGGTGTTTGCGAGTTCAATTAAGGTACTCATGTTATATTTTAAATTTACCTTCTTTTGACTTCTCTTTAGCTGAGATTAACACGTGTTCGCAAGTTCACATCAGGTACTCATGTTATATTTTAAATTTACATGCTTTAAACTTATCTTTTGTAGTAATTAGCGGGTGTTTGCAAGTTCACTTAAGATACACACGTTATATTTTAAATTTACCTACTTTTGGTGTCTCACTCTTAGAGATTAGTAGGTGTTTCACGAGTTCAATGCAGGTACTCATATTAAATTTTTAATTTACATTCTTTTGACTGTTGTTTTGCAGAGATTAGCAGGTGTTCTGTAGTTCACTTCAAGTACTCCCGTTATATTTTAAATTTACCTATTTTTGTCTTCTATCATGTAGAGATTAGCATGTGTTACCGAGTTCACATTTTGTACTCGCGTTATATTTTAAATATACCGGCTTTTGACTTCTATTTTTGCAGAGATTTGTAGGTGTTCGCGAGTTCAATTCTGGTAGTCCTATTTTATTTTAAATATTCCTCCTTTTGACTTCTCTTTTGTGAGATTAGTAGGTGTTCGCGAGTTCACTTAGGGTACTAGCATTATATTTCAAATTTACTTGATGTTGAATTCTCATTTGCGGAGATTAGCAGATGTTCGCGAGTTCACTTCTGCTTCTTGCATTAAATTTTAAATTTACCGAATTTTGAATTCTCCTATGGAGATTAGAAGGATTTCAAGAGATCACTTCCAGTAATCGTGTTATATATTAAATTTACCTTTTTTTTGTCTTCTCTTTTCTAGAGATTAGCCGTTGTTCGTGAGCTCACTTCAAGTACCCGCATTATATTTTACATTTACCTGCTTTTGACTTCTCCTTTGTAGTGATAAGTAGGTGGTCACGTTATATTATTAATTTATCTTCTTTTAAATTATCTTTTGCAGAGATTAGCAGGTATTTGCTAGTTAACATCAGGTACCTAT
This sequence comes from Platanthera guangdongensis, assembly GCA_039583875.1. Lineage (NCBI taxonomy): Eukaryota > Viridiplantae > Streptophyta > Magnoliopsida > Asparagales > Orchidaceae > Platanthera > Platanthera guangdongensis. The sequence continues at coordinate 60,028,525 of CM077166.1, read as the reverse complement.
GTTATATGTTAAACTTGCATTCTTTATACTTCTCTTTTAAAGAGATTAGCAGGTGTTCGATTGTAAACTTCTGGTACTCGCGTTATAGATTAATTTTACCTGCTTTTGACTTCTTCTTTGCAGAGATTAGTAGGTGTTGGCGAGTTTAATTCTGGTACTCGTGTTACATTTTAAATTTACATTGTTTGGACTTCTATTCTATAGTGATTAGTAGGTGATCACGAGTTCACTTCAGTTACTCGAATTATATATTAATTTTAGCTGCATTTGACTTCTCTTCTACAGAGATTAGGAAGTGTTTGCGAGTTCACTTCTTCTACTTGCATTATTTTTAAATTTACCCATGTTTTCCTTTTCTTTATTCAGAGATTAGTAGGTATTTTCGAGTTCACTCTAGGTACTCATTGTACATTTCAAATTTACAAAATTTTGACTTCTCTTTTACAACGATTAGCAGGTATTTGTGTGTTTACTTTAGGCACTCGCATTATATTTTAAATATACCTGGTTTTGACTTCTCTTTTGAGGAGATTAGTAGTTGTTTGCGAGTACACTACAGGTACAATGTTATAGTTTAATTTTACATGCTTTGACTTCTCCTTTTTAAAGATTAGTAGGTGTTCGTGAGTTCATATGAGGTACTCATGTTATATTTAAAATTTACCTTCTTTGGATATCACTTTTCTTAAGATTATCAGGGGTTCGCGAGTTCACTTTGGGTACTCATGTTATATTTTTAATTTACTTGCTTTTCACATCCCTTTGGCAGAGAATATCACGTGTTTGCGAGTCCACTTAGGGTACTCACGTTATATTTTAAATTTACATTCTTTTGACTTCTCTTTTGTGGAGATTAGAAGGTGTTAACGAGTTCAATTCACGTACTCGCGTTACATTTTTAATATACCTTCTAATGAATTCTCTTTGGTAGAGATTAGCAGGTGTTCATAAGTTCACTTCAGGTTCTCGCATTATATTTTAAATTTACCTGCTTTTGACTTCTCCTATACAAAGATTAGTAGGTGTTAATAATTTCAATTCAGGTACTCATGTTATATTTTAAATTTATCTTTTTTACTTCTCTTTTGCATATATTAGAATGTGTTTGTGACTTCACTTCAGGTACTCGCATTATATTTAAAATTTGTCTGTTTTTGTCTTCTATTTTGTAGAGATTAGCATGTCTTCACTAGTTCACTTGAGGTACTCGCATTATATTTTAAATTTACCTGCTTCTGATATCTCCCTTGCATAGATTAGTAGGTGTTTGCGACTTCAATTCACGTACTCGCATTATATTTTAAATTTATCTTCTTTTGACTTATTTTTTGGACAGATTTCTAGGTGTTCGTGAGTTCACTAATGATACTTGCTTTATATTTTAAATTTACCTTCTTTTGACTTCACTTTTACAGAGATTAGAAAATGTTCGCAGGTTCACTTCAGACACTCGCGTTATATTTTAAATTTACCTTATTTTGTCATTTCTTTGACAGAGATTACCAGGTGTTCGCGAGTTCACTTCAGGAACACGAGTTATATTTAAAAATTTTCTACTTTTGACATCCCTTTTTGCGGAGATTAGCATGTATTCGCGAGTTCACTTCTGGCACTTACGTTATATTTTAAATATATCTTCTTTTGACTTCACTTTTGCAGATATTAGTAGGTGTTCGCGAGTTCCATTCAGGTACTCACATTATATTTTAAATTTACCTTCTTTTGACTTCTACTTGACAGAGATTAGCACGTGTTCAAGAGTTCACTCCAAGGTACACTTGTTATATTTTAAATTTAACTTCTTTTGACCTCTCTTTTGAAGAGATTATCAGGTGTTCGCAAGTTCATCTCACGTACTCACATTATTTTTTATATTTACCAGCTTTTTACTTCTCTTTTTAGAGAGATTAGCAGGTGTTCGATAGTTCACTTCACGTACTCACAATATATTTTAAATTTACCCGCTTATGAATTCTCTTTTACAGAGATTAGCATGTGTTTGTGAATTCACTTCAGTTACTGAGTTATATTTTAAATTTTCCTGTTTTTGACTTCTCATTTGAAGAGATTAGAAGGTGTTTGCGAGGTCAATTCAGGTACTGGCCTAATATTTTAAGTTTACCTGCTTTTGACTTCTCCTATGCAGTGATTAGAAGGAGTTCATGAGTTCACTTTCGATACTCGCATTATATATTAAATTTGCCTTCTTTTGACTTATATTTTGCGGAGATTAGTATTTTTTCGTGAGTTCACATCAGATACTCGCGTTATATTTTAAATTTACATGCTTTAGACTTCTCTTTTCTAGAGATTAGCACATTCTCGCAAGTACACTTCAGGTAACGCGCATGTACACATCAGTTACTCGCATTATAGTTTAAATTTCCTTCTTTTGACTTCTCCTTTGCATATATTAATAGGTGTTTGCGAGTTCAATTCAGGTACTTGCATTACATTTTAATTTACCTTCTATTGACTTCTCTTTGGTCGAGATTAGCAGGTGTTCACATGTTCACTTCAAGTACTTTCATTATATTTTAAATATACCATTTTGACTACTCTTTTGTAGAGATCAGCTGTTATTCGAGAGTTCACTTCCGGTACTCGAGTTATATTTTAAATTTACATGCTTTTGATTTCGCTTTTGTAGAGATTAGAAGGTGTTCAAGAATAATCACCAGGTACTCACGTTATATTTAAAATTTACCTGCTTTTGTGAAAGTGAGGGAGAGATCTAACTAACTTTAGAGGGGCGGTGAATATAGTATTTTAAAATTTTACTTTGTTTTTACAGTGGATTAAAATAGGTGATATATATATATATATATATATATATATATATATATATATATATATATATATATATATATATATATATATATATATATATATATATCTTTATTATATAAATGAATATACACATTCAACAATCACACCAATGTTTTGATCTCAGCCGTTGGATCCAATACACTTCAAATCGTTGCCACCGTTCGATTGCAGCATATACTTAAAACTTCATAAATACATCAAGATCCCGCTATCCTCTCTGCCAAAAGCCGCAGCCCCAAATCCCGCTGTCCTCTCCACCGAAAGCCACATCCCGACCTCTTTTCTCCCGTCATGTCGCCGAAAGCAGTAGGGCATGCCTTGCCATTAATCTCCCGCAACGCACGCCTCGCCTTTAACTCCTGTCGCATGCCCCGGCGAAAATCTTCCTCCTTCTGCTTCAAAGCTCTTCCTCCTGCCGGTTCAGATTTCTTTCCCCCTACCGCGCGCTTCAGAAGTTTTCCCGCAAACGGTGGTGCCAGACTTCTTTATCCGCCGAACCTGCTCCGTCGGACGGTGGTGCCGGACTTTTTCTGCTCAACCTAGATATTACTCCGACTGCACGGTAAGTCTTCGGCTTCAGTTTTCTGTGGCTCCGGAATACATCTAATCTGCCGCGCGCTTCAGCAGTTTTCCCGCAAACGGTGGTACCAGACTTCTTTCTCCGCCGAACCTGCTCCGTCGGACGGTGGTGCCGGACTTTTTCTGCTCAACCTAGATATTACTCTGACTGCACGGTAAGTCTTTGACTTCAGTTTTCTGTGGCTCCAGAATACATCTAATCTAGCCTTCACTACTCTGATCTTTCAGTTTTCTATTCTAATCTAGACTTCTTCTGCTCAATCCTTCTTAACCTTTCGCGGGAAAACTTTCTTCAGTTAAGAACGTGGTTGCTCCATCCTTCCCGTGCCACTGATTTTCAGGTGCCACTGTTTTTCAGGTGCCACTGATTTTGCTCCCCTGCTGCTCACACGCCCCTCTACACTTCCAACCATCACAACTGAAGCCAGATACAACACTACTTCTGGAAGGTAACCTAACATTCCTTCACAACCCTGCAATCCACCAAGCTAAACCCCTTTCTACCAAAATCATGCCTAGCCATTTCTGTTATTTTCGCTGCTATAACGAGAACAATTTTATTTTTGCTGCTCAAATGCTGTAATGTTTTCTTGGTGCTAAAAATAGTCTCATTCAAGGTGTTAAATATTGTTTTAGATGCAATTTTTTGATAGTACATTTGAATGAGACCATTTTTAGTCTATTGTTATGCCTTTTTATGGAATGTGGATTCGTGTAATGTTTTCGTAAGAGAAATGCATGTGATGTGTAATTTGTGATGGCTTTGGCCTGGAACAAAAATATTACAAGTTATACAGGATATGTAATCCTCTCAAGTTTTTCACTAGGTCTCATATCAACCATGTTTTTCCCTTTTAAATAAACAAGCTTTTACATACTTTTGTTTCAGCATTGTATTTTACTTTCCATATTACCACCGGCATGGTCATAACTCCTCTTTATATGTTTCAGCATGGTCTCATATCAACCATTGTATTTTACTTTCCATATTACCATGATTTTAGTGCAACTCTGTTGCACAATTCCACTTCTTACTAAAGGCTTCACATCACAATTCCTCCCTCTTCCTCTTCAATCAACTTGCTGCACAATTTCAGGCCAAAGCCATGGTGGATTCTATCTTATAACCGAACAACATAACTAAATTCAACTCAATTCCAATATCTACGAGAATTGGCATTAGACTAAATTCCAATTCTTGAGATTAAATTCCATGAATTTGAGTAGACCCTTTGGAAGTGGAGACATTTTATTTTTTGACGCCAAGAAGTGCATGAACATAGAGCAGCAATTAGCATGAGTTCAGAGGAGAAATTATTAGAAATAATACGATCAATTTTGGTAAAATATCTACGAGAATTGGTGGATTTTGTATGAAGGAGAAAAATTTTGCTTTTAAGATACAAAAAATATATTTGAAATATGAAAAAAAAACAATACAATTAACAATGTTTTATATTACATATAATTGGATTATGCTATAAATGATAGTATGATGTGATGAATATTGTAAATAGTAGAAGAGGCTATAAGCTAGCTATTAATTACACAGTATTCTTATAAATAAAATACTGATCTTAAATAACTATAGAATAAAAATAGACAGTCTTCATAAAATTTATGATGCATTCATTTCAAAAATCAAAGAGATTCTCGCATTGAATAACTAGACAAAAGAAGAAAGCTTACACTTCCAAAAGATTCAGGTAAGCCTATTTGCATGCCATTTAATTCTGTTTTTATGCTCGAATGTATTATTTTGAACTAGATCTGATGTTTTGTTTAAACTTTCCACCACAAAATTAAATTGTGATTATATTTGTCTCCAACAATCTCAGGTTTTGTGGCAGATTTTGTATAACGCAAATGAGAGACACTAATGAGTTGTTTTATATTTACGTGCATTAAGGAACATGCTTCCTTGATCTTATATCAAAACTGAAAGACAAATGCTTGAAGCTACCACCAAAACATGATACTTCGAGCATAAACTTAGGAAAAACTAACCGCTATCCCAACATAAAAGAAAATCGAACTTTCACACACAAAACTAAAACTCTAGAAGCTCCTCCATGAACCTTCCTAAATAATAAAAGCATAATCAAACGCCCATATCCAAAGAACAAAACAACAAGTGAAGCCATAAAAACACTAAAATACTGATGAAGTATCATATGAACTTTTAATCACAAAAATAAACACTAACCGCTATCCAAAAAAAAAGGTGTGTTAACACAATCTAGGCCCAAAACACAACCATACTAACAACTAGGAAACCAATACAAATGCCTGAAAAAGCAGTTGCTTAAGTAGGATTTCCGAAAGAAACCAACAGAGAAAGCCACACTTCTCCGTTAAAACCCTTCCATGATTGAGGATTTTTTAATTGGAAATAACACGAAATGGAATGAACCAAGTTGACTCCCTCTTCACGTTCCCCTGGAGTCGTGGATGCGGCGATTGCCAGTAATAGAAACCGCGATCGCAATCAGGAACCCCCAATTGACACGGGGCGAAGTGCGGAAGCGGAGCCCCAAAATGGTTTCAGATCTTTATCGAACTCTAAATTACAAAAGCTTTTTCCAAGATTACAGCTTTCCGGTTGTTTCGATTACAAGCTATTTGATTATTTCTACTATAGGAAGGAAAATCAGACCTGCAACATAAAACACCCCCCAAAAAGTCTTAGCAGTAATAGGATATGAGTGTTTTCTTCGTTTTAAAATGAGATATGAATTCGCTTAGTTACAGTTTATGTTATCCATTCACTTGCTATGTTCCCCAATAATTATTTTCATAATGTCTCCATTTTATAGTCCTCATGTATATTTCATGATTGTTGATGCCATATAATTGCTGCACGTTGTTTATGCAAGTGTTCATGTCATGATCAACTTAACTATTGCTTGGCTCCATTTGGTACGGTGTTGGCCGTTTTAAACGCATGAGTTATAACGTCATTTATTAGGAATCACCGAACAAACAAGATCCATTTGCACATACAACATCCATGTTCTTAGTTTCCGTTCAGTTTTATAGAACGCGTTTACGCTAATCTTATAAGTATTCGGTGATTCAAGGGTTCAAATTTAGGGTGGCACGTTAGCGATAAAAACTATATTCGAGACAGAACTTTATTAACGCCGCTAAATGAGCATGTGAATATATTGAACAACATTACTCTTCTACAATTTCCAGGCGTTCCTATATGCAATGTTGCTACTATCTGGGAGTCGAACGTCATTTAAACTCCTGTAAATTGTTTTTCAGATATTACTCTTCAACAATCAGAACCCATTATAAACAATGGAAGAAACAGGAAGTCAAGAATTACTTCAAAATTTACTGGCTCCAGGTATTATCTGCCCAATTTTATAAACATTTTTAAACACAATACAAAATAATGTGTGATAGCAATACATTAATGAAATATGCGTATAACTACCAGATACTCGCACATGCTTACTGCACCGTGATTGTACCCACGTACAACGAAGTAATACGACTGAACAACAACGTGCTGAAGAAAATGAACGAAAACACGCACAACGCAGTTGTCATGAAGCGAAAGAAAAAACATCGCCCAACAATGTGACAACGCATTCAACTTATGAAAATAATGCGCTTTCAACGCCGACAACAACCCCAACAATTGCGAGCCAAGAGCTGCTTCAAAATCTACTAACTCCAGGTATTATCTGCCCAATTTTATAAACATTTTTAGGCCAAAAAAGAAAATAATATATTGCATGCAATACATTGACGAAATATGTGTACAACTACCAGATAGTCACACCCGCTTACTGCAGCGTGATTCTACCCGCATACAACGAAATAATACGACTGAATAACAATGTGCTGAAGAAAATGAATGAAAACATGCACAACGCAGTTGTCATGAAGCGCAAGAAAGAACATCGACCAACGATGTGACCATGCATTCAACTTCTCAAATAAATGTGCTCTCAACGTCGGCAACAACCCCAACAATTGCAAGCCAGGAGCTCCTTCAAAATCTACTGACTCCAGGTATTACCTACCCAAATATGAGATAGACCTTGACATAATATCTCATGCATGTGAATTTAATTCTCTGTTATCACACAACTACCAGAAAGTCGTAATCGTTTATTGCACCGCAATTATTGCCGCACACGACGAAGCAATATGACAGTTCAACAACGTGCTGCCGAAAATACCCGAAGACGAGGACAACGACATGTTCGTGAAGATCAATGAAGAGGGATATCTAATGTTATGAACGCGCGTTCAACTTTCGAAATAGGCGAAAGTTCAATATCCACCCGGCCTGCAACAATCTCTCACGGTACACACGAGTAACTATCTCTGTGACTTCACTCATTTACGTATTTGTACTTCTAAATAATCACTAAATGTTTGAATACTTCACCCCAGCTACTGAACCAATCAACAATGATAGTTATGACACGGAAAATGATAGTGCTGAAGAAGACGATGAAGAACATAATGCAACCACAAGGACGTATATTCAGCATAATTGCGCTAGAAATTTCTATCAAGCACACATTGAAACATGCTTTGAACTAAACACACCGACAATCTGTCCCCATTGTCATGCTAGACTATTTCAACGAGAGACAAGCTCAATGTGTTGTAACAGAGGAAGAATATTAATACCTGAAATCCCAGCACCTACAGAACTACTCAATCTCTACACCGATCAATCTGAGAAAGGTCAGCATTTCAGGCAACATCTGCGCGCATACAACCATGTTTTCTCCTTCACGTCATTGGGTGTAACTCTTGACAACACGATAGCCCCATTTCACCAAGGAATTTATAGCTTTCGGGCACACGGATCCATATATCATCGCATCGGAAACCTAACCCCAGATCATGGTCTAAGACCACGCTTCCTTCAGCTATTCATCTACGACACCGAGCATGAGACAACAAATCGTTTGCAAGAAAATAATGAGCTTAGGATTGAGGTCCTACAGACAATAACACGCATATTGGATAGGTTCAATCCCTTCGTTCAGATGTTCAGACAACTATCACGTCAACCAAACATACATGAATGCAAGTTGCTTATAAAAGAACGCCCTTCCAATCTACATCGATACACTATGCCTTCGGCCTCTCAAGTTGCAGCTATATTAGTTGGACAAGAAGAAGGGCAACCAATGCAAGAAAGAGATATCATTGTTCAAACGATTGGAGGACACCTTCAGAATGTCCAAGAATACTCTGGCTACTACGACCACTTCAATATCCTTTGTTGTTACCGTTGGGAACATTTGGCTGGTCTAGCAATTTACAGTCAATCACAAACTCAAAAATCACATGTTGCGATTACTATTCATATATGCTTCAGGTAATCACCACTTATTTTACACATTTTTCAGATGTCGCGTTTTTACTACTCATGCAATTTTGCTAACTATTTATTGAATTTTCTCAAGATTCGTGCTGCTTCCAATTTGATATTACTACGCAGCAGAAGGTTACTACAACAGTATGTGGTCGATAACTATGTAAAAATAGAAACTCAGAAATTGCGGTTTATTAGATCACATCAAAGTGACCTGCGAGCAGAACTATATTCGGGGTTGCAAGATTGTTTCTGTGCGGGTGAAAATACAGCTGGTATGATAAACTCACTTCGTCTTGAGAATATAAGTATATTGTTTCATTACTAATAAGCACTTTACCGTGTTATTTCAAATTAGGTAACGTCAAAAAAAGAATCATACTACCATCTTCATTTAATGGCAGCCCAAGAGATATGTATCAGCGATATCAAGATGCAATGACAATTGTTCAGCACAGCGGCAAGCCAGATTTCTTTATAACCATGACATGCAATACAGGATGGAAGGAGATTAAATATGAGCTCATGGAAGGAGCAGCTCCGTATGACCGTCCAGATCTCCTAACTAGGATATTTCGTTCTAAATATGAGGAGCTCAAAAAAGATATATTCCACAGAGGCGTGTTAGGAAAGGTCGTCGGACATGTTCATGTCATTGAATTTCAAAAAAGGGGGTTACCACACGTTCACATGTTGGTGTTATTGGATCCCACAGACAAATTAACCTCCCCTGATGAATACGATTCAGTTGTACGAGCTGAGATACCTTATAGAGACCTGGAACCTGCACTGTATGAGTCCGTAATAAAACACATGATTCACGGGCCATGCGGACCTTACAAACCAAATGCACAATGTATGAAGGATCATACATGTAACAAAGGTTTTCCTAAATAGTATGCAGAAGCGACAATATAGGGGAATGATGCTTACCCAGTGTATCGAAGAAGGAATGATAATAGGAATATTACTTTAGGCAGAAATGCAGCTTTCAATGTTGATAATAGATGGGTAGTTCCATATAATCCATGGTTGCTTTTAAAATATGATCGTCATCTAAATGTTGAGGTTTGCAGCAGTATCAATAGCATTAAATATTTATACAAGTACGTATACAAGGGACCCGATCATGTCTCTTTTGAGATCCGTCCTGGTGCTAATCAAGATGAAATAAACAATTATGTTGACGACAGATGGTTGTGCCCGCCTGAGTCATTATGGCGAACGTTCAAGTTCCAGATGAGTCGAATATATCCATCAGTAGAGCGATTACAAATACAACTACCTAACAAACATCAGATATAATTTTATGGTGAACAGTCACTTTCATTGATATTAATGGATGATCGCAATTCGAAAACAATGTTGACCGAGTTTTTTAGTGTTTATTCACAACATACAGAGCAAAACCTCTATTTGTACAGAGATTTTCCAAAATATTATCGATGGTTCAAACAACAAAAAATTTGGAGGAAAAGGATCAGGAATCGATGGGTGATTGGTAGAATTTATTCAGTACCTCTTGTTGATAGCGAAAGATACTATTTACGCATGCTTCTAAATCACATACTGGGTCCAAAGTCATTTAATTCACTATTAACAGTCAATGGTACGCACTGCATCACTTTTAAGAATGCTGCAAAGAATTATGGTTTGCTTGAGAACGATAACAGTATTCGAGAATGTCTACTTGAGGCTCGAGCATTCAGGATGCCATCCACTTTGAGAAGACTGTTTGCTACTATATTGATCTTCTGTGAACTAGCCGATGTCCGAGGGATTTGGGATGAAAATTATGCAAGCATGATCGAAGATTATCCAAGTTCTAGCATGACCAACGAGTTCTACATTATGAATAAAGTACTTCATAGTCTCAATGATATTCTGAAGCAACATAAACGATCTATTACAGAGTTTGATTTACCACCAGTCAATGAATCATTCAATGATTTCAATAACCTATCCAGTCTTATAGAAGATGAATTATCAATACCTATTACCCGAGATGATCTTAATGCAGTTGCGTTGCTCAACGAAGGTCAGTTACATGCTTACAATGTGATCAACGAGGCAATAAAGAACAAAGCCCATGAGTGTTTTTTTGTTGATGGACCTGGAGGAACTGGAAAAACATATCTGTACCGTGTAATTCTTGCCACATTTAGGAAAATAGGATGCATTATTATAGCTACAGCTACTTCTGGTATTGCTGCTACACTTTTTACCGGGGGGTCGGACTACACATTCAAAATTACAAATACCCATAAAATTGGACTACAAATCATTCTGTTCTTTTACAAAACAGTCGGATTTTGCAGAAGTAATCAGACAATCAAAAGCTATAATTTGGGATGAAGCACCCATGGCCGATAGAAAGGCATTCGAGACAGTTGATCATTCATTACGTGATGTTACTGATGTAGACAAGCCATTCAGCGGGAAAATTATCATTATGGGAGGCGATTTTCGACAGGTACTTCCGGTTGTTGTTAATGGAACAAGAGCACAAATAATTAATGCAAGCATTGTTCAATCACATTTATGGAGTCATGTCAAGATATTAACTCTAACAGAAAATATGCGAGCCAAAAATGATAACAGCTTCTTTGAATATCTCCTCCGAGTTGGAAATGGTTTGGAAAAGACCATACAAGATGATATGATTAGAATCCCTGATACAATGGGGATGCCATGGGAATGTGAGGAATCTATTGGAGATTTAATATATGTGATATTCCCAGGTTTAGGGCTGCATGTTGGTGATAAAGATTATATTCGAGACAGAGCTTTATTAACACCACTCAATGAACATGTGAATATGTTGAACAGCACCACTCTACTATAATTCCCCGGTGAAGAAGTTGTATACTACTCTTATGATTCTGTCGTTGATGATAGGAGAGGTTTGTATCAACCTGAATTTCTAAATTCATTGACGCCAGGTAACTTACCGCCCCATAAGCTAAAGTTAAAAATCGGAGCTCCTATCATGTTAATCAGAAATATTGATCCAAAGATAGGTCTATGTAATGGAACAAGACTTATTTGTCATCGGTTTGCGAAAAATGTCATAGAAGCAGAGATTTTAACAGGCCACTTCCAGGGGAACTTGGTCTTCTTACTACGAATACCATTGAAGACATCTGAAGATATTAGACTGCCATTTCAATTAACGCGCAAACAGTTTCCATTGAGGCTATGTTTTGCACTGACGATTAATAAATCGCAAGGCCAAACAATCGAAAATGTTGGAATATATCTGCCTAATAATGTGTTCAGTCATAGTCAGTTGTACGTAGCTTTATCGCGAGGTGTGTCCAGTGATAAAACAAAAATTCTAATAAAGAATGGCAAGATAGCTGGTCAAGAAGGCATTTACACAATGAATGTTGTTTACAAAGAAATATTTGCACAACTTAGAAAACAACATGCAATGTACCTCCAATGTAAGTCGATTACTCATTATTTTCACAACACTAGAACAATTCCAGTCAACCGTTAAATAAATTTTTTTTTTGCAGGAAAGACGTCTGATAGGTGATGATTGTGAAATGACTTCCAATTCGGTGGTAATACAAATTATATGTCATTAAATCGTATCATCATTGTAATATTGTCCTTTTTGATGGTTTGTAAAATTCTCACCGTATTGTGAGATTTTTGGCAAAAATTGAATATTAAATGTTTTGAAATGTTTTGTCTGTTTTCCTCAAGTCTTTGAAATGTTTAATTAATTTTAATAAATATTTTTTGGTTTTGCACCAGAATCCATAGGATGCCCTAACTTAAAGATAATTTTGATCTACTATTTTAATTTGGATCCCTACTTCATTTCAAACGCATGCAGATGGCAAACCAAAATCAATCTGAGGCGGCGGCGGCGTCATTGCAAAACGGGGGTGTTCTAGTCCAACGTAAGAGCTTCATACTATACGATGACTAATTTCATGCATTTTACATAATCTAAAAATGTATTGCATGTTAAATACTGTCGTTTGTTTTCAGCTCTGCCAGCCTCAAAAGATAAAAATTGCAATATCACTGCTACCACCGACAACGATTATGAATACTACGATGAAGTTTGCAGAGAGGGTACAGCCAGATGGTCTGATGGTCCGCATGTTAGGGTTGAAGGTTTTAGGCTAATTATCCGAGCAGTGCCAAAGGGGTTGGATGCTAGAGAAGAGTGGAATTTAGTTATCGATATGATAAGAAGGTAACACATAACAAGAAATATATGTTATGGTTTAAATATTATTTTGTAACACATTTCAAAATAGTTAACTAATGATTTATCTTTAAATCTTTGATTGAAACAGAGTCTCTCGAGGCCGCTGAATGAAATCTACTGCTGCATAAGGAGCTGCTAATATTTTGAAATGGGTTCAACTGCGAGATTCTGACGGGTTTTTGGGGGTTTTTGCAGTTTTAAGTTTTTGAATAGATATTTGGAATCAATGATGCTGTTATGTACATCTCGCGAGCTCATGAAATTATTCATTTTGAAATGATCTTCTGATATTTTGGTTATGGATTTCTAATCAATGCTGCGAAATGTGTTGTATTTTGAGATATTTTGCATTGCAAGTATGAATTTGGTTCTGAGCTTTTTTCATTGCAAGTGCAAGTATGAATTTTGCATGTTACAATCATATTTATTTGTAGCTACTTCTTAAAATTAATGTTCTTTATCAAAGATCTATGATTGTCAGGTTGAAGTGTTGCGTATAGAAAAGGACAACGTCACCCCTCCTGAACAATGTCGCCCCCCCCCCCCCCCCGAAAAATGTCGCCGCCCCTACACAATGTTGCCGCACCGACACATTGTCACCGCCCCCAACCACGTTTGCCGCCCATGAAAAATGTTGCCGCCCACGAATAATGTCGCCGCCCACGAACAATATCACCGCCCACGACCAATTTCACCACCCACGACAAATGTCGCACTCACGACCAATATCGTAGTCCACGACACATACTGTCGCCCTCGACCCATGTCGTTGCCAAGCGGGCGAAGCCAGCTTGGTTGCGGGCGAAGCCCGCAGCGATGCATCGAGAACAGGCGGAGCCCGTTCGAAGATGCTAGTATATATATATATAAATAGAAATATCACAGCATAGAAAAAACCATGTAAAGGCACAACCAGATGACACAAGGAATTTATAGTGGTTCCCCAATAAACCTGGGTACATCCACTCTTCTAGCACCCTGGTAGGAATCCACTATAGGTTTTTGCTCAGGTGCGCTTCCACCACAGGTTTTTGATCAGGTGCCCTATCACCACATGTTTTTAATCGGGTGCCCTGTAACCACAAGATCTATTTTCTAAGGGAGATATAGCAACCCTTTGAGCTTTTGATCAGGTTCCCAATAACCAAACCCAATTCTTTTGATCAGCTAACTTGTGAACCAAATGGTTTAAATTTTGAAGGGATTTTTAACTCTGTACACAGTGAATGAAAATAAAAATGATGTTGTCTTCTCTGTCTCAAATCTCTGAGAAGACTAGTGGATTTGTTGATGTTGTCAAAGCTCCCGCTGAGTTGTATCAATCTGATTAGGAGTGGAAGCTTTGCTTTAGGGTGTAGTCCTTCTTTGAGAACTTCTTCTTCCAGTAAATGTTTTTGAGAGATTGAACTTTTGGTCTCCGATTGAAGATGTGTTGCTGGAAGAAAAGCTTGAAATAGAAGATGATGAACAAGATGTTTCTATCTTTTTCTCTTTCTGTTACTATTGAAGAAACCTTCTGAGCCTCAGTATTTTAATCAAGAGAAGAATTCAAATATTTGAATTCATTAATCCTGAAATGGCTGGAGAATTCCAAAGAAAGTAACTTCCTTGGAAATTGGTTAGAATGGAAATAAGAACTCTGTGATTAAATCCATATTTAATGCTCCCTCTATCTGGACATATTAATAAGAATATTCATCATTAAATATCAAAGTTATGGCTCCCTACAATTAAGCAATTAAATATTCTACCGTCAGAATATTCTGAAATTGAGCCTGGAAATATTCTGCTAACTGCCTAAGACACTATTTGGAGATCGTCGAACAGTGCCTACATTTCGTTGACCTGAGCATGGAGTTCGTCAAAATGATGATGGCTTTCGTCGAACTGAGATTTTGAGAAAAGATCTTAGTTCGTTGACCAGAGCTCAGCTTTCGTCGAGCTGACTTTTAATATGAGATCACAGTTCGTCGATCTCAGCTAGACTTTTGTCGAGCTCAACTCAGAGAAGGAATTCTGAGTTCGTCGATCTGAGATCGACGATCGTCGAGCTAAGTTCAGCTATCATCGAACGCCATTTATGCATTCTTTAAACTGCCTTGTCTCTAAAGTCTTCTGTCTCTGAAGTCTTCTGAAGGTAGGTTCCAACTATCTAACCTCATGTGACTAACCTTAAACCTGGAACTAACTTATGAACCTAGACTCTACATGTTGGGTCATCTTTACAATCCTAATAGTGAACCTAGCTCAAATCACAAGTAGGGTTCCAGCAATCTCCCCACATTTGGGTGAAGTCACTATAAAAAAAAACACAGAAAATCACAAAACAATAAAAATATATGACAGAATTATAGAACTTCAGCAGATATAAACAATTGTGCCTTATGAATATACATATAGCAATAATAAAGTTCAAAAAATGCATAAGTAGAAAATTATGAATGTTTCTTTGGAGCATCTGAAGAATGGTCTGAAGCAGGTTTTGAGAAAGCCATTATTCTTTTGAGGTCCTTTACTTCTCTTTGAGTCATCTTCATGTCTTCAGCACCAAGAATCTCTACTGATGTGGCTCTAGGCATCACTACCTCTGGATGGAGACTCATATAAGTATCAACATTAAAAAGATTTTTCTTTTCATACCTTTCTAATTCTTTCTTCTTGTAGGAGGACATTGTTGAATATTGAGAAGTGTCTTTTCCTTCTTTCCTGGCATTCCTTATCTGTGAAAGATCTATAATTTCCTTAAATTTGGCCATTCTAAAATTAGGATCCATTTCTGGATCATAGATTGGAGACAATGGCCTTTCTGGGCTTCATTTATCTAACTGATTACCTTTAGATGTTTTTTATTGACTTCTTTGAATTCTTTGCTGATGTTTGATGCTTTGGGATCTGTGCTGCTGTCTGCTACTACATTGAGATGGTCTAGAATGATAAGAAGTTGTAGACCTTTGAACTTGAGAAATACTTCCTACAGATCCTGCTACAGGAGGTGGAGGAGGAGGACCTCTCCTAAATTTTGGAGGTGGAGAGTATCTCCTACTCTCCTTTCTAGCTTTTATCATATTCTTAGAATACCTCATCGAACGAGGAGTATCTCGAGTGAGATTAATGTTGTGCAGAATATAATAAGGGGTATCTGCAGCATGAGAAGGTTTACGAGCAGCCCTGTTGGGAACCTTCTTCTTAAGTTTTCTCTTTTTAGAACCAAAATATTCTGACTCATCTGAATCATCATCATCATCAGATTTTCAATAGGATGATCATAGAGAGCATATATTTGTTTTAGCATCTCAGCAGAAATTGCTGGAGGAGCCTGTGGCTGTTTATTTGTATCTATTATCTCAGCCTGTGACTGTACAGCTATATTTTCTTCTTCAGCCTGAGGCTATGACTCTATATTCTCTGTATCTATGCCCTCAAACATGAAATCATCAAGATTTGGCATGGGTGATTTAGCCCAGCCAAACGTTAGAGTTGAGAAAGCCTTTAGCTCTACATCAGTTACTTGTTCTATAATATCCTCAATAACTGTAAAACTTGTCCTTTGTTGTTCCAAAACTACAGAACTTGTTGATGTTGTAAAGAAAACTATAGCTTTAAAATAATTATTAAAAATGGGTAAATTGTTGTTGTAAACTGTATCAAAAGAATGAAGTAATGAAGAAATATCAACTGTGTGATTAATGATAAAATCACCAACAGTGATGATTTCTGAAGTTGAAAAATCTGTTGCTTCTTCATCTATACAAACTGGATGCATTTCTGTATCTGCTGCAGCATCCTCTGGAATTAATAATGCTGGAGTTTCATCATTGATTGCTGAAGCTTTTTCATTGGACATCTCCCCTTGCCTGGATTCAGAGATACTTGAACCCAGGCCCCTAGAAGAAGGGGAAGTGGAGGAGGAAGCTAGCTTAGAATAAAGTTCAGATATGGTAGCTACAAGAGGAGCAATTGCATCAGCTATGAAGTTTTTGAGTGTGTGAGTAATGAAGTCAAGAATGTTAGCAGATATAGAAGAGAAATCAACATACATATAATCATTTATATTAATAGATATAGAATGTTGATTAGTAGTAGAAGAGGATGGCATGGAGCAAGTTGGACAGATGGTGAATTCATGTGGAATGGAAGATGCTGGGATGACAGAGGGTAGTTCATCTGGAATAAATTCCTGAACTGGTGAATTTTGTGGAGTGTGTTGGGGAGATGACAGTAGATCAAAATTCAGAGATGGCAATAGTGGATCTCTATGAAGAGAAGTGGGTGGTGTGTCATAAATTTATGATGGTAGAGGTGATTGAGTAGGTCAAAATGGTGTATCCTCAGAAATATGGATTGGTGAGTGTGGAGGTGATGGTTGTCTGGATGGTGAGGGAGGAGGGATGGAAGTAGAAGATGTGTTTGTGATAATAATAGATGGTTGTTGAAGTGTAGAAACGTCAACAAGTGGAGTTGATGAAGGAAATAGAGAATGAAGTGGAGATGGAGGAGAAGAGGGAATGTGAGGAGCAGGAGCTTCTGTTGGGGTTGGTGAAGTGGATATTATAACCTTGGTGTCCTGAGAAGCTTTGGAGGAGGAGGCCCTAGTGGACTTTGTGATAACCCTCTCCCATCTTCCAAATAGGGATGATGTGAGCCTCTTGGAAGCATTTATAAATATGGTTTGGGAGACCAATAATTCTAGGCATTTGGCCTGCAGAAAGAGACCAAGAATTCTCCCAGACCCTACATCCTTCTAATTTATCTCCTTGATGGAGTTAAACAGTATAACTTCTCAGTTCACTGACTTTTGATTTAGCAGGGCACACATCAGAAGAAATTGTAACTGGTAATGTAGTCATGGACAGAGTGCTTGCTCAAGTGTACCTTTCCAACAACATCTGCTAAGAAGATGTATTCAACAGATAAGTTCTTTTTCAGGATTTTGTTAGGGTTTGCCTGGGAGTGATCCATTTTAACAAGCATATCATCAAATTCAGCACTAGACAGTTCTATATCATCTTCTTCACCATTAAAAAACACAAAAAATTTAGATAAAATTTCTGGTGAAAGAGGAATCTGATGTTCTGAGATAGATCTAATGACAAGTGGAGTTTCCTGAATCTTTGCTCTATAAACCCAGTCCTTAATCTCCTACACTGGAAGATTTATCCTTATTGTCATGAACTTCCTTAACTACTGAGTCTCAAACAACTGTAAGATGTTCTTGAAGAATTGATCGGAACGACTGAAGGAATCCATATCAATGTCGAAGTCGGCATCAAATTTCATTTTGGAAAGGGTCGTCGCCGGAATCGTTATTGTCTGCAAAAACAAGAGATCAAGTGCAAAAGAACTGGAAAGGGCGGGATGGAGTTGAATGAAAACCTAATTATAAGTTTTCAGAAGTTGAAAAGACGAACTCCATACGACGAAAATTAAAAAACTTCGAACTCTATTTGACGAAAAATCTCATAAAGAAATAAAAGCATCTATATAAGTTTGGACAGGGGGAAAACAATTCGTCGTTCTCCGTTGGACGGAAAACGTTTCTGAAACAAACTTCGTCGATCTCCATTCTATGAAAAAATTTTCTGAAACAAATTCGTCGATATACGTTCGACGAAACGTTTCGCAAAGGAAGGTTCATCAATCTCCGTTCGACCAACACTACACGAAGAGTTCATAGTTCGTCGATCTCCGTTCGACGAAAAATGAACAGTTCGTCAACGACAGACAAAAATCAATTTAAAGCTTCTCCATTGATCATACCTAGCAGATTTAGGAACAACAGATGTTTCTTTTCATCTAATGGTTTGGTGAAAATATCTACTCTTTGTAAATCAGTAGAGATAAGGACAAGTTTAATTTTATTTTTGTCCACACAATCTCTAATGAAATGATGTCTAATCTCTATATGCTTTGTCCTACAATGATGCAATAGATTTTGTTCAATAGAAATTGCACTGATATTTTCACAATAGATAGTTGAATTATTTAAGTTGAAACCATAATCTAGGAGATGATTTTGAATTCACAAAATTTTTGAACAACAACTGCCTACTGCATTATATTCAGCTTCAACAGTTGATGTGGACAAATAAGTTTTCTTTTGCCAAAACCAGGACACAAGCCTATCACCAAGGAACTAACAAGTTACTGATGTGATTTTCCTGTCAACTCTACATCCAGCAAATTCAGCATCTGAGAATCCAGATAATTCAAATTCTGACTCAGTAGGATACCAAAGTCCTATATTAGGACAACCCTTTATATATCTTAAAATTCTTTTTAATAAAATGAGGTGTGACTCTTTAGATTTGACTTGAAATCTACCACAAATGCAAGTAGCAAACATAATATCAGGCCTACTAGTTGTAAGATACAATAAGGACCCGACAATAACACTATATGTTTTCTGATCAACTGGTTTGCCCTATTTATCAGAATCAACTACAACATTGGATGGCACGGGTATTTTCTTGGCTGAGGCATCTGTCATCCCAAATCTTTTAAGTAGCTCTTTAGCATATTTAAACTGGGATATAAAGATACCATCAGGAGTTTTCTTCACTTGAAGACTAAAGAAGTAGGATAATTCACCTATGCTACTCATTTCAAACTATGAATGCATCAGGTCAGAAAACCTTTTGCAAAGTTTGGAATCAGTAGAGCCAAATATTATATCATCTACATATATTTGGATTAGCAAACTTTATGACTTATGATGTGACAGAAAGGGTTAGACCTGATATACTGTAGAGGGGGGGGGGGGTGAACAGAGTATCTTTTAATTCTTTAAAACTTTTTGTTGTTGATTAAATCTACAGAGTTGGGCAGCAATTTGATACCAAAATTTGTTGTAAGTAAAAGTGCAATCCTAAGATAAACTAATCTACCATAGGCACATCAAAACTAAATAGCACATGCAAAACAAGAACAAAAAGGAAAGAGGGCAACCGGACAACACAAGAATTTTAATAGTGGTTCTCCAACCTGTGTACATCCACTCTTCTACCACCCTAGTATGAATCCACTAACAGGTTTTGATCAGAAGACTGCCACCAATGAGCTTTTGATCAGGTGCTCAAAAACCAACACAAGTCTTTTGATTAGGTGACTTGCAACCAAGGAATAACTTTTGAAGGTAGTTAAAGAAACCTCTGTACAGTGAGGGCATGAGAGAGTTATGGTGTCTTCTCTTTACCAAATATAACTGAAAAGACTAGTGGATCTTTGATGTTATGAAAGCACCCCCTGAGTTATTGAGTTGTTCAGGAAGACTGGAGCTTTGCTTCATGGTGAGTAGGTCTTCTATCTTTTGCCTTGAACAGAAGAGATCCAGGAACTTCTTGACTGATGAAGATTTCTTATCCTTGAAGAATCCTGGAGTGAAGAATGAAGAAGACTCTTGATTTGGATGGATGTTCTTCTTCTTCTTCAGCTGTGTTAAGGTGAAGACCAGATTCTTTTTCTGTACAGAGAAGAATTTGAATGAATGTTGTTGTGTATCTTCTCTGTGTACTGTCTCTTGTTCTTGTGTATCACTCTCTCTGTTGAGAAGGAGGAAAATCACTTTTATATTTCCAATGGAATTTGTGCTTTGAATTTTTGAATTCCTTCCTTTATTGATTGCTGACGGCCTGGAGAATGTAAAATTCAGCTGGAGAGAATTTCTGCATTAATTGATTTCCCTAACTGTCCTATTAAAAAGCGGCAAGTAATAATCCTGATGAATGCCATAATCAATGTTGCTTCTAACGGTAACATTGAGAGAATATTAAACATTGATTACTCAGGAATTACTGCAATAAAATAAGGACAGAAGGAAGGAAAAATCCATGTCTGGAACTGCATAGAAATCATCGAGCAAAGAATAGAATTCATCGACCTGAGATCCAAGATCGTCGAGCTGAGAAGTCATGTTCGTCGACCAGATAATTGTTGTTCGTCGACCTGAGCACAGCTAACTGTTTTCTGATGAACACTTGCCAATTCTGTGCACTAAGATCGTCGAGCTGATAATCTAACTTCGTTGACTGGAGTTCAGAGATATGTTTCTGGCTTAGAATGTTGAAGTAGAGCATCCAAAAATCATTGACGTGAGAACTAAGTTTGTCGAGGTCAACTCCCGAGAATTATCTCTAAGTTCGTCGAGTTGAGCACGACTTTTGTCGAGCTGAGTTCGACGAACGTCGAACTCACTTTCCTGAATCTTTGAAGTTTCTCTAAGTCTGGAGTCTTCTGCAGTCTATTGTTGGCTGGTCCAAGCAATGTTGACTCTAAGGACATGGCCTATACTCTAGGACACAAACATGATGCTGGCTATATATGTTGGGTCAATAATCCTAGTTTAGTGAACCCAGCCCAAATCCAACTAGGGATCCAACAATCTCCTCCTATTTAGGTGAGGTCACTAATTACAGACACAAAATATTTACAAAGCAAGCGAAAGATATATCTGGCAGAAAGCTTTAAAATATGCAGTAGATATATATATACAGTGAGCTTTGTATTAGGAAATAAATAAACAGTTTTAAGACAATAGAAAGACTAAATAGATAAAATTCATTTCTTCTACTTTGGCTCCTTTTGCTTAACCTCTTTAGCTTTATCACAAGGCTGGGTGAATTTGATTTTTTTGTTTGGATTGGCTGCTTGAGTCTTTGTCATGATCATATCAGCAGCTCCAATAATATTTAGTGAAGTAGCCCTTGGCACCACAACTTCTATATGTAATTTCATATAGTCATCAACATTAAAGAATTTGTTAGCTTTGACAAACCTGTTAAGTTCCTCCTTCCTGTATTTGGACATTTTTGAGAATTTAGAGGCATCCTTTCCTTCAGCCTAAGCTTTATTCATCATAGATAGGCCAACCAATTCTTGGAACCTGGCCATCCTTGCAGTAGTAGCTGTTTTTGGGTCCTCAAATGGAATAGGAGGGGATGCAAGTCTCTTTGGACTTTCAGCTTTCCGAGATTCTGGTGCTTGCTGTAGATGGTGATGTTGTTGTTGATATTATTGATGTTGGTGTTGCTTGCTTGAGGAGGAGTATTTGTCCTGGCTGCTTCCAAAAGAAGAAAATCTACCCTGTTGTCTCTGATAGGTTTTATATTGGGTAGTCCTCTGAGATGAAGAGCTTGAAGCACCAGCAGCAGGTGGAGGAGAAGGAGGATGGTCTTTCCTATATCTCTATGGAGGAGGTGAATACTTCCTGCTTTTCTTCCTTGCTTTCTACTGATTCTCGAACAACTATATCCAAGCTGGCATGCCCTTGTATGGAGTTATATGCTGGAGAATATAGTAAGGAGTATCATGTATTGTGTTTGGTTTTGGAGCAGGAGCTGGAGGGGGTTTCCTTTTCTTAGAAATTTTCTTTTTCTTAGTAGAGGGAGTATCATCTAAATCCTCTTCATCATCATCATCTGAGGAGTCTTGTGGATTATCATATAAAGCATTAATTTCTTTCAAAGCCTCTGTAGATATCAACAGTTTTTCTGCCTGGGGAGAAGATGGAGGAACATTTGGAGCTAGAGCTGGAGAATTATGTACATCAGTGCTTGCAACAATTAATTTATTCTGTTCTTCAATATCAGCCATGATCAACTCATCAAGATCAGGCATGTGGCTATCATCCATAATGAATGTTGGAGAAAAAATAACTCTGGGAGGGGATGAAACAATGAAGGAATCATCTCTGGGTGGAGATGGAAAAACAGGAGCCTCTGTATTTGTAAAACTTGCCTTGAGTTGCATGGCAACCTTGGGGATTATTGGGGTGGTATAAGGAACTATAGCCATGGATGGCTTTATGCTGTATTGTGGAAGAGAGTACAAATGAACTGTATCAAAAATATTCAACAAATTCAAAAGATCTACTGTGGGATTTATAATGTAATCACCAACAGTTTGTATTTCCTCTGTGACTGTCTCATCCAAATCTTTATCAGATTCAATAAAATTAATTAAATCAATCAAATTATCAGCTGCTTCTGCTTCTGCTACTACTACTGCTTCTTCTGCTACTGCTGCTGCTGCTACTTTTTCACAGAATATCTCCCCCTGCCTAGTTTCAGTGGGTACTGGAGCTAGGCACCTGACTGAAGAAGGAGGGATGGAGAGTGTAGAGATTTGAGCAGCAAGAGAAGAGATGGAAGAAAAAGAGGTGAAATAGCCTCTGCTATGAGCGTTTTGAGGAGGGGCGTGAGAAGTGCTAGAAGAGGTGGAATGATGGAGGGGTCCAGTTGCAGGAATGTAGGAGGGTTCTCAGTGGAGACAAAAGGGTTAATGGAAGAAGATGGTGGAGGAGGTGATGGTGAGTGACTGGGAATGTCATGGACTGGAGATGTATGTGTGGATGGTAAGGAGGTGAGCAGATTGAATGTAGGGGATGAGAAGAATGTTTCATTTGTGATGTCTAGAAGGTGGTATGGAAGAGGAGATTGACGAGGAGTTGGTGTACCATCTGGGGATTGAGTTGGTGTATAAGAGGGAATATGAGTTTGTGATGGAGGTACTGGAGATGATGGAGGGGGTGGAGTTGGTGTAGCATCTGGTGTTGGAGAATTGACTAGGATATGAACTGGTAAGGGGAGTTGGTGTACCATCTAAGGATGACTCTGGATGGCTTGAGGTGGTGGAAGAGAAGATGGAGCATCTTCAGTAGGGTGGGTAGTGGCTAGAGCAGCCCTTGTACTCTCAGAAGTCCTGGAGGAAGAGGGGGATGCCTTGGATGGCTTGGTGATGTTCCTCTCCCACCTGCCAAAGAGGGCACAAGTGAGCATCTTGGAGGAATTAATGAATAAGGTTGGTGTGATCAGGGATTCAACAGCTTTTTCCTGAAGGAAGATTCCCAGAATCCTGCCAAAACACACCTCTTTCTTGGTGTACTTTTTCTTGATCAACTCAAACATAATCTTAGCCCAATTTATTGGCTTCTTATTCACCACAACACACATCACAAGGAATTGATGCCTAGTGATGTAGTCATGGGCTGTGTGTTTGCCCGACAGTACTTTCCCACAACATCTGCTAGAAACTTATATTCAGCAGATTAATGTTTCTTCAACAGTTTGTTGGATGTTGCTCCAGAATAACCCATCTTATTTAAAATTTCATCAAATTCTTCACTATCAATCTCCACTTCTTCTACACCACTAGCTAATAGAAAAATATATGTTAAAACCGCGAGGGTAAGAGATACTTCATTACCCGATATTGTTCCAGTCATGGTGTCTCATCTAGGGAGGAGGAAGTGTAAACCAATTCTCTGATCTCTGCACCGGCTATCTTTATTTTGGTGGTCATGAGATTCTTCAACTACTGATCTTCAAGCAGTTTCAAAATGTCCAAGAATATAGGATCCGAGTGTTGAAATGACTCAAAATCTAGATCAAATCCAGTATCAAACTTCATGGCTCCAAGACTGCCTTTGGAATCGCCATGAGTGCGCCAGCAACAAACAAGAAAGATCAAGTGCAATGGAACTGAAAGTGCGGGACGAAGGTCGAAGAAAAACCTATATATAAGATTTTTCATAATATGGATCGACAAACTCCGTTCAGCGAAAATTAAAGAATTCTTCGATCTGAGGTCGACGAAATATTTTGTAGTTTAAAAAATTCGTCGATCTTAGTCTGAAGATTTGAAAATATTTCATCGAGCTCGGTTTGACGAAAATTTTCTGAAGAAGATTCGTCGGTCTCCGTTCGACGAAAATAACTTCACTCATAGAGAGTTTATCGATCTCTGTTCTACGATTATCTCTAGAAACTTTCACAGTTCGTCTATCTCCGTTCGAAAAACTTAGAAAAATTCGTCGACTATAGACAGAAATCAATTTATGTCTTCTCCATTTATCATACCTAGCTGATTTATAAGTAATAAGTGATTTCTTTCATCCATGGGTTTGGTGAAAATATCTGCTCTTTGTAAATCAGTGTAGATATAGACAAGATTAATTCTATTTTTGTCTACACACTCTCTTATAAAATGATGCTGAATGTCTATATGCTTGGTCCTACTGTGATGAACTGGATTTTGTGCTATGGATATACCACTTGTGTTATCATATAACAGAGTTGAATTATTTAAGTTGAACTCATAGTCCAGGAGTTGGTTTTGAATACACAGCATCTGGGAACAGCAACTGCCAGCTGCAATATATTCTGCTTCAATAGTTGATGTAGACACAAATGATTGTTTCTTGCTAAACCAAGACACTAATCTCATACCAAGTAACTGGCAAGTCCCTGAGGTACTTTTTTTATCTACCCTGCATCGAGTAAAGTCAGCATCTGAGTATCCAGTTAACTCAAATTCTGACTCAGTAGGAGACTAGATTTCAAGACTAGGACAACTCTTTATATATCTCAAAATTCTTTTTATGAAAACTAGGTGAGATTCTTTAGGGTTCACTTGGAACCTAGCATAAAGATATATAACAAATATTATGTCAGGTCTTATAGCTGTAAGGTATAGTAAGGACCCAACAATGCCCCTATATAATTTCTAATCAACAGGTTTCCCATGTTCATCAGAATCTATTACAACATTAGTGACCATGGGTGTTTTCTTTACTAAGACATCAACCTTCCCAAACTTTTCAATAAGCTCTTTAGCATACTTAGCCTGGGATATGAAGATGCCATCAGGTAGCTGCTTCACTAGTAGTCCAAGGAAGTAGGAGAGCTCACCCATGCTACTTATTTAAAACCTTGAATGAATGAGGTCAGCAAACCTCTTGCATAGTTTGGAATCTGTAGACTCAAATATAATGTCATATACATAAATTTATACTAACTATGTTTGATCCTTATGGTGCCTAGTGAATAATGTTCTACCTACAATGCCTCTAGTAAATTTATGCTCTATCAGAAAGCTAGCTAAGGTCTCACAACAGTTCTTGGAGCTTGCTTTAAACCATAAAGAGCTTTACGCAATCTAAAGACATATGGAGGAAAAGTTGGAGGAATAAAACCTGCAGGTTGTTCAACATAAACCTCTTCCTTAAGTACTCCATTCAGAAAGACACTCTTGACATCCATCTGATAGACTTTGAACTTCTTATATGCAACATAAGCAAGGAAAATCCTGATGGCTTCTAACCTTGCAACTGGTGCAAAAGTTTGATAATAGTCTATTTCTTCTTCTTGCCTATTACCTTGAGCAATAAGCCTAGCCTTATTTCTCACAATTACACCTTGGGCATCTAGCTTGTTTCTATATACCCATTTAGTTCCAATGACTGGGTAGTCTTTGGGTCTTGGAACTAAATCCCAAACTCTGTATCTCTCAAATTGATTGAGTTCCTCTTGCATTGCAATGATCCAGTGGGGATCTTGCTCAACATATTTTATGGATTGAGGCTCAACTTGAGAGAGGAAACAAGCATGAATCACATCTTGGTTGTGTTGATGCCTTGTGTGTACACCTACTGCCATGTATCCAATCACTTGAGATCTAGGGTGATCCCTTAGTATGACAAGATCAGTGGGTGGAGTTGGTTCAGCAACAACATGTGGAGTTAATTCCTCTTGTGGAATAATGTGTTTTGTTGGATTAGGTTCAGCCACGTCCAA
Organism: Platanthera guangdongensis; assembly: GCA_039583875.1. NCBI lineage: Eukaryota > Viridiplantae > Streptophyta > Magnoliopsida > Asparagales > Orchidaceae > Platanthera > Platanthera guangdongensis. The sequence goes on along the minus strand of CM077166.1, from coordinate 60,001,962 downwards.
AAATTCATTTTCACTGTCATCATTAGCTTGTGGAGGAGGAGGTGTTATAACCTCTTGTGGAAGGTTCAACTCAACCAATTTCTCACACAAATGAGGTACCTGTAAAATATCTGAGGTAGAATAGTCCTTCTCCTTGTAGTACATGTTAGCTTCATCAAAAAAATATATACAGATTCTTCTATTTTTAAGGATGATTTATTGAATACCTTATAAGCTTTTCTAACTTGGGAATATCCCCAAAACATTCCCTCTATAGCTTTAGCTTCAAATTTTCTAATGTGTTTCTTGTTATTGTTATGAATGAAACACCTACAACCAAAAATTCCAAAGTAATCAATTTTAGGTTGCTTCCCTTTGAGTAATTCATAGGGGGTCTTGCCCTTTAGTTTGTGTATCAAACTTCTATTCAGCACATAGTTTGTTGTGCTCACAGCCTCAACCCAAAGGATAGGGGCATGTGTGCATCTGCAAGCAATGTTCCTGCAGATTCAATGAGTGTTATGTTTTTCCTTTCTGCTACCCCATTTTGTTGAGGAGTTTTAGAAGCAGAGAAACAATGCATGATACCTTCCTTCTCACAGAATATTTACAAGGGAAGAGATTCAAACTCAGTACCATGATCACTTCTGATCAATGCAACTAGAGTAAATACTCAATCCTTATGCTCTTAAGAAAGTCTGTAAGGAATTTAAAGTTATCTGACTTGTTTCTCAAGAAGAAAACCCAAGAGAATCTGGAGAAGTCAGCTACAATAACCAAGGTGTAAAACTTCCCTCCTAAGCTTTGTACAGTAATGGGTCCAAAGAGGTCCATATGTAGCAAGTACAAAATCTTAGGTGAATCACTCTTATTAATTGACTTAAAGCTGTTTTTAGTTTGCTTGCCTTCTTGACAAGCCTTACATAGGCTTTCCTTCTTGTAGGGGCCTAAAGGTAATCCTCTGACAATGTTGTCCCTAGATAGCTTAGAGATATTTTTAAGATTCACATTACCTAGTCTTTTATGCCAAAGGATATTATTATTACTAACTTGGTTGAATAAACATATTTCTAAGTTAGCAGAATTAAAATTTACTAAGTATATATTCCCTTGTCTACACCCCATTAAAACAGTTTGATTATTTGAAGAAATAATGCATTTAGAATTGGTAAAGCAAACCTTATAACCTGCATCACATAATTGACTTATGGATATTAGGTTATGTTTAAGACCATTAACATATGCCATTTTTTTGAAGGTGACAGCTCCACTGTTGAAGTCTCCATAACCTTCAATTTCTCCAAATCTGGAATCTTCAAAGATCACTTTTGGACCCAGCTTTACCTTGAAGTGGATTAGGCTTTCCTTGCATCCAGTCATGTGCTTGGAACACCCACTATCCAGATACCACTTATTTTGAGTGATAGGATAGTTCTTCACTTGCAAGGAAATAAGTGAAGAAATAATGCATTTAGAATTGGTAAAGCAAACCTGATAACCTAGATCACATAATTGACTTATGGATATTAGGTTATGTTTAAGACCATTGACATATGCCACTTTTCTGAAGGTGATAGCTCCATTGTTGAAGTCTCCATAACCTTCAGTTTGTATAAAGCTGGAATCTCCAAAGATCACTTTTGGACACAGCTTTGCCTTGAAGTTGATTAGTCTTTCCTTGCATCCAGTCATGTGCTTGGAGCACCCACTATCCAGATACCACTTATTTCGAGTGATAGGATAGTTCTTCACTTGCATGGAAATAAGTTAGATGTTCTTGACCCAGGTTACCTTGGGTCTTTGTTTCTTTTCATAAGAAAAGTTAGAAATATATGAACATTCAGGTTGGCTTTTATAACCTAAGTGGTGAAATCTTCTGGGAGGCATTATCCAATCAGTAAGTGGATTAAAAGTTTTTCTAGATTGATTAGTGTTTCAGTCAAAATTATGATTTTTATTAAGTCTGACTAGGTTCGACGAAAAATTATAAGTTCGTCGACCAGAGTTCGATGAAGTGGGATGAGATCATCGATCTCTGCTCAGAGAATGAACATATTCATTTTCTATGCCCCAAGTTCGTCGATCTCTTCTCGACAAACCATACACAGTTCGTCGATCGTAGTAAGATGATTTATTATAGCTAATGTTGGCATTCATAGATTGTCGATCGGAGTTCGGCGAACTAGCCACATTTTGTCGACCCGAGTTCGACGAAATCTGTTGAACTTTGTTTTTACTAAAAGTTTTCTGGTTTCTATTATTTTTATTTCTAGAGTTAGGTAATTCTTTTGTGGTTTGTTTATTGTTTATTACCTCTTTACCCTTTGCTGAAACAAATCTAATGGGGGTTGATAATATGTTCTTCTTAAGTATGGGGGGTAAACTTGATGATGCACCCAAACACAGTTTGCCATTCAGTCTGGCATTGACTGTACTTGTGATGTCCATCAGCTTAAGACTTCTCCCATTGAGAGATTCCTCAAGTTGTTTAGCCTCACATAGCTCTGTTTTTAAGGAAATGATTTGTTCATTAGCTAGAGTTTGTTCATCTTTTAACTTAGAGTTTTCAGAAATCAGATTTTCTTGATTAGACAGTCTTTCCCTAAGTGTTTTGATTTCCTTTTTAGAGTTAATCAAGTCAATGCACATAGTTTTAAATTCAATTTTGAAAATATCAGAATTATAATCAAAAGTTGAAAGTACCTGATCAACTTCTGATTCTGAAGCTCCTTCATTATCAGATTCTTCATATCTGATTGACTGCTGGAGGCATTGATGGCTATGAGTCAGACTTCCTTGGCCCTTGCCTCTTCTTCCTCTTCACTGGAACTGGAAGATGTTGATTCATCTTCTGTCTCACTCCAGGTATCAGCAACAAAGCCCTTCTCCTCCTTCTTGTATTTGCTGGAGGAAGGCCTGCTACTTTGTTGTCTTTTGGAGTCCTTCTCTCTTCTTCTTTCTTTCTTCTGATTCTCTGGACACTCTGAGATAAAGTGTCCAGGTTTCCTGCAGCCAAAACATACTACTTCTTTAGTAGGAGTTTTATCATACCTTGGCTTATCATCATGCCTGGATGATTTTCTTCTGAAGTCCTTTCTTGCCATTTTGTAAAATCTCTTGGAAAAGAGATTCATTAGTTCTTAATTGACTGTTGAAGCTTCTGTCTCTTCAGCAACCTTGAATGCTATATTGTGCTCCTTTCTTGCTGGTGGAGAAGTCCTTTGTTCAGCTTCTTCTCTGGACTTTATTAGTTTCTCATAAGACTTGAGCTTTCCCAATAGAGAATCTGTGGAAATCTCATTTAAGCTCCTAACCTACTTGATTGGCCATATCCTAAAATCCCATGAGCTTGGGAAGCACATGTGGATTTTATCATTTACTTCAGTAAGGGTGATATCCTTATCCAAAGTCTTCAGCTCATTGATATTGAGCTCAGTCTGTTGAACATGTCAGCAACAGATTCTGACTCATCCTTCTTGAAGTTCTCATACAGGGATATGAGATTTGATCTTCTGTCTTTCCTCTTATTAGCAGAGCCAACCACCATTTGGTTGAGAGAGTCCCAAATAGCCTTGGCTGATGTGCATTCAGCTAACTTCTGGAAAATGTCATCTGACATAGTCTGAGCTAGAATATTCATGACCTTTGCATCAGCAATCTTGGCCTTCTTCTGTGCATCTGTCCACTCAGGTGGTGGAATAGCATGTGTGTTTGATGTTGAGGTCGATGCAGTTCGTTGAGGAGGAGCTGTCAAAATAGAGTTGTAGATGTCCTCATCAATGAAATTCATATATAGTTTAATTCTTGCCTTCCAGATGGCAAACTTATTGAAGTTGCACACTGGAGGTTTGGAGCTTGCATAATCCTTATTCTGTGCCATGCTATGAATATAATCATAAGAAAAATTAAAGGGCAGATCTAATAGAGGATCTTTGAGTTCAAGGGTTAACTTGTACAACCAAAGAGACACTGCTCTGATACCAATTGAAAGAAAGTGCTAGACCTGATATACTCTAGAGGGGGGGTGAATAGATTATCTTTTAATTCTTTAAAACGTTTTGCTATTGATTAAATATATAGAGTAGTGCGACAATAAGATACCAAAATTTGTTGTAAGTTAAAGAGCAATCCAAAGATAAACTTATCTAGCACAGGCACAACAAAATTAACTAGCACAGGCACAACAAGAACAAAATAGAAAGAGGGCAACCAGACAACACAAGAATTTTTATAGTGGTTCCCCAACCTGGGTACATCCACTCTTCTACCACCCTGATAGGAATCCTCTAACAATTTTTGATCAGGTGTCTGCCACCAATGAGCTTTTGATCAGATGCTCAAAAACCAACCCAAGTCTTTTGATCAGGTGACTTACAACCAAGGAATAAGTTTTGAAGGTAGTTAAAGAACCCTTTGTACAGTGAGGGGGTGAAAGAGTTATGGTGTCTTCTCTTTCTCAAATACAACTAAAAAGACTAGTGGATCTTTGATGTTATCAAAGCTCCCCCTGAGTTATTGAGTTGTTCGGGAAGACTAAAGCTTTGCTTCAGGGTGAGTTGGTCTTCTATCTTTAGCCTTGAATAGAAGAGATCCAGGAACTTCTTGACTGATGAAGATTTCTTGTCCTTGAAGAATCCTGGAGTGAATAATGAAGAAGACTCTTGATTTGGATGGATGTTCTTCTTCTTCAGCAGTAACGTCAAGGTGAAGACCATATTCTTTTTCTGCATAGAGAAGAATTTGAATGAATGCTTCTGTGTATCTTCTCTGTGTGTTGTCTCTTGTTCTTGTGTATCACTCTCTTTGTTGAGAAGGAGGAAAATCACTTTTATATTTCCAAATTAATTTGTCCTTTGAATTTTTGAATTCATTCCTTCATTGATTGCTGACGACCTAGAGAATGTAAAATTCGGCTGGAGAGAATGTCTGCATTAACTGATTTCCCCAACTATCCTATTGAAAAGCGGCAAGTAATAATCCCGCTGAATGTCATAATCAATGCTGCTTCAAACGGTAACATTCAGAGAATATTAAACATTGATTACTCAGGAATTACTGTAATAAAATAAGGATAGAAGGAAGGAAAATTCCAAGTCTGGAACTGCATAGAAATCGTCGAGCAAAGAACAGAATTTTTCGACCTGAGTTCCAAGATCGTCGAGCTGAGAAGTCATGTTCGTCGACCAGATAATTGTTGTTCATCAACCTGAGATTTAAGATTGTCGACCTGAGAACAACTAACTGCTTTCTGATAAACACTTGCCAATTCTGTGCACTAAGATCGTCGAGCTGATAATCTAACTTCGTCGACTAGAGTTCAGAGATATGTTTCTGGACTTAAAATGTTGAAGTAGATCATCCAGAAATCGTCGACCTGAGAACTAAGTTCGTCGAGCTCAACCAGAGAATTGTCTCTGAGTTCGTCGAGCTGAGCATGACTTTTGTTGAGCCGAGTTTGATGAACGTCGAACTCACTTTCCTGAATCTTTGAAGTTTCTCTAAGTCTGGAGTCTTCTGCAGTCTGTTGTTGGCTGGTCCAAGCAATGTTGATTCTAAGGACATGACCTATACTCTAGGACACAAACATAACCCCGGCTATACATGTTGGGTCAATAATCCTAGTTTAGTGAACCTAGCCCAAGTCCAACTAGGGATCCAACATGATGTCTAATAAATAAGGTCCTATCTACAATGCCTCTAATGAACTTATGCTCTAAAAGAAAGCTAGTTAAGGTCCCATGCCAAGCTCTTGGAGCTTGCTTTAGATCATAAATAGATTTATGAAGCTTGAAACCATAAGAGGGATGAGTTGAAGAGATAAAACCCTGTGATTGTTCCACCTATACTTTCTCTTTTAGTTCTCCATTTAGAAATGCACTTTTGACATCCATTTGATATACTTTGAATTTCTTGAATGATGCATATGCAAGAAAAATTCTGATTGCATCAAGTCATGCAATAGGAGCAAAGGTTTGATCATAATCAATGTCTTCTTCATGGGAATAACCTTGGGCTACCAGCCTAGCTTTGTTTCTCATAATTAATCCTTGTGCATCCAGCTTGTTCCTGAGCACTGGATAGTCTTTGGGCGTTGGAACTAAATCCCAAACTCTATACCTCTTAAATTGATTGAGTTCCTCTTGCATTGCAATAATCCAGTGGGGATCTTGCTTTGCATCTTTTATGGATTGAGGCTCAATTTGAGAAATGAAGCAAGTATGCATCAGATCTTGATTTAGTTGATGCCTTGTTTGCACACAAGCTGATATGTCCCGAATTACTTGAGATATGAGATGATCTCTAAGTGTGACAAGATCAGCAGGTGGAGTTGGTTCATCAACAGCATGTGAAATTAATTCATCTTGTGGAATTATATTTGATGTGGTGGGTTCAACTGCTTCAACAATTTCTTCTTCACTATCTTCATCAATCTGTGGAGAAGGATACTTTGCTTATGCAATGTAACCTCTTGGGTAAGGTTCATATCATCCAACTTCTCACACAGATAGGATACCTGCAAAGTGTCTTTAGTAGAAGAATCTTTCTCCTTGTAAAAAATGTTAGCTTCATCAAATGATACGTGAACAGATTCTTCCATTTTTAATGTTGATTTGTTAAATAACCTATAAGCCTTGCTGAATTGGGAATATTAAAGGAGAATTCCCTCTGCAGCCTTGGCTTCAAATTTTCTTAGGTGTTTCTTATTATTATTATGAATATGACACTTACAGCCAAATACTTTAAAATAATCTACTTTAGCTTGCTTCCCTTTATGTAATTCATAGGGGGTCTTACCCTTAAGCTTATGTATTAAACTTCTATTCAGAACATAATTTGTTATTCTTACAACATCTGCCCAAAAGGATAAGGGAAGATAAGAACCTACAAGCAATATCCCGACAGATTCAATAATGGTTCTATTTTTCTTTTCAGCTACCCCATTTTTGTTGAGGAGTTTTAGGAGCAGAAAAATAATGCCTGATACCTTCATTCTCACAGAATTCTTGCATGAGAAGATATTCAAACTCGGTGCCATGATCACTTCTGATCAATAGAACCTGAATAGAGTACTCAATCTTTATGCTCTTAAGAAAATCTGTAAGAACTTTAAAGTTATCTGACTTGTTTCTCAAAAAGAACACCCATGTGAATCTAGAGAAGTAATCAATAATAACTGTAGTGTATAACTTTTCTCCCAAACTTTGTACAGTTATAAGGCCAACAAGGTCTATATGTAGCAAGTACAAAATCCTGGGTGAATCACTTTTATTAATGGATTTGAAACTATTTTTGGTTTGTTTGCTTAATTGGCAAGCCCTACAGAGTCCTTATTTCTTGTAAGAACCAGAAGGCAGTCCTCTAACAAGGTTGTCCCAAGATAATTTAGCAATATTCCTAAGATTTACATGACTTAGTCTCTTATGCAATAAATTATTAGAGTTACTAATTTGATTAAATAAGCAAATTTCTGAATTAGCAGATTTGAAATTAACTACATATATGTTTCCTTGTCTCATTCCAATTAAAATAATTTTGTTTTAATCAGAAGTAATAATACAAGAAGACTGATTGAATGATACGTGATAAACTTCATCATATAATTAGCTTATGGATATTAAGTTATGCTTGAGACCACTTACATAGGCTACTTTCCTAAAGGTAACTGCTCCAACTTTGACATTTTCATATCCTTCTGTTCGTCCACAGTTGAAGTCTCCAAATATCACTTTTGCTCCAAGTTTTGCTTTGCAATCAGTCAAGTTTTCTTTACTTCCTATCATGTATTTTGAACAACCACTGTCCAAGTACCACTGTTCTTCTGTGGTAGGATAGTTCTTCACCTGCATAAAAATAGATTAGGTGTTCTAGACATAGGTAACCCTGGGTCCTTGATTTCTTTCATATTTATAACTAGTAATATAAGAAAATCCAGGTTGGTCCTTGTAACCTAGTGGATGATATCTCCTAGGAGGAATGATATACTGACTAAAAGGGTTAATAAAAGTTTTAGTTTGATTAAAATTTTGAAAAGAATTAAAGTTTCTGTTATAAGAAATTGGGTTCGACGAATTGTAATTAGTTCGTCGATCTGCGTTCGACGAATAGGGATGAGTTCTTCGAACTCCGTTCACAGAATGCAAGTATTCATTCTATGTGCCCCATGTTCTTCGATCACGGTTCGACGAACCATATTAAGTTCGTCAAGCACAGTTAGATGAATAGTTATACAGGAAATCTGCGTTCATAGTTCGCAGATCTGAGTTCAACGAACCATATTCATTTCGTCGAGCTTGGTTCGACGAAATATGTTGAACATAATTTTTATTAAAATTTTTCTTTTTCTTTTGTGAATCTATAATTTTCTCGGGTTGATTATTTTGTGATACTTTAGTAGTTGTATCTATATCATCTACTCTTCTCTTTTACTTTGGAAGAAATAAATTTTATAGGAGTAGATAAAGTATTTTTTTATAATAGAGGAGGCTGATAAGATGAAGCTCCCAAGCCCAGTTTGCAATTAAGCCTGACATTCATTTTGCTTGTGATATCCATCAATTTGTTACTTCTCCCATTTAGAGATTCTTCAAATTTCTTAGCCTTATTTAATTTAACTTCTAAAGATAGTATATGTTCATTACCAATTTTTAAATCATCTTTAAGTATTGAGTTTTTAGAAAATAAGTTATCAAATTCAATTAGCTTATCTCTGAGGAGTTTGATTTCCTTCTCTGATTTAATCTAGTCTTTATATAATAATTTGAAATCAGTTTTAAACTGTTCAGAATTAAAATTAAGTGTTGAGATTACCTGATCTTCTTATGAAATAGATTCATCTTCTAAGTTATCAGCTTCTGAATTATCTTCTTCAGAGTTGCTGCAAGATACATTTATTACCATCAAGCAGATCTCTATGGCATTTGCCTCTTCATCATCCTCACTAGAGAAGGATGAAGATTCTGACTTAGATTTACTCCAAGTCTCAACAACAAATCCTTTATCCTTCTTTTTGTATTTACTAGAGGAGGGCTTGCTGGAATTTTTCCTGGAGTCTTTCTCCTTTCTTTTGTCTTTCTTCTGAGTTTCTGGACACTCTGGTAATATGTGTCCAGGTTTCCTGCATCCATAACAAACTATTTCTTTAGTAGGGGTTTTGTTATACCTTGACTTATCATCTTTTCTGGAAGATCTACTCCTGAAATCCTTCCTTGCCATCTTGTAGAATCTCTTACCCAAGAGACTCAGTAGATCTTCATTGTCTCGAGTCATTTCTTCTTCTTCGCATGCTTTGAAAGCAATGCATTGCTCTTTCCTTGCTGAAGAGGGAGTCCTTTGCTCAGCTTCTCTGCTCTTTATGAGTTGCTCATAAGACTGAGGTTGCCCAACAAGGTTTTAGTAGAGATCTCATTTAAGATTCTGGCTTCCTTGATTGGCCAGATCCTACAGTCCCATGTGCTAGGGAAGCACATAAGGATCTTGTCATTTATCTCTGTTAAAGAGATGTCCTTGTCCATAGCAGTTAGGGAGTCCCAAATAGCATTTCCTACTCGCACATCTGAATGTGGTCGCTCGGTTAGTTTGTTTTGTTTCAGCTCATTGATTACGAGGCTGAGTCTATTATACATATATACAACTGACTCTAACTCTTCCTTCTTGAAATTCTTATACTGAGAGATCAAGTGTGATCTCCTATCTTTCCTTTCATCAGCAGATCCTACTACCATAGCATTTAGGGAGTCCCAAATGGCCTCTCCTGAAGTACATTCAGCAACCTTCTAGAATATGTCATCAGACATAGTTTGGGCCAGAATATTCATTGCTTTAGTATCAACAATCTTGGCCTTATTTTGTGCTTCAGTCCACTCAAGTGGTGGCACTGCTGTTGAATCCAAAAACTAGCCTTAACGAGAGTTTGAACCTTGGGGTGTGGCCGACACCTACTTCTCCAAAACCTCAACCTAAGACTAGACACAAAGAACCGGAAACTGACCCTAAGCCTCAGCTAGGGGTCCCTCCACTAACCCGAAAGTTCTCTGAGCGCTTCCCCTCCAAGGCCAATTGCTGGGCTAGGAATACCACAGAAAGCTTTAGAAGGCAAAATGAAGGTATGAGAGCGTCTGCCTTCTGTGGTATCCTGTGGGTCTATTTATAGATTTTCAATATCTGGTCTGCAAAAAACCTACTTATACTGCCCTAAAATTACTAAAATGCCCCCAGACTGGTCTGCCAGTAGCCAAACTCTACTGTTCTGAGGAGCAAAATGCAGACCAGGGGTATTTTGGTAATTTCAGTTCTGCGTCCCAACTGGCTGAAGCTCTTCCTGCTGATCTCTACGGGAACCCGCCTTGCCCCGAGTGTATGCCCTCACGCCTATCCCGGGCTGCAACCAATGGCTGACGACAGCGTTGAGTGGAGAAGAATCACTCAACGACAAAGGCTATTGGGAGCATTGAGTGGAGAAACATCACTCAACATTGAAGGCCGCTGGGAGCGTTGAGTGGAGAAGCATCACTCAATGCCAAAGGATGTTGGGGGCATTGAGTGGAGAAGCATCACTCAATGCCAAAGGCTGCTGGTCATGTTGACTGGAGGAGCATCAGTCAATGCCAAAGGATATTGGGAGCGTTTAGTGGAGATGCATCGATCAATGCCAAAGGCTGTTGTGGGCATTGAGTGGAGAAGCATCACTCAATGCCAAGAGCTGTTGGAAGCATTGAGTGGAGAAGCAACACTCAACGCCAAAGGCTGCTGGGGGCATTGAGTGGATAAGCATCACTTAATGCCAAGAGCTGGTGGGAGCGTTGAGTGGAGAAGCATCACTAAATGTCAAGGGCTGGCATGATCGTTGTGTGGAGAAGCCTCTCTCAACGTCAAGGGCCAATAGGATACCACCATCCTGAGGCGTGAGCCCCAGCACCTACCCGGGGCGGGAGCCTTCCCGCCCGCCCTGATTCTGCCTTGGCATGAGCCTTATATCTGCGTTCGACGATCATACCCTTAAGCCTAAGTCCCATCTCAATGAGTTAAACTTGACGAACTGGCATTCGACGAACTACGCCTCCACCTTGACCAACTGAGCTCGACGAATTGCGAGAGCCTTCCCGCCAACTTATGGTGAGAGCACTCCCTCATGCTTTCTCACTTGATCTAATTATAAGTCCAAATCATGGACAATCCTGTTCCTTGGAGGATCTTGGTCCTAATATGGGGTTGTACACAATCCCCCGCTCATTGTGAGCTAGCCCTTTGCGCGAAAAGACACATGCAACCCCAAATATTCGGAGAGTACAAGCTGACCTGGAAGGGAATTTTTCTGCAAACACCACCTTCATCCTATAAATACACAGCTGAGTTTGCCCCTCATGCCACATCTACTGTAATTACTCTCTGCTTGAGCCTCTACGATGCCATGAGTATATGTGCTAAAAACATTTAGAAGCCACTCACGACAAAGCTCCAGGCCTGCCTTGTTGTGCCCCAGGAGTGGGCTCGCGCCAACTACGCCGAGGTTCCCGCTTGGCTGATGTGCAAGAGGCCCGCCGGCGAGAATGTAGTGGGGGGTAAATCCTCTAGCGAGAATCCATCCGGAGAGAAGCCAGACGGCGAGAGCTCTCGCCCAAAGAAGAAAAAGAAAAAGGCCAAGTCCGTCAGGCGAGACCTATCGACGGAGAACCGAGCACCGCATACCCAAACTCCTAACCATGACGAGGTTCCTTCTTCCCTATCGGAGGTACCCTTCTTGCCTTTTTCGCATCCTGTTAGCGCGAAATGTTAAAAAAGCTTGAACGTGGTTGCATACTGAAGTGTCGCTGACCGCACCAGAAATGTTGAAGCTAAAAACTAGCCTCAACGAGAGTCGGACCTTGGGGTGTGGCCAACACCTACTTCTCCCAAATCTCGACCCAAGACTAGCCACAAAGAATTGGAAACTGACCCTAAGCCTCAGCTTGGAGGTCCCTCCACTAACCCAGAAGTTCTCTGAGCACTTCCCCTTGAAAGCAAATTATTGGGCTAGGAGTACCTCAAAAAGCTTTAGAAGGCAAAATTAGGGTATGAGAGTGTCTGCCTTCTAAGGTATCTTGTGGGTCTATTTATAGATTTTCAAAATCTGGTCTGCCAAAAATGTACTTCTGCTGCCCTAAAATTACTAAAATGCCCCTAGACTGGTCTGCCAATTTCCAAAATCCATTATTTTGAGGAGCTAAATGCAGACAAGGGGTATTTAGGTAATTTCAGGTCTGGGTCCTACCTAGAGGAAGCTCTTCCTGCTGAGCTCTACGGGAACCCAGCTTGCCACGAGCGCAAGCCCTCACGCCTACCCCCGAGCGGGAACCAAAGGCTGACGGGAGTGTTGAGTGGAGAAGCATCACTCAATTCCTAAGGTTGGCAGGAGTGTTTAGTGGAGAAGCATCACTAAACACAAAGTCTGCTGGGAGCGTTGAGTGGAGAAGCATCACTCAACGACAAAGGCTGCTGGGAGCATTGAGTGGAAAAGCATCACTCAACGCCAAAGGCTGCTGGGGGTATTTAGTGATTAAGCATCACTCAACGCCAAAGGCTGTTGGGGCGTTGAGTGGAGAAGCATCACTCAATGCCAAAGGCTGCTTGGAGCATTGAGTGGAGAAGCATGACTCAACACCAAAGGCTACTAGGAGCATTGAGTGGAGAAGCATCACTCAACGATAATAGCTGCTGGGAGCGTTGAGTGGAGAAGCATCACTCAACGCCAAAGGCTGCTGGGGGAATGGAGTGGAGAAGCATCACACAATGCCAAGAGATGGTGGGAGTGTTGAGTGGAGAAGCATCAATCAATTTCACAGGATGGCAGGAGCATTGAGTGGAGAAGCCTCTCTCAACACCAAGGGCCAATATGTTTCCACGATCCTGAGGCGCGAGCCCCAGCGCCTGCCCGGGTGGGAGCCTTCCCGCTCACCCTGATTCTGCCATGGCCTGAGCCTTAGTTCTGCGTTCGACGATCATAAGCTTAAGTCGAAGGCCCAACTCAACGAGTTGAGCTCGACAAACTGGCGTTCGACGAACTACGCCTCCAGCATGACCAACTGAGCTCGACGAACTGCGAGATCCTTCCCGCCCAATTACGGTGAGAGCAATCCCGCACTCTTTCTTACTTGATCCAATTATAAGTCCAAATCAAGCCCAACCCTGGTCCTTGGAGTATCTTGATACTACTTAGCAAATATGGGGTTGTACAACTACAATGGTACTTGTAGTTGCCACAAGTAGTGGGGGACCTGTCAAAATGGAATTATATATATGTTCATCAATGGAAAGTTTATTCCTTGCCTTCCAAAGTGCAAACTTATTAAGATTGCACACTGAAGGTCTGATGTTTGAATACTCCTTATTTTGTGGCATGATATAAAAACAAATAGAGTACATAAGATCAATCAAAGATCTTTTGGTTCAGATGTTAGCCTGTATAACCAAGTTACCTATCCCTATAATACTGATTGAAGTGAGGTATAGATCTAACTAACTCTAGTGGGGGGGGGGGGTGAATAGAGAATTTTAAAATTTTACTTTGTTTTACAGTGGATTAAAATAGGTGATACATATATAAATTATATATATATATATCACAACACAAAAAAATAAACAAGTAAAGGCATATCAGACGACACAAGAAATTTATAGTGGTTCCCTAATAAACATGGGTACATGCACACTTCTACCACCCTGGTAGGAAACCACTACAGGTTTTTGCTCAGGTGCGCTGTCACCACAGGTTTTTGATCAGGTGCCCTATCACCACAGGTTTTTGATCAGGTTCCCTGTCACCACAAGATCTAATTTCTAAAGGAGATTTAGCAACCCTTTGAGATTTTGATCAGGAGCCCGAAAACCAAACACAAGTCTTTTGATCAGGTGACTTGTGAACCAAAAGGTTTAACTTTTGACGGGAGTTATTACCCAATACACAGTGAAACAAAATAAAAATGATGTTGTCTTCTCTGTCTCAAATCTCACTAGTGGATTTATTGATGTTGTCAAAGCTCCCCCTGAGTTGTATAAATTTGATCATGAGTGGAAGCTTTGCTTCAGGTTGTAGGCCTTCTTTGAGAACTTCTTCTTCCAGTAAATGTTTCTGAGAGATTGAACTTTTTCTCTCAGATTGAAGATGTGTTGCTGGAAGAAAAGTTTGAAACAAAAGATGATGAACAAGATTTTTCTGTCTCTTTCTCTTTATTTTACTGTTGTAGAAACCTTATGAGCCTCAGTATCTTAATAAAGAGAAGAATTCAAATATTTGAATTCATAAATCCTAAAACGGCTGGAGAATTCCCAAGAAGGTAACTGCCTTGGAAATTGGTTAGAATGGAAATAAGAACTCTGTGATTAAATCCATATTTAATGCTGCATCTAAACGACTATATTCATAGGAATGACGAGCATTAAATAATAGAGTTATTACTGCCTGTAATTAAGCAATTTAATATTCTTCCTTCAGAATATCCTGAAATTGAGCCTAGAAATATTCTGCTAACAACCTAAGACACTGTTTGGAAATCGTCGAACAGCATCTGCATTTCGTCGACCTAATCCTGGAGGTCGTCGAACTGATGATGGCTTTCATTGATTTGAGATTTTGAGAAAAGACCGGAGTTCGTCGACCGGAGCTCAGCTTTCGTCGAGCTGACTTCTGATATGAGATCATAGTTCGTCGATCTCTGGTAGGCTTTTGTCGAGCTCAACTTCAGTGAAAGAATTCTTATTTCGTCGATCTGAGATCGAATATCGTCGAGCTGAGATTGATTATCGTCGATCTGAATTTAGCCATCGTCGAATGCCTTTTCTGCATTCTTTAAACTGCCTTGTCTCTAAAGTCTTCTGTCTCTAAAGTCTTCTGAAGGTACGTTCCAACTATATAACCTCATGTGACTGACCTGAACACTGTAACTAACTTATGACCCTAGACTATACATGTCGAGTCATCTTAACAATCCTAATAGTGAACCTAGCCCAAATCACATGTAGGGTTCTAACATTTTGACTCTCCTGTGTAGAGATTTGTAGGTGTTCGCGAGTTCAAATCAGGTTCTCGCATTTTATTTTAAATTTACCTTCTTTTGACTTCTCTTTTACAGAGATTAGTAGGTGTTCGCGAGTTCAATTCAGATACTCGCGTTACATTTTAAATTTAACTTCTTTTGACCTCTCCTTTGTAGAGATTAGCAAGTGTTCGTGAGTTTACTTCAGGTACTCATGTTATATTTTAAATTTATTTACTTTTGACTTCTCTTTTGCATAGATTAGTAGGTATTACAGAGTTCACATCAAGTAGTCAAATTATATTTTAAATTTGTTTTCTCTCGAATTCTTGTTTTAAGAGATTATCAGGTGTTTGCGAGTTCAGTTCAGGTACACTCGTTATATTTTAAATTTACATGCTTTTGACTTCTCTTTTGCATAGATTAGTAGGTGATCGCGAGTTCACTTAGGCTACTCACATTATATTTTTAATTTTCCTGCTTTTGAATTCTCTTTTAAATTCACCTGCTTTAGATTTCTCTGTTGTCGAGAATAGCAGGTGTTTGCGAGTTCACTTCAGGTACTCGCATTATATTTTATATTCACCTGCTTTTGACTTATCCTATACATATATTTGATGGAGTTCACGAGTTCACTTCTGGTATTCACATTATATTTAAAATTTACCTGCTCTTTGACTTGACTTTGGCAAAGATTTAACAGTTATTCGCAAGTTCACTTCAGGTACTCGCGTTATATTTTAAACTTACCTAATTTTGACTTCTCCTTTGAAGAGTTTTGAAGGTGTGTGAGAGTTCAATTCAGGTACTTGTATTATATTTTAAATTTCCCTTATTTTGACTTCTCTTTTTCTATGATTAACATGTGTTAACAATTTCACATCAGATACTCACGTTATATTTTAAATTTACATGCTTTGGACTTCTCTCTTGTAGAGATTAGCGGGTATTCACAAGTTCACATCAGATACAAGCGTTATATTATAAATTTACCTACTTTTGAATTCTCCATTGTAGAGATTAGTAGGTGTTTCTTGAGTTTAATTCAGGTAATCACATTATATTTTAAATTTACAGTCTTTTGACTTTTGTTTTGCTGAGATTAGCAGGTGTTCGTGAGTTTACTTCAGGTACTCACTTTATATTTTAAATTTACCTATTTTGAATTATTTTTTGTAGAGATTAGCAGGTTTTTGCAAGTTCACATCTTGTACTCGCATTACATTTTACATTTACCTGCTTTTGACTTCTTCTTTATGGGGATTTGCAGGTGTTCACGAGTTCACTTCATGTACTCCCGTTATATTTTAAATTTACCAGCTTTTGCCTTCTCTTTGGTGTAGATTAGTAGGTGTTCGTGAGTTCACTTAGGGAACTCACACTATATTTTAAATTTACTTGATTGACAACTCATTTGTAGAGATTAGAAGGTGTTCACGAGGTCACTTAAGGTTCTCACATTATATTTTAAATTTACCTGCTTTTAACTTTTCCTATGGAGAGATTAGAAGGAGTTCGCGAGATTACATCCGTTACTTTTGTTATATATAAAATTTTCATTCTTTTGACTTCCAATTTGCATAGATTAGAAGTTATTCGCGGGTTCACTTCAGGTACCCGCATTATATTTTATATTAACCTACGTTTGACCTCTCCTTTATAGTGATTTGTAGGTGTTCCCGTTATATTTTAAATTTATCTTCTTTTGAATTATCTTTTGCAGAGATTAGTAGATGTTCGCGAGTTCACATCCGGTACTCGTGTTATATTTTAAATTTACATGCTTTAGACTTCTCTTTTGTAGAGATTAGCAGGTGTTCAAGAGTATACTTCAGGTACTCGCGTTATAGTTTAATTTTACTTGCTTTTGACTTCTCCTTTTTAGAGATTAGTAGGTGTTGGCTTATTTAATTCAGGTACTCATGTTATATTTTCAATTTACATTCTTTGGACTTCTCTTTTGTCGAGATTAGAAGGTGTTCACGAGCTCAAATCAGGTACTCGCATTATATATTAAATTTACCTGCATTTGACTTCTCTTCTGCAGAAATCAACAGGTGTTCACGATTTCAATTTGGCTTCTCGCATTATTTTTAAGTTTAACCACTTTTACTTTTCTTTTTTCAGAGATTAGCAGGTGTTTTCGAGTTCACTTCAGGTACTCATGATACATTTTAAATGTACCTTCTTTTGACTTCTCTTTTAAATAGATTATCAGGTATTCGTGAGTTCACTTCAGGTTCTCACATTATATTATAAATTTATCTGCTTTTGACTTCTCTTTTGTTTAGATTAGTAGTTTTGGGAGAGTACAATTCAGGTACAACGTTATAGTTTAATTGTACCTGTTTTTACTTCTCCTTTGTAGAGATTAGTAGGTGTTCGCAAGTTCATATGAGGTACTCATGTTTTATTTAAAATTTACTATCTTTGGACTTCTCTTATCTAGAGATTATTTGGGGTTCGCGAGTTCACTTCAGGTAATCGAGTTATATTTTATATTTACCTACATTTGATTTCTCTTTGGAAGAGATTAACAGGTGTTTGTGAGTTCACATAGGGCACTCTTGTTATATTTTAAATTTATATGCCTTTGACATTTATTTTTCAGACATTAGTATGTGTTCACGATTTCAATTCAGGTACTCGTGTTACATTTTTAATTTACCTTCTACTGACTTCTGTTTGGCAGAGATTAGCAGGTGTTCGCAAGTTCACTTTAGCTACTCGTGTTATGTTTTAAATTCACCTGCTTTTGACTTCTCCTTTACCAAAAGTAGTAGGTGTTCACAATTTCAATTCAAATATTCGTGTTATATTTTAAATTTACTTTTTTTACTTCTATTTTTCTTATATTAAAAGGTGTTTGCTACTTCACTTCAGGTAATCAGGTTATATTTTAAATTTTTCCAGCTTTTGACTTCTCTTTTGGAGAGAATAGCAGTTTTTTGGTAGTTCACTTGAGGTACTCGTATTTTATATTAAATTTACCTGTTTTTGATTTCTTATATGCATAGATTAGTAGGTGTTCACGAGTTCAATCAGATTCTCGCATTATATTTTAAATTTACCTTCTTTTGAATTATTGTTTTTGGAGAGATTAGCAGGTATTCGCGAGTTCACTTATGGTACTCGTGTTATATAATAAATTTACCTTCTTTTGACTTCTTTTTTGTTGAGATTAGAAAATGTTCACGAGTTCACTTCAGATACTGTGGTTATATTTTAAGTTTTCCTTTTTCCCTTTCATTGGCAGAGATTACTAGGTGTTCACGAGTTCACTTCAGGTAGTCGCGTTATATTTAACATTTTTTTGTTTTTGACATCCCTTTTTGCAGAGATTAGCAGGTGTTCACGAGTTCACATATGGTAATCGCGTTATATCTTAAATATACCTGTTTTGACTTCCCTTTTGCAGACATTAGTATATGTTCGCGATTTTAATTCAGGTACTCGAGTTATATTTTAAATTTACCTTCTTTTGACTTCTCCTTGGCAGATATTAGCATGTTTTCACAAGTTCACTTCAGATACACTTGTTATATTTTAAATTTACCTGCTTATGACTTCTCTTTTGCATAGATTAGCACGTGTTTGCAAGTTAACCTCTAGT
The DNA here is from genome assembly GCA_039583875.1 of Platanthera guangdongensis. Lineage (NCBI taxonomy): Eukaryota > Viridiplantae > Streptophyta > Magnoliopsida > Asparagales > Orchidaceae > Platanthera > Platanthera guangdongensis. The sequence goes on along the minus strand of CM077166.1, from coordinate 59,983,362 downwards.
ACTTGCATTATGTTTTAAATTTACCTTCTTTTTCCTTCTCTTTTTAGAGAGATTAGTAGGTGTTCGCGAGTTTACTTCAGATACTCGAATTATATTTTAAATTTACCTGCTTTTGACTTCTCTTTTGTTGAGATTAGCAGGTGTTTGTGAATTCACTTTTGGTACTCGAGTTATATTTTATATTTACCTAATTGTGACTTCTCATCTGAAGAGATTAGATGGTGTTCGAGAGGTCACTTCAGGTACACACGTTATATTTAAAATTTACCTGCTTTTTACTTCTCCTATGCAGAGATTAGAAGGACTTCTGGTACTCTCGTTATATGTTAAATTTACCTTCTTTTGACTGCTCTTTTGGAGAGATTATCAAATGTTTTTGAGTGTACTTCAGATACCCGTATTATATTTTACATTTTCCTGCTTTTGACTTATCCTTTATAGTGATTTGTAGGTGTTCGCGTAATATTTTAAATATTCCTTTTTTTACTTCTCTTTTGTAGAGATTAGCAGGTATTCGATAGTTCACAACAGGTACTCACATTATATTTTAAATTGACATACTTTAGACTTCTCTTTTGTAATGATTAGCAGGTGTTCGACATCACACTTTAGGTACTCGCGTTATAGTTTACATTTACATGCTTTTGACTTCACCTTTACAGAGATTAGTAGGTGTTTGCGTGTTCAATCCTGATACTCTTATTATATTTTAAATTTACCTTCTTTAGACTTTTCTTTTTTTGAGATTTGGAGGTGTTCGTGAGTTCACTTCAGGTACTCGCATTATATTTTAAATTTACTTGTTTTTGAATTCTCTTCTACAGAGATTAGCATGTGTTTGTGAGTTCACTTCAGCTACTCGCATTATTTTTAAATTTAGCCGCTTTTTACTTTTCTTTTTTCATAGATTAGCAGGTGTTCATGAGTTAACTGCAGGTACTCATGTTACATTTCAAATTTACTCACTTTTGACATCTCTTCTACAGAGATTACAGGGGTTTGTGAGTTCACTTCACGTACTCACATTATATTTTAATTTTATCTGCTTTTGACTTCTCTTTTGCGGAGATTATTAGGTGTTCGGGAGATCACAGAGGGTGCATGCTTTATTTTTTTTAATTTTCTGCTCGTGACTTCCCTTTTAAATTTACATGCTTTTGACTTCTCCTCTGTAGAGATTTGAAGGAGTTTGCGAGTTCACTTCTGGTACTCGCATTACATATTAAATTTACCTTTTTTTACTTCTCTTTTATAGAGATTAACATGTGTTCGCGAGTTCACTTCAGGTACTCGCATTATATTTTAAATTTGCATGCTTTAGACTTCTCTTTTCAAGAGATTTACAAGTGCACATGACTACACTTCAAGGAACGCGCGAGTAAACTTCAGTTAATCATGTTATAGTTTAAATTCCTTCTTTTAACTTCTCCTTTGCAATGATTAGTAGGTGTTTGCAAGTTCAATTCAGGTACTTGCGTTACATTTCAATTTACCTTCTATAGACTTCTCTTTGGTTGAGATTAGCAGTGTTCCCAAGTTCACTTCAAATACTTGCGTTATATTTTAAATTTACCTCTTTTGACTTCTCTTTTGTAGAGATTAGCAGGTATTCGATAGTTCACTTCTGGTACTCGTGTTATATTTTAAATTTACATGCTTTAGATTTCTCTTTTGTTGATATTAGAAGGTGTTCATGAATAATCATCAAGTACTCGCATTATATTTTGAATTTACCTGCTTTGGACATCTCCATTGTAGAGATTTGTAGGTGTTCGTGAGTTCAAATCAAATACTCGCATTTTATTTTAAATTTACCATCTTTTGACTTCTCTTTTGTAAAGATTAGTAGGGGGTTCGCGAGTTCGACTGAGGTACTAGGGTTATATTTTAAATTTAACTTCTTTTGACTTCTCTTTTGTAGAAATTAGCAAGTGTTCTTGAGTTTACTACAGGTAATCACATTATATTTTAAATTTACTTAGTTTTGACTGCTCTTTTGCATAGATTAGCAGGTGTTCGGGAGTTCACATCAAGTAGTCGCATTATATTTTAAATTTATCTTCTTTTGATTTCCTATTTTTCAGAGATTATCAGGTGTCTCTGAGATCACTTTAGGTATACCCGTTATATTTTATATTTACCTTCTTTTGACTTCTCTTTTGCGGAGATTAGTAGGTGTTTGCTAGTTCACTTAGGGTACTCACATTATACTTTTAATTTACCTACTTTTGAATTCTCTTTTAAATTCACCTGCTTTAAACTTCTCTTTTATCGAGAATAACAGGTGTACGCGAGTTCAGTTCAGGGACTCACGTTATATTATATATTTACCAACTTTTGACTTCTCCTATGTAGAGATTAGAAGGAGTTTACGAGTTCACTTCTGGTATTCGCATTATATTTAAAATTTACCTTCTTTTTGACCTCTCTGTTGCAAAGATTAAAAGATGTTCGCAAGTTCACTTCAGGTACTCACGTTATATTTTAAACTTACGTGATTTTAACTTCTTCTTTGATGAGTTTTTCAGTGTGTGCGAGTATAATTTAGCTACTCGTGCTATATTTTAAATTTACCTTCTTTTAACTTCTCTTTACCTGAGATTAGCACTTGTTCGCAATTTCACATAAGGTATTCATGTTATATTTTAAATTTACATGCTTTAGACTTCTTTTTTGTAGATATTAGTGGGTATTCGTAAGTTCACTTTAGATACTAGCGTTATATTTTAAATTTACCTAATTTTTGCTTCTCCATTTTAGAGATTAGTAGTTGTTTCGCGAGTTAAATTCATGTAATCACATTATATTTTAAATTTACAGTCTTTGGACTTATGTTTTTCATAGATTAGCAGGAGTTCGTGAGTAAATTTTAGGTACTCGCGTTATATAAAAAATGTACCTATTTTGACTTCTTTTTTGTGGAGATTTGCAGGTGTTCATAAGTTCACATCATGTACACGCATTATATTTTATATTTACCTATTTTGACTTCTTTTTGTAGGGATTTACAGGTGTTCGCGAGTTCACTTCAGATTCTCCGGTTATATTTTAAATTTACATGCTTTTGAATTCTCATTTGTAGAGATTAGAAGGTGTTCACGAGTTCACTTAAGGTTCTCACATTATATTTTAAATTTACCTGCTTTTGACTTCTCCTATGCAGAGATTAGACGGTGTTCGCGAGATCACTTCCAGTACTTTTGTTATATATTAAATTTACCTACTTTTGACTTCCCTTTCGCATAGATTAGCATCTTTTTGTGAGTTCACTTCAGGTACACGCATTATATTTTATATTAACCTGCCTTTGACTTCTCCTTTGTAGTGATAAGTAGTTGTTCACGTTATATTTAAAGTTTTTTTTCTTTTGAATTATCTTTTGTAGATATTAGCAAGTGTTTGCGAGTTCACATCAGGCACCCGTGTTATATTTTAAATTTATATGCTTTAGACTTCTCTTTTGTCGAGATTAGCAGGTGTTCTAGTGTATACTTAAGGTACTCGCGTTATAGTTTAATTTTATCAGCTTTTCACTTCTCAATTTTAGAGATTAGTAGGTGTTGGCTTTTTTAATTCGGGTACTCGTGTTATATTTTAAATTTAAATTCTTTGGACATCTCTTTTTTAAAGATTAGCAGGTGTTCACGAGTGCAAATATGGTACTCGCATTATATATTAAATTTACATGCTTTTGACATGTCTTCTGCAAAGATTATCAGGTGTTCACGAGTTCAATTTAGCTACTCTCATTATTTTTAAATTTACCCCTTTTTTAGTTTTCCTTTTCTGAGATTTAAAGGTGTTTTCAAGTTCACTTCAGGTACTCACGGTACATTTCAAATTTACCTGCTTTTGACTTCTCTTTTAAATAGTTTAGCAGGTATTCGTGAGTTGACTTCAGTTACTCGCATTATATTATAAATTTACCTGCTTTTTACTTCTCTTTTGTGCAGATTAGTAGTTGTTCGCGAATACACTTCAGGTACAACATTATAGTTTAAATTTACCTGCTTTTGACTTCTCCTTTGTAGAGATTAGTAGGTGTTCGTGAGTTCATATGAGGTACTCATGTCATATTTAAAATTTACCATCTTTGCACTTCTCTTATCTAGAGATTATTAGGGGTTCGCGAGTTCACTTCAGATACTCGCGTTATATTTTATATTTAACTGCTTTTGACTTCTCTTCGGAAGAGATTAGCAGGTGTTCGAGACTTCACTTAGGGTATTCGCATTATATTTTAAATTTACATGCTTTTGACTTTTATTTTGCAGATTTTAGTAGGTGTTCACGAGTTCAATTATGGTACTCGCCTTACATTTTTAATTTACCTTCATTTGACTTCTCTTTGATAGAGACTAACAGGTGTTCGCAAGTTAACTTTAGGTACTCGTATTATATTTTAAATTCACCTGCTTTTGACTTCTCCTTTACAAAAAGTAGTAGGTGTTCCCAATTTTAATTCAGGTATTCGTGTTATATTTTAAATTTACTTTTTTACGTCTCTTTTTCATAGATTTAAAGGTGTTTGTAACTTCACTTCAGGTACTCACGATATATTTTAAATTTGCCCGCTTTTGACATATCTTTTGTTGTAAATAGTCGGTTTTCGCTAGTTCACTTGCAGTACTAATGCTATATTTTAAATTTACCAGCTTTTGATTTCACCCTTAGATAAATTAGTAGGTGGTCACGAGTTCCATTCAGGTACTCACATTATATTTTAAATTTACCTTCTTTTCAATAATTGTTTTTGTAGAGATTAGCAGGTGTTCACGAGTTCACTTATAGTACTCACATTATATGTTAAATTTACCATCTTTTGACTTATCTTTTGTTGAGATTAGAAATTGTCCGCGAGTTCACTTCAGCTACTCGCATTATATTTTAAATTTACCTTCTTTTGCCTTTTCAATGACAGAGATTATCAGGTGTTCACGAGTTCACTTCTGGTAGTCGTGTTATATTTAAACTTTTCCTGATTTTGACTTCTCTTTTTTGCAGAGATTAGCAAGTGTTCACTTCTAGTAATCAAGCTATATATTAAATATACTTGCTTTTAACTTCCGTTTTGTAGAGATTAGTAGTTGTTCATGATTTCAAATTAGTCACTCGCGTTATATTTTATATTTAGCTTCTTTTGACTTCTCCTTGGTAGAGATTAAAATGTGTTCACGAGTTCACTTAAGGTACACTTATATTTTAAATTTACCAGCTTTTCACTTCTCTTTTGCAGAGATTAGCAGGTATTTGCTAGTTCATAATTTAAATTCATATACTCCTGTTATATTTTAAATTTACTTTTTTTACTTCTCTTTTGTATAGATTAGAATGTGTTTGCTACTTCACTTCAGGTACTCGCGTTATATTTTAAATTTTCCTTCTTTTGACTTCTCTTTTGTAGAGATTAGCTGGTTTTCGCAAGTTCACTTGAGGTACTCATGTTATATTTTAAATTTACTTGCTTTTGATTTCTCCATATCATAGATTAGTAGATGTTCACGCGTTCAATTCAGGTACTCGCATTATATTTAAAATTTACCTTCTTTGGACATATTTTTTGTAAAGATTAGCAGCTGATTGAGAGTTCAATTATGGTACTCGCGTTATATTTTATATTTACGTTCTTTTGACTTCTCTTTTGTAGAGATTAGAAAATGCTCGCAAGTTCACTTCTTGTACTCGTATTATATTTTAAATTTACGTTCTTTTGCCTTTTCATTGATAGAGATTAGCATGTGTTCGCGAGTTCACTTTAGGTACTCGCATTATATTTATAATTTTCATGCTTTTGACTTCTCTTTTTGCAGAGATTAGCAGGTGTTCTCGAGTTCACTTCTGCTAATCGCGTTATATTTTAAATATAAATTCTTTTGACTTCCCTTTTGAAGAGATTAGTAGGTGTTCGTGATTTCAATTCAGGTACTCTCGTTATATTTTCAATTTACCTTCTTTTGACTTCTCCTTGGCTGAGAATAACACATGCTTACGAGTTCACTTCAGGTACACATGTTATATTTTAAATTTTCCTATTTTGATTACTCTTTTTCAGAGATTAGCAGGTGTTTACAAGATCACCTCAGGTACTCGCATTATTGTTTTAATTTACATGATTTTTACTTCTCTTTTTAGAGAGATTAGCAGGTGTTTGCGAGTTCACTTTAGGTACTCGAATTATATTTTAAATTTACCTGCTTTTGACTTATCTTTTGTAGAGTTTAGCAGGTGTTTGTGAATTCACTTCGGGTACTCTAGTTATATTTAAAATTTACCTATTTTTGTCTTCTCATTTGAAGAGATTAAAAGGTGTTCGGCAGGACAATTCAGGTACTCGCATTATATTTTAAATTTACCTGCTTTTGACTTATCCTATGCAGAGATTAGAAGGAGTTCGCGAGTTCACTTCTGATACTCGCATTATATATTAAATTTACCTTCTTTTGACTTCTCTTTTGAAGAGATTATCGGCCGTTCTTGAGTTCACTTCAGATACGAGCATTATATTTTACATTTACCTGATTTTGACTTCTCCTTTGTAATGATTAGTAGGTGTTCTCGTTATATTTTAAATATACCTTTTTTTGACTTCTCTTTTGTAGAGATTAGCAGGTGTTTTCTAGTTGACCTCAGGTACTCGAATTATATTTTAAATTGACATGTTTTAGACTTCTCTTTTGTAGAGATTAGCAGCTGTTCGAGACTACACTTCAAGTACTTGCATTATAGTTTACATCTAACTGCTTTTGACTTCTCCTTTGTAGAGATTAGTAGGTGTTTGCGAGTTCAATCCTGGTACTCATGTTATATTTTAAATTTACCTTCTTCGGACTTATATTTTTTGGAGATTAGCAAGTGTTCGCGAGTTCACTTCAGGTACTCATATTATATTTTAAATTTACTTGCTTTAGACTTCTCTTATGCAATGATTAGCATGTGTTCGTGAGTTCACTTCAGTTACTCACATTATTTTTAAATTTACCCACTTTTTACTATTCTTTTTTAGAGATTAGCAGGTGTTCACAAGTTCACTTCTTGTACTCATGTTACATTTCAAATTTACCTGCTTTTGACTTCTCTTTTAAAGAGATTACAGGGGTTTGTGAGTTCACTTCACGTACTCGCATTATATTTTAATTTTACATGCTTTTGACTTTTCTTTTGCGGAGATTAGTAGGTGTTCGCAAGTTCACTCAGGGTGCTCGCTTTATATTTTTAATTTTCCTACTATTGACTTCCCTTTAAATTTACCTACTTTTGACTTATCTTTTACAAAAATTAGCAGGTGTTCGCGAGTTCACTTCAGGTACTCGCAATATATTTTAAATTTACCTGCTTTTGACTTCTCTAATGAAGAGATTAGGAGTTCGTGAGTTCACTTCAGGTACTCGCGTTATATATAAAATTTACCTGCTTTTGACTTCTTTTTTGCAGAGATTAGGAGCTGTTCGCGAGTTCACTTCAGGAACCTGCATTATATTTTAAAATTACCTGGCTTTAACTTCTCCTTTGTAGTGATTAGTAGGTATTCGTGTTATATTTTAAATTTACCTTCTTTTGACTTCTCTTTTGCAGAGATTAGCAGGTGTTCGCGAGTTCACATCATGTACTCGTGTTATATTTTACATTTACATTCTTTACACTTCTCTTTTATAGAGATTATCAGTTGCTCGCGAGTACACTTCAGCTACTCGCGTTATAGTTTAAATTTACCTTCTTTTTGCTTCTTCTTTGCATAGATTAGTAGGTGTTCGGGAGTTCAATTCAGGTACTTGCGTTATATTTTTAATTTACATTCTATTTACTTTTCTTTGGCCAAGATTAGTAGGTGTTCGCAAGTTAACTTCAAGTACTCGCATTATATTTTAAATTTACCAGCATTTGACTTCTCCATTACAAAGATTAGTAGGTGTTCATAATATCAATTCAGGTTCTCTAGTTATATTTTAAATTTACCTTTATTTTTTGACTTATCATTTTCATATATTAGGTGTTTGCGACTTCACTTCAAGTACTCGCATTATATTTTAAATTTGCCTGTTTTTGACTTCTTTTTTGTAGATATTAGCAGGTTTTCGCGAGTCACTTAAAGTACTAAAGTTATATTTTAAATTTACCTATTTTTGACGTCTTCCATGTATAAATTAGTAGGTGTTTGAGAGTTCAATTCAGGTACTCGCATTATATTTTAAATTTACCTTCTTTTGACTTATTTTTTTGGAGATATTAGCAGGTGTTCGCGAGTTCACTTAATGTACTCGCGTTATATTTTAAAGTTACCTTCTTTTGACTTCTCTTTTGCAGAGATTAGAAAATCTTTGCGAGTTCACTTCAGGTACTCGCATTATATTTTAAGTATACCTTCTTTTGACTTTTCTTTTGCAATGATTATCAGGTGTTTGCGAGGTCACTTCAGGTACTTGCGTTATATTTTAAATTTAACTACTTTTGACTTCTCCTATGCAGGGATTAAAAGGAGTTCGTGAGTTCACATTTGGTACTCGCATTATATATTAAATTTAACTTCTTTTGACTTCTCTTTTACAGAGATTAGTAGCTGTTCTTGAGTTCACATTAGGTACCCGCAATATATTTTTCATTTACCTTCTTCTAACTACTCCTATGTTGTGATTAGTTGGTGTTCGTGTTATATTTTAAATTTACCACCTTTTGGCTTCTCTTTTGTAGAGATTAGTAGGTGTGCGCGAGTGCACATCAGTTGCTCACGTTATATTTTAAATTTTCATGCTTCAGACATTTCTTTTGTAGAGATTAGTAGGTGTTCACGAGTACACTTTAGATACTTGCATTACTTAAATTTACCTTCTTTTGACTTCTTCATTGCAGATATTAGTAGGTATTCGCAAGTTCAATTCATGTACAAGTGTTATATTTAAAATTTACCTTCTTTGCACTTCTCTTTTCTAGATATTATCAGGTGTTCGTGAGTTCACTTTAGGTACTCATGTTATATTTTAAATTTATCTGTTTTGACTTCTCTTTGCAGAGATTAGCAGGTGTTCGCGAGTTCACTTTATACTCACATTATATTTTAAATTTCCATGCTTTAGACTTCTCTTTTGCAGAGATTAACAGGTGTTTGTGAGTTCACTTCAGGTACTCGTGTTACATTTCAAATTTACCTGCTTTTGACATCTCTTTTACAGAGTTTAGTAGGTTTTCGCAAGTTCAATTCAGGTACTCGGGCTATATTTTAAATTTATCTTCTTTTGAATTCTCTTTTGTAGAGATTTGCAGGTGTTCATCATTTCACTTCAGGTACTCGTGTTATATTTTAAATTTAACTTCTTTTTACATCTCTTTGGCTAAGATTACTACATGTTCGCGAGTTTACTTCAGGTACTCGCATTATATTTTAAATTTCCCTGTTTTTGACTACTCCCTTGCAGAGAATAGCAGGTGTTCGCGAGTTCAATTTAGTTAATCAGATTATATTTTAAATTTCCCTTCTTTTGACTTATTTTTTTGGAGAGATTAGCAGGTGTTCGCGAGTTCACTTATGGTGCTCACATTATATTTTAAATTTACCTTCTTTTGACTTTTCATTTGCAGAGATTAGCAAGTTTTCACGAGTACACTTCAGGTACTCGTGTTATAGTTTAAATTTACCTTTTTTAACTTCTCCTCTATAGAGATTTATTGGTGTTTGCGAGTTCAATTCAGGTACTTGGGTTATATTTTAAATTTACCTTCTTTTGACATCTATTTTGAGAGATTAGTAGGTGTTTGCGAGTTCACATCAGGTACTTGCGTCAAATTTTAAATTTACCTTCTTTTGACTTCACTTTTATAGACATTAGCAGGTGTTTGCGAGTTCACTTCATGTTGTTGAAGCCAGTAGCCCGACTTCACTTAAAGTTCGAACCTAAAGTTGCAGCTCACAGCTAGTCTTCCCGAACCCCCTTCTCAATATGAGTCTTAGCACTAGAAACAGATCGTGGGCTTCATCTTGGAGGACCCACCTCTTACTCGGAAGAATTAGAAATTCTTCCCCTCCCTAGCTAGTGCTGAGCTAGGTTCCTTGGGGGAAGAAGAAGAAAGTGTTCAACAACCATCTTCAAGGAACCTTATTGGTCTATTTATAGGCCTCTGAATTTGAAATGCCAATAACCAAATTGAAACTACCTGAATTTACCAAAATACCCTAGACTGGGTCTTCTAACATCCAAACTACGCTGTTCTGAAGGGTTATACGCAGACCCCACGGGAAAAAGGGTATAATTACAAGGGGTAAAAGAGTAAAATCGACTCTTGGGGGGTAGTAAAGTAAAAAAAAAATTTCTCATATAGTCAGTGAGAAAATAACCGGCGGGCGAGAGGAGCTTATGTGCTTGCCTCGCGAGTCCCCCGCCTCACGAAAGCCATCTCGCCACAAGAGGCCAGCACACGCCGTGAGGGCCATCTCACCTGCTCCGTTGTTCTCGTCATGCCAATTATGTTTTGCCTCTTTGAAGTACCGGTAAGTTGACCCTATGGTGCAACTCGCTTCTGCAATACTCTCGCCCCTCTTTCCCCTAACACAACACTTCTCTTTGAGTTGCCTCCTGTGAACTTGAGGTTGTATACAATCCCTGCTCTTTTCTAGGTTGCTTCAAGCATAAAAATAAAGTCCAACCGAGTCTCACGATGTCGAAATTCATTTATGAGAGAATCTTTTACGGCGCCCCCCCTCTGGGGCATATAAATATGCGACACTTATCCCAGCATGGAGATTGCCCCCTCTCTCATCGCTTCCTTAATCTCTTCCACCGTCGCCATGTCTTATAGTCAGAGTTTCCGCGAATGTATCGCGATGGCCCGTAAACAAAACAGAGCTATTGTGGCTATTTTGGGCCCGTTTTAGTTCGCACCCCGGCTCCCTTACCTTCGTCCTCTCTCCTGAATAAGGTGAAAACTGCTAGACCCCCTACTCGCTCGATGGGACAACTCCGGCATCCTTGGAAGTCAATGCACCTCCTCCCGCATCCTCTGGGGAGAGACAGGTGATTTTTGGCTCCTCCCCCCTATATCTTTCCTTTTTCTTTTATCGTCTTGCCCGTTTACTTCATGCTTTTTCAGGGAAATCTCGCCTATTCCCCCCAAGTTGCGAATCTAACTGATGTTACCAACATCAATCATCAAGACTCTGACTCGCCTCATGTGAGACCCCCTTTTTTTTTCTTTTTTTTTTAAACCCCGCGGGGTCTCACAAGTGGTATCAAAGCGAGGTTTCGATCCTCGGACCTGTGGGTTATGGGACATGCAAGTGCAACACACACACCCGACTCTATGCACACAGACCTTTAGTTCCCACTTTTTGAGAGCTAGCATCACTCTCGGGTACCACCGCTGTGGCTACGGCAGTAGCGGAGTGGGCGTCTCCGCTTCTAGGCCGGTATGCACACTACCAAGCCTTAGACCCCTCTCATACGCCTCTGTACACGTCCAAGGTGCACTCTAGAGTCTCGCGTACATACTTTGCTGACAACCCGTCAGTCTTGTTGGGTCGGATGTGCGTTATTGGGGATCGTCCTCCAGACCGCAGTGTAAAACAACCCACTGGCCCCTCTAACCCTCACAACCTCCTGGTGCACCGTACTGCCATCGGTGTGACGAACAGCCAGTACCGCATGCCCCACCACTATATATATGCACATGCAAGTATTTCATTCCGAGCCTTCCGCTCGCAGGACCAAACCCATCCTGAAACCCTCAAACCCAACCCGGGTGAGCATATATCATGAATCTCTCCAACCCCACACGGGCGAGAAGGTACAACAAATGTCCTAACCTATTAGACTACTCTTGTCTACGGGCTATTATACTTAGTGATTTAAGGTTAATCCCAGAACTGCCCCCGGTATTCCCTGTGAAGGGCTCTCAAGGGGCACTGGGAACTGTTTTGGGATTACGCCCAGCGTTCCCTTTCGCAAGGTACTTATTAATATTATTGGTTGATTTCCTTTACCCATTACCTTCTCATATTGCGATAGGCTAATCATAAGGTAGTTTAGACCTTTCACTCTCGCGGGCACGACGATCTTTTGTCGAACTCGCTTACCTTCTAACACACATCCACACGATTCCCACCACTCCTTAGAACTTTCTAGGTGACTCATCCACTTTTATTCAAACGATTCAACATGACTAACTCCACCCTATTCCAACTCTTATCCTAATACAACTTTTCCCCAAATTACTATTTGCAGACCGACCTATACTAAGTGATGTTCATGATAGGATGTCCTTAGAGTTTTCATCCGAATGACCTAGGATTATTATTGTAGTCCTAGCATGACATAAATGATTTAATTCCCGAGTATTGTATTTTCCTCAATTAATCTTCTATTTAAATAATTTATTACAAGAGCCAATTATAGTTAAGTTGATCATGAAGTATACATTTTAGACATGATTAATATTTCATAAATTCATGATAATATTTCATATGTCTAATAAGTGACAATTTCCAAATTTGAAATTTTCTACAAACATTTAAGCGGCCAAAAATTATTTTAGTACTAAATTCCAATATTCCAAGATTTGTAAACCAACTACTTGATATTTTCATCCAAATAATTTGAGAAAAATATATTACACTACTACATTCCTAAAATTATCACTGTCAAAACTTTCATGATTTTTCACAGAATATTTAATTGTAAATAAATTCAATACAAAAATCTACAAATGGCATAATTGTGAATCAAGTACTATGAATATACTTCAAAAATTCCTAATTAAATCCCTAACAGTAGATATCATCCTAAAATCATCAATGACCAAAATTCACATTTTTACAAGTTAAATTATTCTTTAAATAACTTTATTTATCAGATATGGCCTTCACAACATTTATGAAGGACGTAATATATAAAATCTTTTAAAAATTGTAATAAAATTCAAAGACCTCTATTTAGATGAAAAAACTCTACTGGCCAAGTTCTACTAGATTCCAATTAAACTAAATGATCAAATTTAATCAAATACTGAATTGGACACTTTGATAATTAACAAAAAAACTACCATGAATATAATCCATAAAATTCCACTAAAAATATCTAGGGGTTCAACTCACCCTAATATTCATTCTACCCCAATTTCACAGTTTTTAGATGAGGTTAAGTTACCATTTTGACCTATTAGTGCTTCTACCCTAAAACTAGGGTTTGACTTTGGAGTTACTTAAGTACTTCAAAATTCCCTAATATTTCAACCAGAGTCTTAAATATATCTAAAATAACTCTCTACTGATTTACAAGGTCATACAAGGGCATTTGCCCCTATGTCCTTCACAACCCCCTAAAGGTCCATCCTTAGGGTGTGAACTTGGGTACAAGGGTAAGTCAACCCTAATTCATCTATTTTCCCAAAATAGGGGAGGGTACTTAAAGTAATACTAAGTCAGTGGTCAAAAAAAAGGGCTGTGCCTTCAATATTTTATTTTTTTTCTTCTTTTGGCTATAAGCACACCAAGTCCTTTACAAGCCAACACATGCAAGGGGTTTCCCTACCTTGCTGTGATCCATGTGGGCTAAACATTTAACAATGCCTTAATAATGTCCTCATGGACATGCCACCAAAAATTGGGGTCTTTTGGAGTTGAACTACTCCAAGAATCACCTAAATTAGCCTAGGGGTAATTTGGTAATTCCACCCTAATTTTAATTCTAATTAATCCCATTTTTTGGCAGGACCTAAATATGCCCTAAACCAGTTACAACCCAAAATCGCAGGTCATTTGGGCCTCTGTATGGGCTTGGGCATCACTTTCAAATTTCTGCATTTTGCTATTTGCAGCCCAAGGCCATTTAATTTTTAGATCTTGCATGTGAGATATCTCAACATGCAGAGGGTTAAATTGTCTAATGTTTCTACCATAGGTCTAATATACTCCTAAGGACAGGCCACCAAACGTTGGGGCATTTTGGAGTTGATAAGCTCCAAATATCAACAAAATTTAATTTATCATATTTGGACTAAAACTATATACTTATTTTCCCCAAAAATTCCCATTTTTGGGTAGAGCCTAGATATACCTATTTCAGCCACATGCCCAAAATTGCAGCCCATTTGGACTTAGGGTTTGGGCAGGGCACCCATTTTAGTTTCTGACCTATCCTAGGACTAGCCCTAGAAAAATGGCTCTATAGGGCAGTACACTTAACCAAAAATTATGTGTAATATATCAATTTACAGGTTACTCCAAGACCTACAATTTTCATGTTGTGAATAATTTATTAAAAAGGCTGTAAGGGCCCTAAAATCTGACATGCAAAAGTCAGATATAAAAGGACATAAAATACACTATTCATTTACTTAAATAATTCCTGCTTTTAACATTTGCATGGCACGGATCTTGACGCAATCCGACGGCAACTGCTCATCTTCTCCAATCCGCCTGGTTCCCAGCCCGAATTTCACGGGGCTTTTCCCGGCCGACTCCGGCGGCGCCTTCACCGGCCAACTTCTCCTCTCCCCTCACGGTGGTGGGGGCGAGCTTTTCCGGCGGCTAGGGCGGCCGGAGGTGGCGGCGCCACCTCACCCGAGAGCTTCAAAATCGCCATTAATGGCTGAAAAATAAGTGTTGGGCTCGGGCTCATTCGATCCCGAACCCTAACATAGGTATTCCTAAGATCTAAGCATGAAGAGAGAGGTGAGGGAGGACCTTCCCGGCGGCCTTGAGACGTGAGGAGCGACGGGGGAACCATTGCGGCGGCGGCGGCGGCGATCCTTGGTTTTCACGCCTCCAGCTCGGGTTCAGCTCCAGGCTCGGCCTCTCTATCTCTCTCTGCTGCTCTACTGGTCCTGAGGGTGATGAAGTGAGGGGGAAAAGTTGGGAGATGAAGTAACAAAAGGGGGTGATAATTCCTATGTGAGAGGTGGTGGGTTTGCCTTGTTTTTGTCACCAAGCATGCATGGGTGGGCCCCACTCCATTCCAGCTCCTTCTCATGACTTCCAAGGGTCGGCCATCCCATGTTGGGGCTGATGGCATGGGTCCAACTGTCTTATTCTAATAAATACCCTTAAATACACCCCTTTCTCTCTCCTAAATTATTCTTTAATTTTGAGATTCTCTCTCTCTCTCCTAGTCACTAAGTTGGCTGGTAAATCTCATATTGGCAGCCCACATGTTTATTTCATCCACCAAAATATGGTTAGCCCAAGTGAGTTGGGCTTGAGCTTGAGTTAGCCCATTTGGGCTAGCTTGACCCAAACCTAGGTTAGGGTTGACTTAGGTCAATTTGTTCTTTGAGGTTGGCCCAAATGAGTCCTTGGTGAGCCATTGGCCTCCCCTGAGGCCTAGGTAGGGTTGTATTGGCCCTTTAGAGGTCACTTGACCCTTAAGTAGGGTACCTTGACTACTTTAGGGCTAGAGTTGACTTTTGTCAACTTAGCCTTTTTGGTTGCCCCAAGGGGTCCTTGGTGACCCGTTGGCCTCTCACTATGGTTATGAAGGTATGTGTGGGTTCCATTTGGCTAAGGGAACTTCAATTGGTCCTTGTGTAGGCCAGTTTGACCCAATGTAGGCTAGGTTGACCCATTTAGGGTTAGAGTTGACTTTGGTCAACTTAGCCTCTTGGGTGGACCCCAATGGGTCCTAGGTGACCCATTGACCTCACTCTAGGGTCTGGTGGGGTCCACTTGGCTTGGGGATGGTCAATTGACCCTAAGTAGGTTGGTTTGACCCATTTAGGGTTAGGGTTGACTTGGGTCAACTTAACCCATTTGACTGCCCTCCATGGGTCCTTATTGATCTAATGGATCTTACCATAGTTTGATGAGAACATGGTGGGGTCTTGAAGTCTTGGTGAAGCCCCATGTTTATCTTAATCAAAGGTTCAGGAATTTACTATTTGCAGATCATAGTGGTCTCACCCACATTCTTAGGTTTCCTTGGTCTTCTTGGGCTTCCTAGGGTTTGGTCATGACCTAGTCATGGCCAATAACCACACTTAGGGGTCTAGTTGGAAATGGGATGTTACAAATCCCAATAAACAAAACAAAGATTTCGTCCCCGAAATCCAGGTTAGGGCTACGGGAATTTCTACCGAAGAAAAGAAACTTGTAACATCCCATAAGAAGTGGAAGATTACATTTCGACGCCATGTTTGCTAAGTGGGGTTTAAAGGAAAAAAAAACTAGATATATGACCAATTCGCCCAATTGGCAAAGCCAAGACCCCAATAAAAAAAAAGATTAGCCCCTACTCTTCCTAGAGTAGCCTTACTAGTTTAAAAACAGGAAAGTAAAATGAACATGTTGAGAGGTTGTGAGGTATACGTGACTAAATAGCTCCGGATATCTTTCCTGCATCAGGTCCTGTGGCTTCCAAGTATGCTCCTCTCGTCTGTGGTTCCTCCACAGGACCTTGACTAGCGGGATCTTCTTGTGGCGCAAGACTCGTATCCCCTGGTCGTCGATTTGTATCGGCTCCAAATGTACAAATCGATCCGAAGCCACCGGCCCATCAGTGGCCGTAATCTGCAACTCCGGGTATAGTATAGCCCTCCTGAGTGAAGACACGTGAAAGACGTCATGCAAGCCGGCCAGCTCCGGTGACAGCTCCAGCCGGTAAGCTAATGGACCGATCCGCTCCAGGATCTTGAACGGCCCCATGTACCTCGGGCTAAGCTTCTTCTGCCGACCACGTACTCGTGAAACCCCATGCATCGGCTGGATCTTCAAGAACACCCGATCCCCTGCCTGAAATTCCACTAGACGATGCCGAGCGTCATAATACTTCGCCTGCCTGCTCTGCGACTCCAGCATTCTATCCTGTATCAGTCATACCTGCACCTCAGTATCCTCGATAAAGTCCGTGCCCACAATCTTTGGACCCTCGTCCTGTATCCAAGACAACGGAGTCCTACATTTCCGCCCATACAACGCCTCATATGGAGCCATCTGTATACTAGACTGATGACTGTTATTGTACGAAAACTCTACTAGGGGCAACATCCTCTCCCAGGGCTCTCCACGGTCCACAATACACAGTCTCAGCAGGTCCTCCAGTGTCCGGTTTGTGCGCTCTGTTTGCCCATCTGTCTGGGCTTGGAGGCAGCAACAGAATTGTCGCTGGAGCTTCGAAGGGTTTTTCGCCTATCCATGCGTCCAGGTTGCAATGGGATGATGCGAACAGCTCCGACCCGTCAGGTAGCCGTATCCGTAACATCTGGACGGTGATCCTCTCCACGCCTCCTAACCCTTGGATAAAGGTCTCCGACACAAACGAGTGCGAAGCACCCGTGTCGAAGAGAGTGTGTGCGGGCTTGCCGCAAATGAAGACGATGCCTGAGATTGAATATTTGCTTAGAGTTCTATTTTCTGGTTTTACTGCCTAGTCTTTAATAATTCAAGTTCATGAAACTACTTTTCTAGGAAGAAAAGAAGTTAAGTAAAAAAGGAAAAATTTGTTCGTACCTGTAATAACTTGCTCCGGGTTCCTGGGTTGAGCCAGGTCCAGTGCATAAATCTGCTGTCCTCCCGGCCTGCGATCTCTACCCTGATATCCGCGTCCTTGGCCACGTCCTCGGCCTCCAAAATGCTGAGTCGGTGGGGCAATCTGTGGTGCTGGTGGAGCCATCCCTCTCACGGGAGAGTTTCTCTTGATGTGCCCCACCTGATGGCAGTGGTAACATTCCGGCGGAGTGTAAGCCCCACCTCCCGATCTCTGCACATCTCTCATCTGAATAGGCTGAGGGGCCATCGTCACCTGCCCCCTCGGCTCCTGCCTCACCTCCTGTCGAGGCTGATCCTCAACCTTTTGTACCTCTGGCGCACGACCTCGCCGCTGATCGTTTCGGGCTCCCCGGCTATGATCCTCCGTTGGCCGTTTCCGGCCTCTGGTGGTGAGCCAATCAGCCTCTAACCTTTTTGCCATCTCCAGAATACGAGTGATAGGCCCGTCCGAAACGAAAAGAAGTGCATCCCTCATGTCTTCCCGTAAACCTTTGTAGAACCTCTTGGTGTATAATGCCTCATCTAGCCGGTAGGAGTCTGCAAAACGGGCCAGATGGTTGAATTCTCGATGGTATTCCACCACCGTCCTGGAACCTTGCTTCAACTGCAAGAAGCGGTCCTCCAGCTCATCTCGGGCTGACTGCGGAACAAAGTGCTCCAACATCATGAGCCTGAACTCCTCCCACGTCACCTCGGAAGCCTCCCTATCAACAAAGGTAGTCACCAGAACTATCTTCCACCACCGCTTGGCATGGGACTCCAAGTAGGAAATAACCAGTGGCACCCTTTCCTCCCAAGGACTCCGTATCCCTGTCAGCATCTCCTCCATGATGTCTAGTCATTCCTCTTTCCGAACTACACCCTCTGTCCCCAAGTAGGATGGGGGAGAGAGTCCTCAAAAGACGCTGAGCCAGTTGGTTCCCGGAATAGGCTGCGGAGCCGGGGCCTGTTGGTTCCTGAAGGCTTCCAGGATAGTCGTCAGAGTCTGTCCCATGTCAGACTGTAGGAATTGAGTGGGAACCGGCGGCGGTGGTGCAACTTCTGGAATCTGTGTAGGCAGTACAGGAGGCTGCGTCACAAAATTTATCGTCAGAACTTTTTCAACCTTAACTACAACAATGTCCTAACCTATTAGACTACTCTTGTCTATGGGTTATTATACTTAGAGATTTAAGGTTAATCTCAGGACTGCTCCCGGTATTCCCTGTGAAGGGCTCTAAAGGGGCACTAGGAACTGTGTTGGGATTACGCCCAGCGTTCCCTTTCGCAAAGATATTTATTTTAGTTGATGGCTAACCATGTCTCACCCCAGCTCTCTTTATTGCTCTGGTACAACCCTAGTGACTTAAGGTGTTACCGGGAAACCGACGGTCTTCCGTCGACTCCCACTCCAGTTGATACCTAAAGACTTGCACTATTGATCCCTCACTAAGACAATACTACCCACCAGGGTTATACATGTTGCACTCTCTTATTTCTTCCGATAATCAATTCCCTGGTAACCCCTAAGGCAAGACCTATTTAAGTTATATGCAGACCATGTCCTATCATTACCCTAAAAATGGGATCTCCCAAACCTTAAGGCATCTTGCCCCTAAATATTTATCCTATGGTGGTATGGGCTAAGGGAACTACCCTATGAATTCTCATAATTTTCCGTGGCCAAATAATCCTTTAATTAAATCTTTTAAATTAATTACTAGGTCACTTTACACATGAAGTAGTATGATTTAACATCCACGGACCTAGGTAATTTTTCTTGAGTTGTATAATGATAACATATTGCTGTCTACAGAGTTTCATAATTTTCCTTTAATTATTTATTCCAATTTCGTATTTAATACCAAATTCTCATAAATTCCATTTTCCAAATGAAGTATAGGTAATATGTATTCCAAACTTCCAGGAAAATTACAGAACATATAAAACACTAATTTATGACTATTGCCAGAGTCTCATCAATTGTTATTGTGTAATGGCCTATAAAATTCCATTATAACATATTTACCAAAAATGCCATTGTAGTAATTTAACAACTAACAATACATCCATTAATTCTGAAATATTTATGCAAGACTAATAATACACTTTTATTGCACTAGAATAAATTCCAAATTTGTCTGAGGTGCATATCCATCATTTCAAGAATTAAATGATATAAGGGTAAAGTGGGCAATTTGAGATATCTATTCCAAAAGCTCTTCAAACAGAAGGATCATATTTTTTCCTAAGTCAAATGTAACCTTATCTATATCTTGGCAAAGTTTGACGATTTGTGCTTGAGGAAAACCTATTTTCTAATTTTATTTCCAAAATAGCTATATTTAAAATAAATTCCAATAAATGGGATTTTTGATTCCAAAAATCCCATGATTAATTTGAGGTATTAAATTTACCCTAATGAACCACTGTAAATAATTCCAAGATCTTTGCATGCCTCCATTTGGCTGAATACACCATATTTGAAGTTTTGCTATTATCACACCAAGGCAAAATAGGAACTAACACATGCAAGTGGATTCTCCAACATGCAATGATCCAAAGGTGCTGAAATTTTTATCATGCACCAAGGATGTCCCCATTGACCTACCACCAAGATTTGGGGCCATGGGGAGGCATATAGCTCCATATATTTCACTTATTTACATTTTGACATTTTGACCAAAACTATAGGAAAACTTTTTTCCAAAATTCCTAAATTTTGGCAGGGGTTAAGTATGCCCTAATCATGCATGTACCCAAAATTTTGGGCCATGGTGATTAATGGTTTGACCTGGGCATCCAAATGAATTTCTGCCCTACCCTAGGACCAGTCCTAGGAGAAATGCCCTACAGGACTGTACACTACACTAAATCACAACTTTAAGGTGGAAAATTAAAGGTAAGACAGTCAGCTACATTTTGCATTGAGGGACTAATTTCTGAAAATGACTCTAAGAGGCCTAAAAACAACATGCAAAAAGACTGTAATTATGTGACAGAAATTTTACTATTCATCATATTAAAATTAAATCATATTAATGATTTTGCACGAATCTTAAAGAGTAACCGACGGGATTCGTTCATCTTCCCCAATGGATTAACTACTGCGATTGAGTTTTCTTGGGTGATGTTGGCTGGCGATTTCCGGCCAGCTGAGCCACCACCACCGCCGGCGGATATCGCCACCACCTTCGTTTAGGTGGGGGCTAGCGTTTCCCGGCAGTGGGGCCGCACAAATCCTGACTCGACTAGCTCCTGTAGTTGAGTCATGAACTCTGCTAACTCCCTGGTAGCCATCCTGTAGGGTTCCCGGGACACCGGCCTCGCTCCCGGCACTAGCTGAATCCTGAAATCCAAGTCTCTAGCAGGTGGTAGCCCGGGCAATTTCTCCGGGAATACGTCGGAGAAATCCCGGACCACCGGAATATCTGAGATAGTCGTCTCTGCTCCCACCATCTCAAAGAAGATAAGATAAACTTCTTCACCCTGCTCGTGGGCCTTCACAGCCTGTACAGAAGATAATAGTAGGTGGCAGATAGGCTGAATACCTTCAACGATAACATGAGAGTCGCCATGCCTTAGCGTGATCCTCCTGGACGGACAATCTATCTGAGCATGGTTCCGATGCAACCAGGCCATGCCCTAAATCAAGTCGAAGTCCTGCAGCTTCAGAATAGTTGCCGACGCCTCAAATGCCTTGCCGCCAATCTCGGCCTCCATATCACAATGTGTAGTGGTCCGCAGCTCTGACCCATCGGGTAGACGCACCCTCATCTCTAGTCCAGGAAACCTCTCCACGCCTTCGAGTCCGTCGATGAAGGCCTCGGATACGAATGAGTGCGAAGCACCCGTGTCGAAGAGAGTATAGGCGGGCTTGCCGCTGATCATAACTATGCCTGAGGTTTGTTTACGTGAAAGTTAACTGTTATCCTATAGTTCCAGGTACTATATATAATTGAAAATTCAAGAAATTCAATAATTAATTTTAAGTACCTGTGATAACCTCCTCGGGGTTCCTCTGCTCTGTGAGGTCCAAGGCGTATATCTGCTCCTGCTCACGTCTCCTGCCGTGAT
This sequence comes from Platanthera guangdongensis, assembly GCA_039583875.1. NCBI lineage: Eukaryota > Viridiplantae > Streptophyta > Magnoliopsida > Asparagales > Orchidaceae > Platanthera > Platanthera guangdongensis. The sequence goes on along the minus strand of CM077166.1, from coordinate 59,961,845 downwards.
ATCCCCGGCCTCGGCCTCGTCCTCGGCCTTGTCCTCGGCCCTGCTGTACTGGGGCCACTGGAGGTGGAGGAGGAGGAGGAGGATGGAATCGATGCGGGCACTCTGACCTAATGTGCCCGGGCTGGCGGCAACCGTAACAAACTACCTGTCGGTGGCCACGGTCATCCTGTCTCATCGGATCATGCATCTGTAGAGGTGGGGGAGCCAATGCTGGAGGAGGCCCCTGCTCCTGCCTGAAGTTGGGACGGCGACGTCCCCCACCCTTCCTGTATCTGATAGTCCTGCCTCTCTGAGAGCCCCTGCTGCTCTCTCCTGATGTCGACCCATCAAATGGTCTCTTCCCTCCGGCTCACACCATCAGCTGGTCAGCCTCCAGCTTCTTTGCCATCTCGATGATCTGCCTAGATATGCCATGAGAAATGAACAGCAAGGCCTGCCTCAAATCGTGCCTGAGGCCCCGGTAGAACCTCTTAGCATACCTCCTATCATTGGTATCCTGAATCCCTGCGAACCTGGCCAAATGAGAGAACTCTCTCTAATACTCGATCACCGATCTAGTCCCCTGCCTGAGGTTCAAAAATCTCTCCTGCAAGGCATCTCTGTCCGTAGCAGAGACGAAGTGCTCCAGAAATACATCGCCAAACTCCTCCCATGATATCTCTGACAGCTCAATGTCCGCATAAGTAGACTCCCGGACTGATTTCCACCATCTCTTTGCATGAGCCTCCAGCGCAGAGGTGGCTAGAGGTATCAGGATCGTACCAATGGGTCATTTTGCAGGGCCTAATGTATAAGCGTCCCATACCACTTATACTTTAGGTGTCAGGGTTAAATGAATCGATTATGCTATGACATGCAAGTGGGTACGATGGACATGCAAGTGCAACACACACACCCGACTCTGTGCACACAGACCTTTAGTTCCCACTTTTTGAGAGCTAGCATCACTCTCGGGTACCACCACTGTGGCTACGGCAGCAGCGGAGCGGGCGTCTCCGCTTCTAGGCCGGTATGCATAATACCAAGCCTTAGACCCCTCTCATACGCCTCTGTACACGTCCAAGGTGCACTCTAGAGTCTCGCGTACGTACTTTGCTGACAACCCGTCAGTCTTGTTGGGTCGGATGTGCGTTATCGGGGGTCGTCCTCCAAACCGCAGTGTAAAACAACCCACTGGCCCCTCTAACCCTCACAACCGCCTGGTGCACCGTACTGCCATCGGTGTGACGAACGGCCAGTACCGCATGCCCCGCCACTAGATTTATGCACATGCAAGTATTTCATTCCGAGCATTCCGCTCGCAGGACCAAACCCGTCCTGAAAACCCTCAAACCCAACCCGGGTGAGAATGCACATTAGTGCCTTTATACCAACTCCCTCAAACCCTACACGGGTGAGAAGGTACAATAAATGTCCTAACCTATTAGACTACTCTTGTCTATGGGTTATTATACTTAGTGATTTAAGGTTAATCCCAGGACTTGCCCCCGGTATTCCCTGTGAAGGGCTCTCAAGGGGCACTAGGAACTGTGTTGGGATTACGCCCAGCGTTCCCTTTCGCAAGGTACTTATTAATATTATTGGTTGATTTCCTTTACCCATTACCTTCTCATATTGTGATAGGCTAATCCTAAGGTAGTTTAGACCTTTCACTCTCACGGGCACGACGATCTTTCGTCGAACTCGCTTACCTTCTAACACACATCCACACGATTCCCACCACTCCTTAGAACTTTCTAGGTGACTTTTCCACTTTTATTCAAATAATTCAACACGACTAACTCCACCATATTCCAACTCTTATCCTAATACAACTTTTCCCCAAATTACTATTTGCAGACCGACCTATACTAAGTGATGTTCATGATAGGATGTCCTTCGTGTTTTCATCCGAATGACCTAGGATTATTAATGGAGTCCTAGCATGACATAAATGATTTAATTCCCGAGTATTGTATTTTCCTCAATTAATCTTCTATTTAAATAATTTATTACAAGAGCCAATATAGTTAAGTTGATCATGAAGTATACATTTTAGACATGATTAATATTTCATAAATTCATGATAATATTTCATATGTCTAATAAGTGACAATTTCCAAATTTGAAATTTTCTACAAACATTTAAGCGGACAAAAATTATTTTAGCACTAAATTCCAATATTCCAAGATTTGTAAATCAACTACTTGATATTTTCATCCAAATAATTTGATAAAAATATATTACACTACTACAGTCCTAAAATTATCACTGTCCAAACGTTCATGATTTTTCACAGAATATTTAATTCTAAATAAATTCAATACAAAAATCTACAAATGGCATAATTGTGAATCAAGTACTATGAATATACTTCAAATATTCCTAATTAAATTCCAAACAGTAGATATCATCCTAAAATCATCAATGACCAAAATTCACATTTTTACAAGTTAAATTATTCTTTAAATAACTTTATTTATCAGATATGGCCTTCACAACATTTATGAAGGAAGTAACATAAAAAATCTTTTAAAAATTGTAATAAAATTCAGAGACCTCTATTTAGATGAAAAACCTCTACTGGCCAAGTTCTACTAGATTCCAATTAAACTAAATGATCAAATTTAATCAAATACTGAATTGGACACTTTGATAATTAACAAAGGAACTACCATGAATATAATCCATAAAATTCCACTAAAACTATCTAGGGGTTCAACTCACCCTAGTATTCATTCTACCCCATTTTCACAGTTTTTAGATGAGGTTAAGTTACCATTTTGACCTATTAGTGCTTCTACCCTAAAACTAGGGTTTGACTTTGGAGTTACTTAACTACTTTAAAATTCCCTAATATTTCAACCAGAGTCTTAAATATATCTAAAATAACTCTCTACTGATTTACAAAGCCATACAAGGGCATTTGCCCCTATGTCCTTCACAACCCCCTAAAGGTCCATCCTTAGGGTGTGAACTTGGGTCCAAGGGTAAGTCAACCCTAATTCATCTATTTTCCCAAAAGAGGGGAGGGTACTTAAAGTAATACTAAGTCAGTGGTCAAAAAAAGGGCTGTGCCTTCAATATTTTATTTTTTTCTTCTTTTGGCTATAAGAACACCAAGTCCTTTATAAGCCAACACATGCAAGGGGTTTCCCTAACTTACTGTGATCCATGTGGGCTAAACATTTAACCATTCCTTAATAATGTCTGCATGGACATGCCACCAAAAATTGGGGCCTTTTGGAGTTGAACTACTCCAAGAATCACCTAAACAAGCCTAGGGGTAATTTGGTAATTCCACCCTAATTTTAATTCCAATTAATCCCATTTTTTGGCAGGACCTAAATATGCCCTACACCAGTACTCCCCAAAATCTCAGGTCATTTGGTCCTCTGGATTGGCTTGGGCATCACTTTCAAATCTCTGCATTTTGCTATTTGCAGCCCAAGGCCATTTAATTTTTAGATCTTGCATGTGAGATATCTCAACATGCAGAGGGTTAAATTGTCTAATGTTTCTACCATAGGTCTAATATACGCCTAAGGACAGGCCACAAAAAGTTGGGGCATTTTGGAGTTGATAAGCTCCAAATATCAACAAAATTTAATTTATCATATTTGGACTAAAACTATATACTTATTTTTCCCGAAAATTCCCATTTTTGGTCCGAGCCTAGATATACCTAATTCAGCCACATGCCCAATATTGCAGCCCATTTGGACTTAGGGTTTGGGCAGGGCACCCATTTTAGTTTCTGACCTATCCTAGGACCAGCCCTAAAAAAATGGCTCTATAGGGCAGTACACTTAACCAAAAATTATGTATAATATATCAATTTAAAGGTGACTCCAAGACCTACACTTTTGATGTTGAGAACAATATATTAAAAAGGCTGTAAGAGCCCTAAAATCTGACATGCAAAAGTCGGATATAAAAGGACATAAAATACACTATTCATTTACTTAATTAATTCCTGGTTTTAACATTTGCATGGCACGGATCTTGACGCAATCCGACGACAACTGCTCATCTTCTCCAATCCGCCTGGTTCCGAGCCCGAATTTCACGGGGCTTTTCCCGGCCGCCTCCGGCGGCGCCTCCACCGGCCAACTTCTCCTCTCCCCTCACGATGGTGGGGGCGAGCTTTTCCGGCGGCTAGGGCGGCCGGAGGTGGCGGCGCCACCTCACCCGAGAGCTTCAAAACCGCCACTAATGGCTGAAAAATAAGTGTTGGGCTCGGGCTCATTCGATCCCGAACCCTAACCTAGGTATTCCTAAGATCTAAGCATGAAGAGAGAGTTGAGGGAGGACCTTCCCGACGGCCTTGCGACGTGAGGAGAGGCGGGGGAACCATTGCAGCGGCGGCGGCGATCCTTGGTTTTCACGCCTCCAGCTCGGGTTCAGCTCCAGGCTCGGCCTCTCTATCTCTCTCTGCTGCTCTCCTGGTCCTGATGGTGATGAAGTGAGGGGGAAAAAGTGGGGAGATGAAGTAACAAAAGAGGGTGATAATTCCTATGTGAGAGGTGGTGGGTTTGCCTTGTTTTTGTCACCAAGCATGCATGGGTGGGCCCCACTCCATTCCAGCTCCTTCTCATGACTTCCAAGGGTCGGCCATCCCATGTTGGGGCTGATGGCATGGGTCCAAGTGTCTTATTCCACTAAATGCCCTCAAATACACCCCTTTCTCTCTCCTAAATTATTCTTTAATTTTGAGATTCTCTCTCTCTGTCCTAGTCACTAAGTTGGCTGGTAAATCTCATATTGGCAGCCCACATGTTTATTTCATCCACCAAAATATGGTTAGCCCAAGTGAGTTGGGCTTGAGCTTGAGTTAGCCCATTTGAGCTAGCTTGACCCAAACCTAGGCTAGGGTTGACTTAGGTCAATTTGGTCTTTGAGGTTGGCCCAAATGAGTCCTTGGTGACCCATTGGCCTCCCCTGAGGCCTAGGTAGGGTTGTATTGGCCCTTTAGAGGTCACTTGACCCTTAAGTAGGGTACCTTGACTACTTTAGGGCTAGAGTTGACTTTGGTCAACATAGCCTTTTTGGTTCGCCCCAATGGGTCCTTGGTGACCCGTTGGCCTCTCACTATGGTTATGAAGGTATGTGTGGGGTCCACTTGGCTAAGGGAACTTCAATTGGCCCTTGTGTAGGCCAGTTTGACCCAATGTAGGCTAGGTTGACCCATTTAGGGTTAGAGTTGACTTTGGCCAACTTAGCCTCTTGGGTGGACCCCAATGGGTCCTAGGTGACCCATTGACCTCACTCTAGGGTTAGGTGGGGTCCACTTGGCTTGGGGATGGTCAATTGACCCTAAGTAGGTTGGTTTGACCCATTTAGGGTTAGGGTTGACTTGGATCAACTTAACCCTTTTGACTGCCCTCCATGGGTCCTTATTGATGTAATGGATCTTACCATGGTTTGATGAGAACATGGTGGGCTCTTGAAGTCTTGGTGAAGCCCCATGGTTATCTTAAACAAAGGTTCAGGAATTTACTATTTGCAGATCATAGTGGTCTCACCCACATTCTTAGGTTTCCTTGGACTTCTTGGGCTTCCTAGGGTTTGGTCATGACCAAGTCATGGCCAATAACCACACTTAGGGGTCTAGTTGGTAATGGGATGTTACACCTCAGCGATCCACGCTTCTTGCTGTTAAGAATGATAATTTCTCGCGACTTTCGGGGACCTATCACAACCCGGGTAAATGAACTAATCTTGCCTTTTCACTTCATATAGATTTTCATTCCCCCACTTGGTGTATTAAACACCACAGGACTAAACCTTCTATTTGTACAGCTTGCGGCTTCCAAGCCTTCTTGCAAGAACAACCCTCATCCTGATCCTTGGCTTATTCATGCATAGGTACCCAGGTTGACTCAGCAGCAGAAGACTTCTCTGGGCTGCCCGCCTTCTGTCCTCCCCCTCACCCAGATGAGATAGAAGACTATCTCGGTGATCCCATGTATCTGGTGGAGATGAAGCGCAGGATGGCCAAGTTGTTTTGAAAGTACACACATATTATTCACGAGATGGAAAGGAACAAGCAGGCCACCGACAGGCGCATTGACTGGCTAGAAATTGAATGCGCTCGTCTCTCCGCCAAGGTCGATGCTGGAGTCGAGGTAGATGAGACCGACCACCAAGCCATCACGAGCGAGGTCGACCAACACCATCATCTCATGCGTCATGGTCTTGAAGCCATGAAAGTGCAGCTAGATCTGATATACTCTAGAGGGGGGGGGGGTGAATAGAGTATATGGTGCTTTGAAACTTTTTACAACAGTTGTTGTAATATGTGTAAGCAGGGAAGCAGTAATAAATCTAATCACAGAACTAAGTTAAACAAAAGCTAATCATAGAGTAATCAAGGCCAGAAACAAACATAAAACCAAGCAAAACCAGAAGACACAAGGAAATATAGTGGTTCCCCAAAACTTGGGTACATCCACTCTTCTCCCACCCTAGGTAGGAATCCACTGCAGGATGAGTTGATCCGGTGTCCTGGGCACCAATGAGCTTTTGATAAGCTGCTCAAAAACCAAAGCAGATTTTTTGATCAGGTGTCTTGCCACCAATGAGCTTTTGACAAGGTGCTCAAAAACGAAGCTCAAACTTTTAAAGGGAGTTTGAGAAACCCTTTACAGAGAGGGGGTGAGAGAGTGATGGAAGTCTTCTCTTTCTCAAACAACTGAGAAGACTATATGGATTGTTGATGTCAATGCTCCCCCTGAATCCTTGAGATCTTCAGGAAAAGAAGCTTTGTTGAGGGTGATAGGCCTTCAAAGATTGAACTCCAGCAATAGATGATTTCAGCAATAGCTGAAATATTGAATGTCTGGAGTCTGGAAATATGTTGGCCTTGAACACTTTGAAACTAAAGAGATCTGAAGATTTCTGAAAAGATTGATCTCCTTGGATGAGTGTTCTTGAGAATTCTTTGAGACAGTATATGATGTCTGACTGTGTGTCTGTCTCTCTGTAATTTGTGTATCTCTACTCTTCATTCCGAAATCTTCTATTTTTTATTCTCTGGTACAGAATAGAATAACATTCTCTGTCAAGTATAGCCGTTAGCCTGCATTAATTGCATCCTTAATTGCAAAATATCTTCTGGAGGAAAGTCCATAGAATTATTCCTTGAGAAATCCCTTGAAACTTGGTCCAGAAATGAATGAAAACGGCTAGGAAATCTCTGAATTAATTGCAGAATAACTTCTTAACTGATTTGAATTTGAATCTAGAAACATCCTTGAAGTTATCCAAAATCGTCGAATTAAGCTCTGCTATCGTCGAGCTGAGCTCAGCGATCTGGAAATATACAGCATCAAAATATCGTCGATCTGAGCTCAAAGATCGTCGAACTGAGCTCAGAGATAAAGATCCAAAGCATAGTCAAAATCGTCAACCTGAGCTCACCGATCGTTGAACGGAGTTCGACGATATAATGAAGTTGAGCTCAGCGATCATCGAATGGAGTTCGACGATCTGACGAAGTTGAGCTAGACGATCGTCGATCGGAGTTTGACGAATCGTCGTGCTGAGCTCGACGATATGACTTAGTCTCCAAACAGAAAATCCTGGTCTTGAGGGCAGCTTCCAAACCTAGACTTCTAACTCTTAGACTCCATTCTAATTGACCTATTGAGCTATACAGGAGGTCAAACAAAGGTTTCCTAGAGACATAATGATCCTGACCCAAATTAGTAATAGGGTGTTCCAGCAATCTCCCCCTATTTGGGTTAGGATTACTATTTACAAACTTTGGAAAAATTTAAATAACAACATACAATCAGTAAAACAGAAAAACAACAAGCTAGACATTGCAGAACCACAGAGATATATAACATCCAGATAATCAGAAATCAGAGAATGTCACCTTACAATATCATTTCTTTTCCTTGCCCTTAACAAGTTTAATCTCTCTGTTAGGATTGAGGGCTTCTTTGTTTGATCTGGTATCATCTGCTACACCCAAATATGTTTGCTTTTTAGGCCTGGGAACTACAGCTTCAGGATGTAATTCCATATACCTGTCAGAATCAAAGAATTTACTTGATGCATATCTCTCTAGCTCCTTCTGTCTCTGTTCAGACATAGTTGAGATATTAGATGAGTCTTTTCCTTGCTCTCTAGCCTTTTTAATCTGATCCAGTGCAGCTAGTTCTTTTAATCTGGCAGTCCAAGAAGCTAGATTATTCTCAGGATCCTCAAAAGGTACAGGTGGCTCATATCTGTTAGAGGGATTGTCTTGAGGAGGCCTGGCAGACACAGTTTCTTTCAGCTTATAAGGGAAAGGACCAGATGTTGTATCAGTTGAAATTTGTCCTCCCCTAGAATATGGGTGTTGCCTGGAGTAACCTTTGGAGTAGACTTGAAGATCTCTTTGATTTCCTCTATATCCTCCTCTCCTGGATTGAGATCCCCTGGATTAGCTTCCCCTATTATAAGATCTAGCATGAGGCTGATAGGGGGCCTGACTTCTGGCTGGGGGTTGAGCTGCAGAGCTTCCACCTGCACCTGCATTAGGAGGAGATGGTGGAGGAGGATGAGAGTGTTGAAATTGGGAGGAACCCTTTTCATATTTTCTCTTCTTTTTCATTGCCTTCAGCTGATTCTTGGAGTACTGCATCCAGTGCTCAGTAATAGGGCAGTCATGGAGAATGTAGTATGGAATGTCATTGTTATCATTAACCTTGGCAGGAGGTACCCTCTTCATGGCTTTGCTCCTTGCCTTTCTTTTCCTAGCAATGGTAGCAGAAGAGTCATCAGAGTCTGTTCTAAATTCATCACTTTCAGAACTCTGGTCATCATAAAGAGCATCAATTTTCTTCATCAAGTCCTTCTTGAGCTGTATAGAAGCAGATGAGGCAGAGGTTGTAGCAGCAGGTGTTGAAGTAGTAACAATAGAAATGACAGCAGCAGATGTAGTAGAAACAGTAACAACAATAGCAGCAACTATGGGCTCTAGAGAGGTGACAGCAGCAGCAACAGTCTCACTAACACCAGCAGAAACAAAAGGAATATCATCAAAGACTGCAGAAGGCTCAAAATCAGGTGCCTCTGACATAAGAATTTCCTTGAAAATTGGTTCATCAGAAACTTCAGCAGCAGTATCAATATTTTCAGCAGCAGTATCAACATTTTCAACAGCAGCATACACTGAATTGACAAAGGAGGTGATAATGCTTGGGTCACAGCAAGAAAATGGCACAAGTGCCTTGGATAGATCCTCTGGAGGCTGGACAGCATTGACCTCTGGCAGATAGCTGAAGTAAAACTGATCAAAATCTGATAGCAAAGACCTGAGGTCTATTGCAAGGACTGCAGCAGGAGGACTTTGTGCTTGAGGCACAACAACAGCAGCAAGAGGAGGAGCTGAAGAAGCAGCAAAGACAGCAGCAGCAGCAGCAGATAGGCTTACAGAGGCAGTCACAGAAGCAGCAGCAGCAACAGCAGCAGCATGAAGACTCACTTCATAGGGCATCTCCCCCTGCCTAGATTCAGACAAGTCTGGCTCAAGGCACACTGTTGTAGGAGCTGCCTGAGGGAAGAGGGAAGAGAGCCTGGTAGAGAGAGCTGCCACTGACAGGTGTAGTGGAGCCAAGGAGGTCTCCAATAACAGAGAGAGCCTGGGGGCAAGCAACTCATACAGCCTGTCAGCAAGGGCTGGGAGGTATACTTGCTCAAGGGTTACTGGAGCAGAGGTAGAAGATGGAGGAGCAGCTGAGGGTTCTGGTAGAGGAGAGATGGAGAATGGTGGAAGGGATGGCTGAGGTGTTGGTAAGGTGAAAATGGAGGATAGAGGGATGAAGATAGATGGGGTGAATGTTGGTTGGTCAATGATTTGGTGTAGAAGGTCTTGAAAGGAAGTGGAGGATGAGGGTAGCTCAGGAGGAGAGGATGGTGAATCATCCATAAAGGAATCATCAATTAGGGTGAAGGATGGAATGGAGGGTGATGAGGTGACATCTGGTGGAGGGTAGGAGAATAATGGTTGGAAGTGGTCTTCTGGTGGTGGTAGAATAGGTACTGGAGATGGTGTGGATGTTGGAGAGGGGCTGGATATGATGATGGTGGATGGAGCTGGAATGGTAGATGGTATGGGAAGGGATGGAATTGGAGGAGGAGGAGGAGAGGCAACAACAGCAGCCAGGTCATCTGCAGGGGCAGAGACCTGTAGAGAAGTGACTCTTAGAGTCCTTGTGCCTGAAGGAGTGCTGGAGGAGGGCCTGCTGGTCTTGCTGATTTGTCTGTCCCACTTTCCAAAGAGGGCACAAGACAGTCTCTTGGAGGCATTTATATGAATTCCAGAGGAGACCAGCAAGGCAGGGCACCTGTGCTGCAGAAACAGCCCAATGATTGTCCCAAAGTTAACAAAACTTTTGTTGATTTTCTTCTTGATGAGGTCAAAGAAGACTTCTCCCCAATTCAGATTTTTCTTGTCTACAAGAGCTCCCATGAGGCAGAGCTGATAGCTTGAAATTGTATCATGGGCAGAGTGCTTAGCCAGTAGCACTTTCCCAACAACATCTGCCATAAATCTGTATTCTACAGAGAGGTTCCTTTTGAAGAGCTTGCTAGGGTTGCCCTCTGAATGACCCATTCTGGCAAGCAGTTCAGAATACTCTTCTCCAGATAAGTCAGCAGTATCTTCTCCATTTCTCAACTCAAAAACTTCTGTTAAAATTACTGGGGTTAAGGGTACCTGAGTTCCCGATATAGACCCAACAATGGTGGAGTTATCTTGATTGTGGGCAGTATAAACCCATTCCTTTATCTCATCAGAAGCCAGCTTTATCCTGGTGGTCATTATTGCTGTCAGATTCTGGTCTTTGAACAATCCCAAAATATCTTGAAAAACCTGGTCAGTTGTGCTGAATGATTCCATGTCAATGTCGAAACCAACATCAAACTTCATAGTACCAAGAACAGCAACTGACACAGCCATGGGTAACTGCAAAAATTCAACAAACAAAATGACCAAGTGTAGAACTGTTTGGAGGGAAAGAAAATTCTTGCAGAGAAATCGAAAGCGCAAAGGAGAACGACGGCGAAAAAAGAGTTTTATATTAGGGTTCGACGCAGAATTGGAAAGATCGTTGAACTTAGTTCGACGATCGAGGCTACTAAAGGAATCTGAAGAGTCTTCAACATTGTCGATCTCCGTTCGACGATATTGGAGAGCGTCGAGCTCCGTTCGACGTTCGTTCAGAGAACAAAATCGTCGATCTCAGTTCGACGATCGTTGACCGGATGAGATAGTTCATACTATTTGAGAAACGCTGAACTTAGTTCGACGATTTCGGAAATTGTCGATCTCCGTTCGACGATCTTGGGGCAAATCGTCGAGCGCAGTTCAGAGATCAGAGAAATTCTAGACACTAAGAAAAATCAGGATGTTTGCCTAGTCTTGGTCAATTTTTAAGCTTTCAAAATCTTGGATATTATTAAAGACTTCCTCCATCTAACATTCCTAACTGATTTAGGAAGAAGGTGTGTTTCTTTTCATCCAATGGCTTGGTGAAAATATCTCCCCTTTGTAAATCAGTTGGGATATAGTGTAGTTCAATTTTATTCTTTTCAACATTATCCCTTAAGAAATGATGCCTAATCTCTATGTGTTTTGTCCTACCATGGAGGACTGGATTTTGAGTTATAGAGATGGCACTAGTATTGTCACAAAAAATTTTAGACTTCTCTAAGTTGTATCCATAGTCTAGGAGTTGGTTTTGAATCCACAAAATTTGTAAACAACAACTGCCTGCAGCCATATATTCAGCTTCAGCAGTTGAAGTTGACACAGATGTTTGTTTCTTACAAAACCAAGAGACAAGTCTGTCACCAAGGAGCTGACAAGTTCCACTGGTGCTTTTCCTGTCAATTCTGCATCCAGCATAGTCAGCATCAGAGAATCCAGTTAAATCAAATGCTGAATCTTTTGGATACCAGAGACCTAGATTTGGACAACTTTTAACATACCTGAGAATCCTCTTTACTAATGTTAGGTGTGACTCTCTAGGGCTTACTTGGACCGTAGTACATATACATGTACCAAACATTATATCTGGTCTACTAGCTGTAAGGTACAGTAAAGAGCCAATCATTGCTCTATATGTTGTCTGATCAACAGGTTTCCCATGTTCATCACATCCAATACAGCATTAGTAGGCTTGGGTGTATTCATACAAGATGCTTCAGACATACCAAATTTCTTAACCAATTCATGTGCATACTTGGCTTGAGAAATGAAGATGCCTTCAGCATGTTGCTTGACTTGCAATCCTAGGAAGAAGGATAGCTCTCTCATGCTACTCATCTCAAATTTAGAATGCATTAGGTTGGAAAACCTTCTGCATAATTTGGAGTCAGTAGAACCAAAAATAATATCGTCTACATAAATTTGTACTAGTAGGGTATGGGACTTATGAGTTCTAATGAAAAGAGTTTGGTCTACTCTACCCCTTATAAAACCATTTTCCAAAAGAAAGCATGCTACGGTCTCATACCATGCTCTAAGAGCTTGCTTGAGACCATATAATGCTTTATTCAATCTAAAAACATAATCAGGAAAAGTTGGAGAGATAAAACCTGGAGGTTGTCTGACATAAACTTCCTCTTTGATGTCTCCATTGAGAAATGCACTTTTGACATCCATGTGATATACCTTGAAGCCTTTGTGTGCTGCATAAGCTAGAAATATTCTGATGTCTTCTAGTCTTACAACTGGTGCAAATGTCTGGTCGTAGTCTATTCCTTCTTCTTGAGAGTATCCTTGAGCAACTAGCCTTGGCTTGTTTCTTATAATTACTCCTTGATCATCCAATTTGTTTCTGAATACCCATTTTGTTCCAACAATGGAGTGATCCTTAGGCTTTGGCACTAGTTCCCATACTTTGTTTCTCTCAAATTGATGCAACTCCTCTTGCATTGCAATGATCCAGTGTGGATCTTGCTCTGCATCTTGAATGGACTGAGGTTCAATTTGAGATAGGAAGCAAGTGTGCAACAGGTTTTGGTTGACCTGATTTCTGCTTTGCACACCAGCTGATATTTCTCCAATTATTTTGGAAATTGGATGGTCTCTTGTTGTTACTAAATCAACAGGTGGTGTTGATTGTTCACCAACCTATGTTGTTGTTTCCTCTTGTGGTACAACAACTGACTCTTCAAGTTGTTCTTCAATATGTTGAGAATTTCCTTCATCTTCACTGCTTTCATCCTCTTGAGTAACCTGTAACTTGTTCAAGTCTTCAACTAGAGAATGTTCCTGCAAGGGTTCAATGGTAGAAGAAATCTTCTCCTTGAAAGACATGTTAGATTCATCAAATGAAATGTGAACAGATTCCTCAATTTTTAAAGATGATTTGTTATAGACCCTATAAGCCTTGCTGATCATGGAGTATCCCAGAAACACTCCTTCATCAGCTTTGGCTTGAAATTTTGCTAAATATTTCTTGTCATTGTTATGAATGTAGCAAATACAATCAAAGACTCTAAAATAATCAACTTTAGGTTTCTTCCCTTTGAGTAATTCATAGGGAGTCTTTCCCTTTAGTTTATGTATCAAACTTCTATTCAGCACATAGTTGGAGCTGTTCACTGCCTCTGCCCAAAAGGATAGAGGAAGGTGAGCATCTGACAACAGTATAGTGGCAGATTCAATAAGGGTTCTATTTTTCCTTTCAGCTACCCCATTTTGTTGAGGAGTTCTAGGAGCTGAGAAAGTATGCCTGATCCCTTCACTCTGACAGAACTCTTGCATAAGAAGAGAATCAAACTATGTCCCATGATCACTTCTGATCAGGGCAATGTGAGTATTGAACTCAATCTATATACATTTGAGAAACTCTGTCAGACACTTAAAGTTATCAGACTTCTTCCTTAGAAAGAACACCCAAGTGAATCTAGAGAAGTCATCTACAACTACTAAAGTATAGGATTTCCCTCCTAGGCTTTGTACTGTGATGGGTCCAAAGAGATCCATGTGTAACAGATACAATATCGTAGGTGAATCACTCTTATTAAGCGACTTAAAGTTGTTTTTAGTTTGCTTGCCTAATTGACAAGCCCTGTAGAGTCCTTCCTTCTTGTAGGGGCCAGAAGGTAGTCCTCTAACAAGGTTGTCCTTGGATAGCCTAGCAATAGTTCTAAGGTTTAGGTGTCCTAATCTCTTATGCCATAAAATATTTGGTCTACAGACAGAAATAAACAAGCAGATATCTACATCAGTTGAATGAAAATCTACTAGATAGATGTTACCTTTCCTTTTACCTGTCAACATAGTTGTGTTGTCCTCTGACTTGATTTTGCATAAGGCTTTGCAGAAGGTCACCTGGTAGCCTTCATCACACAGCTGACTGATGCTAATTAGGTTGTGCTTCAGTCCTTCCACATAAGCTACCTTCTTGAAAGTTACTGATCCAATCTGGACTGCACCATATCCTTTAGTCTGTCCAAAGTTTGAATCACCAAAGATAACTTTGGGTCCAAGCTTGGCTCTGAAGGATGTGAGGTTGACCTTGTTCCCTGTCATGTGCTTAAAGCACCCACTATCCAAATACCATTGCTGGTTAGATGTTGGATAGGTCTTCACCTGCACATAAGACAATTCATTTGTTTTTGACCCAGTTTACCTTGGGTCTAGGTTGATAACCTTTAAATTCTGAAATGAAAGACATCCCAGGTTGACTCTTATAACCTTCAGGATGATATCTCCTTGGAGGTATAATCCATTCAGTATAAGGGTTAAAGATTTGGGATGAAGGACCCTTAGGATTCAATTTTGATTTGCCCTTGAAAAATTTTCCAGAGCTCTGACCTCTGTTCGACGATCTTGGAGATGGCGTTCGACGATCTTGGGTCAGATCGTCGAGCTCCGTTCGACGGTCGACTATGGGTGAGATCAGGTACTTGAGATCGTCGACCTGCGTTCGACGACTTTGGCTGAGATCGTCGACCTGCGTTCGACGATTTTGCCTGAGATCGTCGAGCTGTGTTCGGCGATCGTCGATCTTCATTCGGCGATCGTCGATCTCCGTTCGACGATTTCTGCTGGGACTTAGTTTTTTGGGGCAGATCAGAATTTTTTCTAGCAACCTCTACAACTCCCTTTCCTTTGTTAGAAATGAATTTGATTGGAGTTGTTAGAACTATGGGTTGGCTGGATGAAGCACCCAAGCCCAGTGTACTGTTGAATCTGGAGTTCACTGTGCTTGTGATGTCCATCAACTTGATGCTTTTCCCATTGATGTATTCTTCAAGCTTCTTGGCCTCAGAGAGCTCACTTTTCAGTGAAGCTATCTGTTCCCTACAGCACTCCAACTCCTGAGAGAGTTTGAGATTTTCTGACTTTAAAGTATTGTGTTCAGATAATTGATTTCTGAGAGAGATAATTTCTTTCTCAGACTTTAGCAGGTCTAAACACAGTGCTTTAAATTCAGATTTAAAATCCTCTGAACTAAAATCAAAAGAACCAATTACCTGATCTTCTTCAGGTTGAGTCTCTGAGTCTGACTCTGACTTCTCTTCTTTTGAATTATGTTGTGAGGCATTGATTGCCATCATGCAGAACTCCTTTTCTTCTGCATCATCCTCATCATCACTGGAGCTGGATGAGGCTTCTGACTCTTCTTCAGTCTCACTCCAGGATTCAGCAACAAACCCTTTTCTTGTATGTTTGTTTTTGCTTGAAGAGGGTTTGCCATTGCCATTCCTCTTGGAGTCTTTCTACTTTCTTCTTTCTTTCCTGTCCCTTCTGTCCTTGTTCTTGTTCTCTGGACAGTCAGGAACTATGTGCCCTGGTTTCCTGCAACCAAAGCAAATAATGTCTTTATTATTGTTAATGGACTTGTCATACCTCGGCTTATCCTGCTCCTTGTATGATCTCCTTCTGAAATCCTTTCTGGCCATTTTGTAAAATCTTTTGGACAGCAGACTGAGTAGTTCATCATTGCATGTGGCTTTATCTTCAGGCAGATCTTCAGTTGCCTTGAAGGCTATGGTCTTTTCTTTTCTTGTGGCTGGTGAGGCAGCCTTCTGTTCTTCCTCTCTATTTTTGATGAGTAGCTCATAAGATTTGAGCTTACCCAACAGAGCTTCAGTAGTGATCTCATTCAGACTTCTGGCATCCTTAATTGGCCAGATTCTTGAATCCCAAGTGCTGGGGAAGCACATTAGGATCTTGTCATTGAGTTCAGTTAGAGAGATCTCTTTGTCCAATGTCCTGAGTTCACTGACAATTAGACTTAGCCTGTTGTACATGTCTCCCACTGACTCGGTTTCTCCCTTCTTGAAATTCTCATATTGAGAGATGAGATGGGATCTCCTATCCTTTCCCTCATCAGCTGAGCCTGAGACTATTTCAGAAAGTTTGTCACAAATTTCCTTAGCTGAATTGCATTCAGCCACTTTTTGAAATATGTCATCATACATTGTCTGGGCCAAGATATTCATAGCCTTGGCATCAGCTACCTTCCATCTCTTGATATCAGCATCTGTTCCTGATGGAGGTGGAACAGCATTTGTACTTGTGTTCTCTGGAGGTCTTGGACACACTGTCAAAACAGAGTTAAAAATATCTTCGTCAATAGAATTCATGTACAGTCTGATCCTTGCTTTCCAAAGTGCAAACTTGGATAGATTGCACACTGGAGGTCTGGTGCTAGCATAATCTTTGTTTTGGGCCATAATTTGTGAAAGCAAAATCTAATAATAAAATACAAAAGAAAAACAGATCTAACTTGGGATCTTTGGGTTCAGGTGTTAGCCTGTACAACCAATCAGGTATGGTATGTTTAACCAACCTCACTTTGATACCAATTGAAAGTGCAGCTAGATCTGATATACTCTAGAGGGGGGGGGGGGTGAATAGAGTATATGGTGCTTTGAAACTTTTTACAGCAGTTGTTGTAATATGTGTAAGCAGGGAAGTAGTAATAAATCTAATCACAGAACTAAGTTAAACAAAAGCTAATCACAGAGTAATCAAGGCCAGAAACAAACATAAAACCAAGCAAAACCAGAAGACACAAGGAAATACAGTGGTTCCCCAAAACTTGGGTACATCCACTCTTCTACCTCCCTAGGTAGGAATCCACTACAGGATGAGTTGATCAGGTGTCCTGGGCACCAATGAGATTTTGATAAGGTGCTCAAAAACCAAAGCAAATTTTTTGATCAGGTGTATTGCCACCAATGAGCTTTTGACAAGGTGCTCAAAAACTGTTGGGTATATTGGCTAAATGTACCTGATTTGAAGAAGCCTCACACAACTCAATGATATACATCATAATGTATTTGATGTATGTTGAGTTTGTTTGTGCAGGTTAAGTAATCACTGGACTGAAGCAAAAAGTTTCTAAGTCCATGTGTCGACACCTAGAGGGAAAGTGTCGACACTTAAGAAGGCTTGTGTCGACACCCAGACAAGCAGTGTCGACACTTGGAGTCATTGTGTCGACACCTGGGATGCAGAGTCGACACCAGACAGAAAGTGTCGACACTTGGAGATGTGTCGACACTCAGTGAAGAAAAGTGCAGACAGAAAGTGTCGACACAAGGAGCTGTGTCGACACCCAGTGAAGCTGAGTCTACACCAGATAGTGTCGACACTTGGAGCTGTGTCGACACTCAGTAAAAGACTGCAGAAACTAAGTTAAAGTGTCGACACCAAGAACAATGTGTCGACACACAACAAGAAGAGTCAGCACTTGAATAAAGTGTCGACACCAAGAACAAAGTGTCGACACTCAACAGAAGAGTCAACACATGAAGTAAGTGTCGACACCCAGCACAATGTGTCGACACTTAGCTAAAGTCTCTACACTTGAAGAAAGTGTCGACACAAGGAGCTGTGTCGACACTTAGCAAAGATCAGAAAGATCAACAAAATTATTCTAAGTACAAGTGTCGACACTAAGGGAATGTGTTGACACTCAGCTGAAGTCTCAACAAAAAGAAGGTGTGTCGACACAAGGAGCTGTGTCGACACTCAGCAAGTATCGACATTAAAGACTATGTGTCGACACCAAGAAGCAGTGTCGACACTTAACAGTTACAACACATGAAGATGTGTCGACACAAAGGTGATGTGTCGACACTTAGAAGAATTCAGTAAAAGACAGAAGATCAAGTATTTGTGTCGACACTCAATTTTAGTGTCGACACCTAAAGAAGAATCTGTGTCGAGACATACAAGGAGTTGTGTCGACACCTTGTAGACTTGTGTCGACACTTACACAGCATGTGTCGACACTTGGACTATAAGTGTCGACACTTAAAAACAGAAAGTCTCGACACTTTCAGACAGTTAGAGATTTTCAAGAAATGACTGGATGACTTGACAGCTGCCATTCCAGGCGGTCTACAGCACCTGTCAGAGATATCAGAAGTCAGTTATGGATCGGACCAGCCGGTTACCATGAAGAAGGCCTATAAATAGGCTCATACAGTTTACAGAAACGTTGTTGTTGAGGTTGATCACATTGTTGAAGAACAAGTTATTAAAGTGGTACATAGAGTATCAACACAAGAAGATCTTGCAGTCCAAGTGCAGATCTAAGAAGTTGGAGAGAGAGGGCTCCATCCAAGAAATCAGCCTCTGGAACTAGGCTGAGAAGAAGGATTCAGATTCATTCTAGATCTTAAGTGGCAGAGGTCAAGGAACTACTGCAGGAGGATTCAGTCTTATTCAGTTCTACTCAAGAAACTTTGAAGAAAGCTAAGTCAGATTGAATCCAGCTGTGTTCTTCCAAGAACTCATCAAGAAACTCTCAACTCCCCTCTTTTATTTCTGAGTTGTTGAGTTAATATTTGTAATACATTTTTATCTTGTAGGATCCTTTGGATCTGAGTGAATTGTAAGCCTATAATTATAAAGGCTGAGGGTAGGGCTTGAGAGCCTGAGTGTAGGAGATTGAGATCTTTGAGTGTAGGCCTTGTTGGCTGAGTGTAGGCCTTGGTTGGCTGAGTGTAGGCCTTGGTTGGCTGAGTGTAGGCCTTGATTGGCTGAGTGTAGGCTTTGGGATAAAGCTGAGTTGTAAGGCTTTGGGCCTGAGGTGTAGGAACCAATTTGGGTTCTGAGACAGTGGAGGAGTTTGGCCGAATCTAGTACACTGCTAGATAGGCGAATGGGGAAAGTGGATGTACCCATATCTTGGGGAACCACTATAAACCACTGTGTATGCTGTGTTGTGCTGTGATTGTTGTTGTGCATGCTGTGTGTTTGCTGTGATAAAATAGTTAGTATTCTGTGATATAACTGATTGCTGCCATTTAAGTTTAAAAAGGATTAGGTCACCTATTCACCCCCCCCCCCCACTCTAGGTGTTTAGGTACCATAGCTTTCAAGTGGTATCAGAGGGAGGTTTCTCAAAAAGGACTAACAGTCTGAGGAGATCCTGTTTGGCAGATTCAGTGTAAGGCAAAACACATATTCAAGAAATTCAAGAAAATCAAGAAACATGGGTTCCTCTGAGAATCACAAGGAATTGGGTTCCATGAAATTACCCATATGCAGGAAAGAGATCTTTGGGATCTGGAAGGAAAGGGTAAGGCTGTTTATGGAGGCCTCAGACCCTAGAATCTACATCACATTAAAGGAAGGGCCTTATGTGCCCATGAAGATTTCAGTTTTAGATGCAAATCAGAGAATTCCAAAGGATTTCTCTGAGATGACTAAGGATGAGATTGTCCTAGCCACAATGGACAAGAGGGCACAGAACATAATTGTGAGTGCCATTGATGATGCAACTTTTCAGAATCTTATACACTGTAAGACAGCCAAGGAGATGTGGGACACTCTTATAGTGTATATGGAAGGATTTGAAGAAGTTAGACAAGATAGAAAATCCTTGCTAAATCAGGAGTATGAGAGTTTTAGACAAGGAAAAGGTGATAGCATAACTGAGTGCTACAAGAAGTTCTACAGAATAGTTAATGAACTCATGTCTTATGGAAGAGAGTTCAGTAACTATGAACTAAATGATAAGTTCTTAAGGTCCCTAACCAAAGATTGGGACACAAAGATCTGTGCCATTAGAGAAATGGCTAAGTTGGGAGAAATTCGTCCTCCTACACTGTTTGGCAAGTTGTTATCATATGAAATGCAATTGACAGTGAGGAAGGAGGAGGAGAAATCAACAAGGACTGAGCACAAGGAAAGAACTATTGCTTTCAAGATAGAAGTTCCCAGAAAGTGCAGGAATAAGTCATCAACTCCACCTCCAGAGGTAGTTGAATCAGAATCAGATGAGTCAGTCAGCACAAAGACTGAGAGCAGTGAAAGTGATGAAGACTTTGCTGCCTTCACTAGACACTTTCAGAAATTCTTGAAGAAGAAACAGTGGAGGTCAAGACCTTCTTCTTCAAAGGGAAAGGAAGTCTTTTATCAGGAGAAAAAGCCTTCAAAGAAAGACAGGAAGAGGACAAAGTCAAGCAAGGCAACTGGTTCAAAGATAGTGTGCTATTGCTGCATTAGACAGAGTCATGTTATTGCAGATTGTCCAGAGAAGAGAAAGGAATCTGGTGATAGGAAAAAGCCTCACTTCAAAGGCAAGAAAGAGAAGTCTTTTGTTGCCAAGAAGGAGAAGACTCTATCAGATATCTCTTCTTCAGAAACTGAGTCTGAGGCTGAAGCCTACATAGGGCTGTTTGCTGAAGAAGAAGAAGAAGAATTCATGCAGATCATGGAGTCTATTTATGAACAAGAAGACAGTCATTGCCAAGGGCTAATGGCTTTGACAGAGAGTGCCAAAATCCTGGAGCAGCCAGGACCCAGTAAGGTACAAGGTTCAAGTTCAAGTTCAGTTTCTTGTTCTACTTCAGATTCAGATTCTTCTTCATCAAGTGATGAAAGTGTATCTGAGTCTGAGGGTGATATTCATCAGCTTATAGATGAATATAAGGTGTTGTTGCAGGCTTACAAGAAAAGCAAGACCCTAGCCAAAAGTCAGGCAAAGGAAATTGCTATTCTTAAAGCTGCAGCAACAGATTTTGAGAAGTCTTTTGATCAAAAACTAAATGAGATAGCCAGGTTGAAGCACATAACAGTGATTCAAATGGGTACTATATCATTTAAAAATGATCAAATCAAGAGTCTGGAGATCAATCTTCAGAAAGAGAGAGAGCTTGTTGCTAGGTTTTCTAAACCTAAGTCAGTGTTACCTTTAATTGATGAATTTGTTCATCATAAAGGCAAGGCTGGACTGGGCTTTATTAGACCTGCAGGTACTGAGCAGTCCAAGTCTAAGTCCAAGGGCAAAGCCCCAACATTCAACAAGCCTGCTGTAGACAAGTCAGCCAAGGCAGTACCTAAGCAAAGGTACAATAAGTTTGAATGTTGGTGCTGTGGCAAAGTTGGCCATTTTGCAGTGGACTATTGGCACAATGCTAGTGCCAAAGTGAGTACCAAACTACCTGTTGGAAAGCCAGTGGGTAGCTTTGTCAGATTGCAGACTAACAAGTACCAAGGACCCAAGAATTCTTTGGGTTCTAAGGTTCATTAATCTGTTTTGCAGATGAGTCCAATTGGCCATACCCCAACATGGTACTTGGACAGTGGATGTTCCAGACATATGACTGGAACAAGAGGATTACTAAAGGACTACATTCCAGTAAAAGATGGTCCAAAAGTAACCTTTGGTGATTCTGAAAAAGGAATCATCAAAGGATTTGGTAACATTTCTACAAACTAAGTTACCATTACTCAAGTGGCTTATGTTAAAGGGTTGAAACACAACCTAATAAGTATAAGTCAATTAAGTGATGTAGGGTATGACATCTCATTTGTTAAAAATGGTTGTCATATTAAGAGGTCAAGTGATCAAGAGATCATTTTGACAGGTTATAGGAAGAGGAATGTCTACTGTCTAGACATTATGATTGAGAACAATGGTTCTCCAGTTTGTCTTGTAGCTGATGAGAAGGTCTCTCATTGTGTCAAATGGCACAAGAGGCTTGCCCATCTTAACTACAAGACTATTAACAAACTCTTTAGCAAAGAGTTAGTGAGGAATGGTCCTCAAGTTAAGTGTGTTAAAGATGGTATTTGCTCAGCTTGTCAAAAGGGCAAGCAGACTAAATCCACCTTTAGAAGCATAGAAAACAAAGATGCTGTGAGGTGTTTATACCTCTTGCATATGGATCTCTTTGGTACAATGCCAGTCCACAGCTTAGGTAGGAAGGTCTATACCTTTGTAGTTGTAGATGACTACTCAAGGTTTTCCTAGGTGTTCTTCTTAAGACAGAAATCTGAAACACCTAGTGTCTTCCATAACTTTGTCAAACAAATTCAGAATGAACTAAACAGTACAGTGGTCAAGATTAGAAGTGACCATGGTACTGAATTTCAGTCTGATAGCATGACAAAACTATGTGAAGATTTTGGGATATTTCAAGAATTCTCTTCACCTAGAACACCTCAGCAAAATGGCATTGCTGAAAGGAAGAATAGAACCTTGATAGAGGCTGGTAGGACCCTATTAAGTGATACATCACTGCCAGAGTATTTCTGGGCTGAAGCAGTTAACACTGCATGCCATGTTATAAATAGGGCTACCATCACTAAAAGGCTTAACAAGACCCCCTATGAAGTTGTGAAAGGCAGGAAACCAAACCTATCCTATTTTAGGATCTTTGGTTGTAAATGCTTCATACTTAACAATGGAAAGTCTTACTTAACTAAGTTTGCTGCCAAGTCCCAAGAGGGAATTTTTGTTGGGTACAGCAATAACAGTAAGGCTTATAGAGTCTACAACTTGACTACACAAGTTGTAGAAGAATCAGTGCATGTAGTTTTTGATGAGACTAAACTTATTAATAATGAGTTGTCTAGCAGTGTATGCAGCCCCACAGGTTTGACAAAGAAAATGGACAAGCTTACTGTAGAAGAAGTGCCTGATGCAAGACAGCAAGTAGAAGAAAGTAGCTGTTGTCCAGGGGGAGAACTACATGTGCCAATTGCTGAAGAAATACAAGGAGTACAGCATGATGGAGATGCTGAAGTGGTTCAACCAGAAGTTAGGATGCCTCCAGCCAACAGGCATCTTAGAGATCATCCAATAGAGCTGATTATTGGAGATCCAAGACAAGGAGTTCAAACAAGGAGCAGAAATCAGAATGCTGCAATCTATTCCAGTTTTCTGTCTCAAGTTGAACCTAAGAAGTTTGAAGAAGCAATACAAGATCCACAATAGACTGAAGCAATGCAAGAAGAGCTTAACCAGTTCAAAAGGTGCAAGGTCTGGGAATTAGTTCCTAAACCTAAAGACCACAATGTAATAGGAACTAAGTGGATATACAGGAATAAGATGGATGAACAAGGGGTCATCATTAAGAATAAGGCTAGACTGGTTGCTAAAGGATATAGGCAAGAAGAAGGTATTGATTTTGATCAAACCTTTGCTCCAGTAGCCAGACTGGAAGCCATAAGAATGTTCTTGGCCTATGCAACCTATCAAGGATTCAAGGTATACCAAATGGATGTCAAGTCAGCATTCCTAAATGGTAATCTTAAAGAAGAAGTGTATGTGGAGCAGCCTTCAGGTTTTGTTGATCCAACTCTACCTCATCATGTCTATAGACTTAGTAAAGCTTTATGTGGGTTAAAGCAAGCCCCTAAGGCTTGGTATGAAACCCTATCTAGTTTCCTCATTGAGAACAAGTTCTCAAGGGGGAAAATAGATAAGACTCTATTCCTTAGGGAATCTAGAGGCAAAGTTATACTAGTCCAAATATATGTAGATGACATTATATTTGGGTCTACTGAAAGCAGCCTTTGCAAAAAGTTTGAAAAACTTATGCAAGGTCAGTTTGAGATGAGTAGTATGGGAGAGCTGAAGTTTTTCTTGGGTCTCCAAGTTAAACAGACTGAAAGTGGTTTATCCATATGTCAGTCCAAGTTCACCCTAGAACTCATAAGGAAGTATGGTATGGATTCATCCAGTACCATGAAGACTCCTATGGGGTCAAGTATGTCTCTTAGCAAGGATGATGCAGGGAAACCTGTAGATGAAACCTTGTATAGAGGGATAGTTGGCTCCCTATTATACTTGACTGCTAGTAGACCTGACATCATGTATGCTACATGTGTTTGTGCCAGGTATCAAGCCTGCCCTAAAGAGTCTCATTTGACAGCAGTCAAAAGAATATTGAGTTATCTAAAGGGCACTCCCTATCTAGGCCTCTGGTACCCTAGGAATGGAGATTTTGATCTAACAGGTTATTCAGATTCAGACTTTGCAGGATGCAAAGAAGATAGAAAAAGCACTACTGGAACCTGTCAATTCCTAGGTGGGAGACTAATTTCATGGAGTAGCAAAAAGCAAACCAGTGTGGCTATCTCCACAGCAGAGTCAGAGTATGTAGCTGCAGGAAGTTGCTGTGCTCAACTTCTGTGGATACAACATCAACTAGAGGACTATGGATTTCAGGTAAGTAGAACTCCACTTTTCTGTGATTCTACAAGTGTTATTTCAATAGCTAATAACCCTGTATCACATAGTAGAACTAAACATATTGAAATTAAATATCATTTTCTTAGGGAGCATGTAGAAAGAGAAGATATTTTACTTGAATATGTTAAAACTGATAATCAAATAGCTAATATGTTTACTAAGGCCCTAAAAGAAGCTAAGTTCAATAGATTCAAAATTGAACTAGGAATGTTAAACTTAGAGTAAGTTTGCAGAATTAAAATTGGCTAAGTAAAAAAGTGTCGACACATAGACAAGTCTATGTCGACACAGAATAGTGGTGTCGACACTTCAGGAAAAAGGTGTCGACACATCCAGGATGTTGGTGTCGACACTTCAGAATGTTAGTGTCGACACATGACAAGTCGGTGTCGACACATCCAATATGGTGTCGACACTTATGTTTTACTCAGAATTTTCTAAGTAAAGTCTCGACAATGTGTCGAGTTATGTTGTGTCGACACATAACCAAGTGTCGACACATAAAATCTGTTTACTAAACTTATGTCGACACATATGTGTCGAGACATTATAAGTCAGTGTCGACACTTATTACCAGTGTCGACACATTTTAAGTTAGCTGTCCCGCCTGTTCATCTTCAAAATTAGAAAGGTATAAATAGGGTTCTGTCTTTGTTTGTCGACACGCTTTCAAAGTTTCGAGACCAAAACTACTGTGTCGACACCTCTCTTTTCTAAAGACAAATTCTACAAACCCTAATGGCACCTAAGCTTGAGGAGAACGTTAACGAAGGATATGAGCTTGTGCGCGGCGCGTTCGACGATGCCGATCAAGAAATTCAGGCAGTAGTAACCCTAGTCGCCGACTCTGGGTTAGAGTACTTAGTTTTCGAACCTACTAAGATATGGAAGAAAGAGGTTCTTGAATTCCTTAATGGAGCTGCAGTAGATGAATCTGGATACAGAATCAAATCCAGAGTTCATGGAACTAAGGTCAAGGTTTCACCTAAAAATCTGAGGAAGGTGCTCCAGCTACCAAAAACTCAAGATGAAGAAGAAATTACTGCATCCAAGACCAGGGAAGCTCTAACCTGGTGTGGACTTGATCCAAAGATGAAGATTGGTTCTGTATTTAACAGGAAAGGCATGAATAATCAAGGAAAATTCATGTCTGAGATTGTTGGAAAGGTCTTACTCAGTAAGCCTGGAGGGCTTGACAGAGTGTCTGCCTATATGTTTGGAATCATGACAAGGATAATCTTCACTCTGAAAACAGACTGGTCTATAGTGGTTTATGAGAAGATTAAGGAGAGCTTGAAGAAGCCCAATCTGGGCAGAATCATTAGTCTCTACCTAGCTGGTACCATACCAGAGGTAATGAATACTACTGCAGGCAGCAAGATAAACCACATGAGGAAGATGGATCAAAGGATCTTTTCAAGATGGGACAGGGTGTTCTCCAAGGAAATGCCAACCCCAGAGAAGACAATTACTGAGAAAGACACTCCTCCAAAGAAGAAAAGGAAAACAGCTCCTGTGGAACAAGTGTCCACTAGCAGTTCTGGGAGTGAAGAACATGTTGTCTTCACTCCAGATGAGCATGAGGAAGAGCCTGCAGTGAAATCTCCTGCTGCTCAAGAGATTGCTGAGATCCAGGGGGAGCCTCCAGTTGTAGAAGAACCCTCTACACTGGACAGTGAGCAAGCCACCACCATCATACAAGAGGTACTCACTGACCTAAATACTTTAGAATATCTTAAAGAAGATGCTGATTTGTCTGATGTTCCTCAGCAAACTCAGCTGCCTAGTCAAGCTCCAGATGTTGTTATAGAAGACACATCTGCTGTACAAGAAGAGATTCCTGATCCAGTAGTTGAAGAGCAAAGAATGTCTCCAGCTTCTTCACCCCCTGAATACACCATGGAAGATTTATTTCTCAATCTAGATCAAGCAGATTTTGACATGGACAAGGATGCTGCTGAGAAAGATCATGCTGCTGTTGAGGGGGAGCAAGTGCAAGTTATGGAAGAGCCTTTAAGGCCAGAAAATGAGAAGGCACCTGATGTGCAAGCTGACAGACCTCCAAGCCCTAAGGATAGGGTTGACATAGCCAGCACTTCTGCCTCTGAAGATGATGAGAGTGCTAGGGCAAAGAAGAAGAAACTGTATGTCTTTAAAAGGAGAAGTCGGAGTTATAAGAAAGCTCTGCAATCTATAGCCCCACAGCCTAGAGTTCAACAAGCTCCAACTGTTGATTATAGTGCATTAATGATTGCAATGCAGATAAAACTGGATGAACAGAGACAAGCTATAGAGGCTTATGTGGATGAAGGGTAGAAGTCATTACAATTTGATCTGGCCCAAGATATAAAGTCTATAAGGTTTGAAATGAACCTTAACAAGAAGGAGATGAATGAATGCTTCCACAAAGGTGGAAATGCAGTGGTGTATTTGGCAACACACCAAGAGAAGATCAAAGAACAAGTGGATGACATAGCATTGAAACAAGGATATGTTCTTGAAAATCAGTTAAGAATGAATGACAATTTGACTGCCTCCCATAATGCTATAGTCACTGAGTTGAAGAACAAGGCTGCTGAACCTTCTACATCTTCTGCTACTATCAAAGCTGAATTTGACAAAGCCTTTCAAGAAGAAATTTCTGCTGTTAAGTCTGTAATCCAAGCCTCCTAGAAAGCCATCTCTGAACAACTTCTAAAGCTCAAACCATTCTTCAAAGAGGGAATCAGATACTTGGATAGTCAAATAAGATTTCAAAAGGATGATGTCAGAGATCATATGGCTAGAGAAGTCATAAAGGGGGAGAGGGTTTTAGTCAAAGCTAGCTCTGACCATGCAAAGTGGATATCAAATTCCATCAGAGCTACACTGGGCTATCCTCCACTCTGTGATGATGACAATGTTGCTGAATCTGGGATTCAAACTGCATATCTTGGAGGTGAGCAACCAGAGGTAGCTCAAGTGATATATCCTCCACCAGATTTTGACATGGTGCAAGCTGACATTCAGCAGATGTATAGCCCAACTGAAGGAAAGTCTAATGTTATTCTGGATAAAGTGGTTCAGCCTATTACTGAAGCCATGCAAGAGGCATTACAGAAGGAGGAAGAGACAAGGTTGTCTAAGAAGAGGTTTAGGGAACAAGCAGAACAAAGGCCAGACTTTGAACAGTGGAGCCCTACCTCTAGGAATATAATTTTAACTGCCTGGAAAGCTGCCAAGGACAATACTCATGACAGGAACAAATGGTTTTCTGAAGCAGAATGGAGAAAACATGAGATCAGGCAGGAAGCAATAGTTCAGTATAAAAGGAAGGCAAAGATGGGAAAGCTACCTCCTACTGCAGTGGAGCCTAGCAAGTACTTTCCTAAGCCATATCACTATTTTGAGAGGCAGAAGATCAAGGCAGAAGAACTTAAAAAGAAA
This sequence comes from Platanthera guangdongensis, assembly GCA_039583875.1. Lineage (NCBI taxonomy): Eukaryota > Viridiplantae > Streptophyta > Magnoliopsida > Asparagales > Orchidaceae > Platanthera > Platanthera guangdongensis. Next base: position 59,933,981 of record CM077166.1, on the reverse strand, counting down.
GATCTAAAAGGCAAGAAGCCTGCTGATGCTGAAACTGTTGATGCCCCTGTCAAAGCTCAAGTCCAAGCTGGCAAGGGAATAGTTATCAAGGAACCTGACCAGAAATAGATTAAGAATTTACTTGAAGATTATTGTGTAATCTTTTGAATGTAAAATATTTTTGTGAACTATTGGAAATGTATAAGACAAATGTTAGAACAATATATGATCAATATAATTCATGTTTGTTTTATGAATATGTCTATTTCTTAATTGTTTTGTGTTGATGTATGTGTATACATGTGTGATTTATACATGTTATGTTAACCCTACTGTACTTTATCCTGCTTTACATCACTTTGTAATTTTTAATTATAAATGGTGTATATCGTTGACTAAGGGCTATGACTTCTCCAAATAGGGGGAGATTGTTGGGTACATTGGTTAAATGTACCTGATTTGAAGAAGCCTCACCCAACTCAATGATATACATCATAATGTATTTGATGTATGTTGAGTTTGTTTGTGCAGGTTAAGTAATCACTGGACTGAAGCAAAAAGTTTCTAAGTCCACGTGTCGACACCCAGAGGGAAAGTGTCGACACTTAAGAAGGCTTGTGTCGACACCCAGACAAGCATTGTCGACACTTGGAGTCATTGTGTCGACACCTGGGATGCAGAGTCGACACCAGACAGAAAGTGTCGACACTTGGAGATGTGTCGACACTCAGTGAAGAAAAGTGCAGACAGAAAGTGTCGACACAAGGAGCTGTGTCGACACCCAGTGAAGCTGAGTCTACACCAGATAGTGTCGACACTTGGAGCTGTGTCGACACTCAGTAAAAGACTGCAGAAACTAAGTTAAAGTGTCAACACCAAGAACAATGTGTCGACACACAACAAGAAGAGTCAGCACTTGAAGAAAGTGTCGACACCAAGAACAAAGTGTCGACACTCAACAGAAGAGTCAACACATGAAGTAAGTGTCGACACCCAGCACAATGTGTCGACACTTAGCTAAAGACTCTACACTTGAAGAAAGTGTCGACACAAGGAGCTGTGTCGACACTTAGCAAAGATCAGAAAGATCAACAAAATTATTCTAAGTACAAGTGTCGACACTAAGGGAATGTGTCGACACTCAGCTGAAGTCTCAACAAAAAGAAGGTGTGTCGACACAAGGAGCTGTGTCGACACTCAGCAAGTATCGACATTAAAGACTATGTGTCGACACCAAGAAGCAGTGTCGACACTTAACAGTTACAACACATGAAGATGTGTCGACACAAAGGTGATGTGTCGACACTTAGAAGAATTCAGTAAAAGACAGAAGATCAAGTATTTGTGTCGACACTCAATTTTAGTGTCGACACCTGAAGAAGAATCTGTGTCGAGACATACAAGGAGTTGTGTCGACACCTTGTAGACTTGTGTCGACACTTACACAGCATGTGTCGACACTTGGACTATAAGTGTCGACACTTAAAAACAGAAAGTCTCGACACTTTCAGACAGTTAGAGATTTTCAAGAAATGACTGGATGACTTCACAGCTGCCATTCCAGGCGGTCTACAGCACCTGTCAGAGATATCAGAAGTCAGTTATGGACCGGACCAGCCGGTTACCATGAAGAAGGCCTATAAATAGGCTCATACAGTTTATAGAAACGTTGTTGTTGAGGTTGATCACATTGTTGAAGAACAAGTTATTAAAGTGGTACATAGAGTATCAACACAAGAAGATCTTGCAGTCCAAGTGTAGATCTAAGAAGTTGGAGAGAGAGGGCTCCATCCAAGAAATCAGCCTCTGGAACTAGGCTGAGAAGAAGGATTCAGATTCATTCTGGATCTTAAGTAGCAGAGGTCAAGGAACTACTGCAGGAGGATTCAGTCTTATTCTGTTCTACTCAAGAAGCTTTGAAGAAAGCTAAGTCAGATTGAATCCAGCTGAGTTCTTCCAAGAACTCATCAAGAAACTCTCAACTCCCCTCTTTTATTTCTGAGTTGTTGAGTTAATATTTGTAATACATTTTTATCTTGTAGGATCCTTTGGATCTGAGTGAATTGTAAGCCTATAATTATAAAGGCTGAGGGTAGGGCTTGAGAGCCTGAGTGTAGGAGATTGAGATCTCTGAGTGTAGGCCTTGTTGGCTGAGTGTAGGCCTTGGTTGGCTGAGTGTAGGCCTTGGTTGGCTGAGTGTAGGCCTTGATTGGCTGAGTGTAGGCTTTGGGATAAAGCTGACTTGTAAGGCTTTGGGCCTGAGGTGTAGGAACCAATTTGGGTTCTGAGACAGTGGAGGAGTTTGGCCGAATCTAGTACGCTGCTAAATAGGCGAAGGGGGAAAGTGGATGTACCCATATCTTGGGGAACCACTATAAACCACTGTGTATGATATGTTGTGCTGTGATTGTTGTTGTGCATGCTGTATGTTTGCTGTGATAAAATAGTTAGTATTCTGTGATATAAATGATTGCTGCCATTTAAGTTTAAAAAGGATTAGGTCACCTATTCACCCCCCCCCCCCCTCTAGGTGTTTAGGTACCATATCTTTCAAAAACTAAGCTCAAACTTTTGAAGGGAGTTTGAGAAACCCTTTACAGAGAGGGGGTGAGAGAGTGATGGAAGTCTTCTCTTTCTCAAACAACTGAGAAGACTATGTGGATTGTTGATGTCAAAGCTCCCCCTGAATCCTTGAGATCTTCAAGAAAAGAAGCTTTGCTGAGGGTGATAGGCCTTCAAAGATTGAACTCCAACAATAGATGATTTCAGCAATAGCTGAAATGTTGAATGTCTGGAGTCTGGAAATATGTTGGCCTTGAACACTTTGAAACTAAAGAGATCTGAAGATTTTTGAAAAGATTGATCTCCTTGGATGAGTGTTCTTGAGAATTCTTTGAGACAGTATATGATGTCTGACTGTGTGTCTGTCTCTCTGTAATCTGTGTATCTCTACTCTTGATTCAAAAATCTTCTATTTTTTATTCTCTGGTGCAGAATAGAATAACATTCTCTGTCAAGTATAGTCGTTAGACTGCATTAATTGCATCCTTATTTGCAAAATCTCTTCTGGAGGAAAGTCCATAGAATTATTCCTTGAGAAATCCCTTGAAACTTGGTCCAGAAATGAATGAAAACGGCTATGAAATCTCTGAATTTATTGCAGAATAACTCCTTAACTGATTTGAATTTGAATCTAGAAACATCCTTGAAGTTATCCAAAATCATCGAACTGAGCTCTGCTATCGTCGAGCTGAGCTCAGCGATCAGGAAATATACAGCAGCAAAATATCGTCGATCTGAGCTCAAAGATCGTCGAACTGAGCTCAGAGATAAAGATCCAAAGAATAGTCAAAATCGTCGACCTGAGCTCACCGATCGTCGAACGGAGTTCGACGATATAATGAAGTTGAGCTCAGCGATTGTAGAATGGAGTTCGACGATCTGACGAAGTTGAGCTAGACGATCGTCGATCGGAGTTCGACGAATCGTCGTGCTGAGCTCGACGATATGACTTAGTCTACAAACAGAAAATCCTGGTCTTGAGGGCAGCTTCCAAACCTAGACTTCTAACCCTTAGACTCAATTCTAATTGACCTATTGAGCTATACAGGAGGTCAAACAAAGGTTTCCTAGAGACATAGTGATCCTGACCCAAATTAGTAATAGGGTGTTCCAACAAGCCATTTGTGGCTTTCATCTCCCCGGTCGGCCCCCATGTGCGTGGTCTCCCGGTGGAGGGCATTGGAAATGACACAAGAACTGAAGACCCTCCACCTCATCTCGCATGTTTAATTATGCCTTGTAATTCTACTATTTTTATTAATTTGTCGTATTTTTAAATTGTTATTTAATCCTCGCGGACATGATGTCTGCCTCGTGTGAAATGAAACAAATATTAATAATGTTATCATGCTCACTTCTTTCATGTTAGGTTTGCATATTATAGTTATGTTAATATTTGTCTCTCTTTTTTCTTTTGTTCTGGCTCGTTGAAAAATCCTCACGGGGCATTGTTATTCGAGGTCAGGAGAGAGAGAGAATCGTCGTCCAATCTCTTCAACTTCCTCCTTCATATTTTTCCCGCCCATTTTTTCCAATTTCACTATCTGCTATAAATACCACCCCCCATAGACCGAAATGACTTAAACTTGTGCCGCCCCCTCCAGTAGCATCTTAGATCAAGACTTCTTGACTCCTTTCTCTCGCGGCTTACCCTCGCCACACCTTTTCCACCTCCTCTCGCTCTTATCATCTCCCCTATCATGGGAAAGAAAAAGACTGAGGAGGGTGCGGGACGCAGCCAGTGCGGCAGAAAATTTGTTGTCCAAGTCTTTCCTCCCGACAAGATCTCTGGGGAGGACTGCAACCGCTTCACCCGTGATTTCATGGTGGAGGGGTTCGAGTCGTGGCCTTCGAAGGTCGGCGAGTCGATCAACGCATTCTAACCCAACTAACTCACCTTCCCCATCTCGCACTTCGAGTCAGGGCTCAGACTTCCCCACTAGCCAGACCTTAAATAGGTTTTGAAATACATTGGAGCCATCCCCGTGCAACTAAACCTGGTCTCCATCTCGGTTTTAATTGTGTTCGCCACCTACATGCGCCGAGAGCGTATTGCGTTCAGCCTTAACGTCTTCGGCAAGCTATTCATCTACCACGCCAACCACGATGACGCCTCATACTTCACAGGACAGTGTCTGAAAGTGTGCGAGATCCCCAACAATAATCACTACTAGCTCACCAGCTTCGTCTTTATCCACGAAAATTTGGGTGGCGTTCCACTTGCCCCAGTGTTGCCCTCCTAAATATACTCCGCGACTCCCAAGGTCGGAGGTGCGGATAAAGACCTCTGCGAGTTCTTTGCGGGAACGAATTTCGAGGTCAACTTCTTAAGGTGAGACCTCGACTCGCTCCATCTCGTGTTTCCCGACGAAGGTACACTTGCGCTTCTTTAACCTTATGTTTATAATCCCCTTGTTTTGTTATTTCTAACCATTTACTTGTCTAGGAGAGAGGAATATTTCAGCCCATTCTCCTTACTTGAGCAGCGCTGGGCCATCAAAAGCTCTCGCACTCGCTAGCTTGGCGGCCAAGGTAGCGAAAGAGTCGCTGGCCCCCGCCTCCAAGAAGAGACTTGGATATTATGCCACTGCTCCTCGGCACAGCCCCAAGAAGAAAATCAAGAAGGTTGTGATGTTCCCGAAAGCGAGGAAAGAGATGTCAGGGACCCTGAGCCCCATCTCCATAGAAGACACCCAATCGCCTCGCCAACATGCTGTCTCACCGTCTCACGAGACGACATTATTCTACCGGACCCCCAATGCTTTATCTCAACCCCCTGAACTTCCGTCTCGCGAAGCTGTCTCCTCCAGCCGCCGAGACCCCTCCTCGCATCAAAATTATAATATGGGGCCTGTGGTAAATGATGTTGTTGGCAACCCAGTCCTGTTGTGGAAAAAGGACATGAACCGAGTGTCAATATCTACCCTCCTTCCCTCATGGATGGAGGAGGACCCTACCACCAACCACGCCTTCTACCTCGGTTGTGGCCTCTATGGTTATACTGGGACATATTCTTTCAACAAGGACTCATTGCGAGAAAGTTTCATGAAGACCGCTCAAGCTCAGCTCCGTTCCTTGGAGCTGTCACAGCGAGTCTCGCGCCCTCTTGTTTTTAACAACAAGAAATGGAAGGATGTCGAGGCGGGCCTGGCTGCAGAGTGAGAGAAATCAGATGGTTTATAGAAGAGGTTGGCAGTTGCTGATAATCTTCTCGCAAAGAGCTAGGGCGGCGTGGTAAGCCTTTTAATTTTGTCATTGGCCAGTATCTCTCTCGCGTAGGACTTTATTGATTGATGGGCTTCTCACAGGATGCCGAGACGGAGGTTCGGATGCTCTCGCACATAGCGGCTCTGGAAGAGGAGAATAAAAACTTAAAGGCCCAGAATTTCAATCTCCTAGACAACATTCTGCCTCCCTCTCGCACGGAACCACTGCAAGCTCCCCCGCCCTCTCAATACTCATTTGACGAGGTCGACGATATCTGCCAGGATGCTAACATTAAGACGATTGAGCTTGTTTTAAAGATGATGGAGGTACTGGGGGTTGTCAAGGAAGATGCCGAGTCCGTCACTGCCCGTGACCTGGTGCCACACCTTTATGGCGAGGCGGACGAGGATTCAACTTCCAGCGAAGATGACTAAAGAGGCGCCGACGAGACCTGAGACTTCACCCCCCCCCCCCCGTTTTGCTTCCTTCCTTTACTTGTACTCTTTGTTTTTTTTTTGAGATATTGAAGTATTTCTTCATGGGAGAGTACTCCCCTTTCTTTCTTTTGTAATGAACAAGGAACTTTTTGTCATATCCACTCGCTTTATGTTCCCTTTATTTTATTTTATTTTTCTTTATTTAATGCGGACGACCCTCTACTCTCTTTCTACTTGCGATGTAGATCTACTTGCCGTATCACTTGAGAATTGATTTAGGGCACGAGTCATTATACTTCTCTTCACCCCTTCTGTGCGCGAGACCGTTTGGCTTCCTCGTCGTGTGTCGCCTTGAGACAAATCCAGTGTGAGTAGACCCTTGAGATTAACCCGCTCTTTTATTAGAAGTCACCCGTATTCAATTTTTTTAGGCGAGGCCTTTGTTTTTCCAGCGAGTGCCTACTCGCTATTGGCGAGAACCTCTTCGCCGATTGTCCGTTGGAGATTCCCATCCTCATTTATATTGCATCAACCTCTTCTTTCCATCGGAGTTTTTTTATTTTCGACAAACTTTCTTCGTTCCCTGATAAGTTCAGATATTTTTCTTTGAGGGATCTCACCATTTATCCTGCCACCGAGTGAGCCTACAACCCGGCCAGCTTGATGATAGCCTATTCAGTGGGTCTTCTCAGGGCCTTGCAATTTATCCTACCACCGAGTGAGCATACAGCCCTGCCATCTTGATGAGAGTCTAGTCAGCGGGTCTCCTCGGGGCCTTTCCATTCATCCTACCATTGAGTGAGCCTACAGCCCTGCCAGCTTGATGAGAGCCTGGTCATAGGGACTTCTCAGGGCCTTTCCATTCATCCTGCCGCCGAGTGAGCATACAACCATGCTAGCTTGATGAGAACCTGGTCAGCGGGTCTTCTCGGGGCCTTTAAATTCATCCTTCCACCGAGTGAGCCTACAAGCCAGCCAGCTTGATGACAGCCTGATAAGAAGGTCTTCTCGGGGCCTTTCCATTCATCTTGCCATTGAGTGAGCCTACAACACTGCCAGCCTGATGAGAGCATGGTCAACGGGCCTTCTCAGAGCCTTTCTATTCATCCTGCAACCGAGTGAGCCCACAGACTTGCCAACTTGATGAGTGCCTAGTCAGCAGGTCTTTACAGGGTCTTTCCTTTTATCCAGCCACCGAGTGAGCCTACAGCCCTACCAGCTTGATGAGAGCCTAGTCATCGGGTCTTCTCGGGGCTCTCCATTCATCATGCCACAGAGTGAGCCTACAGTCCTGCCAGCTTGATGAGAGCCTAATCAGTGCGCCTTCTTGGGGCCTTTCCATTCATCCTACCACTGATTGAGCCTTCACTCCTGCCAGCTTGATGAGAGCCTAGTTAGCGGGTATTCTCGGAGCCTTTCCATTCATCCTGCCACCGAGTGAGCCTGCAGCCCTGGCAACTTGATGAGAGACTAATCAGCGGGTATTCTTGGGGACTTTCCATTCATCTTACCACCGAGTGAGCCTACAACCCTGCCAGCTTAATGAGAGCCTAGATAGTGGGTCTTCTCGGGGCCTTTCCATTCATCCTGCAACCGAGTTAGGCTACAGCCCTGCCAGCTTGATGAGAGCCTGGTCAGCGGGTCTTATCAGGGGCTTTCCATTCATCCTGTGACCGAGTGTGCGTATAGTCCTGCCAGCTTGATGAGATCCTGGTCACGGCTCTTCTCGGGGCCTTTCCATTCATCCTGCCACCGAGTGAGCCTACAGTCCCGCTAGCTTGATGAGAGCCTGGTTAGAGGGTTTTATCGGTCACTTTCCATTCATCCTTCCACCATGTGAGCCTACAGCCTCGCCATCTTGATGATTGTCTGTTCAGCGGGTCTTCTCGGGGCCTTTCCATTCATCTTTCCATTGAGTGGGCCTACAGCCCTGCCATCTTGATGAGAGCCTGGTCAGCAGGTCTTCTCGGGGCCTTTCCATTGGTCCTGCCAACGAGTGAGTCTACAACCCTGCCAGCTTGATGAGATCCTGGTCAGCGGGTCTTCTCGGGGATTTTCCCTTCATATATTTCTCTCTAATGCAATGAAAGAAGACACCTGGGATTTCATTCTATCAGAAGATCACAACAGATTTACATGGATTAATGAATGAAAAAAAATGCTAAGGATAGAATTTTTTGAGTCATCACCACTTCGGGCACGATCGAGGGACACCCTGAAAGTGAGTGTTAGATCAGAAATACTCTAGACGGGGCGGGGGGGGGGGGGGGGGGTGAATAGAGTATTCTTAAAATTTCTTAACTACTATTACAACTTTTGCTGTAAATCAAAAGTGCAGAAATTAATAACCCAGCAAACAATAAAACTAAATCACAAGCACAGCAAGAACAAAAGAAAAGGAGACAACCAGACGACACAAGAATTTTATAGTGGTTCCCCAACCTGGGTACATCCAATCTTCTACCACCCTTGGTAGGAATCCAATCAGATTTTTGATCAGGTGCCTGACAGCAATGAGCTTTTGATCAGGTGCTGAAAAACCAACCCAAGTCTTTTGATCAGGATACTTGCAACCAAGGAATCACTTTTGAAGGGAGATGACAACCCTTTACAAAGGTGGGGGTGAGAGAGTGATGGAAGTCTTCTTTTCTCAATCACAATGAGAAGACTATGTGGATTCAATGATGTTGTCAAAGCTCCCCCTGAGATGAAAAAGGGCATAGGAGATCTGGAGCTTTGCACAGGGTGATAGGCCTTCAATTGAGAGACTAGATCCAGGAGCTTTAGACTGATAGTGCTTGAATGTCTTTAACAAGGTCCTGGAGAAGAAGAACAGGAAGACTCTTGATTTTGACTGTGTTCTTCTTGCTTCTTCTTCAAATTACTGTATCCTTCTTAGTCAGTAGTATTCTGTGTAAAGCTTTCTCTGTGTCTCTCTTGATTCATTCTCTATGTATCTGTCTGTCTCTTTTTGTTATTCTCTTCTTCTGTGTCTTTCAAACATTTAAATTTCTCTATAATTAATGCTGACAGCCTTGAGAATAGTCGACATTGATTTATTTCCCCAACTGTCCCGTGGAAAAACGGCAAGAAATTATACTGGAGAAGGCCATAATTAATGCTCATTTTAACGGATATATTTAGAGAATGTTAGAGCATTAATTACCTAGGAATTATAGCATTAGAGTGGGGATAGAAGGCTGGAAATAACTAAGTCTGGAATCTTCGAGCAGATAGCAGAATTAGTCGAACTGAGTTCACAGTTCGTCGAGCTGAGACATTGTATTCGTCGACCAGATGACTTCTGTTCGTCGAGCTGAGTTCCAAGATCGTCGAACTGAAAACTAAACCGCTGTCTCTTTTGATCTTTGCCTATTCGTCGAGCTGGTAAATATGTTCGTCGACTGGAGTTCAGCAATTATTCTGGAGTTGTCAAATATCCTGTGTCGACACAATTGCTCCTGTGTGTTGACACAAATCTTCTGTGTTGTGTCGACATAGCCTTTCCACAATGTCGACTGATGATCTTTGTGTCAATACAAGTTCTTCTAGTGTCGACATAAGTCTTCTGGTTCCAGAATTCGTCGTACAGAGAATAGGTTTCGTCAACCTGAGACTGGAGAACATAGTCTCAACAGAATCCTGTGATAGTCCAAAGATTCATCGACCGAAGAATGGTGTTCATCGAGCTAAGTTTGGAGAACCTTGAATTCGTCAAGAACAAAAAGATTCTGGTCTTAGAAACTATTTGATGAACCTCTGGCAATAGAGTTGAAGTGGAGGTCCAGGAATCGTCGAGCAAAGAATGAAGTTTGTCGGCCTGAGAACTAGGTTCGTCGACCTGAGTCTAGATAATAGTCTGGACATAGAATTCTGAAGGTGGAATCCAAGGATCGTCGATCTGGATTGAAGTTCGTCGAGCTCAGCTCATAGAATATTTCTCTAAGATCGTCGAGCTGAGAACGACTATCGTCGACCTGAGTTCGACGAACGTCGAACTCATTTTACTTAGTCTCTTGAGAAATATATGAATCTTGACGAAAACTTTATGTCTTGAGTCTCTTGTAGTCTGATGTTGGCTTGTCCATGTGATGTTCACCCTTGGGACTTGGCATAGAATCTAGGACACAACTTTGACCCTGGCTATACAATTTGGGTCACATCACCCTAAGTTAGTAAACCTAGCACAAATCAAACTAGGGATCAAACAATCTCCACCTATTTGGGTGAGGTCACTAATAGACTCAAAATGAAAACATAAAGTAAACAAAGCAGGAAAAAGGTATATCTTGGTAGTGCTGAACTCATTTTACAATAAGAGATAGTTTAAGATAGACAAAAACAAAATAGTTCATATTTCACTTCTTTTGTTTTTTCTCCTGATGCTTTATGTCCTTGCCCTTGTCTCCTGGCTTGGTGAAGACTATTTCCCTGTTTGGATTTGAAGCTTGTGCCATAGTCATTGTCATGTCAGCAGCCCCTATAATCTTCAGAGATGTAGCTCTAGGGACCACTGCTTCAGGATGCAATTTCATATAATCATCAATATTAAAAAATTTGTTAGCCTTATCAAATCTTTTCAGTTCTTCTCTCCTGTACTTGGACATTGTATTGTATTCAAAAGTATCCTTTCCTTCAACCTTTGCCTTGTTGATCATAGAGAGGCCTACCAGTTCATGGAACCTGGCCATTGTAGCTGTGTTGGCTATTTTTGGATCTTCATAAGGAACAGGAGGAGAGGGTGGCCTTTTAGGACTTTCAGCTTGTTGATGTTGTTGCTGTTGATGTTGTTTTCCTGAAGGTTATTTCCTGTGCTGGCTGCTTTCATGATGAGATCTCCCTTGATGTCTTTGATATGTTTGCATAGGGGCAGATCTTTGAGAACTAGAACCAGAAGCACCAGCTGCAGGAGGAGGAGGAGGTGGTGGATCTTTCCTATACCTTTGAACTGGTGGAGGAGAGTACCTTTCACCCTTCTTCCTTTCTTTCTGCTGATTCTTAGAGAGCCACATCCATGCTGGCATCCCTTTGTATGGAGTTATCTTTTGAAGAATATAGTAAGGGGTGTCATTGTTTGGATTGGGCTTGGGAGCAGGAGGAGGAGGAGCTTTTCTTTTCTTTGAAACTTGCTTCTTCTTCTTTGTATCCTCCTCATCTTCATCATCATCATTGTCAGAACCCTGAGGGTTATCATATAGATCATCCAGAGCCTTCAAAGCTTTAGCAGAGATAACACGTTTTTCTAGAGCAGAAGCAGGAGTTGCAACAAGAACTGGAGTTTCAACATAAGTTGGAGGAGAAGCTACACAAAAATCCGAACTAATTTGGATAGAGCTTTCAGCTACTGTCTCATTTTCTTCTGCAATATCAACAAAGATCAATTCATCTAGATCTGGCATTGTAGAGTCATCCATTACAAAAGTTGGTGCTGAAGATATTATTGAGGAAGAGGGAACATCTACTACTTCTGGAGGTGAAGTGATTGTTTACTGTGCAATAGCAAAACTGTCCTTAATTTGCTTAACAACTTTTGAAGAGATGGGGGCAGTATATGGTGTAATATCCAAGGATGGCTTAAGTATCTTAGATGGAAGATAATTCATATATACATTATCAAAAATGCTCAACAAATATTTTAAATTAACTGTGAGATTAAGAATGAAATCACCAATAGTATTAGGTTCTTCAGAGTCTGATTCAAAATCCATATCAGTCTCAATAAAATCAATCAAATCTTTATCAATCAAATCTGTATCTATGTATTCTGTACATTCTGCTGCTGTGTCTGAAGCTGCTGCTATTGCTATAGCTGAAGCATCCGGTGCTGGAGATGGAGCTGAAGCCTTTGGAGCTGTAGCTACTGCTTCATCATCACGCATCTCCCCCTGCATGGTTTCAGTAGGGCCTGAAGCCACGCCCCTGATTGAGGAGGGGGCAGCAGTAAGAGCAGAGATTTTGTCATAGAGAGAAGATATGGTGGTAGAAAGAGGTGTAAGGGCCTCTGCTATAAGGGACTTAAGGAGGGGAGTGAGGATGGAAATGATGGAAGATATGGTGGAGGGATCCAATGATGGAATGGTAGATTGTGTTGCATAAGGTGTAAAAGTGGGAACTATGGGAGGGATAGAGAGTGGAGCATCAGGGATGTGAACATCTGGAGGGATGGTGGATGTTGATGGGGATGGATGGGTGACATCTTGCATGATGGTGTATGTTGGTAGAGGGTAAGATGGTATGGAGGATAGATGTGGGGGAAGAGGAGATTGTGGTGGTGTAGGAATGTAAGTGTCATGGGGGGAAATAAGAGATGTTGGTTGTTGTTTTTCTTGAAGAGGGGAAGATGGAATGTCAGTGAGGTCAATTGGTGGAGATGAAGCTGGGGAAGCATGTGGAGATGTAGGTGAAGTAGGAACATGAGGATGTTGTTGTTGTTCTGGTGTTGAAGAGATAATGGGAGAGGAAGTGAGTTGTTTTGCTGGAAGTAGTGCTGAAAGAGATGATGGTGTGGGATGAAGCTCTTTAGTAGGTAGGGGAGTGGCTTTAACAGCCCTGGTGCCTTTAGAAGCTGGGGTGGAAGAGGTAGAAGCCTTAGTGGTCTTTGTGATTGTCCTCTCCCACCTTCCAAATAACGCACAGCTGAGCCTTTTATAGGCATTGATGAATATGGTCTGGGAGACCAGTGATTCAGCAGCCTTTTCCTTGAGGAAGATCCCTAGGATCCTTCCAAAACACACTTCTTTCTTGTTATTTTTCTTCTTTATCAGATCAAAGAGGATCTGAGCCCAGTCAACTTGATTTTTATTTATTACTGCACACATGACCAATAACTGATGTCTTGTCATGTAGTCATGGGCAGTATGTTTGCCAAGCAAGACCTTTCCAACAATGTCTGCCAGGAACTTGTATGGTGCAGACAAATGCTTCTTCAATAAATTATTTGGGTTGTCACCAGCATAACCATCAGATTGAGCATCATATCAAACTCTTCAGAATCAATTTCTAAGTCCTCTTCGCCATTTGTCAAACCAAATATTTTAGTTAAAACCGCGGGGGTTAAGGAGACAGTGTTACTCGCAATTGATCCTGTCATGGTATTATCCTCAGAAGTGGATGAGGTATACACCCATTCCCTGATTTCTATTCCTGCCAGCTTTATCCTTGTAGTCATCATGTTCTTCAGATTCTGTTCTTCCAGAAGTTCCAGAATATACAGGAAGATTGGATCCGAGTGCTGGAACGATTCGAAGTCGACATCAAAACCAGTGTCAAACTTTATAGTGGCTAGAGCTCCTGCTGGAATCGCCATGGAATTACCTGCAAAAGAGAGAAACGGCGATCAAGTGCAAGAGAACAGAAGGCGCGGGGCGGAGGTCGAAGAAAACCTTGATATAAGGTTTTCAAGAATATGAATCGACAAACTCCATTCCATGAAAATGAAATTAATTCTTCGAGCTGAGATCGACGAAATAAGTTTGACTGAAATAATTCGTCGATCTTATTCCGAAGAATTGAAAATAGTTCGTCGAACTCTGTTCGATGAATATCTTCTGAAGCAAGTTCGTCGAACTCCGTTCGACGAATATTGTTTCACTCACAGAGAGTTCGTCGATCTCCGTTCGGTGAATGTCTCTCAAACTTTCCACGGTTCGTCGAACTCCGTTCGACGAACTCTGGAAAATTCGTCGACTGTAGACAGAAATCAAATAAAGTCTTCTCCATTGATCATTCCAAGTTGATTCACAAAGAACATATGATTTCTCTCATCCAGAGGTTTGGTGAATATATCAGGCCTTTGTAAATCAGTGTAGAAATAGAAAAGCTTGATTTTATTTTTGTCTACACACTTCCTAATGAAATGATGTCTTATATCTATATGTTTTGTCCTACTATGGTGAACTGGATTCTGGGCTATAACTATAGCACTTGTATTATCACAGAGTAGGGTTGAATTATTTATGTTGAACCCATAATCTTGTAGCTGATTTTGTATCCAAAGCATCTGTGAACAACAGCTGCCTGCTGCAATATATTCTACTTCACCAGTTGATGTTGACATTGATGTTTGCTTTTTACAAAACTAAGATACTAATCTCATACCCAGGAACTGGCAAGTTGCTGAAGTACTTTTTCTATCTACCCTGCATCCAGCAAAATCAACATCAGAGTATCCAGTCAACTCAAATTCTAATTCAGCGGGATACTATAGGCCTAGATTAGGACAACTCTTTATATATCTCAAAATCCTTTTTAGCAAAATTAGATGAGATTCTTTAGGGTTCACTTGGAACCTAGCACAAAGACATGTGGCAAATATAATGTCTGGCCTACTTACTGTGAGGTATAATAGGGACCCAACAATGCCCCTATATAGTTTCTGATCCATAGGTTTCCCTGGTACATCAGAGTCCATAGCAGTATTGGTAGCCATGGGGGTTTTCTTTGCTGAGGCATCAGCCATCCCAAACTTCTTTAGAAGTTCTTTAGCATATTTTGCTTGAGAGATGAAGATGTCATCAGGAAGCTGCTTCACTTGGAGACCAAGGAAGTAAGAAAGCTCACCCATACTACTCATTTCAAATTTAGAATGCATGAAGTCAGAGAACCTCTTGCATAATTTGGAATCTATAGAGCCAAATATAATATCATCCACATAGATTTATACTAACAAGATTTGGTCGTTATGATGTCTAGTGAAAAGAGTTTTATCTACAGTTCCTCTTGTAAATTTATGCTCTAATAAAAAACTATCTAAGGTCTCATACCAAGCTCTTGGAGCTTGATTTAGACCATAAAGAGCCTTATGCAATTTAAAAACATGAGAGGAGTAAGTTGGAGAAACAAAACCTGGAGGTTGTTCTACATAAACCTCTTCTTGTAGCACTCCATTTAGGAAAGCTCTCTTCACATCCATTTGAAAGACCTTTAACCTCTTGTATGCTGCATAGGCAAGGAATATTCTTATGGCTTCCAACCTTCAACAAGTGCAAAGGTTTGATCATAATCTATTCCTTCTTCTTGCCTATATCTTTGAGCAATAAGCCTAGCCTTGTTTCTCACAATGACTCCTTGATCATCTAGCTTGTTTCTGTAAACCCATTTGGTTCCAATAACTGGGTAGTTTTGGGGTCTTAGAACCAAATCCCAAACTCTACATCTCTCAAATTGATTAATTTCCTCCTGCATTGCAAGGATCCAGTGGGGATCCTGCTCAGCATCATGAATAGAAAGAGGTTCAACCTGAGAGAGAAAACATGCATGCATCAAATCTTGGGTAAGTTGATGCCTTGTCTGTACACCTGATGATATGTCTCCAATCACTTGAGATCTGGGGTGATCCCTAAGTGTGACAAAATTAGTGGGTGGAGTTGGTTGTGCAATAGCATTTGGAATTAATTCCTCCTGTGGAATTGTATGTGCTATTTGTAGAGATTCATTTTCTTCAACTTCTTCTTCTTCACTTTCTTCAATAGCTTGTGGAGAGGGATGAGTTGACACCTCTTGGGTAAGGTTTAGTCCATCCATGGTCTCACACAAATGGGGTACCTGCAAGTTGCTATTGGTAGGAACTTCTTTCTCCGTGCAATACATATTAGTCTCATCAAATGAAACATGAAGAGACTCTTCAATTTTCAATGTTGATTTGTTAAAAAACCTATAGGCCTTGCTTACTTGGGAGTATCCTAGAAAAACTCCCTCTTCAGCCTAAGCCTCAAACTTTTTAATGTATTTCTTGTTATTATTGTGTATATAACAGGTACAACCAAATAATTTAAAATAGTTTATTTTAGGTTTCTTCCTTTTGAGCAATTCATAGGAAGTCATGTTCTTTAGTTTTTGAATTAAGCTCCTGTTCAGGACAAAATTTGCTGTGCTGACAGCCTCTGCCCAAAAGGTTAGGGGCATGTAAGCATCTGCAAGTAATATACCTTCAGCTTCAATGAGTGTCCTATTTTTTCTTTCAGCTACCCCCTTTTGGTTGGGGAGTTTTAGGAGCTGAGAAGCAATGTCTAATACCTTCCTTCTCACAGAACTCATGCATAAGAAGGGACTCAAACTCTGTGCCATGATCACTTCTGATC
The DNA here is from genome assembly GCA_039583875.1 of Platanthera guangdongensis. Taxonomy (NCBI): domain Eukaryota; kingdom Viridiplantae; phylum Streptophyta; class Magnoliopsida; order Asparagales; family Orchidaceae; genus Platanthera; species Platanthera guangdongensis. The sequence continues at coordinate 59,917,717 of CM077166.1, read as the reverse complement.
AATGCAACATGAGTAGAGAACTCAATTTGTATGGTCCTGAGAAAATCTGTAAGAACCTTGAATGTATCTGACTTTGATCTCAGAAAGAATACCCAACTGAACCTGGAGAAGTTATCCATTATAAATAAAGTGTAGGAATTCCCTCCTAGGATTTGTACAGCAATGGGTCCAAAGAGATCCAAATGTAGCAGATACAAAATCCTAGGTGAATCACTCCTATTAATATATTAAAACTAGTTTTAGTTTGCTTGCCTAATTGACAAGCCCTGCAAAGACCTTCCTTCTTGTATGGACCAGAAGGCAGACCTCTAACAAGGTTGTGCTTAGATAGCCTAGCAATATTTTTCAGATTTACATGACCTAGTCTTTTGTGTCATAAGTCATTCTATTACTAGCTAAGTTAAGTAAACAGATATCAGTTTTGGTAGAAAGAAAATTTACTAAGTATATATTGCCTTGTCTACTTCCAGTTAAAACTGTTTGGTTGTTTTTATCAATAATAGAACAAGTGGATGGGTTAAAGTGTACCTGATAACCATCATCACATAACTGACTTATGGAGATGAGGTTATGCTTGAGTCCACTTACATATATCACCTTTTTGAATGTGACAGCTCCTAATCTGACTTCTCCAAATCCTTCTGACTGACCACATTTGGAGTCACCAAAGATAACTTTTGGCCCCAGCTTGGACTTGTAGTTGATTAAGATGTCCAGGTACCAAGTTTGATTTACCCCTGGACAATTCTTCACCTGCAATAAAAAATAGTTAATGTTTTTTGACCCAAGTTACCTTGGGTCCTTTGTATGGCTGATAAGAAAAACTGGAAATATTAGAGAATTCAGGTTAGGACTTATATCATAGGGGGTGATATCTACTAGGTGGGATGATCCAGTCAGCTAGTAGATTAAATGGTTTCTTGGGAATATGTGAGTTGTTGTTACAGTTTTCATTAAGTCTTCCTGGGTTCGACGAATTCTTGTAAGTTCGTCGACCAGAGTTCGATGAATTCGGTTGAGATCGTCGATCTTTGCCCAGAGAATGAACTTGTTCATTTTCTGTGCCCCACGTTCGTCGACCTCTGCTCGACGAACCATACAAAGTTCGTCAATCGCAGTTAGAAGAATGATTTTTATTGTAGTTTACGTTCAGAGACCGTCATTCTGAGTTCGACGATCTGTTCCTATATCGTCGATCTAGGCTCGACGATAACTGCTGCACATTGTTATTTTTATCATTCTTCTGATTTCTAATTTTATCCTTAACTTCAATTTGTTCCAGAATTTTATTAACTTTATTTACTTGTTCAGTGTTTTTCTTTCCTTTATCAGAGATGAAATTTACTGGTTTTAAAAAATGATTCCTTTGGATTAGGGTTGGTTCACTAGATGTGGCTCATAATCCTAATCTGCAGTTATTTGTTCTTGCATTAACTGTGCTAGTTATATCTAGCAATTTCAAACTTCTACCATTTAATGATTCTTCTAACATCTTAGCTTTGCTAAGTTCTGATTTCAGAAAACTGATTTGTTCATTTGTAGATTTTAGTTCACTAGACAGAGTTGCATTTTCAGAGGTGATTTTATCTAGGTCATTCAATTTATCTCTGTGAAGTTTAATTTCCTTCTCAGATCTTATTAAATCTAAGCATAAGTTTTTAAACTCAAATTTAAATTCATCATATTCAAAATCATAAGATGCTATTACCTGATCTTCAGCTGACAGATTTTCTTCATCATCAGATTCATCTGTATCTGATTTGCTACTGCTTGCACCAATTGCCATGAGGCACACCTCCTTTGCCTTGACCTCCTCTTCTTCTTCACTGGAGCTGGAAGATGTGGATTCATCGTCTATGTCACTCCATGTTTCAGCCACAAATCCCTTGTCCTTCTTTTTCTGCTTGCTAGAAAAGGGCTTGTTGTAGTGCTTGCTTCTTGATTCTTTCTCTTTTCTTCTTTCCTTCTTTTGATTTTCAGGACATTCAGATATGAAATGTCCTGGTTTCCTGCACCCATAACACACTACCTCTTTATTGGGTGTTTTGTCATACCTTGGCTGACTGTCATTTCTGGATGACTTTCTTCTGAAGTCTTTCCATGCCAGTTTAAAGAATCTCTTGGCAAAGAGACTCATCAGCTATTCATTGACTATTGGGGCTTCAGTTTCTTCAGTAGCCTTGAATGCAATGGATTGTTCTATCCTTGCTGGCGGAGGAGTCCAGTGTTCCACTACCTCTCTGGACTTGATTAGCTGCTCATATGACTTCAGTTTTCCTAATAGAGATTCAGTTGAAATCTCATTCAGGCATCTGGCCTCCTTGATGGGCCAGATCCTGGTGTCCCATGAGCTTGGGAAGCACATTAGGATCTTGTCATTAACTTCAGTCAAAGTGATTTCTTTATCTAAGGTCCTTAGCTCACTGATGATGGAGCTAAGCCTGCTATACATCACTACAACTGTCTCTGCCTCATCCTTCTTGAAGTTTTCATATTCTGTGATGAGGTGTGATCTTCTATCTTTCCTCTCATCTGCTGGGCCAGCAACCATTTGGTTGAGTGAATCCCAGATTGCTTTTGCAGAGGTGCACTCAGCCACCTTCTGAAAGATGTCATCTGACATAGTTTGAGCTAATATGTTCATTGCTTTGGCATCAGCAATCTTTGTTTTCTTCTGAGCTTCAGTCCACTCAGGTGGTGGGACTACATTGTTGCTGGAAGATGTTGTAGTTGTAGATGCTTGTGGGGGACCTGTCAAAATTGAATTGTAGATGTCTTCATCAATGGAATTCATATATAACCTAATTCTTGCATTCCAGATGACAAACTTATTAAGGTTGAAAACTGGAGGTCTGGTGCTTGCATAGTCCTTGTTTTGGGTAATACTATGTTTATAATGTAAATAAAAATAAAATACTTTGTAGATCTAACAAAGGATCTTTTGGTTCAAGATTTAACTTGTACAACCAAAGGAACCTACTCTGATATCAATTGAAAGTGAGTGTTAGATCAGAAATACTCTAGAGGGGTGTGAATAAAGTATTCTTAAAATTTCTTAACTACTATTACAGCTTTTGTTGTAAATCAAAAGTGCAGAAATTAATAACCTAGCAAACAATACATCTAAATCACAAGCATAACAAGAACAAAAGAAAAGGAGACAACCAGACGACACAAGAATTTTATAGTGGTTCCCCAACCTGGGTACATCCACTCTTCTACCACCCTTGGTAGGAATCCACTCAGATTTTTGATCAGCTGCCTGACAATAATGAGATTTTGATCAGGTGCTCAAAAACCAACCCAAGTCTTTTGATCAGCAGACTTGCAACCAAGGAATCACTTTTGAAGGGAGATGACAACCCTTTACAGAGGTGGGGGTGAGAGAGTGATGGAAGTCTTCTTTTCTCAATCACAATGAGAAGACTATTTGGATTCAATGATGTTGTCAAAGCTCCCCCTGAGATGAAAAAGGGTACAGGAGATCTGGAGCTTTGCACAGGGTGATAGGCCTTCAATTGAGAGACTAGATCTAGGAGATTTAGACTAATAGTGCTTGAATGTCTTCAGCAAGGTCCTGGAGAAGAAGAACAGGAAGACTCTTGATTTTGAAAAATGTGTTCTTCTTGCTTCTTCTTCAAATTACTGTATCCTTCTTAGTCAGTATTATTTTGTGTAAAGATTTCTCTGTGTCTCTCTTGATTCATTCTATGTGTATCTGTCTGTCTCTTTTTGTTATTCTCTTCTTCTGTGTCTTTCAAACATTTGAATTTCTCTGTAATTAATGCTTACAACCTTGAGAATAATCGGCATTGATTTATTTCTCCAACTGTCCCGTGGAAAAACGGCAAGCAATAATCCTGGAGAAGACCATAATTAATGCTCATTCTAACGGATACATTCAGAGAATGTTAGAGCAATAATTAACCAGGAATTATAGTATTAGAGTGGGGACAGAAGGCTGGAAATAACTAAGTATGGAATCGTCGAGCAGATAGCAGAATTCGTCTAACTGAGTTCACAGTTCGTCGAGCTGAGACATTGTATTCGTCGACCAGACGACTTCTGTTCGTGGAGCTGAGTTCCAAGATCGTTGAACTAAAAACTGAACAGCTATCTCTTTTGATCTTTGCCTATTCGTCGAGCTGGTAAATATGTTCGTCGACTGGAGTTCAGCAATTATTCTGGAGTTGTCAAATATCCTGTGTCGACACAATTGCTCCTGTGTGTTGACACAAATCTTCTGTGTTGTGTCGACATAGCCTTTCCACAATGTCGACGGATGATCTTGGTGTCAACACAAGTTCTTCTAGTGTCAACATAAGTCTTCTGGTTCCAGAATTCGTCGGACAGATAACAGGATTCGTCGACCTGAGACTGGAGAACATAGTCTCGACAGAATGCTGTGATAGTCCAAAGATTCGTCGACCGAAGAATGGTGTTCGTCGAGCTAAGTTTGGAGGACCTTGAAGTCGTCGAGCTGAGAATGATTCTAGACTTAGAAACTATTTGATGAACCTCTGGCAATAGTGTTGAAGTGGAGGTCTAGGAATTGTCGAGCAAAGAATGAAGTTCGTCGACCTGAGAACTAGGTTTGTCAACCTGAGTCTAGAGAACAGTCTGGACTTAGAATTCTGAAGGTGGAATCCAAGGATCGTCGATCTGGACTGAAGTTCGTCGAGCTCAACTCAGAGAATATTTCTCTAAGATCGTCGAGCTGAGAATGACTATCGTCGACCTGAGTTAGACGAACGTCGAACTCATTTTACTTAGTCTCTTGAGAAATCTCTGAATCTCGAGGAAAACTTTATGTCTTGAGTCTCTGGTAGTCTGATGTTTTCTTGTCCATGTGATGTTCACTCTTGGGACTTGGCCTAGACTATAGGACACAACTTTGACCCTAACTATAGAAGTTGGGTCACATCATCCTAAGTTAGTGAACCTAGCCCAAATCAAACTAGGGATCCAACACACCCCGTCCACATCCTGGAGGTAGTACCCTCCTGAGTTCAGGATCTCCTTTACCACAAAGGGGCCTTCCTAGTTGGGATTGAGCTTTCCCACTAAGGCTCCTCTGCCTACTGCCTCTACTTTTTGGACGACCAAGGAACCCTTCTGGATCTTCCTAGGCCTTATATGTTTATCAAAGTTGACAGTGAAGGTTAGATATGAATTACTCTAGAGGGGGGTGGTGAATAGAGTATTGTGGTCTCTTACAAAATATTTAAAACTTTTGTTGTAATCTTAGGTGAACATGTTAGCAAACAAAGTAATAAGCACAGCAACCTAACAAATCATAGAACACAGCCAAAACAAAAGAAAAAGGGCAACCAGACGACACAAGAGATTATAGTGGTTCCCCAACCTAGGTACATCCACTCTTCTACCACCCTGGTAGGAATCCACTCAGATTTTTGATCAGGTTCCTGACACCAATGAGCTTTTGTTCAGGTGTTCAAAAACCAAAACCTCAAGTCTTTTGGTAGGAGACATGCAACCAGGAATAATTTTGAAGGGACTTAAAACCCTGTATAGAGGATGAAAAAGGTGATGGTGTTTTTTCTTTCTCAATAACAACTGAGAAGACTAGTGGATTGATTTCAGCAGATTGCTCCCCCTGAGATCTTGAATGGATCAGGAAATCTGGAGCTCTTCTTCAGGATGACAGGTCTTCAAAACTTAATTTTCTTGACTAGAGATTGCTTCAGGAACTTCTTTGACAGATAGAGTTATTGTTGTCCTTCTGAAGTTGTCCTGTAAGGTCGAAAGAAGAAGACTCTTGATAGAGATTGTATGCTCTTCTTCTTCTTGATGATATGATGTTCTCTAGCATAGGCTGATTGCAGTGTGTGAAACTTTTGATTTCTGTAAGACTTCTTGAATGTAATGTGTGTCAGCAGGACTGCTTAATCTTTTTTTTTTCTTTTCTGAAAAGTTACTGAAAAACACATTCAAAATTTGAATCCTTGAGCAGTAAATGTAGTCGGCCTGAGAAGGAAGCGATAATGAATGAATTCCCTAACTGTCCCATGGAAAAACGGCATGTAATAATCCATGATCAATGCTCGTTCCAACGGTAACATTCCTAGAAGATTGAGCATTAATTACTCACGAATCATTGCCAAGAAAAAGGGACGGAAAACTGGAGAAGACCAAGTCTGGAATCGTTGAACGAAGAACAGGAATCGTCAAGCTGAGTTCACAGTTCGTCGGGCTGAGCTGATGAGTTCGTCGACCAGACAATAGCAATTAGTCTTCAAGGGAAACTTGTCAATTCTGCTGCAATCTTCGTCGAACTGACAATTATCATTCGTCGAACAAAGATCCAAATTCATCGACCGAAGAATGATTGGGGACTTAGACAGAATCTGAGAAGTCTCTGGCTGAGAAGAGTTCAAATAGTAGACCAGAAATCATCGACCAAGGAATATGGTTCGTTGAGCTGTGATCGACAAACGTCGACCACATTTCCTTGAGTTGAAGATATCTCTAAGTCTTGAGGTTCTCTGGCAGTCTGGAGGATGGCTGATCCATAGGATGATGTTCTAAGGACAAACCCTAGACTCTAGGACACAACCAATGACCCTGACTATACAAGGTGGGTCAAAGACATCCTAACTCAGTGAACCTAGCACAAATCCAAACTAGGGATCCAACAATCTCCGCCTATTTGGGTGAGGTCACTAAGTGAAGACACAGACTGAAACAAAATAAAGCAGTAAAAGCGTATATCTGACAGAGAATTTATAACACATGTAGCAGATATATAAAAGCTTTGTTCAGAAACATAACCAGAGAGTTATAAAAGCAAAAAAAATAGGAAAAGAAAGAAAAACTTAGATCATATCTTGCTCTTTTTGAATTTGTCTTTGTCTTTCTCTTTGCTGCTGCTGCTAGGTCCAGGCTTTGAGAATTTGATCTCTCTCTTTGGATTAGCTTCCTGAGCTATAGTCATTATCATATCAGCTATACCAAGCATAATCTGAGTAGAGGCTCTGGGAACAACAACCTCTGGATGGAGCTTCATATAGTCATCAACATTGAAAAGTTTGTTTGCTTTGTCAAACCTTTTAAGTTCTTCTTTTCTATATTTTGACATAGTTGAGAATCCTGAAATGTCCTTTCCTTCAGCTTTTGCTTTATTAATACATGAGAGGCCAATTAGTTCCTGGAATCTGGCCATTCTAGCAGTGTTAGTTATTTCAGGATCCTCAAAAGGAATAGGAGGTGAATATGGTCTTTCAGGACTGTTTGCCTTCTGTTCTACAGATACATTTTGTTGTTGCTGTTAAGGTTATTGCTGTTGAAGTTGTTTTTGTTGTTGATGTTGTTGTCTCTGCTGGTAACCTCCTGAAGACTTGCTCTGATGCCTTTGGTAGGTTTGTACAGGAGTAGGCTTTGAAATTGAGGAACTGTAAGTACTAGCAACTGTAGGAGGAGGAGGAGGATCTCTCCTGTATCTCTGAACTATTGGTAGAGAATATTTCCTACTTCTTTTTCTCTCCTTTTGCTGATTTTTAGACAGCCACATCCATGCTGGCATTCCTTTATAAGGAGTGATGTTATGCAAGATGTAGTAGGGAGTGTCATCTGTTGGATTGGGATTTGGAGCAGGAGGAGGAGGAGCCTTTCTCTTCTTTGACCTGACTCTCTTCTGGGCTTCTTCATCTGAATCTTCAACTTCCTCTTCCTCATCTGAGCTAGACCCTTGAGGATTAGCATACAGAGCATCAATCGCTCTTAGGGTAACTACAGAGATCTGGGGCTTGGCAAGTTGAACTGGAACTGGAGAACTGATTAAAACTGAGCGCTCTTCTAGAGCTTTATTCTCTTCGTCAATGTCTGCTAGAATCAATGCATCCAGGTCAGACATTGGGAATCATCCATAACAAAAAGAGGGGCAGAAATCTCTTCTGGGGGAAGAGATGGCTTTCTCTGGAACAACAAAACTGTCACTAAGTTGCTTAGCAACTGTAGTACTTATTGGAGAGGTGACAGGAATAATAGCCAAGGATGGCTTAGTAGAAGGGAACTGTACATAAATTGTATCAAAATATCTCAACAAAATAGCCAAATCAAGTGTGGGATTCAAATGGAAATCACCAACAGTTTTTATCTGCTCTGGAACTAACTCATCTAATTCAATGTCAGTATCCATGAAATGGATCAAGTCAATTAAATCCGAATCAAATTCTGTCAAAATTGCTGCTTCTGCATCTGAAACTGCTGTAGGAGGAACTGAAACTGCTGTAGGAGGAATTGCTGCTGCATCTGAAACTGTTGCTATATCTACTGCTGCTTCATCACAGAGCATCAGCCCCTGCCTGTTTTCAGGAGAACCTGGAGCATCTCCCGCTGCCTGATACTAATTGAAAGAGAATGTTAGATATGAAATACTCTAGAGGGGGGTGAATAGAGTATTGTGGTCTCTAACAAAATCTTTACAACTTTTGTTGTAATCCTAGGTGAACAGGTTAGCAAACAAAGTAATAAGCACAACAACCTAACAAATCACAGAACACAGCCAAAATAAAAGAAAAAGGGCAACTAGACGACACAAGAAATTATAGTGGTTCCCCAACCTGAGTACATCCACTCTTCTACCACCCTGGTAGGAATCCACTCAGATTTTTGATCAGGTTCCTGACACCAATGAGCTTTTGTTCAGGTGCTCAAAAACCAAAACCTCAAGTCTTTTGGTAGGAGACTTGCAACCAGGAATAATTTTGAATGGACTTAAAACCCTGTACAGAGGATAAAAAAAGTGATGGTGTCTTCTCTTTCTCAATAACAACTGAGAAGACTAGTGTATTGATTTTAGCAGATTGCTCCCCCTGAGATCTTGAATGGATCAGGAAATTTGGAGCTCTGCTTCTGGGTGACAGGTCTTCAAAACTTGATTGCCTTGACCAGAGATTGCTTCAGGAACTTCTTTGATAGATAGAGTTATTATTGTCCTTCTAAAGTTGTCATGTAGGGTTAAAAGAAGAAGACTCTTGATAGAGATTGTATGTTCTTCTTCTTCTTGATGATGATGTTCTCTGGCCTAGGCTGATTGCAGTGTGTGATAATTTTGATTTCTGTAAGACTTCTTGAATGTAATGTGTGTTAGCAGGACTGCTTAATCTTTTTTTTCTTTTCTGAAAACTTACCGAAAAACACATTCGAAATTTGAATCCTTGAGTAGTAAGTGCAATCGGCCAGAGAAGGAAGCGACAATGAATGAATTACCTAACTGTCCCATGGAAAAACGACATGTAATAATCCATGATCAATGCTCGTTCCAACGGTAACATTCCGAGAAGATTGAGCATTAATTACTCACAAATCATTGCCAAGAAAAAGGGACGGAAAAGTGGAGAAGATCAAGTCTGGAATCATTGAACGAAGAACAGGAATCGTCGAGCTGAGTTCACAGTTCGTCGAGCTGAACTAATGAGTTCGTCGAGCAGACAATATCAATTAGTCTTCAAGGGAAACTTGTCAATTCTGCTGCAATCTTCGTCGAACTGACAATTATCATTCTTCGAACAGAGATCCAAATTCGTCGACCGAAGAATGATTGTGGACTTGGACAGAATCTGAGAAGTCTCTGGCTGAGAAGAGTTCAAATAGTAGACCAGAAATCGTCGACCAAGGAATATGGTTCGTTGAGCTGAGATCGACGAACGTCGAACACATTTCCTTGAGCTGAAGATATCTCTAAGTCTTGAGTTTCTCTGGCAGTCTGGAGGATGGCTGATCCACGGGATGATGTTCTAAGGACAAACCCTAGACTTTAGGACACAACCAATGACCCTGACTATACAAGGTGGGTCAAAGACATCCTAACTCAGAGAACCTAGCCCAAATCCAAACTAGGGATCCAACAAAAGTACCTCCCCAACCTGCGCTTCACTTCTTCCTGCGGGATTGATGCGAAATCCCTTTGCTCTTCCACCAGATCAAAAGAGAGCTTCTCCTCCTCCTCATTCTCTACCATCCATCCTTCATCTCCTTTCTTTATAGTAGCTACACTTGGAGATACGACCTCGAACTCTATAGGTATGACGGCCTCCGAGCCATGGGAGAGTTTAAATGGTGTCTCTCCCGTGGCGGTGTTTGGCATGGTCCTCAAAGCCTAGAGAACTGAAGGGAGCTGTTCTACTCAACTTCCCCTCAAGTTGTCCACCTTCTTCTTTAAAATATTCATGATAATATTATTTGCCGCTTCCTCCTGTCCATTTCTTCGAGGACAATGAACCGAGGCAAAACAGAGGTCAATGCCCAGCTAGACACAGAAATCCACGAATTTCCTACTAGCGAATTGTGGTCCATTATCAGTAATGATGGCCAAGGAAGCACATTCCTGTAGATGATCTCTCCCCATATGAATGTTTTGACAAGTTGTGACGTTATATTAGCCAACACTTTCACTTCTAGCCACTTTGAAAAGTAATCCACCATGACCAGCAGAAATTTCCTTTGGACGCTAGCTTGGGGAAAAGGACCCACCATATCTAGTCCCCATATTGCGAAGGGTCAGGGAGCTGTGATTGTATGTAATCTTTAGGCGGGAAGGAGTTGGAGAGGAGCAAACTCCTGACACCTTTTACATTTCTTCGTGAATTCTTTGACATCCTTCCTGAGGGTAGGCAGAAGTAGCCTTGCCTCAACACTCTCCCATCCAAGGGCCGACTTCCCGAGTGACGCACACATTCTCCCGAATGAATTTCTTCTAGAACTCTTGGAATCTCTCCATTACATACACATCGAGCGAAAAAACCTAATATTGTCTTTCGGTATAATGCCCCATCCTTCAGCAGGTAGTGTGCAGATTTATACCTGATCTGCTTCTTATCGAGATCCCTCTCGGGAAGTTGTCCTGAGGACAAAAAGATGATGAAGTTATACATCCAAGAGCATTGTTGGTCTACCTCAATTAAGTCTCCTTCTTCTATGGATGGCTTGAAGAGTTCTGTCACCGTTAGTCCAGCCCGAGGTCCGTATTTGCCGAGCAGGTCAGCCTGAGCACTTCCCCCTTCGGGATGTGTTGAATTGAAAAGCTGCGGAACTGCCTGATGATGTTTTTGAACTTCATCGGATACAACTGGAGGGTGGGTTCCCATGCTTCAAATTCTCCTTTGATTTGTCATGCTACCACCATAGATTCTGTGGAGACTTTAATGTCATGTATGCACATCTCCCGAGCTAGCCTGAGTCCTGCGATAATCGCCTCATATTCTGCTTGATTGTTATTGATTGTGAAGTGAATCTTCAGAGCCAGCTCAATTCTGGTCCTTTCTGGACTCACCAGGATCATCCCTCCTCGAAAAGGAATTTTTCCAGATGCTCCATCTACTAGTATCTCTGATGAAGCTCAAAGAGGTGCTTCAACCTCTCCGACCTCGACCATGTAATCTACCAGGAAATTCGCAAACTCTTGTGTTTTGATTGCCAACAGAGTAAAAGAAATGTCTAATTCACTGAGCTCTATCGACCAATTGGCCAACCTCCCAGAGTGCTCCACCCCTTCCAGGATGCAGCGGAGAGGATGATCTGTCACCACCTGAATCGAATGGGCCTGGAAGTATGACATGATCTTCCTGGCTGATATGATGACAGTGAATGCCAGCTTTTCAAGGATAGTGTATTCGAGTTCTGCTTTCTTCAGGACCCTACTCACGTAATAGTCGGTAACTGCCTTTTTCCTTCCTCTCATACAAGCATTAAACTTATTGCTCTGGCCCCCACTCCTAGGTATAAGAAAAAAAACCCTCCCCTTATCTTGGCCCTTGGAGTATAGGTGTCCGGGTGAGTTGTTGCTTTATAGCTTGAAAAGCTTCTTCGCATTCAGTGGTCCATTCAAATTTCTTGCCCCCTCTTAGTGTTCGGAAGAAAGGCGAGCACTTCTCCACAGCCCAGTAGATGAACCTGCTTAATACGGCCAGCTTGCCGGTGAGATGTTGGACCTCCTTGTCATTCTTGCGAGATTCTAATTCTAGGATTGCCTTCACCATATCTGGAACGGGCTCTACGACAGGTGGGGTAAGGAGATGGCCTAAGAATTTTTCCTCTGTTGTCCCGGAAGACACACTTTAGGGGGTTGAGTCTCATCTTGTATTTCCTTATGGTTTCAAAGGTTTCCTCTAGATCTAGGACGTGGGACCTGAGGTCTCGGTTCTTGATATCAGGTCATCCACTTAAACTTTGGGGTTTCACCCTTTCTGCTACCGGAATATTAGATCCATTATTCTTTGATAGGTCTCCCCCACATTCTTTAATACAAAGGGCATCATGTTTAAGCAGAAGAACCCATGCTCTATGATAAAGGTGACATCTTTGACATCCAGCGGGTGCATGCGTATTTGATGGTTCCATGAAAATGCATCTAGAAAACTAATTAGTGAAAAACCGACGGCAGAGTCAACCAGCGCGTTGATTCGAGGCAGAGGATAACAATTCTTAGGGCTTGCTTTATCTAAAAGAGAAAAGTCCACACACATCCTCTGTTGAGTCCGGCCTTCCTTCACTTGATCTGTGGCGCTCTGGTACTTATTTAATAAATTAAGTAGCACCCTTTCCAACAGTCCAAGTTTTTGGAATAGTTGGGTATGCGCTTGATCCCATATTTGGTTTCAGAGGGGGTCATAGGTTCAAGACTGGGGGGGCTTTTAAATCCTGATTTTTACCCTTCTACATGTGTGTGTCCGGCGAGTCAGGCAACCGTGGACATGTGGTAACCCCACCTCGGAGCCATGTGGTCCATGTGGTAACCCCACCTTTGAGCCGATGGGTTGTGCTGGATGCTGGGGGGGATTGTTGGGTCCGACGTTCCTTCACTTGATCTGTGGCGGTCTGCTACTTATTTAAGAAATTAAGTATCAGCCTTTCCAACAGTCCGGGCTTTTGGAACAGTTGGGTATGCGCTTGATCCTACATCCTCCATTTCCCCTGTCCCTTCTTCACCATTACAACATTACTCACCTACCCTGGATATTTACTTGCAAATATGAATCCCGCCTTGAGCAGCTTCTCCACTTCTTCTCTGATGGGCCCGACTATCTTGGTGGTGATGGCTTTCTTCTTTTGTTGAATTGGATGAGTATTGGGGTCGAGGTTGAGATGGTGGCATGCCACGTCCGCATCAACCCCCGGCATGTCAGTTGCGCTTCATGCAAAGATGTCAATGTTCCTCTGTACACACACCCTGATCTCCTCCTAATAGTCGGAACTGGGCTCTCCACTGACTTTTATATTCTCTTTCCTCCCTTCATTGGTGAGGATCTCCATCTCTAGCACCTCCACTACCGCTTTCAGTCTTGATGGCTGTTCCTATTTCTCCTACTCCCTCAACATCTCCTCTTATTCCCTGACTTCATATTCTACGGTCTCGCGCTCCGCAACGTTCATATCCACTTCTCTCAGAAACTTCTTGAAAAAATGTTTAAGTTGTCTACCTAAATCACCTAGAGGGGGGTGAATAAGTGAGTTCTGCATTTTTTATGGAATAAAATTGAAAGAGCGATGCATAGGAAAATAAGAAAGCATTATAGTGGTTCCCCAACCTTGGGTACATCCACTTTCCACCTCACCTAAATAGTAACGCACTATACTCGGCTACTCCACTATTGTCGAATTGAAAACAATCCTACCACTAGGAACAAAGTTCCTACAACTAGATCCCTAAAACAGGATCTACACACGGAAGAGAAACATCCTAGAAAATCTCGGAGAACAAAGCTCCTACAACTCGGAGAAAAATATCCTAGAAGAACAAAATGATTTACAGAGAAAAATATAAAAATAGTATAATTCCAGATCTGAATCTTTAGCCCTTCTTCTTCCTTAAGATTTTGATGCTCTGTTAGAAATAGATTGAAGAAGACATGGCTAAATCTCTGGATCTGAAAATTCTTGAGTCAGCATGTTCAAGAAAAGAATCTGTCGATGTAGAAGATCTTGATCTGTTGAATCTCTTCTTCTGAATCTCTGGATCGAAAACAGATTGACGATGAAGACAATGAAGAGCGACGGCTTCCGATTTTGGAATGAGAATTTCTGATTCAGAATACTTAGGTTTTCTTATTAGGGTTGGTCGAATATGATAAGACCTTTTAAAGGACTTGCCTAACAGTCATAATCATATTAAATGCATGACACATGGACCAATGACGTGCTAATCACATTTGAAAATATGTCTGTCGAAACTTAGAATAATTTCAGAAAACAGTTCAGCATTTCTCGAGAGGAAGAGTTGTGCTCGAGAAGAAGTTTTCTAATTCTCGAGAAGAATGATGAGGATCTCGAGAAAAAGACTTAGGAAAAAATGTGGAGGTGGAATTAAGTAATCTCGAGAATGAAATAAAGTACTCGAGAAGAATATATTTCTATTTTCGAGAAGAAGTACTCTGGTACTTGAGAACAAAGAAGTATCTCGAGAAAAGAAGTCGGACTCTCGCGAAAAATATTCTAGGTCTCAAGAAAAATTTTCTATTTCTCGAGAACTAAACATAGCCTTCTCGAAAAAAATATTTTGGCTTCTCGAGAAAAAGACTTCGTAAAAAATATAAAGGGGAATTTAGGCATCTCGAGAAAGAAAAGAAGTACTAGAGAAAAATGAACTTCGGTTCTCGAGAAAATTATTCTATTATTCGAGAAGAGAATCTGTTATTCGAGAAAAGAATGCGTTACTCGAGAAAAGAATCTGTTACTTGAGAAGTGACTTCTGGTTCTCGAGAAGTAATACTGACCTTCTCGAGAAATAACATGTGGCTTCTCGGGAAAAAGACTTAGAAAAATAGTTTGACTGGAAATGAGGTAACTCGAGAAGGAAAGTCATGGAGTACTCGAGAACACATGGCTTTCTCGAGAATAGCACTAAGCTTTCTCGAGAATTTCTTCTGCAACTCGAATACATGACAAATCTTTCTCCAGTATAAACTAAAGTTCTTCTCGAGTACAAAAGTTCCTACTCGAGAAAATGACTTAGATATTTTTTTTGTAAAACTGAAAACTTATTTTTTTTCAAGAAATATAGCAACCATCCTTTCTCACATGGCTTTAGTGCTTGAAAAAGAAGTGTGTCCCAATAGAGAGGCTACACATGAGTCAACACCTTGGATCACATAATGAGTAATTACATTGTATGGTCCTGTGTTTGGTAACTCATTGTAGACTGACACTACTCTACACTTGACAAATATATCCTGCAAACACTCAACTAGAAAGGACATAAAATACAAACTTAATTTATCTTAGTTCAAGTGTGACTTGATACAAATCTGGGTTATTATGGATGCAATACCCAACAATCTCCCCCTATATGTAGAAGTCAGAACCCTCTACACTAAGGTGAATTACATCAAGAAAAACTAATAAAGAAACTAATAACCATGATAAAATAGAATAAATGCAGTGATTTAGAAAAATCAGATTATCAAAACTTAAAGGTTTATATTAATAGAAATTATGCAAGAGAAATTCAATTCCACAAGATTTTAAAATGAATTTTTCTGAACATCTGCAATATATGCTTGTTCTACTGTTTCTGAACATCTATAATATCGATTGGTTTTGCTATTTCTGAACATCTACAATAACTACTGGTTTTTTTGTTGTTATTGTCTATCTTGTTTCTCTTGTTGCCTATTCTGATAACTGTAAGGTTTTGAAAAATATTTTGGAGGTCTGGGTAGAGCCTTGGGATTATTCCTTCCAAACTCCCTGTCATACAACCTCCTTTTGGTAAGAGATTTTTCATATAAATCCCATTCATATGAGCTGTATTGAATGTTCCTATCTTCAATAAAATCAACAACAAGTTTTAGGGTGTCAAGAATCAGAGCTTTGGAGGTTGGAATCCATACATCGTAAAATTCTTGAGGTCTTCTCCTTTTAGCTTCAGGTTGAGGAGTTGATTTGCTGGCTGATGCACCATCACCATATTTTCTTCTTTTAGCTTTCTGAATCTATGGAGGTGCTTGAGGAGGCACATTTACTTGATCAGATTCCAAAACTTCCTCATAGATTTTAGGAGGTGGTCCTTCAAAATATTTAGGAGGTGGTCCTTCAAAATATTTTGGAGGTGGAGAGAATATTGGCGTATTCACATCCAGGTGTGTAGGAGGGGGTGCAGAAGGATCCATAGATAAGTCAGGGAAAAGTTGATTATGCATACAAATAATATTATCATAAGTGTACTGCTTTGTACTTCTGACATCTTTCAGCACTGATGTCTGGATCTCTTTAAATTGGTCATCCCACTGATTTTTCATTGTTTGAACTTATTTTTCTAGCTGTTCTTTATCTTTATACTCCCAGTTTCTGACTTCTAGAGATAAGGTACATATTACTTCTTCTTTGAACTGCCCAACTTCCTCACAAGTCTTGAAGTTGCATTCTTGGGCTTTCTTTTCAAGTTGAATCTGATTATTTGTAAGGGTAACTGATTGTTCCATTACCTCATCAATGCTGGTAATGGTATGATCTATTGTTTTCCTCAAATTTGTAAAACCTTTTAAATTCATCAGTATTATTTTGGATTTCAGCAAATCCACGACACATTTTTTTTCAATACTACTCAAGATAAGAATCAAAATAATCTCTTTGTGCAGCTATCATAGCTTCAATCTTACTTAAGATAGTACCTTCAGGAAGTGCTTCAGTTTGAAGAGGTGCAGAAGGTAGAATTAGGGCTGTCCAAGGAGCAATTTTTAATGATGATAGTGGAGGTAGAGGTTTTCTTTCTGCTGACTATACTTTCTTCATTTTCAGTATCTATGGTTAGTATGGAGGGAATCTTAAAATTAAGACTAGTAAGTGGTGGTTCAACATTTCTACAGGTGTTTCATCTTCTGAGTCATGAATAGAAACAACTTCTGCATCATGTATATCTTCAAATAGAGATTTTTCAGGTTCAGGTTCAGGAGATTTTGCAGGTTGTGGGACTGTTCTGGTTGATGTTCTGGGGAATTGGCTGGAGAAGAAGGATGTACTTCAGGACAGTGAAAAGAGGCTCTTTAGAAGAAAGTTCCTCTATCATATTGTTGATATCATCATCAGTAGACATAATCTATTCTTGAACCTGGGCATCAGTTAGGATTTCAGTATCTAGTATATCTTCAAGAACAAAATCTGAATTGTCTGTATTAAGCAAAGTGGTTGTGACAGCAGTAGATGGTGTGGAACTATCATTTAAAGTAATATTGGTAGCAACAAGACAAGAAGTATCATCTTCTTGGAAAGTACGAAGGGCTGCAGGTGGTGTGACTTGGGCTGGAATTGCTATATCAGTAGGAGCAGGAGCTGGAGTGGACTAAACTTGAACAGATGGGGCAGGCTCCCCCTCAATAACTAGAGCAGTTATTTGATGAGAAGGAGGAGATGGAGTCCTATCCGCATGTTCATTCCTCTTGGGTGTTTGGTTACTTTTCTGAAGCTTAATATCCCATCTTTGAATGGAGAAGATGGAAACTTTCTTCATATGGTGTACAGTCATGCCCTTATTCATGGAGAATACTTCTCGGTCCATCTAGTTCAGGTATAAAGATAAGATCCTGCCATAACTGGGATTCTTGATGGTAGCCTTAATTTTATCAAAGATCATCACACCCCACTAATATTTCTTTCTACAAATAACATCAGTCAACATGTCAAAGAAATCTGGTGTGATATAGCTTATGGAGCTTGTCCTACAGAGTACTTTTCCTAGGATATATGCCTGCAACATACTTTCTGCATTTATGAACTGTCTGCGAACAATGTGGGTTAATTGGGGAAGGACACAAAAACTATAGGCCCTTTCATAATCTATTTATACTGTCTTCTTCATCGAACACAGGTAACTGTAGAAATTTTGAAACAGAGGTGGAAGTCATCTTTACCTTGATATCTCGAACCCTTGATTTTGGTACTTTGCCATTTCGCTTGACTTTGGCATGTTTGAAAAATTCCTCTACATCAGAAATGAGAATTTTGCAGGGATGTTCAAGAACAAATGATAAACCGACGGTATCGAGCAAAATAAGAACATTTCTGAAATCATCTGAAATTTCGCCAATCCCTGTTGAAACAAGTTCGCTGCCGATCTCGAGCTTGGAAGACGATGTCATTGATGTGGAGAAAGTGATGTTTGCTGGTCGGCAAATGGAGAAGTGGGCTTGATTGGGGCAGTCGGCAGAGACGGAGAAGGTGAAGAGTCTTTTCTTGAGAGAGAGGGATTTAAAATCGGGAATAGAAATTTTTGGACGTAAGTCTATTTATATTTTCCTTTAATTTTGATGATAAATGATATAAAATACCTGGAATATGGCGGTGAAGTTCACGGGTGCTAGTATGAAAAATTGAAAAATTTCTAATCTAATTTCTCGAGATGGATTGTTGTTCTCTAGAAGAAGATAGTTAGAACTCGAGTAGTATTCTTCTTGTTCTTAAGTAGAAATTTCTAAGTTCTCGTGTAGAGAAATCCATGTTCTCGAGTAGAGCTTTTGTTCTCGAGAATTAATTCCGTCGTTCTCGAGTACAAGTGATGACTCGAGAAATGAAGTCAATACCTTGAAATTTTCTTGATTTTGAAGTATGACCAGATCTTGAACTTGCTTGAGACCTTTTTCTTCATTCTTATTCTTCCTTACTGAGCATGCCAAGTTCTGTTTTTAGGAACGAGAACTTGGCCTTATCTAGTAGTTTTGTGAATATATATGTAATCTGACTGTCAGTTGGGACATATTGGAGATTGATGGCTCCATGCTCAACATGCTCCCAGATGAAGTGCTACCGCAGCTCTATGTGTTTTGTCCAGCTATGAGAGACAGGGTTGTTGGCTATTGCAATCGCACTAGATGAGTCGCAAACAGAGGAATGACCTTGACCTTCAAGTTATAATCTTCAAGTTGGATCTTTATCCATAGCAATTGTGCACAAAAACTTCCAGCAAAAATGATTTCTGACTAAGCCATTGAGATTGCGACACAATTTTGCTTTTTATTGCTCCATGAAATTATCCTCCTTCCAAGGAATTGGCAAGTCCTGGAAGTGCTTTTTTTATCCTCTTTGCTTCTTGCAAAATCTGCGTATGAAAAACCAATCAGTTAGCTATCATTACTTATTGGGTACCATAAGCCAAGATTTGGTGTACATTTAAGTTATCTCAAAATCCGCTTTGTAGTAGCGTAGTGAGATTCCTTAGAGTTCACTTGAAATCTAGCACACATGCATGTTGAAAACATTATGTCTGGTCTACTAGCAGTAAGATAGAGTAAGGATCCAATTATGCTTTTGTACTTGGTTTCATCAAAATGTTTCCCTTTCTCATCCTTGTCCAGAAACATAGTTGAACTAATTGGAGTCCTCATAGATGTTGCGTTCTACGTTATAAATTTCTTAATTAACTCCATGGTGAATTTCGTATGAGAGATGAAAATTCCATCTTCAGATTATTTCACCTGAAGTCCTAAGAAATACTTCAGCTCTCCCATACTGCTCATTTCGAACAACCCTTGTATAAGTTTGGAAATCTTTTTCAGAGGTTGTCGTCAGCAGAGCCAAATATGATGTCATCGACATAGATTTGCACTAGCAAAATCTTGCCTTTTATTTTCCTAAGAAATAATGTCTTATCTATCTTTTCTCTTGTGAACTTGTTCTCATGGAGAAAGTTAGAAACTGTCTCGTACCAAGCTCGAGGAGTTTATTTCAAACCATATAAAAATTTAAATAAAAGATAAAGATTCTCATGATAGTTAGAATCAATGAAACCTGGAGGTTGTTCCACATATACCAATTCCTTTATGTCACCGTTAAGGAAGGCCGACTTCACATCCATCTGATAGACAGTGATGCCCTTAAGTACTCCATATGCTAGGAATAATCTGATTGCCTCCACCCTTATCACTGGTGCATACGGCTGATTGAAGTCAATTCCTTCCTCTTGTCTATACCCCTTGACGACGAGTCTGGCCTTGTTCTTTATAATTGTCCCATCCTCGTCCATCTTGTTCTTGTAGACCCACTTTATTTCGATAACATTTTTACCTTTGGGTCTTGGAACAAGCTTATAGACTTGGCAACGCTTGAACTGATTCAATTCTTCTTCCATTTCCATTATCCAAGATGCATCTGAGTTTGGTTCTTCAAACTTCTTATGTTCAACCTGTAAGAGAAAACCCAAATATTGATTTTCATGTGTTGTACCTCAACGAGTTCTGACACCATCCCGGGGATCTCCTATGATTTGATCCATTGGGTGATCATTCAAGTGTCTGAGCTCTAGAGTCCTTGCATATAGAGCTTCTTCAACCACAGGAGTGACTTCATCAACTTTAATGATGTCTTCATCATAGTCATCAACCTCTCCAATTGGGGTTGGAGTGGTGATCTTGATGGACTTTTGAACTTTTCTTCAGTCGGCTCATCTAAGTTTATTTCTTTTATTCATGAACCTGCATCTTCAATAAACACTCTAGAAGAGTTGTCTTGCAGCCGACTCATCTCATCAAATACAACATGAATAGATTCTTCTACAACCAGGGTTTTCTTATAAAAAATCCTATATGCCTTGTTACGGCTACTATAAACTACGAAAATACCTTCAAAAATCTTTTCACTAAATGTAGTGGTGTGATACTTACCATTGTTAAGGACGAAGCATTTACAACCAAAGATTCTAAAGTTTGAAATAGTCAGTTTCTTGCCCTTTAGTATTTTGTAAGATGTCTTATAATGGTTCTTGTTTATGAGTGCTCGATTTTGCACATGACATATAGTGTTGACGACTTCAGCCCAAAAATATTTTGGTAGTGAGGTATCACACAATATGGTCCTGCAGGCCTCTATGACTATTCTATTCCTTCTCTCATCTACTATGTTCTATTGAGGAGTACTAGGAGACGAAAACTCATGAAAGATACCTAGGCTTTCACAAAATTCTGTCATGTACACAGACTTGAACTCTGTTCTATTGTCACTTCTGATTTTTACTACGAAACAGTTGTATTCATTTTGGATCTGCATGACAAAATTAGTAAAGATATCAAAAGTATCTGACTTATGTTTTAGAAAGAACACCCACACAAAGCAAGAGTAATCATCAACAATAACCAATATATAATCCTTACCTACCAAACTTCTAACGTTGACCGAACAAGACCATATGAAGTAGGTTTAAACACCTATTAGAGTCTTTGCTAATAATGCTTTTAAAGGTAGCCCTTGTTTGCTTGCCTTTTACACATGCATGACAAGATCTATATTTAACGCACTTGACATTTGGGGCATCACGTACTAAATTAAGAGAAAATAATTTATTAATAGTTTTGATATTAATATATGCTAATATCTTGTGTCATTGGTCACCAAGAGACGCACTATCTTTATCCAAAAATCACACTGACATATAACAGTCTATTCAAATAAAATTTAAACAAAATATATTTCTACTACGGGTGCCTGATAGAATCATTTTCAAATTTTCTACCTATTTTATCAAGCACTTGTCTGCAAGAAATTCTACTATGAATCCTTTATCTCAGAGCTGGCTTATGCTTATAAGATTGTGTTCCAATCCTTCAACATAAACCACATCTGAGGGGATACACTACCATTAGTAATCAAACTGTAACTTTTAGTAATTCCTCTATCAGAACCTCCGAAGATGACCTTTGTCCCATTCATGACTGGAGAATAATTCTGTAGTAGGCTTCTAGTCCCGATCATATGCCGAGAGCATCCACTGTCCAAATATCAGATATGATTTTTGGTGGCCTTTGGACATACTTGCATTATAACACCCCCTATCCGTCGCATAGTATATAACAGTAGGTCCGGCCGGGGCCCGACGCCATATACCACAGACAGACCGGGTGGTTACTCAATGGAAACCATCCAACCAATCATAACATCCTACACAGAGCATTCTAGCGGAAGCAGTTTTATAAGTTGCAATTAAAAGAACCCAGCACCAAGCATGAATGTCCACTAACAAGCAAAATAGGAATGAAGTACATACACCAGTACTGGCCTTAAGGCCTTACAAATGGTTTTACTCATATTACATGTTTTCCATACCACGACATGCAGGCCGGTCATACATGAACAAAAGCAAGTAAAACACTTAAATTAGGCCTTCGAGGGCCGGCTTCGCAATTTGGGCTTTAGACCGCTATTGACCGCTCGGTCCAGCAGCACCTGCAAGCACAATCCACCGTACGGTGGCAAACAAAAGCAACGGTCAGTAATGCTGACCAAATTATAACGATCCCGCCACCAACTCGGGGCGGCGATGCTCCTTCCCTACATTTTATTAGTATAATCAAGCAATATATCACTACATCACATGTGTAGGCACGCACGTCCACACACCACGTGCACTCAGGGCACATTCTCGTTGAACCGGCCAATGTCACGTCAATTTAAGCCATAGACATTCCGGACTCACCACCGCCACTTTGACGGCCAAACATATGAGCAATTTGTCTTCCCGGCATGGGTCACGTCAATTTAAGCCATAGACCGCCGAAGACCCTCATCTATGCCAACGGCTCTAACCGAACGACATAGAACGGGTACTGTTCCATCTAATCTATGCTCACATCGCAAAGACAATTTAAGCCATATGTGCAGGTCAAACTTCTCCCGAGTCCCGTTTCCATCACACTTCACATAACCCGGTTATGTTCAAGTTGGCTTCTAGGCCACCAAGTTAGCAAGATCACGCATCCGCCCAGTTTTTCGGGTGCACCTTATGGTTAATCCCCAAGGCTCCCTATTGCAATCTACCACGTAGATAACCTGAAAAACAAACAATCGCACGGAGTCTTCTCCGTCATTTATGCAATGCAACATAACCGATCCAGACCAACATGTCTGGGTAGGCTTCACACATCATGCCTATGTCCGTTCTCTAATACGGACTCTAAACAACAGGTAATTTAGATATCTACCCGAAGGAATGCCTCCAACTCAACGCAAACTCGCGAGAGCGGGCTTTCTATGCAAAGAAGGAGATCTTCACATGCTCAAGAAGAGAATTGTTTCCTTAGCGTTCTTCCTCGGCTCCATGGAAATGTAAGCAGATGAAAAGCACCGCACTCTCTTTACCTCCGTAGATCCGAAGCCGGCTCGCGATTTGGAGCTTCGAAGCTCCTCCAATGGCCGGATCTAAGCTTCTTCTTCCTCATTTGCTCTCCTCTCTCTCTTGACTTAAAAAGAGAACCACTCAAAAGAAATGAGGGTTTCAAGGGTCCAATCCCGTATATATCCCATCAGGAATAACCCCCAGCCGTTGGATCCTAAACTAAAGAAACGAATGGCCTTGATTCGGGCCTGAAATGCTAAAACTAGGTCGAACACGGCCTACGACACGCCCGTGTCCAGGGCCGTGTCCCCCATTCGTCGTCAAAATCGACGCGTCTGGAACATCACACTGGCATCCGATACGCCCGTGTTCGACCTGACACGCCCGTGTTCCAACTAACACGGCCGTGTGGTCGGCCGTGTGCCTCCATCGACACAACCCTGAAAACAACCCAAGACTCACACGGGTCTTGGACACGCCCGTGTCCACGCTGTTGGGTACATTGGTTTAAATGTACCTGATTTGAAGAAGCCTCACCCAACTCAATGATATACATCAAAATGTATTTGATGTGTTTTGAGTTACTTGTGCTGGTTAAGTATTTGCAGGAAAGAAGAAAAAGTTTCTAAGTCCATGTGTCGACACCTAGAGGGAAAGTGTCGACACTTAAAAAGACTTGTGCCGACACCCAGGCAAGCAGTGTCGACACTTGGAGTCATTGTGTCGACACCAGGGATGCTGAGTCGACACCAAACAGAAAGTGTCGACAAAAGGAGCTGTGTCGACACTCAATGAAGAAGAGTGCAGTGAAGCTGTGTCGACACTTAGCAGTTGTGTCGACACCCAGTGAAACTGTGTCTACACCAGAAAGTGTCGACACTTGGAGGCTGTGTCGACACTCAGCAAAAGTCAGCAGAGACTAAGTGCAAGTGTCGACACTCAGAACAATGTGTCGACACTCAGCAGGAGAGTCAACACTTGAAGTAAGTGTCGACACCCAGAACAATGTGTCGACACTTAGCTGAAGAGTCAACACTTGAAGTAAGTGTCGACACCCAGAACAATGTGTCGACACTTAGCTGAAGACTCAACACTTGAAGAAAGTGTCGACACAAGGAGCTGTGTCGACACTTAGTAAAGATCAGCAAAGTTCAACAAAAATATTCTAAGTACAAGTGTCGACACTAAGGGGATGTGTCGACACTCAGCCAGAGACTCGACAGAAGAAGAATGTGTCGACACAATAAGAAGTGTCGACACTCAGCAAATTCAACACATGAAGATGTGTCGACACAAAAGTGTTGTGTCGACACTTAGAAGAATTCAGCAAAATACTGAAGAACAAGTACTTGTGTCGACACTCAATTTCAGTGTCGACACATGAAGAAGAAGCAGTGTCGAGATATAAAATCTACAACACAATGAGTTGTGTCGACACCTTGTAGACTAGTGTCGACACTTAGACAACTTGTGTCGACACTTGGTCTATAAGTGTCGACACTTAAAGACAGATAGTCTCGACACTTCTAGACAGTTACAGAATTTTCAAGAACTGACTGGATGACTTGACAGCTGCCATTCCAGCCGGTCTACAGCACCTGTCAGAGTTGTCAGAATTCAGTTATGGACCGGACCAGCCGGTTACCATGGAGAAGGCCTATAAATAGGCTTATGCTGTCTACAGGAAGTTGTTGTTGAAGAGATTGATTGAACACAAGTCCAAGTTCAGATTAAAAGAAGATCTAGCTATCAAGTGAAGATCTAAGAAGTTGGAGAGAGAGAGCT
This sequence comes from Platanthera guangdongensis, assembly GCA_039583875.1. NCBI lineage: Eukaryota > Viridiplantae > Streptophyta > Magnoliopsida > Asparagales > Orchidaceae > Platanthera > Platanthera guangdongensis. The sequence continues at coordinate 59,892,879 of CM077166.1, read as the reverse complement.
CCATCCAAGAAATCAGCCGTTGGAACTAGGCTGAGAAGAAGGGTTCAGATCTATTCTGAATCTTAAGTAGCAGAGATCAAGGATCAACTGCAGAAGGAGTCAATCTTATTGAGTTCTGCATTCAAGAAGCTTTGAAGAAAGCTAAGTCAGATTGATTTCAGCTGAGTTCTTCCAAGAACTCATCAAGAAACTCACAACTCTCCTCTCTTGTCTTTGAGTTGCTGAGTTAACATTATTGTATTCATTTTATCTTGTAGGATCCTTTGGATCTGAGTCTTGTAAGTCTGCAATTATAAATGCTGGGTGTAGGGCTTGAGTGCCTGAGTGTAGGAGATTGAAATCTCTGAGTGTAGGCCTTGGTGGCTGAGTGTAGGCCTTGGTGGCTGAGTGTAGGCCTTTGTGGCTGAGTGTAGGCTTTGTGAAGAAGCTGAGTTGTAGGGCCTTGGGCCTGAGGTGTAGGAACCAGTTTTGGGTTCTGAGATAGTGGAGGAGTTTGACCGAATCTAGTACACTGCTAGATAGGCGAAGGGGGAAAGTGGATGTACCCAAACCTTGGGGAACCACTATAAAACTGTGTGTCTTCTGTGTGCTGTGGTTTGCTCTGAATGCTGTGTGATTGCTGTGAAATAGTAGATATAAATCTGTGTTAAAAACTGATTGCTGCCATAAAAAGTTAAAAAGAATTTGGTCACTATTCACCCCCCCCCCCCCTCTAGGTGTTTAGGTACTATATCTTTCAAGTGGTATCAAAGCGAGGTTACTCAAAAAAGTACATAACTGTCCGAGTAGATCCTGTTGGCAGATTCAGTCTAAGTCAATTACAGAATCAAGAAAATCAAGAACCATGGATTCCACTGAAAATCACAAGGAATTGGGATCCATGAAGCTACCCATATGTAGGAAAGAGATCTTTGGGATCTGGAAGGAAAGGGTGAGACTCTTTATGGAAGCCTCAGACCCTAGGATTTATATCACAGTAAAAGAGGGGCCATATGTGCCCATGAAGGTGTCAGTCTTAGATGCAAATCAGAGAACACCAAAGGATTTCTCAGAAATGACAAAGGATGAAATTGTTCTAGCCACTATGGATAAGAGGGCTCAGAACATCATAGTGAGTGCCATAGATGATTCAACTTTTCAGAATCTAATACACTGTAAGACAGCCAAAGAGATGTGGGATACTCTTATTGTGTATATGGAAGGTTCTGAAGAAGTTAGACAATACAGAAAATCCTTGCTAATTCAAGAGTATGAAAGTTTTAGACAAGGAAATGTTGATAGCATAACTGAGTGCTATAAAAAGTTCTACAGGATAGTGAATGAGCTCATGTCCTATGGCAGAGAGTTCAGTAATTATGAACTCAATGATAAGTTTCTAAGGTCCCTAACAAAAGATTGGGACACCAAGATCTGTGCCATTAGAGAAATGGCAAAGTTGGGAGAAATTCCTCCACCAACACTGTTTGGCAAACTGCTGTCTTATGAAATGCAGTTAATGGTGAGGAAAGAAGAGGAGAAATCAACAAGAAATGAACACAAAGAAAGAACAGTGGACTTTAAATCAGAAGCCCCCAGAAAGTACAGGAGTAAGTCACCAACTCCACCTCCAAAGGTAGTTGAATCTGAGTCAGATGAGTCAGTCAACACAAAATCTGAAAGCAGTGAAAGTGATGAGAACTTTGCTGCCTTCACAAGACATTTTCAGAAATTCTTAAAGAAGAAACAGTGGAGGACAAGGCCTTCTACATCACAGGGAAAGGAAGACTCTTATCAGAAAAAGAAGTCTTCAAAGAAAGACAGGAAAAAGTCCAAGTCTAGCAAAGCTACACTATCAAAAATTGTGTGCTATTGCTGTAATAGACAAGGACATGTCATTGCCGACTGTCCAAAAAAGAGGAAGGAGTCTAGTGACAAGAAAAGGACTCAATACAAGGGCAAGAAGGAGAAGTCTTTTGTTGACAAAAAGGACAAGAGCCTGTCAGATATCTCTTCTTCAGAAACTGAGTCAGATGCTGAGGCATATATAGGGCTGTTTGCTGAGGAAGAAGAAGAAGAGTTCATGCAGATTATGAATTCTATATATGAACAAGAAGACTGTCAGTGCCAAGGACTAATAGCATTGACAGCAGGTGACAAAATCCTGGAGCAGCCAGGACCTAGTAAGGTACAAAGTTCAACTTTGAGTTCAGTTTCTTGTGCCAGTACAGAATCAGATTCATCATCATCAAGTGATGAGAGTGCATCTGAGTCTGAAGAAGATATTCATCAGTTGATAGATGAATATCAAGTTCTGTTGCAAGCTTATAAGAAGAGCAAGTCTCTAGCCAAAAGTCAGGCAAAGGAAATTGCTAATCTCAAAGCTGCTGCAACTGATTTTGAGAAGTCATTTGATCAAAAGTTTAATGAGATAGCCAGACTGGAGCACATAACTGTGATTCAGATGGGAACTATATCATTCAAGAATGATCAAATCAAGAGTCTGGAGATTAATCTTCAGAAAGAGAAGGACTTAGTTGCTAGGTTTTCTAAACCAAAGTCTGTTTTACCCATAATTGATGAATTTATTCATCACAAAGGTAAAGCTGGACTGGGGTTTACTAGACCTGCAAGGACTGTTCAGTCCAAGTCCAAGTCCAAGGGCAAAGCCCCAACTCTCAACAAGTCTGCTGTAGATAAAACAGCAAAGACAGTACCTAAACAAAGGTACAATAAGTTTGAGTGTTGGTGTTGTGGCAAGGTAGGCCACTATGCAATGGACTGTTGGCACAATGCTTCTGCCAAAGTGAGTAGCAATCTGCCTGTTGGAAAACCAGCAGGTAGCCTTGTCAGGATGCAAACTAACAAGTACCAAGGACCCAAGAATTCTTTGGGTTCTAAGGTTCATTAATCTGTTTTGCAGGTGAGTCCAAGTGGCCATGCCCCAATATGGTACTTGGATAGTGGATGTTCCAGACATATGACTGGAACAAGGGAATTACTAAAGTACTACACACCAATAAATGATGGTCCAAAAGTCACCTTTGGTGGTTCTGAAAAAGGAATCATCAAAGGGTTTGGTAACATTTCTAGTAACTTAGTTACCATTACTCAAGTGGCTTATGTTAAAGGTTTGAAACACAACCTAATTAGTATAAGTCAATTAAGTGATGTAGGATATGACATCTCATTTGTTAAGGATGGTTGTCATATCAAGAGGTCAAATGATCAAGAGATCATTTTGACTGGCTATAGAAAAAGAAATGTCTACTGCTTAGACATTATGTGTGAGACCAATGGTTCTCAAGTGTGTCTTGTAGCTGATGAGAAAGTCTCTCATTGTGTCAAATGGCACAAGAGGCTAGCCCATCTTAATTACAAGACAATTGGCAAACTCTTTAGTAAAGAGTTAGTGAGAAATGATCCTCAAGTTAAGTGTATTAAAGATGGTATTTGCTCAGCTTGTCAAAAGGGAAAGCAGACTAGATCCACCTTTAGAAGCATAGAAAACAAAGATGCTGTGAGGTGCTTATATCTCTTGTATATGGATCTCTTTGGTCCAATGCCAGTTCACAGCCTAGGTAGGAAGGTCTATACCTTTGTAGTTGTAGATGACTACTCAAGGTTTTCCTGGGTGTTCTTTCTTAGACAGAAATCTGAAACACCCAATGTCTTTTGTAGCTTTGTTAGACAAATTCAGAATGAACTAAATAGTACAGTGGTCAAAATAATAAGTGACCATGGTACTGAGTTTCAGTCTGATAACATGACAAAACTATGTGAAGACTTTGGGATATTTCAAGAGTTTTCTTCACCAAGAACACCTCAGCAAAATGGCATTGCTGAGAGAAAGAATAGAACCTTGATTGAGGCTGGTAGGACCCTATTAAATGATACAACACTACCAGAATACTTCTGGGCTGAGGCAGTGAATACTGCATGGCATGTTATTAATAGGGCTACCATAACTAAAAGCCTCAACAAGACCCCCTATGAGGTTATGAAAGGCAGGAAACCAAATCTATCCTACTTCAGGATCTTTGGTTGTAAGTGCTTTATACTTAACAATGGAAAGTCTTACTGGACTAAGTTTGCTGCCAAGTCCCAAGAGGGGATCTTTATTGGGTACAGTAACAATAGTAATGCTTATAGAGTCTATAACTTGACAACACAAGTTGTAGAAGAGACTGTACATGTAGTATTTGATGAAACTAGGCTTATTAACAATGAGTTGTCTAGTAGTGTATGCAGCTCCTCAGGTATAACCAAGAAGATGGACAAGCTTACTATTGAAGAAGAACCTACTGCAAGACAGCATGTAGAAGACAGTGGCTGTTGTCCAGGGGGAGAACTACATGTACCAAATGTTGATGAAGTTCAAGGATTACAGCATGATGAAGATGTTGAAAAAGTTCAACCTGAAGTCAGGATGCCTCCAGCCAATAGGCATCTTAGAGATCATCCAGCTGAGAAAATCATTGGTGATCCAAGATAAGGGGTACAAACAAGGAGCAGAAACCTGAATGCAGCAATCTACTCCAGCTTTCTATCCCAAGTTGAACCAAAGAAGTTTGAAGAAGCCATCCAAGACCCTCTTTGGATTGAGGCAATGCAAGAAGAACTCAATCAGTTCAAGAGATGCAAGGTCTGGGAGCTTGTTCCTAAACCTAAAGACCACAATATAATTGGAACCAGGTGGATCTATAGGAACAAGATGGATGAGCAAGGAGTCATCATTAAGAACAAAGCAAGATTGGTTGCTAAAGGATATAGGCAGGAAGAAGGTATTGACTTTGATCAAACCTTTGCTCCAGTAGCCAGACTGGAAGCCATAAGAATGTTCCTGGCCTATGCAACCTTTCAAGGATTTAAAGTTTACCAAATGGATGTCAAGTCAGCATTTCTAAATGGTAATCTTAAAGAAGAAGTCTATGTGGAACAGCCCTCAGGTTTTGTTGATTCAACTCTACCTAATCATGTCTATAGACTTAGGAAAGCTTTATATGGGTTAAAGCAAGCCCCTAGGGCTTGGTATGAAACCCTGTCTAGTTTTCTCATTGAGAATAAGTTCACAAGGGGGAAAATAGACAAGACTCTATTCCTTAGGGAATCTATGGGCAAAGTAATACTAGTCCAAATATATGTAGATGACATTATATTTGGGTCTACTGAAAGTAGCCTTTGCAAAAAGTTTGCAAAACTAATGAAAGGTCAATTTGAGATGAGTAGTATGGGAGAGCTTAAGTTCTTCTTGGGTCTCCAAGTAAGACAGACTGAGAGTGGTTTATCCATATGCCAGTCCAAGTTCACCCTAGAACTCATAAGGAAGTATGGTATGGATTCATCCAGCACCATGAAGATTCCTATGGGGTCAAGTATGTCTCTTAGCAAGGATGATGCAGGGAAACCTGTAGATGAAACATTATATAGAGGGATAGTTGGCTCCCTATTATATTTGACTGCAAGTAGACCAGATATCATGTATGTTACATGTGTCTGTGCAAGGTATCAAGCCTGCCCTAAAGAGTCTCATTTGACAGCAGTCAAAAGAATATTGAGATATCTAAAGGGCACTCCTTATCTAGGCCTCTGGTACCCTAGGAATGGGGATTTTGAACTAACAGGTTATTCAGATGCAGACTTTGCAGGATGCAAAGAAGACAGAAAAAGCACTACTGGAACCTGTCAATTCCTAGGTGGAAGACTGATTTCATGGAGTAGCAAAAAGCAAACAAGAGTGGCTATCTCCACAGCAGAGTCAGAATATGTGGCTGCAGGAAGTTGCTGTGCTCCACGTCTATGGATACAACATCAGCTTGAGGACTATGGAATTCAGGTAAGTAGAACTCCACTCTTTTGTGATTCTACAAGTGCTATATCAATTGCACATAACCCTGTTTCTCATAGTAGAACTAAACATATTGAGATAAAATATCATTTTCTTAGGGACCATGTAGAGAAAGAAGATATTTTACTGGAATATGTTAAAACTGATAATCAAATAGCTGATATGTATACTAAGCCCCTAGAAGAAACTAAGTTCAATAGGTTTAAAATTGAACTTGGTATGATAAACTTAGAGTAAGTTTATAGAATTGGAAATGGCTAAGTAAAAAGGTGTCGACACACAGAGATCTCTGTGTCGACACAGAAAAGTGGTGTCGACACTTCAGGGAAAAGTTGTCGACACATCTAGGAAGTTGGTGTCGACACTTCAGAATATTAGTGTCGACACATGACAAGTTGGTGTCGACACAACCAAGGTGGTGTCGACACATAGTGTTTACTCAGAATTATCTAAGTAAAGTCTCGACTATGTGTCGAGATAAGTGGTGTCGACACATAAACAAGTGTCGACACATATAATCTGTTGACTAAACTTGTGTCGACACATATGTGTCGAGACATTATAAGTCAGTGTCGACACTTATCGACAGTGTCGACACAATTTAAGTTAGCTGCCCGCCTTTTCATCTTCAAACCTAGAAAGGTATAAATAGGATTTTGCCTTAGTCTGTCGACACGCTTTCAAAAGTTTCGAGACCAAAACTTGTGTGTCGACACCTCTCTTCTCTCAGTTCAAATTCTTCAAACCCTAATGGCGCCAAAGCTTGAGGAGAACGTCAACGAAGGGTATGAACTGGTGCGCGACGCATTTTGTGATGCCGACCAAGAAATCAAGACTGTGATAACCCTAGTTGCAGACTCGGGGTTAGAATTCCTTGTTTCTGAACCAACTAAAATCTGGAAGAAAGAGGTACTGGAATTCCTCAATGGTGCTGAAGTGGACGAATCTGGATTCAAGATCAAATCCAGTGTTCATGGTGAAAAAGTAAAGGTCTCTCCAAAAAGTCTGAGAAAAGTACTACAGTTACCAAGAACCAAAGAAGAAGAAGAAGTTACTTCTTCTAAGACCAGAGAAGCTTTAACTTGGTGTGCACTGGATTCTAAGATGAAGATTGGTTCAGTTTTCAATAGAAAAGGAATGAACAGTCAGGGGAAATTTCTGTCAGAAATTGTAGGTAAAGTAATCCTAAGCAAACCTGGAGGGCATGATAGGATATCTGCCCATATGTTTAATATCATGACAAGGATAATCTTCACTCTGAAAACTGACTGGTCTATAGTAATCTTTGAGAAGATAAAGGAAATCCTGAAGAAGCCCAACTTGGGCAGAATCTTAAGCTTATACCTAGCTGGAAGCATACCAGGAGTTATGGGTCAGACTGCTGGGACTAAAATAAATCATATGAGGAAAATGGATATGAGAATATTCTCTAGATTGGACAGGGTGTTGACTAAAGAGATGCCAACACCTGAGAAGATCACTTCTGAGAAGGAAATTCCACTAAAGAAGAAGAGGAAAGCTGCTCCAGTGGCTCAGGATCCAACTAGCAGTTCTGAAAGTGAAGAACAAGTGGTCTTCACACCTGATGAGCATGAAGAAGAGACTGTTGAGAAAACTCCAGCTCCTCAAGATGTTGCTGAAATCCAGGGGGAGTTACCTCAAGCTAGCCCCATACACAAGGATCACATCCAGGGGGAGCCACTAGTTGTGGAAGAGCCCACTCCTCTTGAGAGTGAGCAAGCAACCAACATCATCCTAGAGGTAATCACTGAGCTTAATGCTTTAGTTTTTCCTATAGAGGATACTGATTTGTCTGATGTTTATCAGCAACCACAGACAGATAATCAAGTCCCAGATGTTGTAATGAAAGACACATCTGTTGTATCTGATCCAGTGGTAGATGAGCAAAGAATTTCTCCTGCCCATTCTCCACAAGAATATACAATGGAAGATTTATTTCTAAATCTGGATCAACAAGACTTTGACAAGGACAATGCTGCTGCTGAAGAGGAGAATGCTCCAGTTGAGGGGGAGGAAGTGCCAATTGTTGAAGAGCCTGCAAGGCAAGAACCTGAAAAGCCCCAAGCTGTTGAAGAGCTACCTAAGGAGAGGGTAGAGATAGCCAGCACATCTGCTTCTAAAGATGAGGAAGAAACAAGGGCTAAGAAAAGAAAGTTTCAAGTTTTCAGGAGAAGAAGCCAGAGTTACAAGAAGGCTTTACAAATTGTTGCTCCACATCCTATATCACAGCCAGCTCCAACTGTTGATTATAGTGCTTTAATGGTTGCCATACAAATCAAGCTGGATGAGCACAGAAAAGCCATAGAAACTTATGTGGATGAGGGACACAAATCTCTCCAATTTGATTTGGCCCAGGATATTAAATCCATAAGATTTGAGATGAATCTCAATAAGAAAGAGATGACTGACTGCTTCCACAAGGGTGGGAATGCATGACAATTTGACACAATCTCACAATGATATAGTCACAGAGTTGAAGAATCTAGCTACAGGGCAGACTCCAGCTACTATTAAAGCAGAATTTGACAAAGTATTCCTAGAAGAACTCACTGTTGTTAAGACTGCCATTCAAGATTCTCAAAAGTTGATCACTGACAAACTCCAAAGGTTAAAACCTTTCTTTAAAGATGGAGTTAATTATTTGGATAATCAAGTGAGATTTCAGAAAGATGATGTCAGAGATCATATAGAAAGAGAAGTCATAAAGGGGGAGAGAGTTTTAGTCAAAGCCAGCTCTGATCATGCCAAGTGGATATCAAATTCTATCAGAGCAACTCTTGGATATCCTCCTCTTTGTGATGATGATAATGTTGCTGAATCTGGAATACATCCTGCATATCTTGGAGGTGAGCAACAAGAAGTAGCTCAAGTTATCTATCCTCCACCAGATTTTGATATGATTCATGCTGACATCCAGTCCATGTATAGCTCAACTGGGGGTAAGGACAATGTCATTATTGAGAAAGTTGTTCAGCCAATATCTGAAGCTATGCAAGAAGCACTACAGAAAGAAGAAGAGACTAGATTGTCTAAGAAGAGGTTCAGGGAGCAAGCTGAACAAAGATCTGACTTTGAGCAGTGGACCTCTAGGAACATTATTTTGACTGCATGGAAAGCTGCAAAAGATAACATCCATGACAGGAACAAGTGGTTTTCTGAGGCTGAATGGAGAAAGCATGAGACAAAGCAGGAGGCTATAGTCCAATATAGAAGAAAGGCCAAGATGAGAAAGCTACCTCCTACTGCTCAGGAGCCTAGCAAGTACTTTCCCAAGCTTATCATTATTTTGAAAGGCAAAAGATCAAAGCAGAAGAGCTAAAGAAGAAAGATCTGAAAGGCAAGAAGCCTGCTGATGCTAAAGTTGCTGAAGCTCCTGTTCAAGCCAAAGTACAAGCTGGCAAAGGAATAGTGATCAAGGAGCCTGAACAGAAATAGAATTAGAATTTTCTTAAAGTTTACTATGTAATCTTTTTGATGTAAAACATTCTGTAAACTTTTGAAAATGAATATGACAGATATTAGAACAATGTGTTATATGTTAAATCTATTTCATATTTGTTCTGTGATGATGTCTATGTATACATGTTTGATTGATACATGTTTATGATTGCCCTGCTATATATAATCCTGCTTTACATCATTTTGTAATTTTATTATGAATGGTGTATATCATTGACTAAGGGTTATGACTTCTCCAAATAGGGGGAGATTGTTGGGTACATTCGTTTAAATGTACTTAATTTGAAGAAACCTCACCCAACTCAATGATATACATCAAAATGTATTTGATGTGTTTTGAGTTACTTGTGCAGGTTAAGTATTTGCAGGAAAGAAGAAAAAGTTTCGAAGTCCATGTGTCGACACCTAGAGGGAAAGTGTCGACACTTAAGAAGACTTGTGTCGACACCCAGGCAAGCAGTGTCGACACTTGGAGTCATTGTGTCGACACCAGGGATGTTGAGTCGACACCAAACAGAAAGTGTCGACACAAGGAGCTGTGTCGACACTCAATGAAGAAGAGTGCAGTGAAGCTGTGTCGACACTTAGCAGTTGTGTCGACACCCAGTGAAACTGTGTCTACACCAAAAAGTGTCGACACTTGGAGGCTGTGTCGACACTCAGCAAAAGTCAACAGAGACTAAGTACAAGTGTCGACACTCAGAACAATGTGTCGACACTCAGCAGGAGAGTCAACACTTGAAGTAAGTGTCGACACCCAGAACAATGTGTCGACACTTAGCTGAAGAGTCAACACTTGAAGTAAGTGTCGACACCCAGAACAATGTGTCGACACTTAGCTGAAGACTCAACACTTGAAGAAAGTGTCGACATAAGGAGCTGTGTCGACACTTAGTAAAGATCAGCAAAGTTCAACAAAAATATTCTAAGTACAAGTGTCGACACTAAGGGGATGTGTCGACACTCAGCCAGAGACTCGACAGAAGAAGAATGTGTCGACACATGAAGAAGTGTCGACACTCAGTAGATTCAACACATGAAGATGTGTCGACACAAAAGTGTTGTGTCGACACTTAGAAGAATTCAGCAAAATACTAAAGAACAAGTACTTGTGTCGACACTCAATTTCAGTGTCGACACATGAAGAAGAAGCAGTGTCGAGATATAAAATCTACAACACAAGGAGTTGTGTCGACACCTTGTAGACTAGTGTCGACACTTAAGCAACTTGTGTCGACACTTGGTCTATAAGTGTCGACACTTAAAGACAGATAGTCTCAACACTTCTAGACAGTTACAGAATTTTCAAGAACTGACTGGATGACTTGACAGCTGCCATTCCAGCCGATCTACAGCACCTGTCAGAGTTGTCAGAATTCAGTTATGGACCGGACCAGCCGGTTACCATGAAGAAGGCCTATAAATAGGCTTATGCTGTCTACAGGAAGTTGTTATTGAAGAGATTGATTGAACACAAGTCCAAGTTCAGATTAAAAGAAGATCTAGCTATCAAGTGAAGATCTAAGAAGTTGGAGAGAGAGAGCTCCATCCAAGAAATCAGCCGTTGGAACTAGGCTGAGAAGAAGGGTTCAGATCTATTCTGAATCTTAAGTAGCAGAGATCAAGGATCAACTGCAGAAGGAGTCAATCTTATTGAGTTCTGCATTCAAGAAGCTTTGAAGAAAGCTAAGTCAGATTGATTTCAGCTGAGTTCTTCCAAGAACTCATCAAGAAACTCACAACTCTCCTCTCTTGTCTCTGAGTTGCTGAGTTAACATTATTGTATTCATTTTATCTTGTAGGATCCTTTGGATCTGAGTCTTGTAAGCCTGCAATTATAAAGGCTGAGTGTAGGGCTTGAGTGCCTGAGTGTAGGAGATTGAAATCTCTGAGTGTAGGCCTTGGTGGCTGAGTGTAGGCCTTGGTGGCTGAGTGTAGGCCTTTGTGGCTGAGTGTAGGCTTTGTGAAGAAGCTGAGTTGTAGGGCCTTGGGCCTGAGGTGTAGGAACCAGTTTTGGGTTCTGATATAGTGGAGGAGTTTGACCGAATCTAGTACACTACTTGATAGGCGAAGGGGGAAAGTGGATGTACCCAAACCTTGGGGAACCACTATAAAACTGTGTGTCTTCTGTGTGCTGTGGTTTGCTGTGAATGCTGTGTGATTGTTGTGAAATAGTAGATATAAATCTGTGTTAAAAATTGATTGCTGTCATAAAAAGTTAAAAAGAATTTGGTCACCTATTCACCCCCCCCCCACCCCTCTAGGAGTTTAGGTACTATATCTTTCACACGCTCGTGTCACACCCGAACACGCCTGGGATTCAGGTCGTGTTAACAGTCTCGACACTTCGTCGAGTGAAGTTCGTCGACCACACGACACGGCCTTGGACTCGCCCGTGTCCTAGGTCGTTTGTCTTGTCTTGACACATCGTCGAGCGAAAATGTCGACTTCACGGGCCGATTGTCGACACGGGCTCGACACGCCCTGAGACACACCCGTGTCTCAGGCCGTGTGCCCTGTCTCAACACATCGTCAAGCGCAAAATGTCGACTTCGCGGACAAATCGTCGACTCAAGCCTGACATGCCATGGGACACGCCCGTGTCCCAGGTCGTGTGCCTCCTGCTAAATATCAGATTTGGCCCAAAACGCCTCCCGTCGCTATTTTGAGTTTTGGGGCGTTACAACTCTCTCCCTCTTAAAAGAATTTCGTCCACGAAATTTCCTAAAGGAAAGACAAGTACCAAAATTAAATTGTACCTGAGCGGAACAACTCCGGATACTCGTCAAGCATAGTCTGCTCTCGTTCCCAAGAGAGTTCCTCTCGACCGCAATTGTCCCATCGGACCTTGACCATCCTGATCTCTTTATTGCGTAGCCACTTGACCTCCGAGTCTTCAATCCGCACGGGCTGGACCTTTGTCATCAACCCACTATCCACCGGCACTTGATCAACCGTGATCACTTGCGAAGGCTCTTGCACCGCCTTCCGTAGTACCGATATATGGAATGCATCATGTTGACCACTAAGCTCCATAGACAGATTCAACCGGTATGCTGCTTCGCCAACCCGCTCCAGAATCTCAAACAGCCCAAGGTACCTCGGGCTTAGCTTTTTCAATCGCCGCACCCGCGAGACACCCTTGAATGGCTTGACCTTTAAGTACACCCAGTCGCCCACAGCGGACTCCACGTTCCTGTGCTTAGCATTATAGTACTTAGCCTGACGGTTCTGAGCGGTTAGAAACCTCACCCGAATTGTTCGCACCAATGAAGTAGCATCCTCCACCTCTTGATGCTTGTACAACTTTGACTCACCTGTTTCCAACCAGGACAATGTCGTGCCACATCTTCTACCATATAAAGATGGTCTTCCCATTGCTTTCCAAAGTCCAAGACACACATGCAGAGCATGTTTTCCATAGTCCTATTGACCCTCTCGGTCTGCCCATCTGTTTGCGGATGGAAGGCTGTGCTAAATTTTAACTTTGTTCCCAACATTTGCTGCACTAGCCTCCAATCATTGAACATGAACCGCCCATCTCGGTCACTCACGATGCTATGGGGCACACTGTGAAGCCGTACTATATTATCCACATATAACTTTGCCAACTTCTCCACTGGATCGTCCTTCCCATGCGGAATGAAATGCGCCACCTTTGTTAACCGATCTACGACTACTTAGATGGCGTCGTTTCCTTTTTGCGACCTTGGCAAACCGTGCACAAAGTCCATAGTGATGTCGTCGAATTTCCACTCCGGAATAGGCAAGGACTTCAGAAATCCTCCCGGCTTTTGGCATTCCGCCTTCACCAAGGCGCAAGTTTGTCACTTCGCCACGTAGAGTGCCAGATCCTTCTTCAAACCCGGCCACCAAAACAGTTTCTTCACGTCGCGGTACATCTTTGTGATCCCCGGGTGAATCGAGTACTTGGCATGGTGCGCCTCGTACAACAAATCCACCCGCAAACTTCCCACGCTTGGGACGCAAAGACGACCGTCTTTCCAAAGCAATCCATCCTCCACAACAAATTGGGAATTTGGCCCATCCAGAGCCTCTACCATGAACTGCTTCATATGGACATCCATACCCAATGCCTGCCGAATCCGATCAGCCAGGTCATATTGAACTTCAGTCCAATTCAATAGTGCTTCAGCACTTGCTTGCTTATCCACGCAAAAATCTCCAACGCCTCCAACTCCCGAACCAACCGCTCGTCATGGATCGACAGCCAATTGTCTTGAGCTGGGACTCGGCGACTTAACGCATCCGCAGCCGCATTACCTTTACTAGGCACGTAGTGGATCTTGAATGTATAGTCTCCTAGGAACTCCATCCATCTACGTTGCCGCATATTCAGATATTTTTGATCAATCAAATACTTCAGGATCTTGTGATCGGTGTAGATATCAATCTTCACACCGTACAAATAATGCCTCCACAGCTTCAAGGCAAAAATCACGGCTGCTAACTCCAAGTCATGGACCGGATAATTCCTCTCGTGCACTTTCAGCTATCTCGAGCCATAAGCTATCACACTTCCATGTTGCAGTAGCACGCAACCCAAACCACTGCCCGAAGCATCACTATAAATCTCATAACCTTCGGTCCCACTCGGCGAACTCAGCAGAGGCGTCGTGGTCAACCGACATTTCAACTCCTCAAAAGCTCGCGCACACTCCGGCGCCCAAACGAACTTCTGCTCCTTCCTCGTCAAAGTAGTGAGGGGTTACGCTATCCGCGAGAAGTTCTCTACGAAGCGCCTATAATAGCCGGCAAGCACCAGAAAGCTCCGGACTTCCGCTACCGTAGAAAGCTCAGGCCACTCCCATATCGTAACAATCTTCACTGGATCCATTGTAATACCTTTCAGCACTCACTATATGACCGAGGAACGCCACTGAGGACAACCAACAATCGCACTTCGGAAACTTGGCGTAGATACCTGAACGTAGATGGTCCCTGAACATCAAGTTCATCAAATCCATGAGTACTGACGACGCATTCGTCAGCCCAAACGGCATGACCATAAACTCGTAATGCCCGTATCTTGTACTGAACGTTGTCTTAGGGATATCACTCTCCCTTATCCTCAACTGATAGTAACCAGACTTGAGATCCAATATAGAGTACACCGTCGACCCGACGAACTGATCACAGAGATCATCGATCCTTGGGATTGGGTACTTGTTCTTTTCCGTTAGCTTGTTTAACTCCCGATAATCAATACAGAGTCTCAAGCTCCCGTCCTTTTTCTTAACAAAGAGGACCGGTGCGCTCCAAGGCGAAGAACTTGGACGCACATACCCTTGCTCCAACAACTTTTGAAGTTGCACCTTCAGCTTCGCCAATTCCTTAGGCACTAGCCGATACGGACAGCGTGACACAGGCTTTGCACATGGTACGAGCTCTATCGTAAAATCTATCTCCCGCTGCGGCGGGGCTCCAAGAAGATCGCTAGGGAACACATCAGGGTACTCTGATACCACTGAAATACTGTCCAACGCGGGTTAGGCTTTGCAACCTCCACTAGTGTAAAGAACAGTTCTACACCGGAACGAACCACCTTCAGCACCTGAAGAGCAGACATCAACGTCTTGCTCGACCCCTTCAAGCCCGTGAAAGTTGTCTCACGACTTGCTCCCAGCTTGACTTCCTTGCTACCGCAATCGATATAGGCTTGCTGCTCCGAGAGCCAGTCCATGCCAAATATTACATCGAACTCCTCCAGCGGCAGTAGAGACGTAAGCAAATGGAACTCCTGACTCCAATCCAAACCCAAGCGCAACAAATTCTACCCGCGCACATTGAGCACCATTGGACCATAACACATCCAATTTGTTTCTTACCATCGAAGGAGGTACTCCGACGCACAATATAATTCCTAAATAAATGAATGTGAAGCTCCCTATACGAACGGTGCTCTCGCCAGATAAAGTAAAGTCAGAACAAAGCTTAGCACAAGTAGTTCGAAGCTAACATGCACAAGGGAAACAAGTACTTAAGGTTAAACTACTATAACTTTAAGCCGTACCTGTCATCACGACAACGTGCTTCTTCTCGGACTTGAGACGTCCGCTCCAGCAATCATGGGCAAAGTGCCCGGCTTTCCACATGTAAAGCATGCACCCGGGGTCCGAACCGTAGTCGCTCCAGAAGCACCAGAAGAAGGAGCTGGACCCGAAGTCCTAGACTTCTTAAAGAACCTTTGATAGCCGGACTTTGAAGTAGTTGGCACTTTGAACCCCGACCTTGCCACACTTAAAACAACCATATGGAGCCTGACCAGTAGACATTTTAGACTTCTTATTCCCCCTCCTTCGGTATTCAGATTTTGCAGAATCTGGAGAGTCTAGTACCCAAAGCTCGACGTCCGATTGACTTTTGCCAAATCTTATTCCAAAGATCTAGCCGATTCTACCAAGGCTCGGAATCCCAATAACTTTGGTCCTAGCAACAGAATTCGCAATTTGCCGCTCAGGCCATTATAAAACCTATCGACCATTGAATGCTCGCTCTCCACTTCAGAGCCTGGGCAGCGTCTTATCATCAGAAACGCTTGCAAATAATCTTCAACTGAGTGCGTACCCTGCACTAAGAGCATGTTCAACTGCTGCCCCAAAGGTCCTATAAATGTCGTTTGCTAAGTGGACATTCATGGGTATTTTCATTCCTAAGTGGACAATCATGGGTTCTTTTGATGTTATAACGATGACGCACACACATGTGCTCACCACGCCTTAAAAAGAATTCGTCCATGAATTCAGTTAAGCCTGAACGAAACCAGTAGTTTGATTCCAAATTATAACACCCCCTATCTGTCGCATAGTATATAGTAGTAGGTCCGGCCGGGGCCCGATGCCATATACACAGACAGACCGGGTGGTTACTCAATGGAAACCATCCAACCAATCATAACGTCCTACATAGAGCATTCTAGCGAAAGCATTTTTATAAGTTGCAATTAAAAGAACCAGCACCAAGCATGAACGTCCACTAACAAGCAAAATAGGAATGAAGTACATACACTAGTACTGGCCTTAAGGCCTTACAAATGGTTTTACTCATATTACATGTTTTCCATACCGCGGCACACAGGCCGGTCATACATGAACAAAAGCAAGTAAAACACTCCAATTAGGCCTTCGAGCGCCGGCTTCGCAATTTGGGCTTTAGCCCGCTAATGACCGCTCGGTCCAGCAGCACTTGCAAGCACAATCCACCGCACGATGGCAAACAAAAGCAACGGTCAGTAATGCTGACCAAATTATAACGATCTCGCCCCCAACTCGGGGCTGCAATGATCCTTCCTGCATTTTATTAGTATAATCAAGCAATTTAGTAATATCACTACAATCACAGGTGTAGGCACGCACGTCCACACACCCCGTGCACTCAGGCACATTCTCGGTGAACCGGCCAATGTCACGTCAATTTAAGCCATAGACATTCCGGACTCACCACCACCACTTTGACGGCCAAACATATGAGCAATTTGTCTTCCCGGCATGGGTCACGTCAATTTAAGTCATAGACCGCCGAAGACCCTCATCTATGCCAACGGCTCTAACCGAACGACATAGAACGGGTACAGTTCCATCTAACCCTTGCTCACATCGCAACGACAATTTATGCCATATGCGCAGGTCAAACTTCTCCGAGTCCCGTTTTCATCACACTTCACATAACCCGGTTATGTTCATGTTGGCTTCTAGGCCACCAAGTTGGCAAGATCACGCATCCACCAAGTTTTCTGGGTGCACCTTAGGGTTGATCCCCAAGGATCCCTGTTGCAATATACCACGTAGAAAACCCGAAAAACAAACAATCGCACGGAGTCTTCTCCGCATTTATGCAATGCAACATCACCGATCCAGACAAACATGTCTGGGTAGGCTTCACACATCATGCTTATGTTCGTTCTCGAATACGGACTCTCTAAACAATGGGGACTTTACATATCTACCCGAAGGAACGCCTCCAACTCACCGTAAACTCGCGAGAGCGGGCTTCTTATGCAAAGAAGGAGAGTTTCACATGCTCAAAAGAGAATCGTTACCCTAGAGTTCTTCCTTGGCGCCATGGAAATGTAAGAGGATGAAAAGC
Source organism: Platanthera guangdongensis (assembly GCA_039583875.1). NCBI lineage: Eukaryota > Viridiplantae > Streptophyta > Magnoliopsida > Asparagales > Orchidaceae > Platanthera > Platanthera guangdongensis. Next base: position 59,875,469 of record CM077166.1, on the reverse strand, counting down.
ACCGCACTCTCTTTGCCTCCGTAGATCTGAAGTCAGCTCGCGATTTGGAGCTTCGAAGCTCCTCCAATGGCCGGATCTAAGCATCTTCTTCCTCCTTTGCTCTCCTCTCTCTCTTGACTTAGAAAGAGAACCACTCAAAAGAAATGAGGGTTTCAAGGGTCCAATCCTTATATATCCCATCAGAACAACCCCCAGCCGTTGGATCCCAAATTAAAGAAACGAACAGCCTGATTCATGCCTGAAATGCTAAAACTGGGCCAAACACGGCCTGCGACACGCCCGTGTCCAGGGCTGTATCCCCCATTCACCGTCAAAATACCAAAAACCTACCCCCGACACGACCTTCACCACTGTTCCTCTAACACTCCATCGTACAACCTCCTCAAAAGAAACCAACTGTCCCCAAAAAACCCTAAAAAAACCCCGACACCCCGATTTGACGCACTTCCCTGAACACGCCAATTCAGGCTGTGTAACAGTCCCACTAA